>CM035839.1:94390668-95590668 GCA_020510985.1 Pholidichthys leucotaenia
CTCTTTTATGCTACTCAAACTGAAAGAACATTAAGAACATAAAAAAACATTAGGAACATAGTACTGTATATAAAAATTTAAAACAAAAAACTGACAAAAGGTCTTCCTGAGCTGAGGTCTTTTTAGTGACCTTAGAACAGCCTTGATGGTGTGTTGGCTCTGAGGGAAATTCCTCAGATTCCGTTACGTGCTGAGGGCCCTCTTTTACCCCTGTGAGTTGTCCCATGTTTTTAACGTGAATTTCAGATCCCAATCCGAACTTGTAATGATTTTATTTTATTTTTTTAATGCCTATACCCTATGAAATTGTGCGCAACCTCCCACCACCATCACAGCAAACAGTCACGTTAATACAGTATTTGTTAGTGTGGAGAGATCATGTGGTTTATTGTCACATTTCTATTTTAACAAGTTTTTTTTTTTTTTTTTAAAGACTTATTTGTTTCTAATATTATGTCTGTTCCATGAAATGTTTTACCACTTGCTGATTCTGCATCTCCTTAAATGTTTGTTACCTTGTAGGAGGAGGATTTGATGCGCAGATAGATAAAAAAAATATCGTTATTCCCTCCTGTAAACGCTCTGTTTTTCCTTATAGCTCTGGCGCTGGGTTTCCCGCTGCTGGCCCGTGGATTTTGAGGGTCTCTGTGTGGACCACGTTTGAGCCTTGATTCTTTCGATCGGGTCTGCTGCAGGTTTATACACAGTTACTGGGAGTCCTCTTCTTGCCATATCTGTGGTTGCTTCTTCCGCCGAGTTGTAGAGACACGTCTCATCTCCGTAAAACACCCTCAGCTTCGCCGGAAATGGAGTCTGAAAGCGCAGTTTCTTCTCCCGTAGTACCTTTTTAGCGTCGTTGTATTCCCGACACTTTTTAAGGACCTCTGGGGCATAGTCGTGCTCCACGAAAACTTTTCTCTCTTGGTGCATAAATCCTTTTTTCTGCCAAGCCAGTCTTACAACCTCTTCTTTTATTCTGGAGTTGGAGAACTTCACCACCACTGATCTGGGTGGCGCTTCCGCCGCCGGCCTAGGGGCTAATGTATGGTGCGCCCTTTCTATCTTCAAGTCGGTGGTTTGGGGAATTTCCAATTTCTCTCTCAGTAAGGATTCCACGCATGCCGCCATTGTGGTGAAACCGTCCTCGACTCCTTCTTTCAGACCATGAATTCTTATGTTGTCTCTTCTTAGTCTTCCTTCTTGGTCGGTTAGCTTAGCCTCCAGTCTTGACTGTCGTTTGTGTAGTTCCAGCACGGTTTCTTCCAGCCCTTTTATTCTTTCCTCTGCTTCCATGATTCGGTCCTCAGCCTGGTCCACTCTGCTGTTTGTCCTTTTTATTTCGTCTTTAATTTCACGAAATTCGGCCCAACACTCTAGGCGAAATCGTCTTAATTCTTTAAGTACCATTTTTTTTTTAATTTAAGTTTTTGTAAAGGGTATACACATCATTACGGCATTGCTTTGTTTACATTTTCATCACGTTCCCTTTTTTTTTGCTTTTTGACAACATTGGAAGAATAATTATTACAACACCCCTTTTTTTACGTGAAAGAAAAGGAGAAATTAAAGAAAACAAAACAAGAAAAAAACAAACGACAAACAAACAAACAAAAAATAAATAAATAAATAAAAATAAAAGAGCATCTGAGTAGCGTTGGAACAAAGAGCGGTGCCATTATTGAAATGATATTTGTCAAAGATTAGATCTAATGGAAGACACATATGCGATCCAGGGTTGCCAAAAGTTCAAGAACACATCCATGTCCTGTCTCAGTGCGAATGTCAACTTTTCCATCGAGTAAATGTCTTGAATTACATTAATCCAATCTTCAGGTGTAGGACAGTCCTTCAACATCCATTTTTTAGTTAGGGCTTTTTTACTTGCCAATATTAAAACAGTGAATAAGTATTTTTCTCCTCGTCTTTCCAGTGATTCCGGTAGTAAACCCAAATACAAAGTTACAAAAGAAAATGGGACTGTTATTTTGAATATTTTCCCCAATATTGTCTGTACATTGGTCCAATATTGGTGGATAACTGGGCATGACCAAAACGCATGAAAATGATTTGCAGTCTTTTCACCACACAACCGCCAACAATTCAACCCCTTACGAGTAAATTTGTTTTGCGCAGGTGTTCTGAAAAATCTTACCAAATTTTTCCATCCAAATTCTCTCCACTGCAGGGATGAGGTACTTTTCCATTGTTGTTTAATTAGCTTTTCCCATATTTCCAGTTGTAAAGTGAAATTCCCCTCTTTTTCCCCATCTCTCTTTTATATATGATGTGTTGTGTTCCTTTTAAGTCTTGAAGACCTTGGTATATTTTGGAAATGTGTCTGATCCCTGGGATCCCTTTATATGCCATTAAGCAGACCTTTCAGAACACCTGACTGGGCCCTTTCCAAATCCTCCTTTTTAAGTATATTGTTTATGTGGTGTCTAAGCTGAAAGAACCTGTAAAGGTCTTGATTTATTAGACCTTGTTTTTTCAAATCTTCAAAACTTCTTAAAATTTGCCCTTTAAAAAAATCGTAGTATTTTATCAGTCTGTTCTCTTTCCACTTTTTAAATCTAGTGTTTGTTTTATTAGGAGTAAAGTCTTGATCATAGGCAATCCATTGCAGAAATCGATAGGGTTCTTTAGTTTGATTCTCTCTGACTATCTTAAACCAAATTTTTAGCGGGGTCTCTATCCACGGGTTAGTATTATTCAAAAGTTTAGGTAAGATATTGTTCCCTATTATCGTCTGTAGGGGGATGTCACTTGTTATTTGGCATTCCATCTCCTTCCATTGTGCAGTGTAGACTGGGTTACATATCTCTACTAGTTTTAATTTGTGCGGCTTTAAAATAGTCCCTGATATTTGGCAGCGCGAGCCCACCTTTGTCTTTGTTTAGCTGTAGGATTCTATATCTGATTCTAGGTCTCTTGCCCTGCCATATGAATCTTGAGATCCTTCTGTCCAGTTCTTGCCATGTTTTTTTGGGAGGTTCTACCGGTATTGTTTGGAAAAGGTATAGAAGACGTGGAAGTATGTTCATATTGACGGCTTCAATTCTTTGTGTGGTACCCAAGAATGGTATCATATTCCATCTTGCTAGATCAGATTTTATTTTTGCCACCAGTGGATCATAGTTTAGTGTTATAATTTTGTTGAGTTGTTTCGGGATATTGACCCCCAGATATTTCATAGAATCCATCTCCCAGTTAGTTTTGAGTTTGCTTAGTAAATATTAATTTGGGTCATAGTTGAATGTTAAAACTTGGGTTTTATGCATGTTTAATTCGTACCCCGATAAATCTCCATACTCTGAAAAAACTGAGATTAGTTCTGGAAAAGAGGTGTGCGGCTGCCCCAGGTATATTAAAATGTCATCAGCAAAGAGTGCTATTTTATGTTCCTTCTGACCAAATGTAATACCTTGAATTTTTTGATTCTGTCTTATCCATTGGCTCAGAGGTTCTATGAAGATTGCAAAGAGCAGTGGAGACAAGGGGCAGCCCTGACGACATCCTCTTTCCAGCTCAAAAGATGATGATAATTTACCGTTAATCCTTATTTTAGCTGTTGGTTTTTTATACAGTATAATACCTGGATAGTTCTAATGAAATTGTTATGAAAATTGAAACTGGATAAGATTCTATATAGGAAAGACCAGTCAACCGAATCAAATGCTTTTTCAGCATCTAATCCCAATATGGCTGCATTTAAGTTATATTTTTTTTATATGATGAATTATGTGTAAAGTGCATCTAATGTTGTCTTGTGTCTGTCTTTGTCTTATAAAACCTGTTTGGTCTAAAAGGATAGTGGTAAAAAGCTTATAGTCCTGATTTAACACACTGATCAGTCTGTAGTTGGAGCAGTCTAGTTTATCTTTTTCAGGTTTAGGTATGACTGCAATGACCCCTTCTCTCCAGGAGGGGGGGATTTCCCCTGTGTGGAGGACATAGTTAAATGTTTTCAGGAGGAGAGGAGATAGTTGCTGTTTAAAGGTTTTGTACCACTCTGCTGTATAGCCATCTGCTCCTGGGGATTTGTTAGCTTTAAGTTTCATAATTGCTTTTTCTAATTCTTTAGGTTGTATTTCTGACAGTAGTGTTTTATTTTGTGACTCAGTAAGTTGGGGAAGATTTAATGTGTTTAGGAATGCTTCGGATGCATTTTTATGTTTTTTGAGGGAGTACAAGTTCCTGTAGTAGTTCTCAAAGCTTTTAAGAATATCCTGAATTCTAAATTTTATTTCCTTTGATACTGGGTCTCTGATTTTGTAGATTGCTCTCTCCGTTTGTTGTTTCCTCAATTTATAGGCTAGTAATTTTGCCGATTTGCTGCCTGCTTCATAGTATTTTTGTTTCAGAAATGTAAGTTTCTTCTGGATTTCTATTGTGTAGATCTCATTTATTTGTTTTTTAATTTCCTTAATTTTTTAGATTTTTTTTTTTAGATTTAGTATACTTTATTGATCCCCAGAGGGGAAATTGAGGGCATCCACCACCTGGATGGATGAAGCAGCCATGATACGGCGCTATCCCTTAACCATTCACACACACACTCACACCTAGGGCCACTTTAGAGTCTCCAATTAACCTAACCTGCATGTTTTTGGCATGTGGGAGGAAACCGGAAAAATCCCGGAGTAAACCCAAGCAAACATGGGGAGAACATGCAAACTCCACACAGATTACTGTTGGTCGGGGGCTGGGATCGAACCCACGATCCCCACAATCCCCCGGCCAAGGGTAAACTGTGCTGCCGCAGTGCTAACCACTGTGCCACCGTGCAGCCCAAATACACATTTTGAGCGAGTCATTAGAATGAGTGTTATCTTTGTGCTCTTTTTCTAGGTTTTTAAGTTCTGACTCTAATGTGGTTAGTTTTTCTTGTCTCAGTTTCTTTTGGATTGCCAGTTTTGCAATAATCTTAACCCTTATTACAGCTTTGCATGCGTCCCACAGTATTAAAGGGGATACTTCTCCATTATCATTTTCTTCCAAATATCTGAGAATATCTGATTCCAATTCATCTTTCAGTGGTCCTTTCAGGACATTTGAATTTAACCTCCAAGAAAATGTGTGTATTTTTGGATACTTAAGTCCATATAAATCGGACTGTGGTCAGAGAGATCCATCAGTCCTATTTTACATGTTTTTACTCTTCCAATGTCTCTGTTAAACATAAAAAAATAGTCAGTCCTTGAGTATGATGAATGTGGTGCTGAGTAAAATGTATAAGCTTTTACACTGGGGTTGAATTCCCTCCACACATCACAGATTCCCATTTCTTTTAGTAGCATCCGAGTTTTCCTACTTTGAGTGTTATTTTGATGTGGAGAATTACCTGATGCATCCCAGTATGGATTCAGTCTTGGATTGAAGTCTCCCCCACATATCACTAAATCTTGGGCTTTAGTTATCATTAGGTCAAATACATTTTTATAAAATTTCCAGTTAGCCCCTGGAGGTGCATATACATTCAGCAGGGTGATATCTTCTCCCTCTAGCCGCCCAAGTACTAAACTGCATCTCCCTTCTTTATCTTTGTGTTCTGATTTTTTTTCAAATGTAATTTTGGTTGAGATCAATGTCGCTACTCCCCTCCTCCTCCCTGACTTATATGAAGATGAAGAGATCATTTTAAACCCTTGTCTATTGAGTTTAGTGTGCTCCACATCTGTTAGGTGGGTCTCTTGTAAAAATATTATTCCTGCTTTGTCTTTTTTCATTTTCCCTAGAATCTTGGATCTTTTAACTGGGTTCAGGATCCCTTTTACATTATGAGATTATTTTGGTTACACCCTGTTTCTCCATTGTGTTGTCTTATTTAGTATAACAGTGTGGTGACCCTCTTTTTTGCTACTCAGAAACTGAAAGAACATTAAGAATATAAAAAACATTAAGAACATAGTATATAAAACTTTAAAACAAAAAACTGACAAAAGAACTTCCTGAGCGGAGGTATTTTTAGTGACCTTAGAAAAGCCTTGATGGTGTGTAGGCTCTGAGGGAGATTCCTCAGATTCCGTTATGTGCTGAGGGCCCTCTCTTACCCCTGTAAGTTGTCCCATGTTTTTAACGTGAATTTCAGATCCCAATCCGAACTTGTAATGATTTTTTTTTTTTTTTTTTTAATGCCTATACCCTAAGAAATTGTGTGCACCCTCCCACCACCATCACAGCAAACATTCACGTTAATACAGTATTTGTTAGTGTGGAGAGATCATGTGGTTCATTGTCACTTTTCTATTTTAACAAGTTTTTTTTTTTTTAGACTTATTTGTTTCTAATATTATGATTGTTCCATGAAATGTTTTACCACTTGCAGATTCTGCATCTCCTTTAATGTTTGTTACCTTGTAGGAGGGGGGTTGGATGCACAGATTGACTAAAAATATCGTTATTCCCTCCTGTAAACGGCCAGTTTTTCCTTGTAGCTCTGGCGCTGGGTTTCCCGCTGCTGGCCCGTGGATTTTGAGGGTCTCTGAGTGGACCACGTTTGAGCCTTGATTCTTTCGATCGGATCTGCTACGGGTTTATACACCGTTACCGGGAGCCCTCTCCTCGCCATATCCGTGGTTGCTTCTTCTGCCGAGTTATAGAGACATGTCTCTTCCCCGTAGAAAACCCTCAGCTTCGCCGGAAATGGTGTCTGGAAGCGCAGTTTTTTCTCTCGTAATACCTTTTTAGCGTTGTTGTATTCCCGACGCTTTTTAAGGACCTCCGGGGCATAGTCGTGCTCCACAAAAACTTTTCTCTCTTGGTGCATAAATTCTTTTTTCTGCCAAGCCAGTCTTACAACCTTTTCTTTTATTTTGAAGTTGGAAAACTTCACGACCACCGATCGCGGAGGCGCTTCCGCCGCCGGCCTAGGGGCTGATGTACGGTGCGCCCTTTCTATCTTCAAGTCGGTGGATTGGGGAATATCCAACTTCTCTCTCGGTAAGGATTCCACGCATGCCGCCATTGTGGTGAAACCGTCCTCGACTCCTTCTTTCAGACCATGAATTCTTATGTTGTCTCTTCTCAGTCTTCCTTCTTGGTCGGTTAGCTTAGCCTCCAGTCTCGACTGTCTTTTGTGAAGATCCAGCATGGTATCTTCCAGCCCTTTTATTCTTTCCTCTGCTTCCAAGATTCGGTCCTCGTCCTGGTCCACTCTGCTGTTTGTCCTTTTTAATTCTTCTTTGATTTCACGAAATTCGGCCCAACACTCTCGGCGAAATCGTCTTAATTCTTTAAGTACCATTTTTAAGCTAACTTTTTGCTAGCTTCATTCAGCTCCTCGTCTTCTGAATGGAAATCCTCCGGATCAGATTCTTCGGCCGATGCGTGTCCTGGCCTGGTAAATGTCGATTTCTTCTGTTTTCCTTTAGGCATGATGACTTTGTCTTTTGATTTTCACTCTTCCAAAAATCCGTTAAATCTGATTTTCAAGATATTTTCCTGGATTGGGTCTGGGAGCTTCAGCGTTAAGCTGCTATCACCATGGTGTCCAGACCGGAAGTCTGTCCAGTCTATTTCTTATGGTGGAGTCATAAACACTGACCTTAACTGAGGCAAGTGAGGCCTGCAGTTCTTTGGATGATGTTGTGGGGCCTTTTCTGATCTCTTGAATGAGTCATCGCTGCACTCTTGGGGTAATTTTGGTCAGCTAGCCACTCCTGGGAAGGTTCACCACTGTTCCATGTTTCTGCCATTTGTGGATAATGGCTCACTGTTGTTGAAGTCCCAAAGCTTTAGAAATGGCTTCATAACCTTTTCCAGACTGATAGATCTCAGTTACTTTGTTTCTCATTTGTTCCTGAATTTCTTTGGATTGCAGCATGATGTCTAGGTTTTGAGGATCTTTTGGTCTACTTCACTTTGTCAGGCAGGTCCTATTTAAGAGATTTCTTGATTGAGAACAGGTGTGGCAGTAATCAGGCCTGGGTGTGGCTGGAGAAATTGAACTCAGCTTTCCAAAGATGTGATAAACCAGTTAATTTATGTTTAAACGGGGGGGAAGGGGGTCACTTTTTCCACACAGTACCATGTAGGTTTGGATTTATTTTACCCTTAATAAACACCTTCATTTAAAAACTGCATTTTCTGTTCACTTGTGTTATTTTTGTCTAATATTTAAATTTGTTTGATCTGAAATATTTAATGGTGACAAACATACAAAAAAAAAGAGAAATCAGGAAGAGGCAAACAGTTTTTCCACACCACTGCAGCTGCAAAGGAGGCTTAGTACAAACTGATGCAAAAGAAATCAGACAGAAGGAAAAAATAAGAATTATGGAAGAGCAGTATAGAAAGGAATTAAGACATGCAAATGTCTGAATTGCAACATCTGCAGGCAGAAAAGGAGGTGGAGGCTGCTCGTGCCAAGCTAGAGATCTATGATAGAGAAGTAAAAATGGAGGCTAACGGTCAGCCTGCACAGCAAAGTGGTGGATTAATCTCTGCTGACCCCTCCATGCACCATCAAAGTGCTCACATTTCTACACCAGCACCTCCTACAGACATAGCTCATCTAGCCCAAGCAATCCAAGACGGCACAGCCATCAACAGAATCCCAGTGCCAATGCCCACAGTGTTTAGTGTGGCCGTTCTAATCAAATCAAATCAAATCAAACTTTGTCATATTGCTGTACATACAACTGTAGTGCAGGCAAGATGAAATTGCGTTTCTCTCGGCATCCATATAAGAAGCAGCATGATTTAAGACACATTCCCACATAGCTCCCCCCCCACCCCCCCATCCATTCACACATCCCTGAGACATACTTGGGGAAAAAAAAGAATAACTAACTATAATATACAAAATGTCCGTAGGTGCAGTAGTGTGTATGAGAGATTCCGGGTCAACTGTTCAGCATCCTGACAGCTTGTGGAAGGAAGCTGTTGATCAGTCTGGTGGTTCTGCCTCTGATGCTCCGGAATCGTTTACCAGATGGAAGAAGTTCAAAGTGTTTATGCAGAGGGTGAGAACGGTCCTTGACAATGTTCAGTGCCCTGCTCCTACAACGGTTCTGAAAAAGTTCTTGGACAGAGGAGAGGGAGACTCCAATTACCCTCTCCGCCCCCTTGACTATCCTCTGCAGGGCTTTTTTGTCTGACATACTGCAGCTGGAGTACCATGTAGCAATGCAGTACGTCAGAACACTTTCCACCACACCTCTGTAGAAGGTCCTGAGGATGCAAATGGGGAGAGAGGCCTGTTTGAGTTTCAAGAAGTGCAGTCTCTGCTGAGCCCGCTTCCTGATCTCCAAGGAATTCTTGCTCCAGGTCAGGTCCTGTGAGATCTGCACTCCGAGGAACTTGATGTTCTCTACTCTCTCCACTAAACGGCCGCCGATGCTGAGGGGGGCGTGCTCAGGCTGCGACCGCCAGAAGTCGATAATCATCTCCTTCGTTTTGTCCACATTGAGCACCAGATTGTTCTCCCTGCACCAGCCCTCCAGGTCTCACTTCTTCCCTGTACATTGATTCCTCATCCCTCTGGATAAGTCCCACCACCATGGTGTCATCTGCAAACTTAATAATCTGGTTCCCCTCGTGTCTGGATACACAGTCATGTGTTAGAAGTGTAAACAACAGTGGACTGAGTACACAGCCTTGAGGGGATCCGGTACTCAGCGTGACAGACTTGGAGATGTTGTTTCCAACCTGGACAGACTGAGGTCTCTCAGTCAGGAAATCCAGGATCCAGAGACATGTGGCGGTGTTCAGACCGAGAAGGAGTAATTTCTCCATCAGTCTCTGGGGAATAATGGTGTTGAATGCTGAACTGAAATCAACGTACAGGAGTCTGGCGTAGGTGTCTTTCTGGTCCAGGTGGGTGATGACAGAGTGTAGGGTGGTGACTATAGCATCCTCCGTGGAGCGGTTTGAACGATATGCAAACTGGAGCGGGTCGTGTGATGCAGGGAGGCAGGCTGTAATGTGTGGTTTGACAAGCCGCTCAAAACACTTCATCACAATTGGTGTCAGTGCAACAGGACGATAGTCATTCAAACAGGACACCACTGGTTTCTTTGCCACCGGTACAATGATAGAGATCTTGAAGCATCTGGGAATGATGGCCTGACTCAGGGAGATGTTATAAATGTCAGTCAGGACATCCGCCAACTCGCTCGCGCAGTCTCGGAGCACACGTCCCGGAATGTTGTCTGGACCTGCAGCTTTGCGTGGGTTGACTCTGGTTAGGGTCCTCCGTGTGTCCGCTGTGTTGATGGTAAAAGCTGGTCCGACCGATGGTGGGTGAGGGCCAGCCCTCCCTCTGATTGTCGAGTTTGATGCTTCAAAACGTGCAAAGAAGTCGTTAAGCCTGTCTGGAAGCGAAGCATCGTCATCATCGACCCTCTGCCTAGGCTTAAAGCCCGTCAGTGTCCGAACTCCCTGCCACATCTGCTTGGTGTTCCTAGTGTCACAGAGGTGTCCCTGGATTTTCTCTGCATAGGCGCGCTTTGCCGCCTTAATTCCCTTAGAAAGCGCAGACCTGGCTGAGCGGAGGGCGATCCTGTCCTTCGCTCTGAAGGCTGCATCTCTGGCTGTGAGCAGCGAGCGCACCTCTGCAGTCATCCAGGGCTTATGATTACCCCGCATAGTGATGGTCTTCACTGTAGTGAAATCCTTTGTGCACTTCGCGATGTAGCTGGTGACCGAATCAGCATACTCCTCCGCATCTGTCCTGTCTTCCTGGGAGGCTGCTATTTTGAAGACCTTCCAGTCTGTGTGCTGAAAACAGTCTTTCAGTGCAGGGGTTGCACTCTCTGGTCAAATCCTGATTTGTTTCACTGCTGGCCTGCTGCGCTTCAATAAAGGTTTGTAGGCAGGCAGCAGCATCACGGACATGTGATCAGAACGGCCGAGATGGGGGCGGGGTATCGCTTTATATGCATCTGTGTTTGTGTACACTAAGTCCAACATATTCTCTCCTCTGGTCTTAAAGTCTACACATTGTTTAAACTTGGGGAGCACAGTCTTTAGGCTGGTGTGGTTAAAATCCCCCGCAACCACCACAAAACTGTCCGGGTGTGAAGTTTGGATTTCACTGATTGCATTGTGCAGTTCCCCGAGTGCCTTCTTAGCATTAGCTTTAGCGTTAGCGCTTGGCGCTATGTAAACACAGACTACAAACACGTTGCTGAATTCCCTAGGCAGATAATAAGGCCAACAATTTACAATAAGGAACTCCGCCAACGGAGAGCAGTGTTTAGACACTAACGTGGCATTAACGCGCCAGTTCTTGTTAACATAGATGCATAGCCCACCCCCCCGGCTCTTACCGGAGCTCGCCGTTTCCCTGTCGGCACGGAACATCGCCATATCTTCCAGTCGAAAGGCCTCGTCAGGAATGTTGTCGTGGAGCCATGTCTCGGTGAAAACAAACACACAGCAGTCCCTCCACTCTTTCCGGTTTCTCTCAGCAGACGCAGTTCGTCCACCTTGTTTTCAAGGGCGCGGACGTTTGAGAGAAGAAGCGACTGTACCGCTGGTCTGGAGGGGTTAGCCTTTAGCCTAGCATGGATCCCGGCCCTTTTTCCTCGCTTTTTCCTGCGTTCCCTCCGCTTCCTCCTCTCACGGGTAGCTTCCAGCAGGGACTCCGCCAGAATTCCGTGCTGGCGTAGGATGTCCAAATCACAACCGATTGCCGCGATTCTTGCAGCGTGCAGTACCTTGATGTTTAATAAGGTCTCACGGTTGTAAGTTTTACAGAATGTACGTCTAGGATGATCACAACACTCAAAACTCACACTCGCTGATGCCAAGAGGGGCCGCTGCGTCCGAGCGCGCTGCCGCCATCTTATCTTATTTTTTTCTAGTTCTCTATCTAGAATGGAAGGCTTCATTCATGTCACTTGTAGATTGCAAGAGCCTTTCATCAACAGATAAACTCCATTTATTAAAGAAATATGCCACTGGATCTGCTCACAAATGTCTTGAAGGGACATTTTTTCGTAATGATGATGAGGCATACAAGGATGCATAGAAGAAGCTTGACCAATGCTATGATCAGCCTTTTGTCATTCAAAGAGCTTTTGGGGACAAGCTTTCAAAATGGCCAAAAATACACTCCAAAGATGCTGAAGGATAAAGGACATTCTCAGATTTCCTAAATGCCTGCCTGCAAGCAATGCCACATGTAAGGGGTCTGGAAATACTTAGTGACTGTGAAGAAAACCAAAAGTTGATAGAAAAGGTTCCTGATTGGTTAGCAGCCCATTGGCATCGTCAGGTGACAGTCACACTAATGGAAGGAGAAACAGAGATGCCATGCAACCCAATCACTTCTCTGCATGTTCTTCACTCAGAGTTCATTCCAGGAGAAAAGAAACGCAAAGGGAATAAAACCAAACAATGCCACAACTCAAGTCTCTACAACACAAACAACCATCAACAATGACCAAAGAGGACCGGTCAGTGTAAAATTAAAGCTCCCCTGCTTGCTGTGCAAAGATGAGACATCAATTACCAAAGTGCTCAGACTTCATAGTGAAATCTCTTGAAGAACGAGAAACTTGTGAGACAATAAGCATTATTATTATTATGAATGCATGAAAGCAGGTCACACTGCCAAAAATGCCATCATCGTCATATTTGTGACATATGCAAGAGAAGGCACCCTACCTGTCTTCATGATGAGAACTACAGGCCACATGGAGATGGAGAGAGGACTGTATGCACAATAAACACAGCTCCCAACAGTGACACCACAGCAGTCACAGCTCTAAACGACAGCAAGATGGGGTTGTCCACAGTTATGAACCCATCTAAGGAGCTGCTTGTGTATGCATTATTAGACACTCAAAGTGACAGCACCTTTGTTGATGAGGAAGTGAATAACAGACTACAGGCAGACTTTCTCCCTGTAAAGTTAAAGCTTACCACTATGCTTGGAGCAAACACAATTTTGAAAAGTCAGAGTATCTGAACTCCATGTAAAAGGCTGCAATTCTAGCATTCACATTGATCTTGTTATGACCCAAGCGCCGATCTCATCCGCGCTCGGGCTATGCATCATCTCTGCCGGCTTTGACAGCAGTGGATTACATTCTGGCTCCCTGGGCTCTTATTGTGACAGCGCTCGGTGGGGCTTCCTGCTGTCAGCCGATCAGCTGTTCTGCATCGCCGCTTGTTAGTCGCCAGCTTTATTAGCGGGCGCTGACAGCTGGTTGATGCTGGAGTATCGTCAAACATCCGTCAATCATTCCCGGTCCTCGTTCATGTCAGGTTCGTGCTTATTCTTGTCCATGTCATAGTTAAGGTCGTAGCGGCTGGGGTTAGCCCTACAATCCCTCGTATCCTGTAGTGTATGTTCATGTCATAGTTTAGGTCATAGTGGCTGGGGTTAGCCCTACGATCCCTTGTACCCTGTAGTGTGTGTTTTTTGCCCACAGTGGCTCATAGTCTCGTATTTGTGTCTTGTCTTGTTAATAAAACATCTATGCAAAGCTCACTTGTGACTTTTGGCGTCTTATGGTGGCCTGCGAGGGTCACCGCTTGACAGTATACTCCAGCCAGGGTCATCTAAACGGAGACGCCACACCGAGACACTTTTTCACCGGTGAGTTTTTGCGTAAATTGGACTATTGCTCTTCCCTGTCTGGGTGTCATTTGCTGGGAGAATGCCGTCATCCAGGGGCCGCAGTCGGCGCCTGGGCAAGGAGCTAGCGGAGGCTCTGGAGTACGTGGATGGAACTCTATTCAGCGCTACGCTGTACGACACTCCCAGAGACATATGCTGGCACCTGGATTGCGCTGAGGTTCTTCTCAGCAACCTTCCTCTCCACTACGACAATCACCTGGAGGTGATGACGAGGAGAGATGAACTCGCCACACAGCGCGAGATACTCCGTGGGCTGGAGGAGGAAGAAAGCAGGAAGCAGAGGAGGAGGCATCCTCGCTCCCCGCGTTGGAACCCCGTTCCTGTCCTGGATCCGGTCCAGGAGTTCGCGCCATCTGTGGGCCATCGAAGACGTCGGCGCCACGGCCAAGGTGGACCTCGGCAGAATCCCTGGCTGGACCCGCTGCCGGCGAGGCCCGTCAGCGGATCTCCGAGAGTGGCTCCTCCTCGTCCTTCCAGGGGGCCCTCTGTCGCCATCCAGCGGGGAGAGGGAGGAACTACTACAGCAGGCACCATCCTCCCTCTGGGAGAAAGGCAAGTTCATTCTTTACATGATAATTGTGATCTGCCTTGTCTGACTCCTGGGGGCGGAGTTTGGGGTTCGCAGTCCCCTGAGCTCCTACCACCTGCTGTAGTTACATTAACTAAACCTGCTGCCTCTGTGTCTCCCTCTGCTGAGTGGTCCGCGACGCCAGGTCTACGTCGTGGGGTGAGGGGGCCTGCGGTGCTGGAAAGCCTGGATCCGGCCCTGCAGCCATGTTGTGGACAGAGAAGAGCAGACTGCGGCCCGGAACCTGTGCCAACGATGAAGCGTCCCCGGGTCTCCTCGCCGGAGCGGTCCGAGCCAGTGGGTCAAGGGTCCCCTGCCTCCACTCCATACGGGTCATCGGCGTGGGCATCAGCGCGAGAGGAACCTCAGACTGCGGAATCCATCTTGCCAGCTGCGGAGCCCGATGCAGCTGAGTTGGAGCCTATGCACGAGCTTCTTCACCCTGAGCCTAGATCAGTCTTGACCCTGAGCCTGGATGAGTCCTGGACGGCAACAGAACCCGAGTGCAGGCAAGTGCTCCCTCTTGTGTCTCTGTCCCCTGTGTTGGACCATTTTTATTGCCTCTCGGGGAGGTGAGTGAAGGGCAGCCGCCTGCTGCGCCCGAACTCGTCTCGCTGGGTTCTGTTGCTGCCGGTGACACTGATCCCGGTTTTTCTTTATGTTCTGAGCCTCCTTGCAGTATCACCGGCGCGGAGCCAGCCGTGGTCGGTGAGTTGGAGGCTCCAGGTTCGGGGGTGGAGGTCGTCAGCGGAGCTGCACCGACTCAGTCGGGGTCCGTTGTGGAGGCTGCTGTGGCCCAATCGGGGTCTGACATAGGTGCGCCTGAGACCCAATCGGGGTCCATCGCGGGAGCTGCTTTGGCCCAATCGGGGTCTGACATGGGTGTGCCCGAGGCCCAATTGGGGTCCACCGCAGGTTCTGTTCTGGCCCAATCAGGGTCCGACGTGGGTGCAGCCGGGACCCAATTGGGGTCCAGCAGAGGTGCAGCGCTGGTGTGGTCCACGGATGGTGGGGAGCTGCAGACCCTTCGCCGCCTGACCCAGTTCGGGCTCATCCTTGCCTTCTGTCCCCTCTACGGAGTCATCGCCCCTGCGCATCGTCGCCGGGGGCCGTGGGGGTCCCTTTCCGCTCGCCCCGGCTCTCCCGTGTTTTGTCCTCGCCAGGGAGGCCGCCACAGGCTGTTTTCCCCCGGTATTGGTGGCTGAGGGACGCGGGTCGGCCGCCTGAGGAACTGTTTCGCCGGTTCAGCGCCTCGGGTTGGCCACCCGATATGTGTGTTTCTTTGGGCGATCTGGTTCGGCCACCGGAGGAGTGGACTTTCTGGGCCGGGGACTGTGGTAAGCCGCCCGGTCATGTTCCGCCCCCCATCACCACCCGTCGGCCGTTGGACGTGGGAAGACTGCCTGAACTGTTTCCGTGGCGTTTGGTCTCCACCAGTTGGCGTGAACTGTCGGGGGTAGAGGTCATTCCTGGTGGTGGTCTAGCCCAGTAATTGTTCTGTGTTTTTTTTTTTTTTTTTTCTCTTCTCTGTCCTGTGTTGTATTTGCTCTTTGACCTGAGAGTGTGGTATTTTTGTTTTCGTGCCTGGGTAATTGTGTTTCATGTATTTTGGAGTGTAGTCTGGTCCTGTAATTGTTCTTTTGTTTTGTTTTTTTCTGTCCTGTGTTGTTCTCGCTTTTGACTTAAGAGCTTGGTATTTTTGTTTTTGTACCCGTGTAATTGTGTTTCATGTATTTTGGAATGTAGTCTGGTCCTGTAATCGTTCTGTTCTTTTTGCTGTCCTGTGTTTTGTTTCTTGCAGTTGCCATTTGTGCTTTTTGGGAGTTTGATTTGTGTTCTGCAGTTGCCTTAATTGTCCTGTCATCATGTTTTGTACTGTAGGGAGTTTTTCTTTTTTCTGTTATTTCGTGTTTGTGTGACTGTTTCATGTATTTTTTTTGAGTCTTTTTTTTTTTTCTGTCTGTGTTCTGGTTCTCGATCTGTGGTCTGAGCCTCTCCTGCCCCATCCGCCCACCCTGGAGGGGGTGGGGGTGGAGATTGGGTGTCTATGGGCGTTCAGGAGCCCACCCTCAGAGGGAGGGTACTGTTATGACCCGAGCGCCAATCTCGTCCGCGCTCAGGCTATGCATCATCTCTGCTGGCTTTGACAGCAGTGGATTACATTCTGGCTCCCCGGGCTCTTATTGTGACAGCGCTCGGTGGGGCTTCCTGCTGTCAGAGCCGATCAGCTGTTATGCATCACTGCTTGTTAGTCACCGGCTTTATTAGCGGGCGCTGACAGCTGGTTGATGCTGGAGTATCGTCAAAACATCCTGAGAGATTCCTGGTGTCAGCACGCTCATGTCAGATTCGTGTTCTTGTTCATGTCATAGTTAAGGTTGTAGTGGCTGGGGTTAGCCCTACGATCCCTCGTATTCTGTAGCGTGTGTTCATGTCATAGTTAAGGTCGTAGTGGCTAGGGTTGGCCCTACGATCCCTTGTACTCTGTAGTGTGTGTTTTGCCCTCAGTGGCTCGTAGTCTTGTGTTCGTGTCTTGTCTTGTTAATAAAACATCAATGTAAAACTCACTGGCAACTTTTGGCATCTTATGGTGGCCCGCGAGGGTCACCGCATGACAGATCTTCCTCAATCATACACTAAAGAATGCATTCCTGTGACCATATACCCACCCATGAAACGGAAAAACAATGGCCTCACCTAACAGAAATTACAGATAACTTGCCACCTCTCTTGCGTTGTGATGTTGGACTTCTTATTGTGTTCAATTGTCCCAGATCACTAGCACCAAGACAAGTTTTGTAAGGAAAAGATAAAGAGCCCTGTGCAATCTGTACAGATTTAGGATGGAGTATTATTGGTGGCTCACCATCATACCTGTATGAAACAGAGTTGAGCCTGTGTCATAGAGTCAGTGTAAAAGAAGTCCCTCCAGTAACACCAATAGATGTTTTAAGTGTCCTGGAGTTGGATTGTAAAGACACCAAGACAGATGACCAGACTGTCTCACCAAAGAATGTTGTCTTTCTGAATAAACATAAACGAGGCATAAAAAGGAATGAAAAAGGACATTGTGAAATGCTTCTACCCTTTAAACAATGGCCATACTTACCTGATAAGGAAGAACTTGCTAAAATCCAACTCAGCCACTTACAACAAAAGTTCAGCAGAGATGAGAAATACAAAAGAAATTACACAACATACATGAAAGAAATTATTGATAAAGGTGATACAGAACAAGTACACAATGAGGGAACTCAGTGAACAATGGTATAGTCCCCATTATGGTATTTATCACCCCAAAGGACACACCAGGCAGCATGTTGTGTTTGAATGCTCTACAAAGTACAGTGGCACAAGCCTTAATGAACATCTGGTTCATGTTCTGCAAAGCATTCCTTCATCAGAATGTGCATTAGATACAAAGACAAAGGATTTGACATGCCACGGGAACAAGCTTTGAAGATTCAGTGGAGCACAGTGAATGAACAGCAAAATGCTGAACACATCATGATCCAAAATATGAAGAATCAAGCCCATGAGAAGGAAGCAAAGCTATTAAACAAAGGGAGCCAACTGCCATGTCACAACAAACTGAACCTGCTTGATGTTTTCATCAACACAGATGGTATTCCCAAGGTGGGAGGCAGATTGCAGCATTCATCTGTCCACAGTGAGATGTTAGATGACTTGTCTACTGATGCCTTTACCAGCCTGAGATATTTTATTGCTATTTGAGGCAAACTGGGGATTCTAAATTGTCCTTAGGTATGACTGTGAGAGTGAATGGTTGTCTGTCTCTGTGTTGGCCCTGCGATGGACTGGCGATCTATCCAGGGTGTACCCTGCCTCTCGCCCAAAGATGGTGGGATAGGCTCCAGCCCCCCCGCGACCCGAAAAGGATTAAGCGGAAGAAGATGAATGAATTAATGAATGAATGAGGCACAATCAATCAGATCCAGTGCGACCAAGGCACTAAGTTTGTTGCACAAAATAAAATCAAGGCACCTCTAAAGGAGCAAGACACACAGAGACTCAGTACACATCTGTCCCAGAAACAGTGTGACTTTGTGATGAATGCACCCCACTCCAGTCATGCCGGTGGAGTATGGGAGCACCAAATAAGGACTGTCAAGTGTCTTTAATGCCACTCTGTCACTTTCTCATAGCAGACTCAGTAATGCTTCACTACGGACTCTAGTCTATGATGCCATGGCCAAAGTTGTCTACAGTCGGCCACTGACTGTAGATAACTTGAACAGCCCAGTCAGTCTGGAACCTATCACTCTGAATCATTTGCTCCACCTGAAATCCAGTATGGCACTGCCTCCATCTGGGGCATTTCCTAAAGAGGATCTGCATGGATCAAAAAGATGGCTCCGTGTACAGTTTCTAGCAGAGCAGTTTGAGCCACTGGAGACAAGAGTACAGTGCATCCAGAAAGTATTCACAGGACTTCACTTTTTCCACATTTTATGTTACAGCCTTATTACAAAAGGGAATAAATTCATTTTCCCCCTCAAAATTCTACACACAATACCACGTAATGACAATGTGATATTTTATTTTTTTTTAGATTTTTGCAAATTTATTAAAAATAAAAAACTAAAATCACACGTACATAAGTATTCACAGCCTTTGCCATGAAGCTCAAAATTGAGCTCAGGTGCATCCTGTTTCCACTGATCCTCCTTGAGATGTTTCTGCAGCTTTACTGGAGTCCACCTGTGGTAAATTCAGTTGATTGGATATGATTTGGAAAGGCACACACCTGTCTATATAAGGTCCCACAGTTGGCAGGGCATGTCAGAGCACAAACCAAGCATGAAGTCAAAGGAATTGTCTGTAGACCTCCAAGACAGGATTGTCTCTAAGCACAAATCTTCGGAAAGGGAACAGAAAAATTTCTGCTGCTTTGAAGGTCCCAATGAGCACAGTGGCCTCCATCATCCGTAAATGGAAGAAGTTTGGAACCACCAGGACCCTTCCTAGAGCTGGCCAGCCATCTAAACTGAGCGATCAGGGGAGAAGGGCTTTAGTCAGGGAGGTGACCAAGAACCTGATGGTCACTCTGTCAGAGCTCCAGTGTTCCTCTGTGGAGAGAGGAGAATCTTCCAGAACAACAACCATCTCTGCAGCAATCCACCAATCAGGACTGTATGGTAGAGTGGCCAGATGGAAGGCACTCCTTAGCAAAAAGCACATGGCAGCCTGCCTGGAGTTTGTCAAGACACCTGAAGGACTCTCAGACCATGAGAAACAAAATTCTCTGGTCTGATGAGACAAAGATTGAACTGTTTGGCATGAATGCCAGGCGTCATGTTTGGAGGAAACCAGGCACCGCTCATAACCATGCCAATGGTGGTGGCAGCATCATGCTGTGGGGATGTTTTTCAGTGGCAGGAACTGGGAGACTAGTCAGGATAGAGGGAAAGATGAATGCAGCAATGTACAGGTACATCTCAAAAAACTAGAATATCATGAAAAAATTCAATATTTTTGTCACTCATTTCAGAAAGTGAAACCCATAAATTATATAGATTCATTACACAGAGTGATATATTTCAAGTGTTTATTTATTTTAATTTTGATGATTATGGCTTACAGCCCATGAAAACCCCAAATTCAGTTTCTCAGAAAATTAGAATATTACATAAAATTAATTAAAAAAAATATTTTAATACAAATGTGGACCAACTGAAAAGTATGTTCATGTACACACTCAATACTTGGTCAGGGCTCCTTTTGGATTAATTACTGTATCATTGTGGCGTGGCATGGAGGTGATCAGCCTGTGGCACTGCTGAGCTGTTATGAAGGTCCAGGTTACTTTGATAGTGGCCTTCAGCTCGTCTGCATTGTTGGGTCTGGTATCTCTCATCTTCCTCTTGACAATACTCCATAGATTCTCTATGGGGTTTAGGTCAGGAGAGTTTACTGGCCAATCAAACACAGTAAACATGGTCATTAAACCAGGTTTTGATACTTTTGGCAGTGTGTGTGTGTGTGTGTGTGGGGGGGGGTCAAGTCCTGCTGGAAAATGAAATCAGCATCTCCATAAAGCTTGTGGGCATAGGGAAGCATAAAGTGCTCTAAAATTTCCTGGTAGACGACTACGCTGACTTTGATCTTGATAAAACACGGTGGACAAACACCAGCAGATGACATGGTTCCTCAAATCATCACTGACTGTGGAAACTTCACACTAAACCTCAAGCAACTTATATTCGGTGTCTCTCTGCTCTTTCTACAGACTCTGTGAGTTTGATTTCCAAATGAAATGCAAAATTTACGTTTATCTGAACAGAGGTCATCTGCTGGTGTTTGTCCACTGTGTTTTATCAAGACCAAAGTCAGTGCAGTCGTCTACCAGGAAATGTAAGAACACTTCATGCTTCCCTGTGCTGACAAGCTTTATGGAGAAGCTGATTTCATTTTCCAGCAGGATTTGCCCCCCCCCCCCACACACACACACACACTGCCAAAAGTATCAAAACCTGCTGTTATGACCATGGCGTCACTATGTTTGATTGACCAGCAAACTGTCCTGACCTAAACCCCATAGAGAATCTATGGAGTATTGTCAAGAGGAAGATGAGACACCAGACCCAACAATGCAGATAAGCTGAAGGC
Source organism: Pholidichthys leucotaenia (assembly GCA_020510985.1). NCBI lineage: Eukaryota > Metazoa > Chordata > Actinopteri > Cichliformes > Pholidichthyidae > Pholidichthys > Pholidichthys leucotaenia. The sequence continues at coordinate 94,411,461 of CM035839.1, forward strand.
CACTATCAAAGCAGCCTGGATCTTCATAACACCTCAGCAGTGCCACAGGCTGATCACCTCCATGCCACACCACACTGATACAGTAATTAATCCAAAAGGAGCCCTGACCAAGTATTGTGTGTACATGAACATACTTTTCAGTCGGTCCACATTTGTATTAAAAAACTATTTTTTTAAAAATTAATTTTATGTAATATTCTAATTTTTTGAGAAACTGAATTTGGAGTTTTCATGGGCCGTAAGCCATAATCATCAAAATTAAAATAAACACAATATATCACTGCAATGAATCTATATATGGGTTTCACTTTCTGAAATGAGTGACAAAAAATATTGAACTTTTTCATGATATTCTAATTTTTTGAAATGTACTTGTACAGAGACATCCTGGATGAAAACCTGCTCCAGCGCGCTCTTGACCTCAGACTGGGGCGATGGTTCATCTTTCAGCAGGAGAACGACCCTAAGCACACAGCCAAGATATTGAAGGAGTGGCTTCAGGACAACTCTGTGAATGTCCTTGAGTGGCCCAGCCAGAGCCCAGACTTGAATCCAATTCAGCATCTCTGGAGAGATCTGAAAATGGCTGTGCACCAACGCTTCAGATCCAACCTGATGGAGCTTGAGAGGTGCTGCAAAGAAGAATGGGCCAAACTGCCCAAAGATAGGTGTGCCAAGCTTGTGGCATCATATTCAGAAAAACCTGAGGCTGTAATTGCTGCCAAAGGTGCATTAACAAAGTATTGAGCAAAGGCTGTGAATACTTATGTACATGTGAGTTCTTAGTTTTTTATTTTTAATAAATTTGCAAAAATCTCAAAACTTTTTTCAAATTGTCATTACGGGGTATTGTGTGTAGAATTTTGAGGAATAAAATGAATTTAATCCCTTTTGGAATAAGGCTGTAACATAACAAAATGTGGAAAAAGTTAAGCGCTGTGAATACTTTCCAGACGTACTGCACCTTCACATTATCACAAGGCAGCACTGGTACTCTGCGAGAAATCTGCAAGTGGGTGATACTGTACGCGACACTGATGAACTGTTGCCCAGAGAGGAGACTTGCAAAGGATTTAAAGACTGTTAGTGGTAAGGATAGACTTGTGAGAAGGGTAAAAATCTGTTGGAGATAAGAAACTGAACGAAAAGGGTGAACGCTCTGGTAAGCTCTCTGTGTTGGAGTGACCAGTCCAAAAATTTGTGCCGTTGTTAGAGGGCTCCTAAGCTAATGGCTGCACAGAAACACTGACCTTCTTGATGAGAAAATTATTCGTTATTAATGTCATATGACATAAAACACTCGTAATTTTGGTGGGAGTGTAAAGAACCTTTAACTATCTGTAATATATATATTGTTTTGTATACCTTTAATCCCAGAGGGAAATTCAGGGCATCCAGGTGGGTGGATGAGGTAGCCACAGTGCGGCGCCAATCCCTTCACCATTCACACCTAGGGCCACTTTAGAGTCTCCAATTAACCTAACTTGCATGTTTTTGGCCTGTGGAAGGAAATCAGAGCACCTGGGGTAAACCCACGCAGACACAGGGAGAACATGCAAACTCCACACAGAAGGGTCACTGATAGTCATGAGGAGGGATCAAACCCAAAACCTTCTTACTGTGCTGCCACAGTGCTAACCACTGCACCACTGAGCAGCCCATATTTGCGTGTTCTTTTTTTTTGTTTATTCCTTTTACAAATACTTGTTGAAATCTATTTGAATGTCATTTTTTGTTTTATTTTGACATTTGAGCCTTTACTTTGAAAGCCTTATAGTGTCAACTGCAGAAACAGTAACCGGTAAAAGCCCAGCAACAGCAGAAAAAACAGTAGCAACAGGAAAACAAACGGCAGAAAGATAAGGCAAAGCAACGCCATAACTTCAAAGAAAAAAATTGCTTTTGTTTCTTAGCACTTGGATGGAAAGTGGCTCAAGGTTAGTATGTTTTTGTTTAATGTTCAATATATGTTCGTAAAGATTATCTAATTATAATGTCGGGGCTGTCATAAGGGGGCAGGGAATCTCCTGGGGATTCTCCTTTGTGCCGCGGAGGATTCAAAGACCGTTATCCGTGTGTTCCAAGTGTTGTTGCTGTGCCATTTTAACTGTGTAATAAGACCAGTTGTTGTAGCGCTGTTTCCCCTGTATGTGACAAATCATGTGTCTGTGTCACCATGAGTGAGATGAGGGTCTGTGTAAATGATCTCCCCTCCATTCTGTGTAGTGAGTGAGTACAGAATAAAGCCTGTTGCATCACAATCATCTCTCCTTATTGTGTGAACCCCATGAAACGTCACACTGGTGCCAGGAGTGGGATACTTGAGAGATGGAAGCAAGGATCAAGGTGGAGATTTGGCGGTTCGAGCGGCTCATCGCCCAGATGGAGAAGGAGATGAACGACAGAGCAGACACACCAGCCCCCAGAGATGCTCGCCGTGACGAATGGGGAAGTGGATTAGAAGGAGGAACCGTACCCCATTTCCTGCTCTTTTCAGGGCAGAGCGGGCCGAACAGAGCAAACCCGCTCCACTTCCCTCCCTTTTCAGGGCAGGATGGGCCGGCGACTGGTGATCGACCAAAAGGCAACTGTCCCACTGACCTGCCAGCGGGCCAAACTCCCCCACTTTGGTGGCAAGACCCTGCTAGACGATAACCTGGTCCAGGTCAAACTGGCTGCTGCGTTGAATGGCTGGACATCTGAAGAGACGGCTGTATAGGTCGCGCTGGCTCTGGAGCTCTCTGCACGCTGTCTGATCTCCAGCCCGAGGAGCGCCACAGCTGGCCAGCACTACAAGGAGCGCTGAGGAGGTGGTTTGGGAGAGCGGCCCATGCCGATCACTGCTGAGAACAGCTGGCTAGCCGCCAGTGGGACAACCGGGAGAGCCTGGGAGCCTATGTAGAGGACATGCGGCTGCTGACACAGCGCGGCTACCCAGATTTCGAGCCGGAGGTGGTGGAGAAGCTTGCTCTACAGAACTTCATCTGTGGGCTCCGTCTCGCCCGGCTCCAGGAACACATCCGGATTCATGCAGTGAGCAGCTGGGAGATGACTGTGGCAGAAGCGGAGCGGGTGTAGCCGATGATGGATTATGCAGCTGACGTGTCATCACAGAGGCAGAGAGGTTTTCAGGCCACAGCTGAGAGCGAGGAGGAGGAGGAATGGGAATTACGTTGGACCACAGCTGCGCGGTTGGCGAGAGTACAACGACAGCAGCACGAGGAGGGATGTTTTCATTGTGGAGAACCAGGACACATCACGTGCTATTGCCCTGCACCCACCCCGCGACAACCAGCCTCAGAACTCAGAAAAGATTTATTGCCAAGTACATTAACAGTAAACAACTGATAACATACGAGGGATTTGACTTGACACAGAAAATGACCTGCATTTCCGGTGACGCGGCAGCGTCTGAAAACGCGCCTGTCATCAGATGGGTACAGGATGCATAGGGAGGAAAAGGATAACACAATAGGAAAGAGCAAAAAACCATTGTCAGAATACCGGTCATATATGATCAATATTATGATTACAAGAAAAAAAGCCCTCAATGCACAGTTAGCAGACAAGAATGTACACAAGGACACAAAGAGAGCAGTGAGTGAGTGATCTTTTTCATCAGTTTTTGAGTCAGTGTGGGTGTAGTGTTGAGTGTAGGTGTTTGTATCAGTTAAGAACAACAAAGTCTCTTTGGCAGGAGATGTTTTGTCTTAGCTGCTGGCATTTGTCCTTGAGCCATGCAGCTGACTGTCCGTGGAGTCAATGCAGCTCAAATGTTTTGAAAACAAAAAACTGCAGATAATCTGGAGGACTTGTGTGAGGGGGGTCAGATTAGTCGAATAGTACTGATCCCAGAGAAAGAAACTTTATATCCTCTTACAGATTCAGTACTTAATCCTTCAGTGCTGGACGTTGAATCCTTCATGGACGGCTCTCAGCGTGATCATGATGTAATCCATTTTCCTAGACAGTTCTCAATTTGCCGCTGTCAGAGTCCTCTCCATTTTTTCAATTTGATGGTTAAGCCTCGCCTGGCCAGCATTTTGATAGGCTATGTCCATCTTCATCAATTTACGGTACACCAGGACAATCCCAGATCCAATCAGAACGATCCCGATGACCATTACTACGAAGACGTACAAATCTTCGACATCTTCGATGGAAAGATCAGACAGGCACAAGAGTTTCCAATTACTTGTGTCCCTCAAATAGCCCGCAGCAGCCGTTCCTGCGGGGCAAACAACCTCCCCCGGGGCACTTTTCCTCGATGAAAAAATAGTGTCAATTGCGTTCAAAGCCCAGCTTATTAAATCCATAATTTCGTTCGATAATCAGCAGTAGAGACATGCAGACAGACGATAGCAAGCTGGGATCCAGTTAGAGGAGGAAGGAGATAAGTCAGAGCAGGAGAGAAGAAAAAAGCGTCTGCTCTCTTTGGGAGGCGGAAGTGAAGAGGTTAAAGCCTCCTCACTGGCTTTAACCTGAGAGCAAGGTGGCACAGACAGGGACCTGCCACCTCCCACAGACATTTTCCCCGATGGACGGCTGGGCCGACTTGGACAATCACCAGGGCTGTATCTACCAGTGCAGCCTGGACAGCACACCATTCCAGGCCCTGATCGACACCAGTTCCACCATCTCCCTGGTCCAACCCAGGGCATTGCCCGGTACAGATGGACTCGGAGCGCAAGGGTGGGAAACTACCCGGTGCTACGTCCTCACCGCCACCAGTGAGTGTGCCAGGCTGGGGGGGCAACAGGTCCTTGGAGTGGGAGTGGCCGGTCAGAACACGAATCACCCGTTCTGGCTGGCTGACATCCAGGACCCGTGCATCATTGGACTAGATCTGTTTGCAGCATGGTGTGCGAAGATTGACACCGCCAGCTCTTCTCTCCTGCTGAGGGCTCAGACCATCATGCTCTGTGGCAACGGCCAGACAAGGAACCAGGGGGCCCGCACAATCGAAGGGCCAGTGCTGTCAGCACAGGCTGAGGAGCATGACCCAGCAGTCTCACAGGCTCTCCAGACTGCTACGGCCCGGGATAGCGCAGCGGTTCTCAGCGCTTCTTCAGATCATCGGGCGGCTCTCCCCAGCAATGACATCACGGAGGCCCTTGGCATGCAGCAGCTTCAGAGCAAGTAGAAGGGAGATCCTGTCATCTCCCGGGTCCGGCAGTGGCTGGACACGGACCAGCGGTCTGTCCGGAAGGCTGTGGCTGCGCTGGACCCAGAGACCAAGGCCCTACATTCCCCGTGGTCCAACCTCTGCTGTCGTGAGGGTGTTGTTTATCGGTGGTGCCAGTCTCCAGCAGGGCAGCATTAAGTCTGGCAGCTGCTGGTCCCCCAACGGCTCTGCCCCAAGGTGCTCCAGTTGATCCATGGGTTGGTGGGGGCGAACCACTTTGGAGTGAGGAAGACTCTGCAGCGGCTTCGGGCTCGGTTCTACTGGCCGGGATGTCGTTGGGACATGGAGCGCCATGTCCACCGCTGTACCACCTGCATGGCTCAGAGAGGACAGACACAGCAATCCCATGCACCCCTGCAGTAGTATGAGATGGACGGCAAACCACGGTTGGATTATTCGTTCCGCTCGAGAGGATGCCTGCACACGGTACCTGAACTGGCTCGGGAGACCCCGGCAGCGGTGGGGAGTCGACAGAAATGAGCGAGGGCCAGGGGAGGGACTGAGCCAGGGGAGGGACTTTGCTGGCCTATTTTTGCCCGGAGCCGACAGAGGGACTGTCACCAAAGCTGGTGAGCCACTGGTTGGGACCGTGCGTGCTGGTCGCAGACAATGGAGGTCGCCCCGATGCCTGGATGGATTTGTATTGGACTTTTGAGTTGGACTTATTATTCTGGGGACAGAAACCAGTCCGGGGGAGGGGACAGTGTAATGTTGGGGCTGTTGTAAGGGGGCGGGAATTCTCCCAGCATACTTTGTGCCACGGAGGATTCAGACTGTTATCCATGTGTTCCAAGTGTTACTGCTGTGCCATTATAACTGTGTAATAAGACCAGCTGTTATAGCGTTGTTTCCCCTGTATGTGACAAATCATGTGTCTGTGTCACCATGCGTGAGATGAGGGTCTGTGTAAATGACTTCCCCTCCATTCTGTGTAGTGAGTGTAGAATAAAGCCTGTCGCGTCACAATCATCTCTCATTCTGTGAACCCCATGAAATGTCACAATACAAAGTCAATGGAAAGAGGCGAGCACATTTTCAGATGGAACAAAGTGTCCATCACCACAAAAGTATTGTGGTTTGTTAACTGAGACAATAAACAAACTCTAGCACTGCCTATTTTTTTAAACAGACGTGAAATCGTTTAATGATCTTAAAATGACTGGGACTGAAGTAGATCTTTGCAAAAGGGTGGGACTTCTGGGTCACGGATATATAATTTCTTGTCAAAACAACCCTTCACTGTGGAAATTAAGGTATCCAAAACAGTACTGCAATTGCCAAGAGTTGATAGAAAAATACTGTCTTCTCCCCCTTGTTCTGTCAAGCATCTAGGTGAGCAGAACAGAAATTTGCTTCCTTATTATGCCAAACAGATTTACTTTGCCAAAAGGAGCTTTATACAGCACATATATATGTACTGCATATCACTTATAAACTCCTCTTGTAATAACTTGTAATAATTTTATTTAAATTGTTTTATCTATGAAGGACCTGACGGGGGAATGGGGAAAGGAGGGGTGGGGAGGGAGAAAGAAAAGGGAGAGGAACAGACAGAGAAGACAGATTAATATAACTGAAACAAACGGAAGACAAACTGTTTCTTCTACTGAAAAGGTGTCATCATGAGTTTGGTATCTGCCCCTGTTAAAGGAGAGATGTGTGTGTGTGTGCATGCGTGTGTATGAAAGCGCATGCAAAATAAGTGTGTGAGTGGTTTGCCAGGAAACACATGAAGAGGGTGGCAGGTCACAGCAACACCCCACCCCACCCGGAAACCCCGAGCAAGCAAGACAGCGCCACCAACCCCCACAGAGCACAAATGTCCAGAGGCCAACAAGGCCCCAGACAGCTAGGCATCTGCCCCAGGAGGGATGGCCAAGGGAGGCCAGGTTGCCAAGCAGCTGGGGCAGTACTCGCCCCCCCAGCCCCAGGCACCGGATGGCCAGCGTCCCCACCCACCCGGGCTGGAGACCTGCCTGCGCTCACGGCGTGAGCCACCCCCCAACTCAGCGCCACCGACACACATCCCAGGAACCTCCACGCCCAAGGAGGACAGCAGCAAGGCACAGGAGCCCCACAGGGGGCCTTCCCCCCATCCAAGGGAGCCCACACAGCCAGGAGGCGCCACCCCCTCAATCCAGCACCCCCGACTAGCACACCCCCCCATTTCCATACACTCACACCCTCATGCTCTCATACACACCCACTCACACGCACTCACTCTTGCCTTCTCCCCCACACAATCCCACACTCACACTCCCAGACCTACCCACTCTCACCCACTCCTGTACCTGCTCAATCTCGCCTGGGTTGCTACAAAGTTCTTCGTTCTGAACTATCAGGATATAAACCGTCCATGAATACCCTTAGCTGGTTAAAATCTTATCTATCTGGTTGCTCCCAGTGTGTGCGCATAAACAACACTGTATCCCAAAGGCATGCACCATGGAAGTCCCACAACGTTCAATCTTAGACCCACTGCTGTTTACTTTGTTTACTGATGATTTGCCATCAGTATGTGAAAATGACATAAAAATTCAGATGTATGCAGATGACAGTCATCTACACACATGGGAAGGATGCCAAACAAGTGGCTGACAAGTTAATGATAGCAATGGAAAGTGCCAAATCAATCATGCCTCACTCTGAACGTAGAGAAAACAGCTACCATGTACTTTACCAACAAACAAAATCATACGCACTATCCGACTATAACTGTAAATGGAGCAAATATAGAAAATGTAACAGTTGAAGTATTTGGGTGTCACATTAGATCCCACGCTCAGCTTTAAAAAACACATAAAACTGAGGAGCCACACTCTGAAATATAACCTTGCAAACAGAAACTCACTCACTTTAAAGGCATCAAAAACCTTTCTGAATGCCATGATTTTGACACATTTCTCCTATTGCATCTCTTGCTGGTCACAAGCCAATAGTACGACTCTGAAACCCTTGGAATCCCTGTATAAACAATCCATCAAAATTCTGGATAAGAAGACAACAGTATCACCATTGTGGTATACTTGCCAAACACAAGATGTTAAGCTTTGAAAACACGATCATGTATGCAAATATATGGTCAGTTTTTAAAATATCTATTGTTCTGCACCACCGCCCCTTAAGACTTTTGTGAATCAAACTTCTGAACAAAATACCAGAGTAACAAGGACTTCCTCTAGGTGGGATTGTTGCATCCCCCTACATAAAACTGCTTTTGGACTATCAGCATTCTCATACAAAGCTATAACGGAATGGAACAAGCTCCCCACTGCTTTGAAGACCAGAAGAAATTACATACTTTACCACAGAGACTAAAAAAATGGATTTTACACTACCGTTCAAAAGTTTGGGGTCACCCAGATAATTATTTTGTGTTTTCCATGAAAAGTCACACTTATTTACCACCATGAGTTGTAGAATGAATAGAAAATATAGTCAAGACATTGACAAGGTTAGAAATAATGATTTGTATTTGAAATAATTTTTTCCTTCAAACTCTGCTTTTGTCAAAGAATCCTCCATTTGCAGCAATTACAGCATTGCAGACCTAACATGATTGCACAAGGGTTTTCTAATCATCCATTAGCCTTCTGACGCAATGCGCAAACACATTGTACCATTAGAACACTGGAGTGATAGTTGCTGGAAATGGGCCTCTATACACCTATGTAGATATTGCAACAAAAACCAGACATTTGCAGCTAGAATAGTCATTTACCACATTAGCAATGTATAGAGTGTATTTCTGATTAGTTTAAAGTTATCTTCATTGAAAAAAACAGTGCTTTTCTTTCAAAAATAAGGAAATTTCTAAGTGACCCCAAACTTTTGAACGGTAGTGTAAGTAATCAAGCCTTCCAGCATTGACTCTCTCCCTTAAATGGGATCATGAAATTGTACTCTTAAATTGTGTGCCGTCTCTCTTAACCTCTTAACTTTTTACCTTTAAACTTACTCCCTGCTTCTTTCAGGGTCAACAGTTTCTGAAACCCGACCTGAATTGTTTTCTATATGTGCTGTTTATCTTTTAATATCTTCCTGCCTGTCCCAGGGACTACAGATGGAAATTAGTGAGAATGCTATAATCTGATACAGAGCATCTCTACCCTGTGTTTAATGTTTTTTCTGTACATGGTCCCTGACAAATAAACCAATAAACTAAACTAAGGGTACGCATATTTATACAATCGGGTTAAGATAATTTTCCTTAAAATATGTGGTGTGTTTTTCAATTTTCATTTCTGTTACATAAAATCCAATAAGTCCTCTCAGCTCTTTGTCCATTGTGTATCCTTACAGAGCTAGGAACAAGGCCTAAGACTGGCATAGCAGCACTGTTCGTTTTTACACAAATTTCTAAATGCTGCTCTGAGCTCGGATGAACCTACTATATGAGTCAATTGCCTCTTTTACACATTTATTTTAAAACAGCACAAAAGTGTATGGCATTTCAGCAAGCAGACCACAACCATGGAAAAGAAAATGACATGAATTTTCCACTATAGAGCTATATAAATATGACGGATAAAAAAATACAAACAAAACAAAAAAATCCACTCATAGGCCTTGATAACATGAACCGTGAAGTCCGTTTTTGAAGCATACAAAAGAAATGTGAGTACAGCAAGCACTGATTCTTCTGTAGACTTAAAAAAAAGATAAACATTTGTTTTCATATACATTAAGACAACACAACCCCCAAGTTCTCCCTCTGCTTTGTAATTACAACGTATAGCTAACTGGGGGCAAAAACTTATTTTCTTTTGGACTTCAATTTGTTTTGTTTTTTTTAAAAAAGGGAACAGTACAAGTACAAATACTATACGTATTCACATCATCATAGCAATTACTAAAACCAGAATGCTTTCTTTTAGTGTACTTATATGTATTTACATGGCAAAACTCTTACACATGTACTACCAACGGGAAACCTCACTTCTCTTCTTCTAGCTTAACGATAAACATCACACATTTTTCACACTACACAGGTTACACACTTCCAGTAACCTTGCCTCCTATTGAAATGCCTTCAGATAATCTAATCACATCTTTGTTGTAGGTAAATCGCACTATTTCTAGTTAGATTCAATGCAGTCGGCTCACATATACCAACAGCAGTAATGTGGCTGTATAAATAAATATTATAGCAACATTAAAAAGTCAGTGTTTTTAATTTCTCCCCTTCATGCTTCAGGATGTCTTAGTGTGAAATCAGTTTAATAAGCCTCAAGAGGTGCTAAAAGTCATCTAAACCCAACCCCCCAAATAAAACATAAAATAAGAACTTTGAGGCAAATGATGAACAACATGGAGTATAAATTATGGGCACCACAATGTTGAGGAGTACAAATAGAGGTTTAAGTGTTTGTGTTACATTAAGAATCAGGCAGGTGGCGACAGTGTGGGTGAGAGTGCACGAAGTAGAAAGGACAACATGTGAGAAACAGTATGGCTGATATACAGTATAAATGCTTTTCTCCGTGAGTCTAGCACAGGCGAGTTCAGTGAGACATAATGTGATAAAACATGCAAGTACGATCGCACGGAGGTGGTGCCACAGAGTAAAACTGTTTGTCTGTAGTTGCTAAAAAAAGCTGCACGAGAGCAGCTCTGTTTCATCAACATTCATATTCTACAGGCTTGCTCTTCCTGCACAGAATCCTTGCCTCATTCCTAGAGATGTTCTTTACTGAGGCTTGTCTGTCTTGTGTGCGGTGAGGAAGGCCATGCCATGGGTCCTGAAGTGGGTGTTGAGGTCCGAGGCCTTGTCAAAACGTCGGCCGCACACCTTGCAGCTCAGATTTCCATCTCCGTCCTCACCCTCCAGAGGGGAGGCTGTGGGAGAGCCGTCGGGAGTACCATGAGCCCGAGGCATGCCGCGGTCTCCGTCGCTCTGGCTGTCCCGCACCCGATGAGTGATGAAACGGTGCCTGCCAAGAGAGCCGGCCGATGCAAAGCAAACACCACACTGCAAGCACTGGAAGGAGGCGGTGTCTCCCCGATGCTGGGGGATGTGGCGTTGAAACTCTGCCCCGTCCTCTGTGGAGAACCCGCAGGGGACGCAACGGAAAATGCTGTCCTCCTCCTCCAACTCACTGGGCGGAGCTGATGTTGATGCCACGGATGCCCTGGTTCTCTTTGCAGGACCACCACCATCTTCTGTGGCGTTTTCTTCCTCGTCACCTGCTCTGCCTGCAGGAGGGCCAACTTCACCATCCTGTTCTGAGGAGCTGCCCGGTCCATCTGCCCCTGTGGCTGCACGCTTCCTGGTCATGGGGGGACCCTGAGGACAAAGACAGGTAAAGGAACCTAATCAGCTCCAGTCATTAAGGAGATTTATGCATTGATGATTGTGGCAGCTACAGTGGTGTGAAAGTGTTTGCCCCCTTCCCAATTTCCCATTTTTTAGTATGTCACACTTAAATGTTTCAGATCATCAAACAAATTTAAATATCAGACAAAGATAACACAAGTAAACACAAAATGCAGTTTTTAAATGAAGGTGTTTATTATTAAGGGGAAAAAAAAAATCCAAACCTACATGGCCCTTTGTGAAAAACTGATTGCCCCACTGGTTAAAAGATAAATTAACTGTGGTTTATCACATCTTTGGAAAGCTGAGTTCAATTTCTCTAGCCACACCCAGGCCTGATTACTGCCACATCAGTTCTCAATCAAGAAATCACTTAAATAGGACCTGCCTGACAAAGTGAAGTGGACCAAAAGATCCTCAAAAGCTAGACATCATGCTGCAATCCAAAGAAATTCAGGAACAAATGAGAAACAAAGTAATTGAGATCTATCAGTCTGGAAAAGGTTATAAAGCCATTTCTAAAGCTTTGGGACTCCAGCGAACCACAGTGAAAGCCATTATCCACAAATGGCAAAAACATGGAAGAGTCGAGGACCGTCCCAGGAGTGGCCGGCCGACCAAAATTACCCCAAGAGTGCAGCGACAACTCATCCAAGAGGTCACAAAAGACCCCACAACAACAATCAAAGAACTGCAGGCCTCACTTGCCTCAGTTAAGGTCAGTGTTCATGACTCCACCATAAGAAAGAGACTGGGCAAAAATGGCCTACATGGCAGAGTTCCAAGACGAAAACCACTGCTGAGCAAAAAGAACATAAAGGATTGTCTCTGTTGCCAAAAAACATCTTGACGATCCCCAAGACTTTTGGGAAAATATTCTGTGGACTGATGAGACAAAAGTTGAACTTTTTGGAAGGTGTGTGTTCCATTACATCTGGCGTAAAAGTAACACAGCATTTCAGAAAAGGAACATCATACCAACAGTAAAATATGGTGGTGGCAGTGATGGTCTGGGGCTGGTTTGCTGCTTCAGGACCTGGAAGACTTGCTGTGGTAAATGGAACCATAAATTCTGCTGTCTACCAAAAAATCCTGAAGGAGAATGTCCGGTCATCTGTTCATGACCTCAAACTGAAGCACACTTGGGTTCTGCAGCAGGACAATGATCCAAAACACACCAGCAAGCCCACCTCTGAATGGCTTAAGAAAAACAAAATGAAGACTTTGGAGTGGCCTAGTCAAAGTCCTGACCTGAATCCAATTGAGATGCTGTGGCATGACCTTAAAAATGCGGTTCATGCTCGAAAACCCTCCAATGTGGCTGAATTACAACAATTCTGCAAAGATGAGTGGGCCAAAATTCCTCCACAGCACTGTAAAAGACTCATTGCCAGTTATCGCAAACGCCTGATTGCAGTTGTTACTAAGGGTGGCCCAATCAGTTTTTGGGTTTAGGGGACAATTACTTTTTCACACAGGGCCATCTAGGTTTGGATTTTTTTCCCCCTTAATAATAAACACCTTCATTTAAAAATGCCATTTTGTGTTTACTTGCGTTATCTTTGTCTAATATTTAAATTTGTTTGATGATCTGAAACATTTAAGTGTGACAAACATACAAAAAAAATGAGAAATCAAGAAGGGGGCAAACACTTTTTCACACCACTGTATGTCCCAGTACCATACAGCATATTTACAGCCACTTAAGGTATAGTATGGAACTTCTGAAACCTTTGGTAGTATACACATTCTGGACTTTGGGCTGAATTCTCCATCAAATAAGTTAAGACCATGACTTGAATGAATGGAGTGAATGGGGCTACAGCTCCTGGCAATGGAGTCACTAATCAAAATTTCCAAAAGTTAAACACAGCATCAAAGAACCCAGTTGTACACTTGTTCCACATGCTGACACAGCTCCCAGCGGTGTAAATGAAATGCCTGTGACATGCTTTGGTCAAAACAACTCAGGGTTTAATTACTGCAGTACTATTTTACAGAGGGGAAGGAGTTCTTCTCAAAATGGAGTGTTTTATTTTATTTTTTATATTATAAACCTTTATTAGTCCCACAATGGGGAAATTAGTTTAAATTCAGGGTATCCACCTGGATGACGAGCAGTGTTGGGAGTAATGTGTTTACTATAATGCCAATACTTTTGCAGTAACGTGCTGTGTAATGAAATTACTGTTTAAAAATTCAGTAATGCATTATAGTTACTGACCCTATTATAGTAGGGTAGTAGTATATATTGTAGTAACTGACCCTACGTAGATGACACAGCCATCAGTCAACCTGTTGCAAAGAGCCTGTTCACTACTGAGCAGAGGAAAAGATGAAGCTACTTTGTTTTCGTGGAAATGAATGAATGAATCTTTATTTCGGATAGATTAAAAGTAAAGATTAAAAGGAAACAGAATAATATAACAAAGGGGGAAAAATCCAACAAGGTCAAATTAAACAATAACTCCTCTGATTATACAGTTCAACATAAGTTATCCGAAATGGGTGATGGCTGAAGCCGCAGCTTATATTGCCCACCCATATTCCATCCAAGGATTCAAAAGAAAAACAAAACAATAGATAGATTATTATATCTATCTATTGTTTTGAAATAGATTATTTTTCCTTTGTCATGGTTAAGGACTAAAGCATACGGGTGGGTTGCAAGCTAAATGCGGTTGGGACCAACTGCAATCTTCAGAAGCACCTAAGAACAGCAACAAGGTCCTACAAAACTAGTCAGTCTGTGACCCAGCAAGAATTAAACCAACTGACTGCCAGATATGTCGTTACAGAAGGAAGATCTGATAAGTCATCTTCCATCAGACAACTGAGACTGTGGTCCACTGAAGTTAAAACACATTTATTTGCTATCTAGATACAGAATATTAAAAAATGGATTTGATCTCCTGAAGGACTGGATCACGTCTCTGTCACAGCAGACATTTGGACTGTGGATATTTTCTTTGGATCACTGCACGTCGGATTAAATCCATAATATTAAAGGTAAGAAACGTTGACAGCTTTATGCAGTGTTGCCAACTCACTCATTTGGAATGATTCTCACTCTCCTTTTCCATCTCTGTCACTCCACAAACCCTATTTCTCACTCCAAAATGAGGAAAATACTAGCAATTTTGTGTTGATTTTCTTCAGATTTTTCCCACAGTAAGAGCTCTCAAGGCAGGATAAAGCAGACTGAACATGTTCTAAAAGCTCTGTCTGAAACAGTCCGTTTTCAGCCTGACATTAATAAGCCCGTAATGTAATCCATTAATTAAATTATCTTGCCATGTGTGCAAGATGATTTAAGTATGCATTTAAAAGTAATGTGAAAGTTACTTTTCCAAGTAACTAGTTACTTTAATCATGCAGTAATTGGTAAGTCAGTTACTTTTGAAAAGAAGTAACTGTAACTAGTTACTATTTTTAGTAACTTGCCCAACACTGATGACAAGGCAGTCAAGGTGCAGTGCCAATCCCTTCCCCATTCTCACACACATTCACACCTAGGGCCACTGGAGTCTCCAATTAACCTAACTTGCATGTTTTGGCCTGTGGGAGGATACCTGAGTAAACCCACGCAGGCACTGGGAGAACATGCAAACTCCACACAGAAGGGTCAGTGATGGTCAGGGGGTGGGATCGAACCAACAATGGTCAGGGGTGGAATCGATTCCATGACCTTCTTACTGAGCTGCCACAGTGCCAACCACTACTCCACCGACCTGGCCATTTTGTAGTGTATTACTTAAATCAATAATGAGCCCAACTCACTAGGGCTGCAACGATTAATCAACGTTGATCATAAAAATTTGTTGACCAAAATTTTTATTAACGACTTGTTGTTTAACCTTTTGAGTGTGAGATTTTGCATGCCCTTAGTGGCAGAGCGCGGCGCAGCGCCTATCATCTCACTGACACGATCGGCTCCATTGAGGATTTGTATTGATCTACTAGTTTCAGAAGGTGGCAGACATCCATTGGAGGACTCAATGGATGACATGTAATACACCAAAGAAGAAGAACTCCTCATTTCCTTTTCCTGTTTTTAGCATTTTAGCCCAGAAAGCTAATATGGCTGCCGTCCGTCATTGTGCACTGCCACTTAGTCGGCTTTGTATATGGAAAATAGCCGTGAGATACAAGCGAAATTTATGTGGGATAATCATAAGACTTTGTAGATGTGATAGAGAGCGTAAATGACCGACAGAACACAAAATAACGACCACAATGGGTGAAAATGCAGCGACCACAGCAGCGAGTGAGTCCCCTTAGCCGCCGGTAAGTGAGGAATTTCTGTTTTTTTTTAATACTGTACTGATTTCTTGTTCATATACTTTAAAGATAAGATGATGAGGTACCTCTGTACAAAAAATGGTGTCAAAAGACTGAATACTGAATGGTGTCAATACGTCCAAAGTCCAGTTTTGACTGAGTTATGGAAGTTAAAGAGGTGCCGCGACATTATGCAAATTATATGCGTAAATTTATTCCTATCTGAAACTTTGGCTCATATTTTACATCTTTTTAACTGACAGTAAGCCATTATGTCTTACCACTTTCAAGTTATAGCCTTGGAAATCTGAACTATTTTATTGACAAAAAATATTTACCACTCTTGACCACTAGGGGTTATGTCGCAATTTGGCGACGGACACACTCAAAGACTTAATCTTAAAGTTTATGGACATGCTGCAGAAATGTTCTGCTGTATCTGCAACGCACTACCAGAACTGCTGCGGGCAGTAGCACTTCTGTTGTCTGGCATGCCTGAACAATTTCCAGCACAGAAAGATAAACACGGAGAAGAGGACCTAAAAAGAAGCGAGACCCAAACTTTCAAAAGTATTGTAACATTTTACTGAAAAGAAAGAAACGAAACAAGCAAAATGCAGACTCTCCAAAGCAGACTTATCATGGCAGCACTACAGTGATGCATGAGCATCATAAACTGAGACAGCACAGAACTGCGACGTTTACTGCTGCTTCTGGTTGTCAAGTTTTAGCAAGTAAAGAAAGTTAATGCTGCTTATTTTCAATGGCCAACTGTTTCAAGCTTTAGAAAAATGACAGTACGTGCTGTTTGTTAGCTTACCTGTTTGACAATAGGCTCTCTTGGATGGTTGCTGAGGGCTGAACTGTTTAACTCATGGCTAACATGTTGAATGCAGTAAATGACTAAATTACAGGAGTAGCTATCTCTTTTTCATCTTCGTAAATATTAGCCCTCATTCTGAATATTAGTGTATCTCACTTAAGCAGAGGCTGCTAATTTTTGCTTTTGCACTTTACATTTTTTGTTCAAGACTTTTAATTTGTGTCAACTGTTTGGTTAAAAATACATTTCGGTAAGCTGTTGAGCTTCAGTTTCAAATTTATGTTTCATGAGTCATTTTATTTAGCTCTGGAAACTGCTTATAAAATGTAATATTAAAGCAGGGACTGACAACAAGGTGACTATCCCAGGTGTGCAGGCTTAAACAGGTGATGTAAAACATGCACTAGAGCCGCAAACAAGAGCCGTGCCAACAGGAAGCAGAGATGATGGACATGACCGAAATAATCGTGATTAGTCGACTAATCAAAAAATTGTCGTTTGATTAGTCGATTACCGAAATAATCGTTTGTTGCAGCCTTACAACTCAATCACCCTCCCTTTTTTGTCATTTCTTTAGCTCCTACTCCAGCAATCCAGGCAAAGTCATTGCCCACCTCACCTCAGCAGACAGTTGAATAAGACAATGCTGATAAACGCGTAATGAAGTAGGTGTCACAGTCACGTCATAGCACAGCACAGTAGAAATGAATTAGAAGACTGTCATTATTCTGACAGATTATATTAATTTTGAAGCTGCAACAGCCAACTGTGTGCCACAATTACACAAATATCACAGCAGCTAAGAGTGAGAAGTTTCTTTTAAAAATATTTTTTCACTCACTCCCACTGAGTTTGCAGCAGCTCTCTGACCATCTCCAGGTGCTGTGGGAGACAGTTCAGTGTGGTGCAGTCTTGCTGTTCAGCTCCACTCTGTGCTCTTTTGTGTATCCTGGCTCCTGGTTCACCCCATATTAATGTGCACCTTTGGTTCTCTTTTTTTCTGTGACAGCCCCCTCCGAAAAAAACTAACCTGCTTTGTGTGTCGTTGGACACATCCACCCACCCACACACCTCTTCTTGTAAATGTGACCCGTGCTGGCAAAATGAGTTGGAATGTGCACCGCGTCATTACGAGCTACAGGCAGGAGAAGTCATAAATCATGACTCACTCTGTCTGCTAGCGGCAAGTCCTGGTAAAACCTCCGTGAGTGCCTGGTATCATTGTAAAGCTTAGAAATCGTACTTTCTAAAAATAGATATGTTTTGGCGGAAGACGAGGCGAGTTTTAAACCTAGCCAAAATATAAACAAATAGGCTTTTTCCGGGTCCGTTTTTGCACGCTTCCTACAAATTAAATATATTTATTTACATGAAATAAAATAGCACACATTAAGTAGAATAAATAAGAAGTATAAAAATACACACTTTGGTAGTGGCTCAAACGGATGGATCAATGTACTGAAAAGTGCAGAGTGCAAAAACAGGTGAGAGATTTTTTTTTTTAAAATAATTAAAAGGTCCTCGTTTCTATGTATGTGTGAGTTGTGGGGGAGGGGGATGGACCTCTGGCTGTTTGCAGTCTGGATGGCCCGGGGAAGAAACTGTTTATCAGTCTGGAGGTGTGGGACCTGATTGATCTGAACCGTCGTCCAGAAGGAAGCAGGTCAAACAGGTAGTGGGCAGGATGTGAGGGGTCTCCTGTAATGGCCTTGATCCTTCTGAGACAGGAGGATCTGGAGATGTCCTCCAGGGAGGGCAGAGGGCAGCTGATGATTTTTTGGACAGTGTTAATAACCCTCTGCACAGCCTTCCTGTTCTTTGCCGTGGAGCCAGTGTACCACACACCCAGACCGTAGGTGAGCACGCTTTCCACTGAGCAGCAGTAGAAGGCCAACAGCAGCTTCTTGTCCAGGTTGTTCTCCCTCAGGATGTGGAGGAAGTGCAGCCGCTGCTGGACTTTCTTCACTAGGGCCTTGGTGTTGTCAGTCCAGGAGAGGTCAGAGGTGACGTGGGTGCCCAGAAACCTAAAGGTGGTGACAGTTTCCATGCGATCTCCATTTGACGGTAGTGTGGTCCTGTCTGTACGTTCTGAAGTCAATGAGTTCTTTGGTTCTATGGATATTCAGTTCCAGGTTGTTTGCTGAGCACCACATCAACAGATTCTCTACCTCAGCCCTGTATGCCTTCTCATTATCATTACCATTAGCTGCTCGGACCAGCTAATGGTAAATCTACTATCATGGCCAAAATATAACAAAATAAGCCAGAATGACTGAAGATATATAATCGACTGTGGATTAATTAAGGCGCAAGTCTAGTATGCCGACTACAAAAAAGCCATAAAGTGGCTCTTAATAGAGAGCCTAAGTCAGCCCACTCTACGTTTGCATATGGGACCTTAAATTGAAGGTCTACATTGAAATGAATGGCAAAAGCGAAATTATCTTTTGATCCCCATCAAATTTTGCCATGAGTTACACATATGATGTTTGTCAATTTAAAAGATAATTTTCCACATAATTAAAACTGTCGGCTGTTGTATAATAACAGAGTAATATTTAGTTTTTGTTTCAACGATTAGTAGACATCTCCCATCATCCCACATCACCAAACACGAGCATGGCGGGAGATTACTAAAACCTCACCTCCTGTTTCCTGACCGATGAAAAAAGGATCCCAAGAGGAGAAAAACAACACAACGATATTGTTTGTATTGTGAGAGCTGCAGCTGATCTAGAAGATTGTTAGTTATTTCACCCTGGGCACACTTTGAAAAGACGACATAAGCTCCGTCCATCTGTGTTTGTAGTTTTTTAATTTACCTATTTTCATAACCTTATGCATTAACAGTTAGACAACCTACACTGTTATGTGGAAAATTATCTTTTCAATTGACAAACATCATATGTGTCACTCATGACAAAATTTGATTGGGATCAAAAGAATTTCACTCTTGCCATTCATTTTAATGGAGAATTTTTTTCAATTTAAGGTCCCATATGCAGGAGTAGAGGGGGTGTGAATTAGGCTCTCTATTCACTTGTGGTTTGAGTGAACGCTGGTGCGACTTGCTGCCACTGCTCACCAAAGCCATTTTGATAGTCTGTTGTTTTGACTGCCTGTTGGACTGTGCTATTACTCTTTTTTTTTTTTTTTTAATTCTCTTTAAATAAGCTCTCTGGACTTTGCCTATGATTTGATCAACACCGCTGTTTTTGTGTATGCGTTTGGACTGTCACCAGCCTACCTGTTCTGCTGTGGCTATGTGGCCTCCCCAGGTCTGTCCACATGGCCATCAGGTCACTCACATCCTTGCGGATAATGAGGGCGGACAGGTTTTATATACTGTCCGTGGTTATTTCGACTGCCCTCTCCATCATCCTGCATCCCATGGCTGGCATCCTCCACTACTCTGCAGATGAGCTTCTCCAGCTCCGTTCCCGTTTGTTTACAATGCCGTCAGTGCTCCTCCAACTCCATTTGGATATTTCCCTTCTGCCTCGTCAAGAGATATAGCCACTGGGGATCTCGCTGGATCTTCAACTATGACAACTCCAACTCAATAAAACCCATATGGTCCATCTCCTGACGTTCTCCACGCAACTTCAACTGGGCTGTTGATCACACTGTGATAGCTAGCTTGACCAGGTCAGTTAACACTTCCATCAAATGTAATAACACCTCTGTCAACTTCAAGCTGTTAAACATCCGCTCACTCGCCATCAAGGGACATCTCATACAGGATCTTCTCACTGACCGCAAGTTTGACTTTCTCTGACCGAAATATAGCAACAACCCAACGATTTCTCACAACTCAACGAATCCACTCCTTGTGGGTTTGTTTATATCTGCCAACCCCATGGCTCCAGCCGGGGAGGAAGTCTTGCGATGATTTATTGTGAGAACTGGAAAATTCTGTCGGGTGTCTGTTCCTACCTTGAATTCCTTTGAATCTACTCTGTCAACTCTCTGGATCCATTCCAGCCATCATTGCACTCGTTTGCCACCCCCCTAAATCCAACAGTATCTTTATAAATGACTTTGCCACCTTCCTCACCCACTTATCCTCTCTCTCACCAAATATACAGCAGGGAAAATAAGTATTGAACACATCAACATTTTACTGATTATTAAAGATATTTCTGATGGAGGCACTGACCTGAGATTTTCACCAGATATCAGTAACAGCTAAAGTAATCCATACACACAAAGAAATCAAGGCAACTGTGTTCACAAAAGTTATATTTAATAAAGTGGAATGACATAGGGAATAAGTATTGAACACAAAGAAAACGAGGTGCAAAAAGGCATAGAAAGCCAAGAAACCAGCTGAAATCCTCCAGAATCAGTGCAAATTAATTTCAGCTGGTAAAGTCCTGACTGATAGCCTTTAAAAAGGTCTGTGAATATCAGATTGTCACACCACACAGAACTCATGATGGGTAGCAGTAAAGAGCTCTCTCTAGACCTTCGCAGCCTGATTGTTGCAAAACATAATGATGGCATTGGTTACAGGTGCATTTCTAAACTGTTAAATGTTCCAGTGAGCACTGTTGGAGCCATCATTTGAAAGTGGAAAGAACATCATTTTACCATAAACCGTCCACGACCAGGTGCTCCTTGCAAGATATCTGGCAAAAGAATTATCAGAAGAGTTACCCAAGAGCCAAAGACCACTCATGGAGAGCTCCAGAAAGTCCAGGAGTTGGCAGGTACTGCAGTTTCAAAGAAAACAATAAGTAATGCACTCAACCAATATGGGCTCTATGCCCGCTAACCTTGCAAGACTCCATTGCTGAAGACAAAGCATGTGTGGGGCGTTTTTCAACACATGGTACAGGCAGAGTTCATATAATTGAAGATCCTTGATAAGAACTTGTTGCCATCTGCCAAGATGCTGAAAATGAAACACGGGTGGATATTTCAGCAAGACAATGATCCCAAATACACAGCCAAGGAAACTCAACTGGCTCCAGAGAAAGAAAATAAAGCTGCTAGAATGGCCCAGTCAGTCACCTGAACTGAATCCAATTGAAAATCTTGTGAGGTTTGACCAGCAGTTTCCCCCACTTGAACAGGAAGCTTGCTTCGGAAGATAGAACTGAAGTCACTCAATGACTAAGACTCAACTTTTTCCTTTTCTTTCCTTTTATTTTTGAAAAGTCATCAAGGCCAAGCACAGGCAAAAAAAACGGCTCCTTCTTCCTTGCTTGAAACAAGCTTTAGTCCTGCAGTCTTCTTTCCAAGTCCAGACTCTCCAACCATTTCTCTCACACACTGATTACTCCCCACTGCCCTCTGGGTAACTGCCTCCAAACTCCCTTAATCACCAGATCATTCCCACCTGGCACAATCAACCAACTGCCTTCAGGCTGGGAAGCACACCCAGACCTGAAGCACTCAGGCAGAGAGGGCGTGGCCGGCAGCTCAGCTCAACACCTCCCACTCGATCTTCCCATGGAAACCGCTGGAAAGATCGCACACAGTGAACTAGC
Source organism: Pholidichthys leucotaenia (assembly GCA_020510985.1). NCBI lineage: Eukaryota > Metazoa > Chordata > Actinopteri > Cichliformes > Pholidichthyidae > Pholidichthys > Pholidichthys leucotaenia. The sequence goes on from CM035839.1 coordinate 94,433,561, forward strand.
GGTAAGACATTTCCTCCTGGGCCTCCTGCCTGCTCCTCCACTGGCAGCAGAACCACCAAACATTGGACGTCCCGGTGAATTGTGGACTGAAGGTTCCTCCGAATGCTGGAGGCAGGATACTTGGATGCAGGATGCTTGGATGCTGATGTTGCAGGCCTCACCTCAGGAATACAGGAGCTAGCCACAACTCTAACATTCACATCCCGTACAATGCCTCTGGAGTCTGGGTTGACACTGATGACTCTCCCAAGCTTAAAGTGACCCCTCAATGCATTCTGGTCGCACAGCCAAGCAATATCTCCAACCGCAACATTCCTCTGTGTGGTGTGCCATTCACTCCTCACGAAGAGATTAGGACCAGCAAGTTGGCTCCAGGACCTCCAGAATTTGTTTACCTGGTGCTGCATTTCCTGAAGTCTCTTATAGGGATAGCTTGTGAAGTCAAATGTTTTCCAGTCACCACTTGATGATGCTCGTCCCAGCAGGAGCATATTGGGTGTGATGTACTGCACGGTGTCTTCATGGCTCTGCACCCTGGCATCAATGGGACGCTCATTAGAAAGATTAGTGGTGAGCTGAAGTGTTGTCTGAAGTTCGCTGTAACTGAGCCCTGAGTCTCTTCCCAGACTCTGGAACGCCTTCTTCACAATCCGAACAGCTGCTTCAGCAAAGCCATTTCGATGAGGTGAATCAGCTGGCTGGATTTCCCAATGCCAGCCGGTTCCATTTTGAACTGAAGTCTCCTCCACAGCAAACCTGTCTAGGCCATCCAAAAACTGATACAATTCCTTCAGAACAGGCTTGGCACCGACAAAATTGGTCCCTGGATCAGACCAAATCTTCTTAGGATGCCCTCGAATTGCCATAAACCTCTGATAAGTCATCAGAAAGTTTTCAGTTGACATGGTGATGGCCAGCTCTGTGTGGATTGCTCTACTGGCCGTACAGCAAAATACAACTCCCCAAACCTTCACTGTGACTCTTTTCCTCACATCATCTTTGACCTGATAAGGTCCAAACAGGTCAACTGCTGTGAACTCTAATGGGGATGCTGGCCCAGTTTTCTCTTGAGGCAGATCACCCATCACTTGCTGGCATCTTCTAGCTCTGGCTTTCTTGCAGATCACACAGTTTTCAATGACTTTTTGAGCAATTCTTCGTCCATTGATGACCCATGCTCTCTTTCTCACCTTCAATAGAGTTGCAGCCACTCCCTTGTGACCCCTGCTGTGAGCTTCACAAACCAACAGAGTTGCGACTCAGGCGCTGTAAGGTAAGAGGGGAACACCAACTCTGTCTTCATTAAAAGCCTGGACTCTCCCACCACATACCAGTAGCTCAGTTTCTTCCTCTTTGAAGACTACCAGCCGATCTATTGTGGTAGTTGGAAAGGTCACACCCTCTTGTGCAGCAAGGAAAAGGTCTCTTAAAGCATCTTGGCGCTCTGATGCAGTAATGACCCCGGCTGATGAAACTGAACTCCCACTTTGGAGTTCCCAAGATCTTATTTTTAGCTGCAAAGCATTTTGCTGCTCTCCAGACCTTAGCAACCGTCTTAACCAGGTGAGCCAAATTGCTGAGCCATCCTTCATCCACCAGGTTTCGGACAGCAGCACCAGCAGGTGGCCTCCGACGCTCCAGATCCGGTGGCTCTTTCACCTGAGCTCTTGTGAGTGCAGCAGCAAATCATTTCTTCTGCATCTTTCCAACACTCTCTCTGGCAGTTGCTGATACATCCTTTGCAGACTTAATTGGCCACTCATCAGCTGGTAGACTCAGGAACTCTGGTCCTTGCTGCCATGGTGAATTTTCATCCAAATCTTTTGGACCAGCCCCGCTCGTGATGATATCAGCAATGTTCAGTGGTCCAGGGATCCACCACCAATCCTGAAGTGGCGTGCAAATTTGGATTTCTCCAATCCTGTTGGCGAAAAAGGTCTGGAAGCCATAGCTCTCATGCTGAATTGCACCAAGGACTGTTTGGCTGTCAACAAAGTGGTACCATTGCTTGACTTGAATTCGGCTATGTTGCTCAAAGTACTTCTTCAACCGGGTGGCAAATACTGCTCCATAAAGCTCTGCCTTGACTACTTCCCCCTTGTGGTCTAAGGGAGTTAGTGTAGCTTTAGACTCCACCAGCCTCACTGTAGAACCTTGGTCACAGGCCCACCGCAGATACAGGACGGCACCATAAGCATGCTCGCTGCCATCAGAGAAGGTGATTGCGTTAGGTTCAGCCGACACGCCCGCTGGCATCAGGGCTCTGTGAAACTTGACCTTACTCAGCTGGGCATATTCTTCAAAGAGGCTGATGGCATCTTCTCTGAGCTTTCCTGATAGTGCAAGGTCCCAAGTATCTTTGATGGTGCTACACTTGGGTTTGGCCTCCTGAAATGCTCTCCGAACCAAAATGGTCCCTTTCTGCTTTACAGGCGTCGTCAGACCAATCAGGTCATACAGTCCAGAAACTTGGCTGAGTAACTCTCGTCGTGTCAGTGGGTTTGGCGTCTGGGCTCTCACCTGCTCCAATTGAAGGTCCTGGCCGAGTCTCATTTTCCTCTTCCTCTTTGAGAAATTTATCCCAACCACAACATAAAGCTCATCATCCTCCAGGGAGTAACCGAGGCCAAGAGCTTTGTTGTCCTCCTCTTTGAGCTGATTCGGCAGGATCACAGTCTTTGGAATAGCCCCCTGTTCCTGTTTTCCAGCAGACTCCCTCCTACTTTGACCAGAGAAGACCCACGGCTTCACCGCAAACCCTCCTGCTTTCAGGATCTGCTCTACATTTTCTGTAATGACTTTAAGCTGGTCTAAGTTATCATGAGAGGTTAACAGGTCATCGACATAGCTGTCCTCCTGCAGCACTCAACGCTCTTCCTCAAGACGGCTGAACTGGGGGAGATTAGCCATCTCTCTCATAGCGAGTTAAGCAATACAACCTGCTGGCTTATCTCCAAAGTTAACTCTCGTGACTGCATATTCACCCAGCTCCTCCTCTTCAGAGCCACGCCAGAGGAACCTATGCAAATGCACCTCTTGGTCTTCGAGCCACATTGAATTTGTCATGGTCTGAGCGCCGATCTCGTCTGTGGTCGGGTCATGCAGTATTTTCCTCCCATTCAATAGTATTCCTTATGGTCCCGCAGAGCTCTTATTCTGACAGCGTCTCCGCGGGGCTTCCGGCTGTCAGAGCTGAGCTGGCTGTGACAGCTGGAATCAATGGAGCTGATGATGCCCTCATCAGCTGTGCTATCCTGTTACCTATTTAAGGGAGCAGCTTCAGTCTCTCGGGGCTGCGACCTCGTGTATGGATAACGCTGGTCTCCCCAACGTTAGGCTGGAGTCCCTACGTCCCGGCTCCAGTCATCCTCCTGTTCCTCGCCATTCTCTGTAAGTTTATTCCTTAGCCTGTGTTTATCATCTGTGTGCCTTAACCATAGTCCTTGTTTGTGTTTTGCCCCACATGGCTCATTATTTTGTACCTTTTTCATTGTTAAATAAATACGCAAACTCACTGGTCGCCTATAGCGTCTCATTTGCAGTCCGTGAGGGCCGCATCATAACAGCAGGTCGCAGCCAAAGGAGACACCGGTGACCGTGAGTTTGTTTTGGACTTGATTTTCCACTTACCGTGTACCAGTGTGCTGGGAGATGGCACCGCTCAAGGGCTACGCTAGGAGCCTGGGCTACGAGGTGAAGGCCCTCAACGATATTGATGGTATCCTTTTCACCGCTCGCCTCTACGACACTCCCAGCGATGCACGCTGGTACCTGGACCTCGCTGAAGCGATCATTAACCGCCATCCTCGCTACGCTGACCATCCTGAAATCACGGCGAGGATGGTGGACATCTCTGCGCACCGGGAGAAGCTGCGTGGGCTGGAGGGAAATTCCGGCAGGAAGCCGAGGAGGAGGCATCCTCGCTCCTCGCCTCGAGATCCCATTCCTGTCTCTCATCCGGTCCAGGAGTTCACACCACCCAGAGGTCATCCCCGACGGAGTGAGACGTCAGTCGGGATTCCCCCGGAGGATTTACAGCTGACAGCGATTTCCATCCGGGACCGAGTGGCTGCAGCTCGCTCCGCCTCCCATCCTGCACTGATAATGAAGCACGTGACGGCGGCAGTCAGGCTAGTGGAGAGGAATCCAGAACTGTATGATTACCCCGAATACGCTGACCTGCTCGCCTGTTTCTGCGCAGGAGTGGCATTTCCCTAATCTCACCTTCGCCTCGCCCTCTGCCGGAAAACGTTGTCTCCATGCAGATTGCAAGCCTCAGCGAGAACCCCATCCGGATCCAGTTCCGGGTAGCCGCACGAACTCTGTCTCCCAGCCAGCTGCAGCCTCCGTGTCTTGTCGGAGGAGTAAGACAGCCGCCTCTGGGTCATCTGTCCCCGCTGTTCCGTCAGCTCCTCGATCCCGGTTCGCCTCAGCTGTTCCCCCCCCCCTCAACGCCCCCTCCAGCTGCTGTGAACTCCACGAGTCCGTCTCTGGCTGCCCCCGTTCCTGATCCGGTGCGAGAGGCTCCTTCTCGTCTTCCCGGGGGGCCCTCCGTCACCATCCGGTGGGGAAAGAGAGGAACCAAGTCCACTGCAGCGGGTCCCATCGGCCCTCAGTGAAGCAGGCAAGTGCACATTCATTCTTTTCCCTCACTGAGTGAATTGCCTTGTCTGATCCCTGGGGGTGGAGCTCGGGGTTTACAGTCCCCCGAGCTCCCTCCACCTGCTGCAGTAATCAATAGTGAATCTGCTGCTTCTGTGTCTCCTTCCCCTGAGCGTTCCCCGCGGTCAGGACTACACCGCCAGATGAGGAAGGAGCCTGCAGCCCTGGACAGTTTGGATCCAGCCCCGCAGCCACGTCACGGGCAGAGGAGGAGGGCGGACTGCAAATTGGAGCCTGTGCCAACGACGAAGCATCCCCGGGTCTCCACGGAGGAGCGGTTCGACCCAGCAGGTCGAGGATCTCCTGCCACCACGCAGTGCAGGCCTTCGGCGTGGACATCAGCGTTGGAGGGTCCTCAGACTGTGGAGACCATCATGCCGGCTGCGGAGCCCGCCGTAGCCGAGTGGGAGCCAGAGGACGTCCTTCTACGTCCCGAACCCGGATCGCCGAAGTCCTGGACGGCGACAGAACTCGAGATCAGGTAAGTGCTCTACTTTGTCTTCCTCCTTTCTACTCAGGAGCATTTTTGCCTGTCTCTCGGGGAGACGAGCTGGGTGCAGCTGTCCGCTGCATCCGAGCCTGTCTCGCTGGGTCCTGTCGCTGCCAGTGATCCTGATTCCGGTCCTTTTCCCTCTCCTGAGCCTTGTCCCAGGGTCGCCGGTGATGAGTCGGTCCTGGTCTCTGTTCTGGAGGATCTGGGCTCGGGGTTGGAGGTTGCTCCTGGTGCTGTTGCGACCCAATCGGGGTCCATCGTGGGTACAGCCGCAACCCAATTGGGGTCCATCGTGGGTGCAGCCGTGACCAAAATCGGGGTCCATCGTGGGTGCAGCTGTGACCCAATCGTGGTCCATCGTGGGTGCAACTGTGACCCAATTGTGGTCCATCGTGGGTGCTGCCGCGACCCAATCGGGGTCCATGGTGGGTGCAGCCGTGGTCCGACTGGGGTCCATCGTGGATGCAGCTCGGGCTCACGTGGGATCCGACAGGAGGACAGCGCCTAATCTAGTGAAGTTCAAAGGTGGAACTGCATATCCTCCACTGATCATAGCTGGACTGGTCCCTCATATCTTCCCCATTCCTTGTTTCCGTCCATCGGGGGCTGCTGGGACTTCCCGTTTTTGGCTCGGCTCTCCCTCGCTATCCCTCTCCATAGGGAGGCTGTCCCCGAGTGCTCTCCTGCGGTTCTGGTGGCGGAATGACATGGGTCGGCCACCTGGGACATTGCCTCGCCCGTTTGGCATTCTGGGTCGGCCGCCTGACAGATTGGCCTTTCGATTCGGGCGCCTGGTCTGGCCGCCAGAAGTACTGTTTTTCCGGGCCTGGGACTGGGGTAGGCCACCTGAACTGATCCTTTTTCCCCTGTTAGTGATCTGGACGCTAGACGCAGGCAGACCACCTGAACTTGTGTTTTTTTTACCCCATTGCGCTCTGCCTGTCGTCATCCCCCCCCCCCCTCTGTATGTTTAGGGATGCTTTTGTCTTGGACTGTATTGAACTGTGTGTATATCACCGCTCTTTAGCGTGTGTTTTTTGTTTCTTTTTTCTCGATAGTCTGTGATATGTTCTGTTGTCGCCTCTGCCGGTTATTTATTTTCATTGAACTGTATGTATTTGCCGCTATTTTAGCGTGATTTTGTTTTCCCCTCTCTGGAGAGACGCCTGCTTATTATGGTGTTTAACCGTGTACCGTATCTGTTATTTGCTTTTTTGGTTTTGTCCTCTGCCTGTACGTAATGGAGTACATCTGTTTTTTGTTTTTTTTTTGCTCTGTTGTGCACTATGCTTGTATTTGTTCTGTTTTTGGCCCTGGTCGTTGTTTTTTGGTGTCTTTTCTTTGATTCTCGCCCGCCGAGCCTTTTCCTCCCTCCACCCGCCCTGGGTGAGATTTCGTATCCTGGGTGGGGGGGCAGGCTTGGATGTTACAGTTACGCCCGGAATGCGTCGTTCGGGGGGGGAGTACTGTCATGGCCTGAGCGCCGATCTCGTCTACACTCGGGTCATGCAGTATTTTCCTCCCATTCAATAGTATTCCTTATGGTCCCGCAGAGCTCTTATTCTGACAGCGTCTCTGCGGGGCTTCCGGCTGTCAAAGCTGAGCTGACTGTGACAGCTGGAATCAATGGAGCTGATGATGCCCTCATCAGCTGTGCTATTCTGTTACCTATTAAAGGGAGCAGCTTCGGTCTCTTGGGGCTGCGACCTCGTGTATGGATAACACTGGTCTCCCCAACGTTAGGCTGATGTCCCTACGTCCCGGCTCCAGTCATCCTCCTGTTCCTCGCCATTATCTGTAAGTTTATTCCTTAGCCTGTGTTTATCGTCTGTGTGCCTTAACCATCGTCCTTGTTTGTGTTTTGCCCCACGTGGCTCATTATTTTGTACCTTTTTCCTTGTTAAATAAATACGCAAACTCACTGGTCACCTATAGAGTCTCATTTGCAGTCCGCGAGGGCCACATCATAACAGAATTGTACATTTTCTTTATGTCTCCCAACGCAGCAAAAGCTCCCCTCCGGAATTTGAGAAGCACAGCACGAATGGAATTGAGGACGTCTAGGCCTTTTAGCAGGAGATCATTGAGACTCACCCCTCTGCACTTTTGACTCCTGTTCCAGACCAGTCTCACCAGAGTTGTAATGGAGTGTAGGCTGGGTGCGATGAGGTGGCTGATGTACCATACTGGACCACTCCATGCATAAAGAACGTCTTTAGACAACTTCATTGCGGCTCGGTGCTCAACCATCTCGTGAATTTGTGCAGCATAGGCAGCCTTCCACTCTGGCTCCCTGGCCAGCCGCCTCTCAGTCCTGAAGAATGTGACCTCAACTGCACTCCTGTTGCTTGGTAATGAGGCTGGATCTGCTACCCAGGAGTACTTGGCGTGCCAGTGAGGCCTCTCACTGTGATCATCAGCAGCTACATATGTGAGGCCACTCTTTACCACCTCCAGCTCCCTTTCTTCAGCGAGGGCCATTTTCTTGCCACGGGGCTGGCAGTTCCCACAGCGACAGCCCCCACATCTCGGGACGCAACCAGCACCAATACTATTCCATTTCCACCACTCGAGGAAGTTGTATGTAGTAGCTGCACAACTAGATTGCTGAGGTTGGATGGCAATTGAGGCTTGCTGGCTTTGTGGAAGATAAATAGGGACCTACGCAGGTGTGTTCTTCATACTTTACAGCAGCAGTTCTCATAGACCTTGCAAAGTGCATTCTTGATGTGTAGGCTGATACAGTGACCTCTTCAAACAGCTCAGGGTGAGTGCCCGCAACTGCCTTTCCCATTGGTCCATCCCACAGCACGAGGTCCCCCACTGTGCGAATTTTCTGTGGAACCAGCTGACCCTCCTTGTGACTTACAAGGAGCTGGTCTTACCAGGTCACTGAGCGGGACATCTGGGAAGAACTCTTGCAGTTTTTTGGCTGACACATGTCTGTGGATATTTGCAATGCTGTCTAAGCTGTAGCAAATCAGATGGTGGGACTTGAGAGTACCTCTTGGGGTATTAATACGAATTTTCAGGAGGTACCGCTTTGTTTTGATGTAGATTTTCATGCCTCCTACACCATGGACCACAAGCGTGATGTCTTCACTTCTAAGATTAAGCCAACCTGCTGCCTCATGGATGATATAATTGGCATCAGAAGCTAGGTCGAGTAGGGTCCCAATTTTCTGCCCAGCATTGGCTGTTACCTCCAGCAGCATCATGATGACAGGCCACTCTGCTAGGCCGCTCTCTGCCCGAAGACTTGAGTGACTCTTTGCGACATGGGGGGTGCTCGCTGCTGTGTTGCAGAATGCGTCCCGGCATTGCTGGGCTAATTCAGGCGAGAGCTTTCTGAAGAATTCTTCCTGGGCCTCGGTGTAATTCCTCTTATTGCCACCTCCCACTGTACTGCCTTTGCTCCTCCTCTGGGCTGTGCTGCCTCTGGATGCTTCAGCATTGGGACACATAGTAATGATGGTCTGTGGCTCTCTTGTCCTCACACTCAGGATTTTTGCACAGGAATGAAGTTTTGCAGTGATTGTCATCATCATGGACCTCCAGACATTTCCAGCAGGCTCCCAGCTTTCGCACTGCATCCTTCTTCTATGTGAACTTGAGCACACAGAACCTTTTGCAGAAGTACAGCTTTTTCTTATGCTTGATGTCCCCACAGACGACGCATCCTGAGAAATGGCTACTTGACTGGTTTGAGGCTCTGGTTCTGCCTTCCCTTTGCTCAGGTCAGATTTCTTTCCTTGGCGGCGCTTCATCCCTCAATTGATCCAGCTGTTCATAGATGCTCTCTTGACTCTTGAGGAAGGCCAGAAGACTGTCAAAGCACTTCTCTGGTTCAGCACTGATCCTCTCAGCTGCATAGAGAATCCACTCTTTCTTCAACGCATCAGGAAGCTTGCTTTCAACTGACTTTGTCACCAGAGGGTTCTTTAAAGTGCCAGTGTCACCAAGGTCACTCAGGTCTTCAAAGGCTTTCTCAACAGCTTGGATGAGCTCAACAATTTTCCTGGACTGATGACTTTTGACAGCTGGCAGTCTCTGGAGATCCTCAACTCTTTCAATAGCAATCACAGTTTGGCTTCCAAGCCAGTTCTCCAGGACACAAAAGATGTCGTCTGCTGTGCTGTAGGTCATCAATCGAAGATCTCTCATTATTTTCTCATCCAAACTGTCAAGAAGCTGGAACTTTTTGACTTCCATTGACCCAGTGGGTTTTCCTTGCCTCTGAAGGGCCTCCCAGTCTCTTTTCCAGCAATGAAAGTCTCACCTGATGCCAGTAAACATGGGGAGGGAGGTTGGCTTCAGTCTAATGGCTGATGTTGGGTAGCTGACGGAAGCTGCACTCACAACTCTTTTGGCGTCTTCTTCAGCTTTTGCTTGAATAAACTCTGCTTTTCTTGACACTAACTTAAGAATAAACTGCTCAAGCTCTCGTACACGCAGCTGGAAGTCTTTCTGCTCAACAGGAGGGGCCCAACACTTCCACTGTGTGTATAGCTCTTTTGCCCTCTTAACCAGACTTTCCATGTAATCAAACATGAAATCAAAGGCCTCTTTATTTCCGCCGGGTTCAAAGGAAATCACACTCTTTACCCTCTCCTCTGCAGCTTCTACCGCCATCATCAGTTCCTCCTCTCCGAAGTTGGCCCAAAGTGTCTTTTGGATGAGGTCCTTTAGCTCTTTCAGTTTCAACTCAAACTCACTCGCAGTTTTCCCAGTATTGGCCTTTTGCTGCTCGCTCAACCCAGGAACTTCTTCAGGGTCTGCATCCAGCTCCACCTCTGCAAGGTACTGGGCCTCCACATCATTATTGGCTTCCATGACTTTGTTGGCCTCAACTACGAGCTTTTTGAAACTGGCTCTGCGCTCCCCTTCGGACATTATGGCGCGCATCCGGAAAACGTTGTTGGCCAGCCGGGAGAATTGCTGCTTTGCAGATGTTCTATAGGCTTTAAGCTGCTCCAGTGACTTTGAGTCAGCCATCTTCTTTTCCGACAGGATTGAGTAAGGTGCTGTTCAGTGTGTTACCAGGCCTCTGGGCTTCCAGGCCTGGCCAGTTGCTGTTCAGGGTTCTCTGTTCCAGCCTCCACAGCGGTTTTTCACTGTCAAGTGGCCCTCATTCTTGTGAGGTTTGACCAGCAGTTTCCCTCACTTGAACGGAAAGCTTGCTTCAGAAGACAGAACTGGAAGTCACTCAATGACCAAGACTCAACTTTTTTCTTTTCTTTCCTTTTATTTTTGAAAAGTCATCAAGGCCAAGCACAGGCAAGCACAGGTGAAAAACTGGCTCCTTCTTCCTTGCTTGAAACAAGCTTTAGTCCTGCAGTCTTTTTTCCAAGTCCAGACTCTCCAACCATTTCTCTCACACACTGCTTACTTCCCACTGCCCTCTGAGTAATTGCCTCCAAACTCCCTTAATCACCAGATCACTCCAACCTAGTGCAATCAACCAACTGCCTTCAGGCTGGGAAGCACACCCAGACCTGAAGCACCAGGGAGAGAGGGCGTGGCCTGCAGCTCAGCTCAACATATGGAACGAACTGAAGATCAGAATTCATAGAAGACACCCCTGGAACCTTCAAGATTTGAAGACATTTGTGTGGAAGAATGAGCTAAAATCACTCCAGACCAATGCCCGTGGCCTTGTTTCCCCATACAGGAGGCGTATGGAAGCTGTTATTACCAACAAAGGCTTTTCTACTAAATATTAAATGAATTTCAGCAAGTGCGTTCAGTACTTATTCACTGTCATTCCACTTTATTAAATATAACTTGTTTTGTGAACACAGTTGCCTTGATTTCTTTGTTGTATGGATTACTTGGGTTGCTATGAATATCTGGTGAAAATCTCAGGTCAATGGCGCCATCAGAAATATGTTTAATGAGAAAAAGCTTGGCAGCAGCTCAGTAGCAGAGTGGTTAGCACTGTGGCAGCACAGCTATAAAGTCACAGGATCGATCCCACCCTTGACCATCGTGAGTTTGATCCCACTCCCGTGACCCTTCTGTGTGGAGTTTGCATTGTTCTCCCCGTGTCTGCATGGGTTTTCTCTGGGTACTCCGGTTTCCTCCCACAGACCAAAGACATGCAGGTTAGGTTAACTGGCATCAACTGGGAATTCTAAATTGTCCTTGGGTATGAATGTGAGCATGAATGGTTGTCTGTCTCTCTGTGTTGGTCCTGTGATGGACTGGCAATTTGTCCAGGGTGTACTCTGTCTCACACCCAAAGATGCTGGGATAGGCTCCAGCCCCCCACAACCTAAAAAGGATTAAGCGGTTGAAGATGGATGGATGGAGAAAAAACGATGTGTTTTAATACCTATTTTCCCTGGTACAATTCTGTTGGGGGACTTCAATATACATATGAACAATACTAATCATCCAGTCACCAAAGATTTTACATCTTGCCTTGAGAATTCTGTTTTTCTGCAATATACTGACACCCCTACCCATTTTAAAGGCCATATTCTGGATTTAATTTGTTGCTCAGGCCTCATCCCCGCCAACTGTACAACTGATGAACTGCCAATAACGGATCATTTTTTTCTCTCATTCAATCTCAGTCTCACCTTCTCATTCCGTAATATCAAGGAAATCAATCCTGATAACTTCTTCTGGTATTAACATCATAAATCTAAATAATTTATCCACCCTGGATGACTTTGTTTCTCACCATCACAATAGGCAAAAATATTTTTGCTCCCTTAAAAACAAGGTCTGTCTCCTTTTCTGTCTCTTCACTCTGGTTTACATCCGAACTCCATCATCTGAAAGCCAAAGGTCCTTAACTACAACATCTCTATAGGGAAACTGGACTTGCTGTTTATAAAGAAACTAGTACATACCTGTGCATGCCCGTAGAAACCAAGTATAAGCAAGCATTTCTGTATGCCTGTAGAAAGTTACTGTTACCATGACAACAGTAACCATGGAGATTCCTGCCTTTGATCTTTGACATCACTACTTGTTCAGTGATGCCTGCCTTTGATCTTTGACCCGTGCATGCCTGTAGAAACCAAGTCTAAGCAAGTATTTCTGCATGCCCGTAGAACCCAAGTGTAAGCAAGTATTTCTGCATGTCTGTAGAAAGCAAGTGTAAGCAAGCATTTCTGCATGCCTGCCTTTGATCTTTGACATGGTTACCATGGCAACAGTAGCCATGGTGAAACCTGCCTTTGATCTTTGCCGTCACCATTCATTGATGCCTGCCTTTGATCTTTGACGTCACCACTCATTCAGTGATGCTTGCCTTTGATCTTTGATATCACCACTCGTTCAGTGATGCCTGCCTTTGATATTTGAAGATGTCATAGCAAATCCTATAATCGTGAGTGATGCCTGCCTTTGATCTTTGATGTCCTATGATTGAGTGATGCCTGCCTTTGATCACACAGACACACACACAGATTTTCTTGAATCACTCTATACAATGGTGTCTGACGTCATATAGTCATGTAGAGATCATAGAAACATCATAGGTGATCCTATGATCTTTTTAGTGAGTTTTATGGTCATCACAGACACACACACACACACACACACAGATTTCTTGAATTATATATCGATAGGCACCTGTCTATATGTCTATATGACGTCATATAGACATCATATCTTTATGATGGCATCATGAGTCCTATGATGCCTTGAGATCATAGGATCATCATAGGACATCAGGCAGAGATCATAGGCCGTCCTATGATGTTCTACGATTGTGACAGACAGACACACAGAGATTTCTTAAATTTAGAGTGATGTTTTTTAACCATATTCTACATTACAATGACTTCATCGCACAAACCAAGTCCAACTATTACTCCACCATCATCTGTTCAAATGAAGGAAATACCAAGTCACTGTTCTCCCTGGTCAATACTATTCTCACACCCCCGGACCCTCTACCCCCTCACCTGTACTCAACTGATTTTTGTAACTCTTTAATATAATTTTTTACTGAGAAAATCACGAAGCTACATCTGCATCTAGGTTCAAATTCTACCCTCAGGTCCTCCCAGAGGGTTTGCACTAACCGAGCTCACGCAGGCCCCAAAAAGTGACTGCACGTACAAGAATGTAGTGGTCACAATGAACTATATATACATGCACCAGGGATGGCAGGACCTCAAAACCTTGAAATAAACATTGTGCATTCTTCTACTGTGAAGTGGCTCGTCTGTCAATTTTTCAGCCAGAACACCAAAACAGTAAATTATATTCCTACCTAGGGCTGTCACATCTAGGTTCAAATTCCACCCTCAGTTCCTCCTCTGATGTTCATCTGGTTTCTCACCCATTTGCCTCCTTCCAGCGCGCCTCCTCTTCTATCTCAGATCTCATCTGTAAATCTAAACAATCTACCTGTCAGAGAAGCCCAATTCATAGTTGTAAAACACACTGATACGCGAGCTAGCGCAGTGGATGCATTCGTGCGCAAACCCAACACAGAGGGTTTGCGCTGACCGAGCGCATGCAGGCCCCAAAAAGTGACCGCACGTACAAGAACGCAGTGAACTGCACATGCGCCAGGGATGGCAGGATCTCAAAATCTCAGAATAAACATTGTGCATTCTTCAACTGTGAAGTGGCTCGTCTGTCAATTTTTCAGCCAGAACACCAAAACAGTAAATTATATTCCTACCTAGGGCTGTCGCGGTAGAGGAATTCCCCCTGCGGTGACGGTGGACAGCTCAACACTGCAATAAGCAGTATTATTTCAAGTGTTTTTAGGACCCTGTGGTCTCGTAATTTAAACAGGATTCATAATGTGGCAAACGATGGAAGCTGTGAGAAAGTCGCTGCAGCTCTGGTCTCAACTTCATGTTCGTGTGCGATTGTGCAGAGCTCTGGTCTTTCTAGGCATGAACTGCTGATTCTGTTAAAAAAAAAAAAAACAAAAAGAAACAATCATTTTCATAAAGCAGTGGCGGGAACTCCAGTATTTCAACTACGGCATGTGTGGACTAGAGACTGCAGCGACGTTCAGCTTACTTAAAGAGACAGCCTCCATACAGCCCTGTGTGGCTCTTGTCACGTCCAAACAAGCAATGCACTATGCAGTAGCTGTTTGGCTCTTGGAGCTCAATTATAAACACTCCACTCAGAAGGAAATAACACACTTTGTGCCCTTTCAGTGTTCAATGTCATGGCTGTATTTAGCAAGGAGTCCAAACGCTTCTACTACTGACTGCCTACTGGAGTCCCTCTGAAGAGAGAGTGCCTCACACCACATGGTGCTGCCGCCATTAGTACTGGGTGCAAACATGCTATTGGAAATAAAAATACACTTGCATTTAACAATTTATTTAATAATCAATAGGGGCACATAAGTGAACAACGAGATTGAGCCAAACACAAAGAAAGTGAACACCGCGGTTGTTGCGGTTGCTTGTTCTCCTCCGTGGTAGGCTTGTCCACAGCACGGTATTACATAATTGCTGTTATCACGACAGCCCTATTCCTACCTGTTTCGTTGCTCTGTATTTGTCCGTTGCTTGTGACAGCACCTGCTACAGGTGTGGTTTGGGGCTGGGGAAAATTGTTTCAGTCACTTTATGGTAAATATATATCTAAGAGATTTAATCCACAGATTACTAAAAGTTTTTCTTTTAAACCGCCACCAAGCTCTTCTTTTGTGTTTCGACTGCAGCTGTTAAAATGTTTAAATTTTCACTACGCATGTGTAAAATGCAGTTGCTATATGGTAGTTGCAGTAGCTCAAAAACTAACTCTGAATATTGCCATGTATGCAAACACAGTCTACAGAATGCAAACGTTATCCTCTTTGAGGGACTCTGAACAGCCCTTTAGATCCCCTTCCTATAGTCTTGGTTAAAGCCGTCTCTTCTCTCTGGCCTCCATCATCATTGCTATCATCCATTCTTCTCTTTCCACTGGAATTGTTTCTACCTCTTTCAAAACTGCTGCTATTACCCCAATTTTGAAAAAACCCGGTGCTGACCCAAATAATTTCAACAACCTGCAGTGGGGCAAAAAAGTATTTAGTCAGCCACCAATTGTGCAAGTTCTCCCACTTAAAAGATGAGAGAGGTCTCCAATTTTCATCATAGGTATACTCCAACTATGAGAGACAAAATGAGAAAAAAAAAATCCAGAAAATCCAGGGATGGCAACAGGAAATTCTGATTTCAGCTGAAATCTAATTTGGTCGATTGACTTATGGGGGGGCCGGGGGGGGTGTATGCAGCCCCCCTGAAGCTGGGATGTTTTCAGTAAAACAGAAGTAATTTAGACTGAAAAAAAATGATTAAAAAAATGAAATACTAGACTTAGATAAATCATTAAATTTAATGAAAAGTTAACTTACTTTTTCTTCAATGTTGTCTCACTGTCTTTAGTCCAACATATTTAACAGTTCTATAAGAGTTTATTACAATATTTACACTGGTCACCAAGTCACTTCTAATGTGAAACTTTCTTCCTTTTGGCAGCAAGCTGTGTCAGTCTCTGAACTTCATCTCCTTTTCTGGTTTCTTCAGAAACTGTCCGAGTGTTTCTGTTACCTCGTCGAACTTTGAGCCAATTTTCACCTTTACCGTCACTTTTCTCTCAAGCCAATTCCATCGGAACTTATTTTTGACACTTTTGTCTGTTTCTAGCACTGATGACTCCTGATCCTTCGATAAAAATCTCATAATTCCGCTGAAAACAATACCGAAAGCTCAGAATTCCAACACAAACCAGCGATGTGATTTGGTGTTTGGGAAATTATCTGAAAATTCAGCAGGGGGTCTGGGGGACATAGTCCCCCAGCGGGGTCCGGGGCAGAGCCGGGGCAAAGCCCCCCGAAGCTCCTGGGTTTTTTTGATTTTTAAGTACCAGAACTGTGCTTAAATGACATAAAACAAACAGCTGAATGCCACTTATTACTGTATAATATTGACTTATGTTCCAAGAAGATAGCATTCCTAAAATATTCCAACAAGCATTATCCATCACATGTTTAACACTTGATCAAATCAAAATCAGTTAATTTTATCTATTCCATAATAGAAATAAAATTCCAACATACCATTACTTTTTATAATTTCAGCATTCATTTCAGATCACCAGTTTCAATCTCCATTGAGACTTGAGCAATTCATTTTGCACAATCACTGATGTAGCCAAGTCTTAGAAATATTCAAAAGTTATGAGTCAATGTCCACTGTGCACTGTCAATTTCAAACTGTTCGGAATCATAAAAGGGGACGGTTAACTTTTATTACCGTTTCCTCCCTCGCGCCAGCCCAGCTCATACAGCCGCTGTACGCCGCCAGTAACAGAGAGTTAATGGCTCTCCACCTGGCCATACGCCACTTCCAGTCCTGCCTGAAAGGGCGCAGCTTCACTGCGTTCGTGGACCACAAGTCGCTAACGTACTTCATCTTCCTGGAAGATAAAATAAAGCGGAATTTGGCGAATTAGCAGAAAATCACATCCCTGAGAACACGCCGCCATGAATCTTTGAAAAAGCATACAACGAGCCATTTGATTGGTCCAATCGTTTGCAACTATCCAATCGCAGGGCTGTCAAGCTACTGCAATACAGCAGTAGCTTGAACACAACACATCCGGGTTATTGCGGGAGACGACTTCCGGGGAACCGCCGAACGCTTATGTAATTGTGTTGATTTTCGCTAAAATCGGTAACAATAAGGTACCTTACCCCCCCTAAAATTTTCTCAATGGATTTA
Source organism: Pholidichthys leucotaenia (assembly GCA_020510985.1). NCBI lineage: Eukaryota > Metazoa > Chordata > Actinopteri > Cichliformes > Pholidichthyidae > Pholidichthys > Pholidichthys leucotaenia. The sequence goes on from CM035839.1 coordinate 94,450,421, forward strand.
GACGATTCACAGAAATGATCAATTTGAAAATAAATCCGCGGAAATCCGCGGATCGGCGGAAAATTGCCATCCCTGAAAATCACATTGAAGGATTTTTAATGAATTAATTGATAAATTCCTCGGTAAAATAAGTATTTGGTCACCTACAAACAAGCAAGATTTCTGGCTCTCACAGACCTGTAACTTCTTCTTTAAGAGGCTCCTCTGTCCTCCACTCGTTACCTGTATTAATGGCACCTGTTTGAACTTGTTATCAGTATAAAAGACACCTGTCCACAACCTCAAACAGTCAGACTCCAAACCCCACTATGGCCAAGACCAAAGAGCTGTCAAAGGACACCAGAAACAAAATTATAGACCTGCACCAGGCTGGGAAGACTGAATCTGCAATAGGTAAGCAGCTTGGTGTGAAGAAATCAACTGTGGGAGCAATTATTAGAAAATGGAAGACATACAAGACCACTGATAATCTCCCTCCATCTGGGGCTCCACGCAAGATCTCACCCCGTGGGGTCAAAATGATCACGAGAACGGTGAGCAAAAATCCCAGAATCACATGGGGGGACCTAGTGAATGACCTGCAGAGAGCTGGGACCAAAGTAACAAAGGCTACATCAGTAACACACTACGCCGCCAGGGACTCAAATCCTGCAGTGCCAGACGTGTCCCCCTGCTTAAGCCTGTACATGTCCAGGCCCGTCTGAAGTTTGCTAGAGAGCATTTGGATAATCCAGAAGAGGATTGGGAGAATGTCATATGGTCAGATGAAACCAAAATAGAACTTTTTGGTAAAAACTCAACTTGTCGTGTTTGGAGGAGAAAGAACACCATACCTACTGTGAAGCATGGGGGTGGAAACATCATGCTTTGGGGCTGTTTTTCTGCAAAGGGACCAGGACGACTGATCCGTGTAAAGGAAAGAATGAATGGGGCCATGTATCGTGAGATTTTGAGTGAAAACCTCCTTCCATCAGCAAGGGCATTGAAGATGAAACGTGGCTGGGTCTTTCAGCATGACAATGATCCCAAACACACCGCCCAGGCAACGAAGGAGTGGCTTCGTAAGAAGCATTTCAAGGTCCTGGAGTGGCCTAGCCAGTCTCCAGATCTCAACCCCATAGAAAATCTTTGGAGGGATTTGAAAGTCTGTGTTGCCCAGCGACAGCCCCAAAACATCACAGCTCTAGAGGAGATCTGCATGGAGGAATGGGCCAAAGTACCAGCAACAGTGTGTGAAAACCTTGTGAAGACTTACAGAAAACGTTTGACCTCTGTCATTGCCAACAAAGGGTATATAACAAAGTATTGAGATGAACTTTTGTTATTGACCAAATACTTATTTTACTGAGGAGTTTACCAATTAATTCATTAAAAATCCTTCAATGTGATTTTCTGGATTTTTTTTTTCTCATTTTGTCTCTCATAGTTGAGGTATACCTATGATGAAAACTGGAGACCTCTCATCTTTTAAGTGGGAGAACTTGCACAATTGGTGGCTGACTAAATACTTTTTTGCCCCACTGTACCTCCCATTTCCAATCTACCTTTTCTCTCTAAAATTCTCAACAAGAGCACTCTGAGGCGAGTGCAATATCCCCCCGCCTCCATTTTCTTTGAAGATCCCAATACTTACTGACCGAGAGCAGTTTCCAACTTTTCAATATAATTACTGTGGAAGAACCAAATTATAAGCCCATCATCCACGAATATACAACAAAGTATACAACCCATAGTTGTAGGTCAATATCCCGAGGTGAACCCATGTAGCAAGTATGGTGATCCGAGAGAGCTTTACATATTCTGTAGTAAGAGATCATAGGGAGTGCCAACCTTGACCTTTTGACCCCAAACCTGTAGTCAGAGGTTATGGTCTCAGAGTGAACCTGTGTACCAGGTTTGTTTTATTTATTTATTTACTGGTTTATTTGACAGGGACATTGTACATTAATTCACATTATTGTAAAATGCACCAGAATTAGCCAAAATGGCTATTTTTCATTCACAGTCCCCAGTTTGGTGACTCTAGGTTTCTTTGTTGTTGAGATATACTGTAGTTTATAAGGCATTTTGATGTTGACCTTTAACCTTGCGATCCCAAAACCAGTCACACTTCAGGGTCACAGGGTGAACCTGTGTACCAAGTTTGGTGGCCCTAGCTTTAGTTGTTGTACAGTAATAAGACATAAGGGATATTAACCTTGACCTTTTGACCTCAAACCCATAGAGTTCAGGATCCCAAGGTGAACCTCTCTAGCAAGTTTGGTGACCCTAACTTTACTTGTTGTATAGTATTAAGGCATAAAGAATGTTAACCTTGACCTTTTGACCCCAAACCAACAGTCAGAGATCGGGAGCTCAAGATGAACCAGTGTACCAAGTTTGGTGACCCTAACTTTACTTGCTGTACAGTAATGAGGCATAAGAAATGCTAACCTTGACCTTTGACCCCAAACCCATAGTCAGAGGTCAGTATTGACTCTCTCTCGTCAAATCCAGACTCGAGACCTAGGGATGGGCATATCGATACTCTCGTATTGATACTTCGATGCCAACTGGTCGATACTCTGGAGTCAATACTTTTTTAAATCTCGTGATACCACCGTGTTAATACAAAAGGTGCAATTTGTTTTCACTTCTGTGAGTTTTAGGTAGGGCTGTCACGATAACTGCAATTATGTAATACTACGCTATGGACAAGCCTACCGCAGAGGAAAACGAGCAACCGCAACAACCGGGGTGTTCACTTTTTTTGTGTGTGTGGCTAAATCTCGTTCACTTATGTGCCCCATTGATTAATAAATAAATGATTATTGATTAATAATTAATCATTAATAAATAAATTCTTAAGTGTATTTTTACTGCCAACAGCATGTTTGCATCCGGTACTGACAGTGGCAGCACCTGGTGCTGTAGAAGCTTCCATAGCACTGGGTGCTGGCTGCGTCAGTACTGTGTGGGGCTCTCGCTCTCCAGACGGACTCCAGCAGGTAGTCAGTGGTAAAAGCATTTGGACTCCTTGCTAAATACAGCCGTGATAGTGCGCACTGAAAGGGCACAAAGTGTTATTTCCTTCTGAGCGGAGTGTTTATGATCCTGACAACTGAGCTCCGACAGCAACAACTACTGCGTAGTGCAGGCCCATTCATTTAGCGGCCCGCGGGCCACATGCGGCCCAGAACCAACCTCCGAGTGGCCCAGACCATGGCAAGAAACTATAAATTTAAGAAAAAAATATGACGGAACGGTCCGCAAGTGCGCACACGAACAACGCGTGTGACCGACATCCGCGCAGAGTTCAGAAGCGCCCCGCCCACGTGAGCATTCCAGTCAGCAGCCAGCAGGCAGAGAGGTTTTCTAGCATTGCTGTCTGAGAGAAACATGAGCTTATTAAAGTACTTTAAATGCAGAAAAAAAGCAGAAGAGATACATAAGCAGTGGAGGCATTTATGGTGGTTTTAACCCACTGGAAACGGGAGCAATAATGAAAAGTTGCTTAGCAAACATGTGGTGAGGCTTCATACTGTATGTAGGGAAAGGCAAGAGTGACTGAATCACTTAGGATTGACTTCAGCTACTACAATATCCATCCATCCATAGAAAAGTCAAAATTTTACCACACTATCCATCAGCCAGATATTATGTACCTGGCAAGTTAAGATGACCGGAAGTCATGAAGTCAATGACTTTAATCCGTCCACAGCCTTCAGACAAACTAATAGGGCCAATATTTGGATTTCAAATTATTGTTCTGTTCTGGCTCTGCAAACTTATGGCCAAAAGTGTAAATTGTATAAGGGAAAAAAAGTCAAAATTTTACCACAACCTGTTTCAAATTTATTTATAAAAACAGTAACTTTATTTAAAAAACAAAAATAAACTATAAAAAATCCACAAATTTATAATAAAGCCTCAAATGTACAAGAAAAATCAATTTTACAAGAGGCAATTACAAATTTGAGAAAAATGGTTTCAAATTTCGATAAATTTACAGAGAAAAGTAGAAAACTATAAGAAAATTGTTACAAATTTTGGAGAAAAACCAAAATATAAAAAAATATAAAAAGTTATTTCTCAGGTTTTTAAGTGGGTGCTCTTTGTACCCTTAACTCAACTAGAAATTTTTGATTGACTGATACGTGTGTGTAATGGAATGTGTAGTTACAAAAAGAAGTTCCTACTCACATACGTGGGGGATTTAAAATGAAACAAACCACAATGGTGGATGTACAATGTTTGTTAATGTTATCAATCTTTTCTTGGGGGGTTTGTGCACTGAAGCATTTGACAGTTCATTTTTTATTCAGCTAAATGCACTTTGTGATGTGCCAAGGTCAGTTATGACCAGGATGTAGTACATTTTATTTCAAAAGGGACATAAATGTTAATGCTACTAACAGTGCACATTGAGTTTTTATGTACTTTGAGATATGCCTGAGTAAGATGTGACCAAAATGGTTATTTACAAAAAATTTTTTCCATCCTATTTATTTAATTGTTCAAGAGGAAAAATATTTCTACGACTTCAAGTTCTACTCAACCCCAACACTGTTATTGTGTTTTCAAGCACTTTTGATGTGCCTTTGTCATGTGCAAAGCTCACATTTAAAACCAAGACAATGAATAAAAAGTGTGCATTTTTCGTCATACTGATCTTTGTTGATTTGAAATTTGTCATTCAACTGATTGCTGAACATGTGCGGCCCAGTTACATATCTTGATTTCAAATTGTGGCCCAACTGATTTTGTAATTGAATAGCCCTGGCATAGTGCATTGCTTGTTTGAACGTGATTTTTAGGACAGTAGCAAAAATCCAAAAATCACAGAGACAAGAGCCACGTGGGGTCCTGTATGGAGACTGCCCTGTTAAAATTCAATTCAATTCAGCTTTATTTATAATGCGCCACATCACAACAAAAGCCGTCTCGTGGCGCCACAGTGCAGAAAAAAAAAAAAAAAAAACCCACACAGTCACAGAAAGACCCAGCAATCAGACAATGCCCTATGAGCAAGCACTAAGCGACAGTGGAGAGGAAAAACTCCCATTTGGAAGGAAGAAACCTCTAGTAGAACCAGGCTCAGGGAGGGGCAGTCATCTGCTGCGACTGGCTGGGGATGAGGGGATAGGGAGGATGGAAAGGACAGACATAAAGAACATAGCAGTAAGATGCCAAGTACAATACTGGAGGTCAACCAGCAGTATGGATCAGATAACAACAGAACAAGAGTGGGGTTAAAAGACACAAAAACCCTCCTTAAACGAAAGCTATATTAAAAAGGAAGGATTTTACCCTGTGCTTAAAAACAGAGACCGAGTCTGACTCCTGGACCCAGAGTGGTAACTGGTTCCAGAGAGAAGGGGCTTGGTAGCAGAAGGCTCTGCCTCCCACCGTACTTTTGGAGATTCTGGGCACCACAAGTAAGCCAGCATTTTGGGAGCGTAATGCTCTATTAGGATGGTAAGGTAATATCAGATCTTTTATATATTGGGTGGCCAGATTGTTAAGAGCTTTGAAAATAAGAAGAAGGATTTTAAACTTGATTCTGAATTCAATGGGAAGCCAATGGAGGGAGGACAGAACCGGGGAAATATGATCTCTTTTTCTAGAACCAGTTAAAACTCTAGCAGCAGCATTTTGAATCAACTGAAGATTTTTTAAAGATACTTTAGGACAACCAGTTAATAGCGAATTACAATAATCTAATCGCGAACTGAAAAAGGCGTGAATCAGTTTCTCAGCATCACCCAGAGACAAGATGCTCCTGATCTTGGCAATATTGCGCAGATGATATAAGGTGGTCCGAGAAACAGTTTTAATATGTGAATTAAAGGACAAATCCTGGTCAAAAATCACTCCAAGGTTCCTCACACAACTGTTCAGAGTGAGAGTGGCAGCATCTAAATTAAGGGCATAATCTGAAAATAAGCTGAATGTCGCTACAGTCTCCAGTCCACACACACCGTAGTTGAAATACTGGAGTTCCCGCCACTGCTTTATGAAAATGATTGGTTTTTTAACAGAATAAGCAGTTCATGCCTAGTAAGACCAGAGCGCCACACAACTGTCACACATGCACATAAAGTTGAGAGCAGAGCTGCAACGAGTTTCTCACAGCTTCCCTCGTTTGCCACGTTATGAACCCTGTTTAAATTACGCGACCACAGGGTCCTAAAAACATTTGCAATAATACTGCATACCGCGGTGTTGAGCTGTCCACCGTCACCGCAGGGGAAATTCCTCTACCGTGACAGCCCTAGATATAGGCATTAAATTTATGTGTGAAAACCGGTGAAAAACCAGCCCAGGCATATTTTAGAGATGGTCTGCAGTGTCACATGATTATGGCAGCCTATCAGATGTCAGAGCCGCGAAGACTCACTGCACAGCCTCAGTCAAGCACTCACCGACTCCCGCGCAGAGTGAGCTCAGCAGTGTTGTGGGCAGCAGAAGTATTATTACTTCTGAAATGTTACACTATTCATCCAAATTCTATGGTGATACCAAGCAACATAATTTTGAAAAATAAACAAAATAAGCACTATTTAAATTTGAAAAATAATAGTATAAAAATACAATGAATAAATAAATAATAAAATAAAAATTAAAAAAAAACATTTTTTGCATTGTGGAAAAAAATTACACATATATGGTGCTTGGTATTACCATAGAATCTGGATGAGTGGTGAAACATTTCAGAAGTAAAAAGTACCTGAATCCAGTTGACTTGACTGAGCTTTCAGACAGCATACTTACCCACCTGGATGACTGAGAATCTTCACCAAATTAAAAAAAAATAATTAATTTTTAATTATTTTAAGTTTTAATTATTTTTCTTAATAAATGGCATGAAATATATTATTGACTGTAGATTAATGAATAAACTGGGACCAGTGATGTCAAGTGGGGTGAACAGAATTTACAGAGAAGAGCTCAAAAGGCCCCGGTCGGGCTACTAGATTAGCTAACTACACTATGGCTATGTGGGCTACAAGACTTAGTGGAAAACTTCTGATTCTCCTCCAAGGATAGGGTGCCAGACTAAGCATTGGGCAGGTCTGTATCAAGTCTGTTAAGTAATAACATGATAAACTCACAGAAGAGAACAGCAAATCAAAATGAGGCATTTTAATCAGAATATTATATGACCATAAAATATCACAAAAATCCTACATCTTTCTTCTTCTTTCAGTTTAGGGGTTGCCACAGCAGATCAACAAAACTCTTACATAATGCACTAAAATAAAGGGGAAATCCCAAAAAGCATAATAGGGGCTCTTTAAAACACCTGTGTTAGTTAAAAAGTTCACACACGAAATTATTACTGATATCCCACAAATATCGGAGTGGTGGCTTAGAGGTAGAGTATCTGCCCTACAACTGGGAGGTCGGGGTTCAAGTCCCGGCCGGGTCATGCCAAAGACCATATAAAAATGGAACTTCCTGCCATCCAGCTTGGTGCTCAGCAAAAATGGAATGGAGGAGGGAAATGTGGGCAGCAGTGGCTCAGGAGGTAGAGCGGGTCGTCTAATAACTGAAGGGTTGGTGGTTCGAATCCCGCTCTCCCCAAACATCCTGCCGTTGTGTCCCTGGGCAAGACTCTTTACCCACCTTGCCTCCAGTGTCCATGACACTGGGCATGAATGTGTATAAATGCAATGTAGTGGTCAGAGAAGCCGTTGGCCCGGATTGGCAGCCACGTTTTTGTCAGTCTGCCCCAGGGTAGCTGTGGCTACAGAAGTAGCTTACTACTACTACCATTGTCTGTGGAGTGAATGAATAATGTATCCATTGTAAAGTGTCTTTGAGTGTCTATAAAAAAGCACTATATAAATCTGATGCATTATTATTATTATTATCAACTGCAGATAAAAATTTCAATGTTGCTTTTGTATGCAAAGTGCTCACTACGTTATCAGTTTGACCACTCCTAAAAACCTCAAAATCTATGTGGTGTGGAAACATAAAACAGCTTCAGATTGAACTATGTCACCTTCCCTCACCTGTCCATCTGGGGTTCTGTGATGGAGACGAACATGTTTGTCCAGCATGAACCGACTGCCAAAAGTGCGTTTGCCTTCTGTACAATATCTGAAAATTAAACAGGCAAATTAACTAACACAATAATTACAATAGAGAGACAATATTAACATTACTGAATAACCTATAATGCAAAAATTGAAGAAACATTTTGACCCTCAAATCATGGTTCAATCAAAAAAAAAAAACTCTAAAAAGCTGAATGACATTTTATGTGACTCACTGGCAGTGGAAGACTCTTTTGTTGCCCTCGTGAATGACACGCTCGTGACGTCTGAGGCTGGAAGAAGTGCTGAATGTGCCTCCACAAATTCGACAGGGGAACTTTGGAGTTTACGAGAGAGAGAGAAAATTCTAAATTCAAGTTTTAATCTCAAAAGTACGGCATTTTTTTCTGATTTACCATCAAATACGTGAGATAATTTTTCATCCAAATAACAGTGAGCAAATACGGACATTTGATTCCCTCAATGTGTAACACTGGATCTAATACAGTAATAACAACAGTAACAGATCAGACCTTGCCGTGCTCCATCTTGACATGACTCTGGTAGTCATCATTGTCCGTGAAGGTGGTTTGACACTGAGGGCAGGTCCACTCATTCTGGGAACTTGGATGACTGCTGCCACCCGTCGCAGCAGAGTGAGTCCCCGGAGCTTCGTAATCTTCATCCCCATCATCATCCTCTTCCTCATCTTCCTCTTCTTCTTCCTCCTCCTCCTCCTGGTCCCGCCCCCAGTCTTCTCCATCAGAATTGTCAGGTTTCCCAGAGGATTTTGGCTTGACTCCAGATGGGCCAGACGCATTGGTTGGGGAGGAGGTAGGGTTGGAGGTGTCGGGCTGAGCCTCCTGTTTGGCGGAGGGGCCTCTGTGAGTGGTCTGAGTGGAAAAATGTAAAAACAATGGGTCAGTTTCTCCACCCACCCTACAGTAACCATTCCAATACTTTGCTTTAATATAGGTTTATTATTCTGAACACTCACAAGTCCTGGTGATCTTTATTCCTACCCATGAAAACAAATGAAGTACTGTGTTCCTGACACTGTTGTATGAATGTGAATAAATGTTTGGTGGTGGTCGGAGAGGCTGCTGGCATGGATTGACAGTCATGTTTCTGTCAGTCTGCCCCAGGGCAGCTGTGGCTATAGAAGTAGCTTACCACTACCTCTGTCTGTGGAGTGAATGAATAATGGACTAATTGTAAAGCATCTTTGGATGTCATGAAAAGAGCTATATAAATGCAATCCATCATTATTATTATTATAATTAACATTATGACTGTACTTGGTACTGAACTTAGGACAAGCTACCGAGCGGTAACTTGCTAAGGCCGATCCAAGAGTTGCTGTCTGCCTTTGCTGACACCACATTCATTGTAGAAAGCAATGAAGGGGCAACACATAAAGGCAAAAGAGTGAGAGTTTGCTGTTTTTACTCAAAACCGACTCAACCCCCAAAAAACCACACCTTAATATGCTCCATCATGGAACCTTTCTGAGCATACAGCTTGGTACAGTCAGGACACTTGAACACGTGCACTTTCTGCTTGGCTAAATGAGTGTCAAAGTGCATGTACAGCAAGTGTTTCTGGGTGAAAACTGTATCGCACATCACACACTTGTAGATCATTCTGCAAAAGAAGAGGGAAAAGCAACAAAGAATTCACGTTAGATACGTTTAGGATATTTACTGATCACACAAGTTGAAATAAATTAAATGCAGCACACGTACTTGGCCTGTCCGCCCGTGAGCGTTGGGTGCTGGGTGCTGATGTGGCTCTGGGCGCTGGGGGAAGACTTGAAGGCCATCGGGCAGCTGGGGCACTTGTGGAAGACCTCGCAATGGGCGCTCTGAATGTGGGATTTGATGGAGTTCAACCCTCCAAACACAACTTGGCAGCTTGCGCACCTTAAAGGGAAATGTGGGACCAAAAATAAAACTCTGACTTAAAACACATCTCAGTTAGTGAATCTCCTAAGGTCCATTTTTCAGGGTTTCCTCTGGTAACATTTCTGGGTGGCGGTTCGCCACACTTGAAATTATCTCACCATTCTACGAGGAAATATAAATTTAAGAAAAAAATATGAAGGAATGATGGTCCGCAAGCGCACACAAACAACGCGCGTGACTGTCATCCATGTGGAGTTCAGAAGCGCCCCGCCCGCATGACCGCTGCAATCTGCAGTCAGTACCTCGCTCGCCTCACTGTCCAAACGAAACACGAGCTTATTAAAGTACTTTAAATGCGGAAAAAAAACAAGAGGTATGTAAGCAGTGGAGGCATTTATCATGGTTTTAACCTGCTGGTAACAGGAGCAATAATGGAAGAGTCCCTTAGCTCAGGCCCATTCAATTAGCGGCCGCGGGCTGTATGCGGCCCAGAACCAACCTCCAAGTGGCCCAGGCCACGGCAAGGAAATATAAATTTAAGAAAAAAATATGAAGGAATGACGGTCCGCAAGCACACACATGAACAACATGCGTGACCGTCATCCACGCAGAGTTCAGAAGCACCACGGCCATGTGACCGTTCCAGTCAGCAGGCAGAGTGTTGTCACTGTCCAAGAGAAACATGGGCTTATTAAAGTGCTTTAAATGTGAAAAAAAGCAGAAGAGGTATGTAAGCAGTGGAGGCATTTATGGTGGTTTTAACCTGCTGGTAATGGGAAAAATAATGAAGAGTTGCTTAGCAAACAAGTGTAGTCAGGCTTCATATGCAGGGAAAGGCAAGAGTAACTGAATCGCTGAGGATTTATTTCACCAGCTACTACAATATTACCTAATAATTCATGTTCACTTTTATGTACCTGGCAAGGTAAGATGACTAAAATTCACGAAGTCAATTACTTTAATCCATCAGCCTTCAGACAAACTAAACGTGTTAACATATGGATTTCAAAATAAGGGAGGTTTTTCCTGCTGTCTGGGTGGTGAGGAGATTTCTAAAAAACTATAAATATATAGAAATATTATAACAGAAATAACTACATCTTTGGTAATTTAAGTTAATTTATTTCATTAAATACAATTTTATTGGACCAATGTGACAGATGTCAAGCCTCACCCTGTAATTTGAGTCACATGTTCTTTTTTTGTCTCAGATTGTATAAATATTGGAGTGACTTCTTTATGACTCTGTCCAAGGTTCTAGCAATTAAAGTTAAGATGGACCCTTTGATTGCCATATTTGGAGTCCCACATGCTCCAATTCGATTAACATCATTTCAATTACAATTACTTGCTTTTACCTCCCTTCAAGCTAGACGTATCCTACTCCCATGGAAGTCGCCTTAACCTCCATCCAGCTCTTTGTGGCTTAAGGATGTTATGTCCTTTCTTAAGGTAGAAAAGCTAAATCTGACAGTAAAAGGCTCCTCAGATAAGTTTTTTGAAAAATGGAACCCAGTGCTCCGCACTGTGTGTGTTTATATATTTACGTATTTATTCCATCTAGCTACAATGCTCCGTACTGTGTGTGTTTATATATCTACATATTTATTCCATCTAGCTACAATGCTCCACACTGTGTGTTTATATATTCACATATTCATTCCATCTAGCTACAATACTCCGCACTGTGTGTTTACATACTCATATATTTATTCCATCCAGCTACAATGCTCCGCACTGTGTTTATATATATATATATCTATCCCATAGATAGATAGATACTTTATTTCGAACAAAAAAGTATAACAAAAACAAAAATGACAAATGCAATAAAGTAACAGTATACAGTGTTCGAAAGGGAGAAGGAAGAAGTGAACACTTATTAATTCCATCTCCTCTTTTCCATAAATACATTCATGTGAATTATATACAAATTACCACATTAAGACCCCAAGTAAACAATTAACTGTATTTTGTATGTATCAACATTAACACCCATCCATCCTAGCATACATTGATGTCCATACATCAAAACCAGCCTCAAACAACACAGATATACACAGTGCTGTCCCACCCACCATTCCATAGTGTCCCAGAGTGAGCATAGTGAATCGTACATATAAATACTACCCTACTACCCTATATCCTTTCAGCAAATAAGTTTCTGGGGAAACTTATAAAACTTATAAACTTATAAATAAGTTTCACCGTGCAAAGGGCTGCACGGTGGCGCAGTGGTTTAGCACTGTGGCAGCACAGTTTACCCTCGGCCGGGGGATCGCGGGGATCATGAGATCATGGATTCGATCCCAGCCCCCGACCAACAGTGAGCTGTGTGGAGTTTGCATGTTCTCCCCGTGTTGCGTGGATTTACTCCGGGATTTCTCCGGTTTCCTCCCGCATACCAAAAAAACATGTAGGTTTAGGGCGCTCGCGCATGCAGCGACCAGCGGCCGGTGGCTTGTCACCAGACTGCAAACCAAATCTACCTATGGGTACAAATAAGTAACAAAAAAAAAAAAAAAAAAAAAAAAAAAAATTATGTTTGTACCTCTTTTTGAATTGATTTCTGTTTGTACATAGTTTCTGTTCCGGCTCCAGACTGTTCCACAAATCCACCCCACAGACAGATATGCACATACTTTTCTTGGTTGTTCGTATCTTAGGTGTTGTAAAGTCTCCTCTCAAATTATGATCATTGTCTTTTTAAATATTTTTTTGTATATTAGTTGGGAGTTGATTATTAATTGCCCTGTACATGACTTGTGCTGTCTTAAATTTAACTAAATCGATGAACTTTATGACATGTGACTTTAAAAACAACGAATTGGTATGGTCTCTATATCCTACATTATTTATTATCCTTATAGGTCTTTTTTGTAATGTGCATATTGACTGTAGGTTGGTCTTGTAGGTGTTTCCCCAGACTTCTACACAGTAGTTAAGATAAGGTAGAAACAGTGAATTGTACAGTAAGACCAATGATTTATAGTCCAAGATGTGTCTTGTCTTCCCCAGTATGCCTATACATTTTGCCAACTTGGCCCGGATGTGACTGATGTGAGGTTTCCAGCAGATTTTATTGTCTAGCGTAACCCCCAGAAACTTATTTTCCTGTACTGTTTCTATTCTGGTATCATCTATCGTTACCATTATTTCATGATTTATTTTATAATTTCCAAACAACATAATCTTTGGTTTTTTTAGATTTAGAGATAATTTATTTTTGTTGAACCACTGCGTTAACTTTTTTCATTTCAGTTGTGACCACCTCTAAAACCTGCTGCAAATTCTCACCAGTGCAAAGGATATTTGTGTCATCCGCAAACAAAATAAATTTCAGAATTTTTGATACTTGGCATATGTCATTTATATACAAAATAAAGAGTTTGGGTCCCAAAACTGACCCCTGGGGCACACCACAAGTGATGTCCATGAAGGAAGATTTGTGCTCACCAATTTGTACAAACTGTTGTCTGTTACTTAAATAACTTTCCACCCAACTCAGTCCAACGCCTCTTATCCCATACCTTTCCAGTTTCCTTAGTAGTATTCTGTGGTCAATGGTGTCAAAAGCTTTCTTTAAATCTATAAATACTCCTACAGCAAACTTTTTTTTATCTATACAACTAGTAATTTCTTCTATAAGTTCGATCAGTGCCAAAGATGTAGATTTATCTGCTCTAAAACCATACTGACTGTCTGTAAGGAGGTTGTGTTTTTCAATGAAATCATCCAGTCTCTTAGTGAAGATTTTTTTCAAGTATTTTGGAGAATTGTGAGAGTAAAGAGACTGGCCTGTAATTTGTGAAACAATGACTGTCTCCTGTTTTGTATAGAGGTATTACTTTTGCTATTTTCATTTTGTTTGGAAATTTACCAGTTTGAAATGACAATTCCCTCAATTACTTTTTTCACTATTGTCATGTCAATTTCATTCCAGTCCGTTGATTTTTTGTTCTTAAATTTACTCAGTCTCGATAATTTCCTTTTCAGTAACTGCACCCAAAAAGATTGTGTTTGGATTTCTATCTTCTATTTCATTTACAGAACCACTGTTTGTTTCTGTTGTCACTATTGATTTTGCTAATTCAGGACCAACGTTCACAAAAAATTTATTGAAACCACTGACCACATCCTCCATATTATTTATCAAATTGCCATTTTCAATAAAATATTCTGGATTATTAGCATTCTTAGGTCGATTACTAATAATCCCATTGAGTACTTGCCAAATTCCTCTTAAGTTATTTTTATTATCCTCTAATATTCTGTTGTAATATTCTTTCTTACAGGTCCTCATTATATTAGTAAGCTTATTTTTATATCTTTTATATTTGATCTCAGCCTCCACCATTCTGCACTTAATGAATTGTTTATATAATGTATTCTTCTTTTTACATGCATTTATTAACCCCTTGGTGACCCAAGGAATATTTTTCTTTTGTTGCCTGTCCCTGTATTGTTTTATAGGACAGTTTTTATTGTACAATGATTGAAATATTTTTAAAAATTTATCATATGCTTTATTTATATCATTTTCATCATAAACTATCTTCCAATCTTGTATTAATAATTCCTTTGTCAGTAAATACATAGATTCTTCGGTTCTTATTCTTTTATATTTAATATTTTTGGTATACTTTTTCTTCCTATAATCACATTGATAGACAACAAAAATCGGCAGGTGGTCACTGATATCATTCAATAAAAGCCCACTCCTGATATTATTTTCCATAATGTTTGTGAATATGTTATCTATTAGTGTGGCACTGTGTGACGTGATTTTGCTAGGTCCGGTAATTGTATACTGTACTACATTGTGTTGATAAATTCTTCTGTCAAACTATGTTGTTTTGAATTCATCAGATCTATATTTATTTATTTATTTAGCGAATGCAAAGTCCTTAAGCCAAGCAGTTGCCTCCTGGTTTGCTGTATGGAGGGTGTGTAATCCTCCTTCCAGTCTTTGGAGCGGGCAAACCTCTATGATGTGTTCCATTGTTTGCTCCTCTCCACATGCGCACAGTGGGCTAGGGCTACTGCCCCATCTGTGAAGGCTGGCCAAGCAGGGGCCATGTCCAGTCCTGAAGCGATTGAGTGTAGACCACTGTCTCCTTGGGAGGTTGGTGCCCGGGACCTGTTGGTTGGGGTTTATCCCATCAGATCTATATTGAAATCCCCACAGATGAACATAACTTTATGAGTTAGTTTTGCATACATTTTTTCCATCCAGTCCTTAAATAAGTCAATGTTTGATCCAGGTGTTCTATATACACAGCTCACTACTATATTCTTCACATTGTCCAGACAGATTTCTATTGTAATACATTCAAATAAATCATCCACAGTTACTGACAGATTTTCAACAACCTTGTATTTTCTAGCTACAATGCTCCACACTGTGTCTATATATATATATTTATATGTACATATGTATACTTGCTACTCTTGTTTTTTCTCTTGCCTTCTGATTGTTGCTCTGACTGTTGCTATCCCTGTGCTGTTGCAATCCTGGAATTTCCCCATTCTGGGATTAATAAAGGCTTATCTTATCTTTCATCAATCACTTTTACTCTTTAAAAACCCCATCTTTCAACTGAGTTCTATTTGCAACTATTTTTTCATTTACTATCTAATTCACTCCCCCATCTTACCCCCCCCCCCCCACTTTGTGGGTGACATTTCTATTGGCACTATGTTACAGCCTTATTCTAAAAGGGATTAAATTCATTTTTCCCTCAAAATTCTACACTCAATACCACATAATGACAATGTGAAATTTTTTTTTTTGAGATTTTTACAAATTTATTAAAAATGAAAAACTAAGAAATCACATGTACATAAGTATTCACAGCCTTTGCCATGAAGCTCAAAATTGAGCTCAGGTGCATCCTGTTTCCACTGATCACCCTTGAGATGTTTCTACAGCTTTACTGGAGTCCACCTGTGGTAAATTCAGTTGATTGGACATGATTTGGAAAGGCACACACCTGTCTATATAAGGTCCCACAGTTGGCAGTGCATGTCAGAGCACAAACCAAGCATCAAGTCAAATGAACTCTCTATAGACCTCCGAGACAGGATTGTCTCGAAATTTCTGCTGCTTTGAAGGTCCCAATGAGCACAGTGGCCTCCATCATCCGTAAATGGAAGAAGTTCGGAACCACCAGACTCTTCCTAGAGTTGGCCGGCTGTCTAAACTGAGCGATCGGGGGAGAAGGACCTTAGTCATGGAGGTGACCAAGAACCCGATGGTCACTCTATCAGAGCTCCAGTGTTCCTCTGTGAACAGAGGAGAACCTTCCAGAAGGACAACCATCTCTGCAGCAATCCACCAATCAGGCCTGTATGGTAGAGTGGCCAGACGGAAGCCACTCCTTAGTAAAAGGCACATGGCAGCCCGCCTGGAGTTTGCCAAAAGGCACCTCAAGAACACTCAGACCATGAGAAACAAAATTCTCTGGTCTGATCAGACAAAGATTGAACTCTTTGGCATGAATGCCAGGTGTCATGTTTGGAGGAAACCAGGCACCGCTCATAACAATGCCAATGGTGGTGGCACCATCATGTTGTGGGGATGTTTTTCCATGGCAGGAACTGGGAGACTAGTCAGGATAGAGGGAAAGATGAATGCAGCAATGTACAGAGACATCCTGGATGAAAACCTGCTCTGGAGTGCTCTTGACCTCAGACTGGGGTGATGGTTCATCTTTCAGCAGGACAACGATCCTAAGAACACAGCCAATATATCAAAGAAGTGGCTTCAGGACAACTCTGTGAATGTCCTTGAGTAGCCCAGCCAGAGTCCTGACTTGAATCCAATTGAACATCTCTGGAGACATCTGAAAATGGCTGTGCATGACACTTCCCATCCAATCTGATGGAGCTTGAGAGGTGCTGCAAAGAGGAATGGGTGAAACTGCCCAAAGATAGGTGTGCCAAACTTGTGGCATCATAATTCAAAAAGACTTGAGGCTGTAATTGCTGCCAAGGGAGCATCAACAAAGTATTGAGCAAAGGCTGTGAATACTTATGTACATGTGATTTCTTAGTTTTTTATTTTTACTAATTTTGCAAAAATCTCAGAAAAACTTTTTTCATGTTGTCATTATGGGGTATTGTGTGTAGAATTTTGAGGAAAAAACTGAATTTAATCCCTTTTGGAATAAGGCTGTAACATAAAATGTGGAAAAAGTTGAGCGCTGTGAATACTTTCCGGATGAACTGTACATGAGTCTATTTATAACCAATTTTCTTTTTCTTGTATATTTTAGTGATTTCTTTATACAGAGACATAGTTCTGTTCTGATTGTAAAAACAAAAATAGTTTTGCTGCATACAGCCATGTATCACTCCTTTAATTTCTCAATAAAAAAATTAATAAAAAATACAATTTTATTAATATGTTTTCTTTGAAATCAGAGTTAAATTATTGTTCTGTTCTGGCTCTGCAAAATTACGGTCAAAAATGTAAACTGTTATAAGGAAAAAGTAAAAAAATCCCAAGACTTCAGTCTTGAAGTCATTACTCAAGTTTTTAAGTTTGGTGCTCTTTGTACCCTGAACTAGAAATTTTTGGTTGTCTACTTTTAATTAACATGACACGATATTTTCTAACCTGTTTGTATACCACCATAGACAGAGAGAGAACCTGAATTAGACAGGGCTCAAAGAGTGAAAGATTAGACAGAAGAGAGGAGCCAAGGATAGGAAAGTGTTTAGGCAGAGGGTACACAAGAGGTGAGAGCAGAGGAAGGAGAGAAGGATGACGCCAGTAAAAAGTCCAAACACAGGACGTCTGGGTGGGACCCCATATGGCCCAATATTCCAACATTCAAGCCTCGGTTGTACAATACTTCAAATGGAAAGTTCCATATGTAAAGTTACTGTGCAAAATAAAAAAAAAAAAAAAAAAGAAAGAAATAGTATAAAATTAACATATTCCGGTTACAATAATAGTGTCATGTCTTTTCTGCCCCCCCCCCCACGAAAAATATGTTCCCACCGCGCCAAGGTCTTTAAGCCAGACAAAAGCCAGTGTTTTTGTGACTAAATTTTAGTCTACATAAAGCCAAATTAAAAATAAGTTTGCCGCGACTCCTGCATTTTGTTTTTAAATCACATCCTTTCATCTGATATCAGTGCACCTTGTATATCACCAGTGGCCTATTGAGATCAAATAAATTGTAAAGTCAGTAGTTTAATAAATAATCTGTTGGATGTTTTACAATTCTCTAGTACACTGATAATTCTAATCGCTTTGTTCTGTAGAAGGAAATGAGATTAGTGACCCATATACATAGATTTGGTTTAGGTTTTTTCTTTTTAAAGATTGAATCACCACCTATTGGAGGATCTTGATTTAGCCATTTTATTTTGTAGGGAAAAAAGAAACAGATATTACACAATGCTATTTTTTTTTTTTTTTTTATTTAAGTTTTTGTAAAGGGTATACAGGTCGTTACAGCAATGCATTGTTTACATTTTCATCACATGTTCCCTTATTTTCTGATATCTGACAACATTGGAAGATTAATTTTTACAACACCCCTTTTTTTTTTTTTAAAGTGAAAGAAAAAGTGAAATTAAAGAGAAAAAAAACCAAAAAACAAATAACAAAAAAACCCCAAACAAACCAGTAAAAAACAAACAAAAAGAAAAAGTAAGTAAATAAAGATAAAAGAGCATCTGAGTAGTGATGGAACAAAGAGTGGAACCATTATTGAAATGGTATTTGTCAAAGATTAGATCTAATGGAAGACACATATGAGGTCCAGGGTTGCCAAAAGTTCATGAACCCATCCATGTCCTGTCTCAGTGCGAATGTCAACTTTTCCATCGAGTAAATGTCTTGGATCACGTTAGTCCAATCTTCAGGTGTAGGACAGTCCTTCAACATCCATTTTTTAGTTAGAGCTTTTTTGCTTGCCAATATTAAAACATTGAATAAGTATTTTTCTCCTCGTCTTTCCAGTGAGTCCGGTAGTAAACCCAAATACAAAGTTACAAAAGAAAAGGGAACTGTAATTTTGAATATTTTCCCCAATATTGTCTGTACCTTGGTCCAATATTGGTGGATAACTGGGCATGACCAAAACACATGAAAATGATTTGCAGTCTTTTCACCACACAAGCGCCAACAGTTCAATCCCTTATGGGTAAATTTGTTTTGTGCAGGTGTTCTGAAAAATCTTGCCAAGTTTTTCCATCCAAATTCTCTCCACTGCAGGGATGAGGTACTTTTCCATTGCTGTTTATTTAGCTTTTCCCATATTTCCAGTTGTAAAGTGAAATTCCCCTCTTTTTCCCATCTCTCTTTTATATAAGATGTGTTGTCTCCTTTTAAGTCTTGAAGACCTTGGTATATTTTAGAAATGTATCTGATCCCTGGGATCCCTTTATATGCCATTAAGAAGACCTTCAGAACACCTGACTGGGCCCTTTCCAAAACCTCCTTTTTAAGTATATTGTTTATGTGGTGTCTAAGCTGGAAGAACCTGTAAAGGTCTTGATTTATTAGGCCTTGTTTTTTCAAATCTTCAAAACTTCTTAAGATTTGCCCTTTAAAAAAATCGTAATATTTTATCAGCCCTTTCTCCTTCCACTTTTTAAATCTGGTGTCTGTTTTATTAGGAGTAAAGTCCTGATCATAGGCAATCCATTGCAGAAGTCGATAGGGCTCTTTAGTTTGATTCTCTCTGACTATCTTAAACCAAATTTTTAGCGGGGTCTCTATCCACGGGTTAGTGTTATTCAAAAGCTTAGGTAAGGCATTGTTCCCTATTTTCGCCTGTAGGGGGATGTCACTTGTTATTTGGCATTCCATCTCCTTCCATTGTGCAGTGTAGACTGGGTTACATATCTCTACTAAAGTTTTAATTTGTGCGGCTTTAAAGTAGTCCCTGATATTTGGCAGCGCGAGCCCACCTTTATCTTTGTTTAGCTGTAGGGTTCTATATCTGATTCTAGGTCTCTTGCCCTGCCATATGAATCTTGAGATCCTTCTGTCCAGCTCCTGCCATGTTTTTTTGGGAGGTTCTACCGGTATTGTTTGGAAAAGGTATAGAAGACGTGGAAGTATATTCATTTTGACTGCTTCAATTCTTTGTGCAGTACCCAAGAATGGTATCATATTCCATCTTGCTAGGTCAGATTTTATTTTTGTCACCAGTGGATCATAGTTTAGTGATATAATTTTGTTGAGTTGTTTCGGGATATTGACCCCCAGATATTTCATAGATTCCGACTCCCAGTTAGTTTTGAGTTTGCTTAGTGAATAATGATTTGGGTCATAGTTGAATGTTAAAACTTGGGTTTTATGCATGTTTTAATTTGTACCCTGATAAATCTCCATACTCTGAAAAAACTGAGGTTAGTTCTGGTAAAGAAGCGTTCGGCTGCCCTAGGTATGTTAAAATGTCATCAGCAAAGAGTGCTATTTTATGTTCCTTCTGACCAAGTGTAATACCTTGAATTTTTTGGTTTTGTCTTATCCATTGGCTCAGAGGTTCTATGAAGATTGCAAAGAGCAGTGGAGACAGGGGGCAGCCCTGACGACATCCTCTTTCCAATTCAAAAGAAGATGATAAAATACCGTTAATCCTTATTTTAGCTGTTGGTTTTTTATATAATGCCTGTATAGTTCTAATGAAGTTGTTATGAAAATTGAAACTGGATAAGATTCTATATAGAAAAGACCAGTCAACCGAATCGAATGCTTTTTCAGCATCTAATCCCAATATGACTGCATTTAAGTTATATTTTTTTATATGATGAATTATGTGTAAAGTGCGTCGAATGTTGTCTTGTGTCTGTCTTTGTCTTATAAAACCTGTTTGGTCTAAATAAATTAGGTCTGTCAGTATATTTTCTAACCTTTTGGCAAGGATAATGGTAAAAAGCTTATAGTCCTGATTTAGTACACTGATTGGTCTGTAGTTGGAGCACTCTAGTTTATCCTTTTCAGGTTTAGGTATAACTGCAATGACCCCTTCTCTCCAGGAGGGGGGGATTTCCCCTGTGTGGAGGACATAATTAAATGTTTTCAGGAGGAGAGGAGATAGTTGCTGTTTAAAGGTTTTGTACCACTCTGCTGTATAGCCATCAGCTCCTGGGGATTTGTTAGCTTTAAGTTTCATAATTGCTTTTTCCAATTCTTTAGGATGTATTTCTGACAGTAGTGTTTTATTTTGTGACTCCGTAAGTTGGGGAAGGTTTAATGTGTTTAGGAATGCCTCGGATGCATTTTTATGTTTTTTGTGGGAGTATAAGTTCTTATAGTAATTCTCGAAGTTTTTAAGAATATCCTGAATTCTGAATTTTATTTCCTTTGATACTGGGTCTCTGATTTTGTAGATTGCTCTTTCTGTTTGATGTTTCCTCAATTTATAGGCTAGCAATTTTGCCGATTTACTGCCTGCTTCATAGTATTTTTGTTTCAGAAATGTAAGTTTCTTCTGGATTTCTATTGTGTAGATCTCATTTATTTGGTTTTTAATTTCCTTAATCTTGAGCGAGTCAGTAGAATGAGTGTTGCCTTTGTGTTCTTTTTCTAGGTTCCTAAGTTCTGACTCTAATGTGGATAGTTTTTCTTGTCTTAGTTTCTTTTGGGTTGCCAGTTTTGCAATAATCTTTCCTCTTATTACAGCTTTGCATGCATCCCACAGTATTAAAGGGGATACTTCTCCATTATCGTTATCTTCCAAATATCTGAGAATATCTGATTCCAATTCATCTTTCAATGGTCCTTTCAGGACATTTGAATTTAACCTCCAAGAAAATGTATTATTTGTGTATTTTTGGATATTTAAGTCCATGTAGATCGGACTGTGGTCGGAGAGATCCATCAGTCCTATTTTACATGTTTTTACTCTTCCAATGTCTCTATTAAACATAAAAAAATAGTCAATCCTTGAGTAAGATGAATGTGGAGTTGAGTAAAATGTATAGTCTTTTACACTGGGGTTGAGTTCCCTCCACACGTCACAGATTCCCAATTCTTTTAGTAGCATCCGAGTCTTCCTGTTTTGGGTGTTATTTTGATGTGGGGAATTACCAGAAGCATCCCAGTATGGATTCAGTCTAAGATTGAAGTCCCCACCACATATCACTAAACCTTGAGCTTTA
The DNA here is from genome assembly GCA_020510985.1 of Pholidichthys leucotaenia. Classification (NCBI taxonomy): domain Eukaryota; kingdom Metazoa; phylum Chordata; class Actinopteri; order Cichliformes; family Pholidichthyidae; genus Pholidichthys; species Pholidichthys leucotaenia. Next base: position 94,472,478 of record CM035839.1, read on the forward strand.
GTTATCATTAGGTCGAATACATTTTTATAAAATTTCCAGTTAGCCCCTGGGGGAGCATACACATTCAGCAGGGTGATATCTTCTCCCTCTAGCCGCCCAGTTACCAAACTGTATCTCCCTTCTTTATCTTTGTGTTCTGATTTTTTTTCAAATGTAATTTTGGTTGATATCAATGTCGCTACTCCCCTCCTCCTCCCTGATTTATATGAAGATGAAGAGATCATTTTAAACCCTTGTCTACTGAGTTTATTGTGTTCCACATCTGTTAGGTGGGTTTCTTGTAAAAATATTATTCCTGCTTTGTCTTTTTTCATTTTGCCTAGAATCTTGGATCTTTTAACTGGATTCAGGATTCCTTTTACATTATATGAAATTATTTTGGTTACACCCTGTTTCTCCATTGTGTTGTTTTGTTTAGTATAACTGTGTGGTGGCCCTCTTTTGTGCTACTCAGAAACTGAAAGAACATTAAAAACAAGAAAAACATTAAGAACATAGTGTAAAAAACTTTAAAACAAAAAGCTGTCATAAGAACTTCCTGAGCTGAGGTCTTTTTAAAGACCCTGTAAGAGCCTTGATGGAGTGAAGGCCCTGAGGGAAATTCCTCAAACTCTGTTACGTGTTGAGGGCCCTCTCTTACCACTGAAAGTAGTCCCATGCTTTTAACGTGAGTTTCAGAACCCAATCCAAACTTGTAATGATTTTTTTTTTCCCTTTTATGCCTAAACCCTGTGAAATTGTGTGCACCCTCCCACCCCCATCACATCAAACATTCACGCAAAAACAGTATTTGTTAGTATGAGGAGAACATGTGGATTATTGTCACATTTCTATTTTAACAAGTTTTTTTTTTTTTTTATTACAAAGACTTATTTGTTTCAAATAATATGATTGTTCCATGAAATGTTTTACCACATGCTGAATATGCATCTCCTTTAAAGTTTGTTACCTTGTATGAGGGGGGTTGGATGTGCGGATTGATTCAAGAGAAAAGAAAAAAAAAAAAAAAAAAAAAAGGTCGCTATTCCAACCTGAAAACGGATAGTTTATCCGCGACGCTCTGGTGCTGGGTTTCCCGCTGCGGGTCCGTGGATTTTGAGGGTCTTTGTGTTGTCCATGTTTGCGCTTTGATCTTCTCACTCGGGTCTGCTGCGGGTTTAAATACCGTTACCGGGAGCCCTCTTTTCGCCATGTCAGCTGTTGCTTCTTCCGCCGAATTATAGAGACACGTTTCATCGCCGTAGAAGACCCTTAACTTCGCAGGAAATGGTGTCTGAAAGCGCAATTTCTTCTCTCTTAACACCTTTTTCGCGTCATTGTATTCCCTGCGCTTTTTAAGGACCTCCGGGGCGTAATCGTGTTCCACGTAGACTTTTCTCTCCTGGTGCATAAATCCTTTTTTCTGCCAGGCCAGTCTTACAACCTCTTGTTTTATTTTGAAATTGGAAAATCTTACCAACACCGAACGTGGGGGCGCTTCCGCCGCCGGCCTAGCGGCTAATGAACGATGTGCCTTTTCTATCTTCAAGTCGGTGGTTTGTGGAATATCCAATTTCTCTCTTAGTAAGGATTCCACGCATTCTGCCATTGAGTTAAAACCATTTTCGGTTCCTTCTATCAGACCATGAATTCTTATGTTGTCTCTTCTTTGTTTTCCTTCTTGGTCGGTTAGCTTAGCCTCTATAGCTGCTTGTCTTTTGCGTAGGTCTAGCACAGAATCTTCGAGCACTTTTATTCGATCCTCTGTTTCCAAGATTCGGTTCTCGGCCTGGTCCACTCTGCTGTTTGTCCTTTTCAATTCTTCTCTGAATTCCCGAAATTCGGCCGTAACTTCTCGGCGAAATCGTCGTAGCTCCTCAAATAGTGATTTCAGGCTAACCCTTTTGTTAGCTATCACCAGTTCCTCGTCTTCTGAACGGAGATCTTCCAGTTCGGATTCTCCGGCCGATACGTGTCCTGGCCTGGAGAATTTCAGTTTCTTCTGTTTTCCTTTAGACATGATGATTTTGTCTTTTGATTTTCACTCCTCCAAAAATCCGTTAAGTTTGATTTTCAAGGTGTTATCCTGGATTGGGTCTGAGAGCTTCAGTGTTAAGCTGCAGTCGCCATGGCGTCCATACCGGAAGTCCACACAATGCTATTTTTACTTAACAGATGAACACTTTGGCTTAATAAAACATACCTTAAAAAAAATTAATCAAATTGCTGAAATTAATAGATTTTTTTTTCAGCTCAGAGTAAAACAAAACAAAACAAAAAAACAGAATCATTCAGGCACAGCATCAGGTGACAAAATGGTTTTACAATTTTTGTAGACATTTTTTAAGTAAACTTTCTGGAAAAACAGCTGTTCTTATTCTTCTTTCGGCTTTTCCCTATAGGGGTCACTACAGTGCCTCCATCTCACCCTATCCCTTGCATCCTCTTCTCTCACACCAACCCTCTCCATGCCTTCCTTCACTACCATCCATGCATCTTCTCCGCTATTACTCTTCAACATCCTTTGTCCAATATATCTACCATTCCTCCTCGGCACATGTCCAAACCATCTCAGCCTAGTCTCCAAACTGCTTAAACTGAGCTGTCCCCCTGATATACTCATTTCTAATCCTGTCCCTCCGAATAAGAACCTTCAACTCTTTCACTTCCAGTTCCACCTCCTGTCTTTTTGTCAGTGCCACAGTCTCCAAACCGTACATTATAGCAAGTCTCACTACTAGGGGTGTGCCATATCGTATCGTTCACAATAATACTGGTATAAATTTCGATACCGGTGTAAAAATGAATATTGTGATAGTTAGGGCCTGTTGCCATAGAAACGGCAAAACAAACATGGCTTGGGAAGTGGCGCTCCGTGCTTGGAACGTCTGTGTCTAGTTGTGAGGAAGTAATTTAGTTTTAAGGCTGTTTCAGACTGCTGCCATCTTAAAAAAAAAATGGTGCAGCAATGCAGATAATGTGCCCACATTTTTTTCTGCAGGTCAACAACACCGCTTCAGGGAAAAGTTTTACTTCACCCTGAAGTGGTGTTGTTGACGTCTGAAGTGTCCAGAGGTTTATTTTCATTCCATTGCGGCTGCTCCAGTTTGATTTATTCAACCAACCAAAAGGTAAAAAAAACAAACAAAAAAAACCGCTAACAGCCCCAGGAATTGTCTGTGCAACAGAGGTTTCTAACGTGAGTAAATTAAGAGAAAGAGAGAGAGAGATGGGAGGTCTGAAGCAGCGGTCATTTACCTGCAGAAGTGTCTTGTTTGGGGGAAACGGCAGACAGGTAAGCCAGCATATATTCAATATGATAAAAATGATGAAAAAATAATAGTTTTAAATAAGCCCACTCTCTCCCTGTTTTATTTAGACCCTCCTCCTGACCCGGTGAAATAACATACTAAACTAAATTAGTTTAATATGATATGTTAAAAGGAGCAAAACCCCCTTATGCCCCAGAGCATAGAAATGAGACAGACAGAAGTAAGACAGAAATAATGTGATGAATGAGTATTTGTGGTTATATTACACTGCTGTAGCTGTTTATAGTTTGGGGTTTATGTTTTAAATGTAATAAATAGGTTGCATTAGCCATAGCTAAATTGCTCTTACATTTATAAGGCAATGTTTTCAGGACTGTTCAGATGTTTTAAGAAAAATCTGCAGAATTTTCCAAACTACAGGCTATATGTAGTCTGCAGTACCAACTTTACTCTCATCTGCTTGTTACTGTTCTCTCCTAAATTTGTTTTCTTCTCACTTTTTAAACATCTTTTCATAAAGGTACATTTTTTAAATTTTGAATGTTTTTGGTGACAAATCTATGACCTTCATCATGCAAAATTGTAGCTTTTTTTTTTACCTAAAGACTCTTACCTTGTGTTTTTATTCTGAAAAGGTGAAGAAATCAGAAGCAGCACCAGATATAAATTAAGATTAGTCAATCGTTTTAATAATCAATAGATCAGTTGACTATTACAATCCAAATTTATAATTTTCCTCCTAGCTGAAGGTTATAATTACATTCATAACTAGTTTGATACCTGTTATTTTAAAATGTTGGCCTACTAAAACTGTGGTGGTTTCTGGTTTCCAACAACAGGGTGGCCTAGGATGAAGTCAAATTCCCGATCTGAATTTTTGTCCCAGTCCGCCCCTCAGTGCACTTAAGATGTGGTGGTTTATAATATTTTCTGGTAATGTTCGATACAGGATTAAAAAGAAACTTTGAAACACATTCTAAACTGCTCTTTATAAAACAATAAATATTAAGGCTACTATAACAATGAAAGCACTAAGGTGCTGATGCCTCGGTGCCAGAGCCTTGGCGGAGGTATGCATTCTCGGACCATCACCAAAATGTTATGGGTTCCTCTCTAGCCCAAGGACCACCTCTGGTAAAAAAAAATTTCATCCAAATCCATTTAGTAGTTTTGCGAGTATCCTTGCTAAAACACTGTGAGAAGCTAAGAGCCTTGGCGGAGGTATGCATACTGGGATCATTACCAAAATGTTATGGGTTTCTCTCTAGCTCAAGGACCACCTCTGGTTAAAAAAAAAATTCATCCAAATCCATCCAGTAGTTTTGGAGTACACGCATGTATAGTAAAAATAATTTGCAGTTCACATGCCCATACTGTTGGCGGCAGCCAATAGCCACCAACCTGATTTGAACAGTTGCAATCCAAACACAAAGAAGAACGCGGTGGCAGACATTTTAAATGGTGGAAGCGATGGAGGTACGTGACTACAATGACAATCAAGACGAACAGGAGCTTTTGCTGTTTTGTGGCAGAGGAAGAAAACAAAACGGACAAAAAGTTGGACATTTGTTCACTCAGTATTGGTGGATTGCTCAGTACTTTTTGTAATGTATTAAATATGATTAATATTACAGGTACATCTCAAAAAATTAGAATATCATGAAAAAGTTCAATATTTGTTGTCACTTATTTCATAAAGTGAAACCCATATATTATATAGATTCATTACACAGAGAGTGATATATTTCAAGTGTTCATTTATTTTAATTTTGATGATTATGGCTTACAGCCCATGAAAACCCCAAATTCAGTTTCTCAAAAAAATTAGAATATTACATAAAATTAAAAAAAATGTTTTTTTAATAAAAATGTTGGCCGACTGAAAAGTATGCCCATGTACACACTCAATACGTGGTTGGGGCTCCTTTTGGATTAATTACTGTATCAATGTGGCGTGGCATGGAGGTGATCAGCCTGTGGCACTGCTGAGGGCTTATGAAGGTCCAGGTTGCTTTGATAGTGATCTTCAGCTCATCTGCATTATTGGGTCTGGTGTCTCATCTTCCTCTTGACAATACTCCATAGATTTTCTATGGGGTTTAGGTCAGGAGAGTTTGCTGGCCAATCAAACACAGTGATGCCATGGTCATTAAAACCAGGTTTTGATACTTTTGGCAGTGTGTGTGTGTGTGTGTGGGGGGGGGGCAAATCCTGCTGGAAAATGAAATCAGCTTCTCCATAAAGCTTGACAACAGAGGGAAGCATGAAGTGCTCTAAAATTTCTTGGTAGACGACTGCGCTGACGTTGGTCTTGATAAAACACAGTGGATAAACACCAGCAGATGACATGGTTTCTCAAATCATCACTGACTGTGGAAACATCACACTAAACCTCAAGCAACTTAGATTCTGTGCCTCTCCACTCTTTCTCGAGACTCTGGGACTTTTATTTACAATTTGCAATGTAATATTTACTTTTATCTTAACAGAGGTCATCTGCTGGTGTTTGTCCACTGTGTTTTATCAAGACCAAAGTCAGCGCAGTCATCCACCAGGAAATTTTAGAGCACTTCATGCTTCCCTGTGCTGACAAGCTTTATGGAGAAGCTGATTTCATTTTCCAGCAGGATTTGGCACCTGCCCACACTGCCAAAAGTATCAAAACCTGGTTTAATGACCATGGCATCACTGTGTTTGATTGGCCAGTAAACCCTCCTGACCTAAACCCCATAGAGAATCTATGGAGTATTGTCAAGAGGAAGATGAGAGACACCAGAGCCAACAATGCAGACAAGCTGAAGGTCACTATCAAAGCAACCTGGACCTTCATAACACCTCAGCAGTGCCACAGGCTGATCACCTCCATGCCACGCCACATTGATACAATAATTAATCCAAAAGGAGCCCCGACCAAGTATTGAGTGTGTACATGGACATAATTTTCAGTCGGTCCACATTTCTATTAAAAAACAATTTTTTAAAATTAATTTTATGTAATATTCTAATTTTTTGAGAAACTGAATTTGGGGTTTTCATGAGCTGTAAGCCATAATCATCAAAATTAAAATAAATAAACACTTAAAATATATCACTCTCTGTGTAATGAATCTATATAATATATGGGTTTCACTTTCTGAAATGAGTGACAAAAAATATTGAACTTTTTCATGATATTCTAATTTTTTGAGATGTACCTGTATATTGTGTGTTATGGGTGACGACTACACCTTTCCGGTTCCGCCGCCACCCAGAGCATAAAAGGCCGACCCGGAAGCACCTCTGCCTCGATGGGAGCGCCTTCGGATTTAGTGAGTTTGTACTATAAAGTTCCGTTCTACTGCATCTTCAGCCTCATTATTGAAGTATTGGTTATGAAAATAACATTTGGCGACATGGATAAAACTATGGAAAAAGGAGTTTCCAGTATTCAGCTATTTTTGGAGCTCCCAGGCGAGCTGCCATTTCCCTGGGCGAGGTGGTTTGCAGTGTTCCAAAATTATTTGGTGGCACTTAACCTGGGCGAATTGGAGAAACTACATGCACGAGCGATACTGGGCCATAATCTTGGCATGGAAGGGCAATGTATTCTCAGCACATTGGGAGAGAGTGATAGTTTTGAGGACGTGGTTGAGCTAATGACACGCTACTTTCGCGCTCCTGAGAACGTTATCGCCCGGCGGATCCAGTTCTGACAGCGACGCCAGCGGCCGGGAGAGTCGGTGCAACGGTATGTTGAGGACCTGCGCCAGCTGGCTGCAGAGTGCCAATTCGGGGCTTTGGAGGAAGAAATGGTCCGCGATCAGTTAGCGGAGCACATGCTATGTTCTGCGGCACAGTCCAGGCTCCTCCCACACTCTGGTCAACTGACATTGGAGTGCAGCTGTGGAGATAGCTCAACAGTACGAAGCAGCAGATAAACTATCAAAGGACCTTGGTGAGAGAACAACGTTGAGGCAGTCTGACTCACAATCAGCGATGCAGGCTGTGGACCCGGGTAGCGATGACAGCGCAGAAGATAAAGAAGACTACGCTACCGCTATTAAGATTAGGTCTGCCCCAGGGTCACCTAGATGTTTGGGCTGCGGGTCCACCAAGCACCGATACAAGGAGTGTCCGGCAAGGGGCAAACGCTGTGGCAAGTGTGGACTCCTACATCATTTCGCCAGGGCCTGCAAAAAGTTTGAGCGAGGGGAACGACGACGCAGAACGGATTCCCCCATCACGACTCCTACGGTTATTCACACCGTCTCTCCGAGAACAGATGGACGTATTTATTGTGATGTGATGCTGGATGGCGTGGAAGTGCCGCTGTTGGTGGACAAAGGCGCAGCGGCATCCGTGTTGAACTGGCCTACTGTAAGGAGTTTGTTCCTGCATTACCGTGTGAGAGGACTGTTGATGCCGTATTGTGGCTATGGAGGCAACAGGTTAGCCATCGTAGGTTCGCTGGAGCTGACAATGAGGTACAGGTCGGCTGTGGTGTAAAAATATCCAGTTCGTGGTGACTGTCAAGGAGTCGAACGTGATGGGCTGCGACCCATTTTACGGACTGGGCTTCACAATCACCAGCGGTATCAGAGAGGAGTGGTCGGGCTGTGGTTTGTGGGACCGACCGGTTCCGAGCGTGGTGGATGATGTGGTATGGGACGAAGATTGGCCTAGTATTCTGGGAGATGGACAGGACCAATCCCATCCAGGGCCATTGTGGGAGGGTTCTGGTGCCAGGGCCCAAGTTACCCTGGATGTGGGAACTGGGCAGCACGGTGGAATGCCCGTGACGGCGGGTGGAGCCATGAGGATGGCTCCCTCTGCTTCCAGAGTTCAGCTGGGAGGTACCGAGAAGCAAGGGGCTGCAACGGCTTCGCCGACGTTCAAAATGAAAGCGAAGCAAGACCGGCTGCTGGCATGGTGGACAGACGTGCCACACAGGAACACTGGAGGCTGAGTCGGGCTTCTCAAGGGGTCATTGGAGCGGTTCAACCCAGAGAGGAAGCCCGATCTAGATGTCGTGAACATTTGAAGCCGAGTTGAGCTCCCCTCCGGGTCGCTGACATGGTTTGACCCAGGGAGGAGGCTTGGCTAAGAGGGGTTCACGGCAAGCGAAAATGACGAGAGGACCAGGGATGGCTGCAGGTGATGGCTGTCCGGGAGGACAGTTATCTTCAAATGTCCGACGGCTCATGGAGACATCCCAGTGAGCTGAGGCGTCCTGGTAAGGAGAAGGAGGTGTCGGGGCTCCGACCTGGTTCACCTCCGGGGGTGGAGCGAAGAAGAAGCTCTGGTTGGGACCTGCCGGATGGGGTCTCCGGGGGGTGGTCTCCCATCGAGACTGTATGGTGGCAAGGGGGCGATGTGTTCTGGGGTGACTTATTAACATGTTAATAACTTAAATGTTGATGTGTGGACTACTGGGGCTGCGTTGTTGTTTTGTCAACATGGTAGATGCATAAAAGTGGCTGGGTTAGGTGCTCATGTTTAAAAAAAAAAAAAAAAGAGTGAGAGCTGTAGAAGAGCTTGGAATAACGAGGCGATGTGACTTATAAACCAAAGTTTATTATCAGCTTCACTCCTCTAACAAATCTCATCTCAGTGCAGAAGCAGAAGTAGAAAGAGAGCGAACACATTCGGCTCTGTGTACTTATACTCACACACAACAAAAGACATGCATACAAAGCTGACATCCCCCATTAACTTAATTATCCTCCTTTGTCTCCGTACCCCTCCACCTGGCCCTGGGAGGTCAGGGCGACCTATCTGGTCTCCACCGCAGTGCCTCGGATGCTGTTTGATCTTCACTGGCGGTTGAGACCCTTTGTCCTGTTCTGAGGTGTGAAGTCGCTTTACATATGTAATCACCAAACATTCTCACATGCTTATACATATGTAGGTTATGGGATATATGATTAATATAGACCACAGCCCCCCCCCCCCCAAACGACTAAGAAAAGGACAATAGGAAAATTCACAGTTCAAGATAATTATTATGACATACTAACTGCTATACCTCTTGACAAAGAAGAAACTTTCCAGCAGCTATGCTCCTGTAGAGAATTCAGTGGTAATCATAACAGCATAGTAATATCACAAGTCAGTCCTAAACTGTTACAGCACAATTAGTGAACAACTTTTGAGTAGTTTGCATCAGTCCTTGTGCCGTCTGGGCTTTAATCTTCTTCCGAATCTGCTGTGGGTCCGTTCGGGCGTCCTGGTGGGACCCTCCTGTAAGGAATCTGCAGCTTGGGAAGGAGAGTGATTATTTGTTCCCTGCAGGGGGGCTGAGTCTTTTCTCTTGGGGGGTCTACCCCGCCGAGGTGCTCTCGCAAACCGTGCAGGCTCGTCTCTCAACAAGAAGGCAGGTTTAAGTCTGTCAATACTGACTGTTTCTTTTCTGTCCCCAAAATCAAGCACAAAATGCTTATCACCAGGTTCCAGCACTCTGAATGGCCCATCGTATGGTGGGCGGAAGGTTGGTTTTAAAGCCTCATGTCTAACAAAAACAAATTCAGCGTTTTTTAAAGCTTGGGGGACAAAAACCCGTGGAAAAGAGTGATGTGCCGGCCCGGGGAGAGAGTCCGGTCCGTTGCTGCCTAAAAACCTCGGGGCTGGAAGATGCCCTGGCTCTGGGTTCTCTGGCAAAAATTCACCTGGGAGCCTGAGAGGTTGTGCAAAAACTAATTCTGCTGGGGAGGCGTCTAAATCCTCTTTAGGTGCAGCACACAACCCCAATAAAACCCAAGGAAGTTTATTTACCCAATTTGTATTCGTTAGTGAGGCTCTGAGGGCGGCCTTTAAAGACCTGTGAAAACGCTCACATAACCCATTAGCCTGAGGGTGATAAGCGGTGGTGCGGTGAATTGTCGCTCCTAAGCTGCTGGCCATGGCTGACCAAAGCTCCGAGACAAATTGAGGCCCCCTATCGGACGTGATGTCCGATGGGATGCCGAAACGTGCCACCCAGTTTGTCAAAAAAACGCGAGCGACTTCCTCCGCTGTGGTTGACGCCAGAGGGACCGCCTCCGGCCAGCGCGTAGTGCGGTCTATCATTGTTAACAGATGTGTGAAACCTTGGGAGGAAGGTAGTGGTCCCACGAGGTCGACATGAACGTGGTCGAACCTTCTAGCAGGGATCCGAAAAGGCTCTAGAGGGGCTTTTGTGTGTTTGTATATTTTGGCGCGCTGACAAGAAATGCAAGTCTTTGCCCATTCTTTTATGTTTTTGCGCAGACCAGGCCACACAAACTTTTCGGCGACCATTTTGACCGAAGCGCGCACACCTGGGTGCGTGAGGGAGTGAATTGAGTCGAAAATACGGCGGCGCCATGCAGCTGGGACTACCGGGCGAGGTCGGCCGGTTGAGATGTCGCATATTAGGGGGGGCAAACCGTCGCGTAAACCCCTTTCCACCAGCCTTAACCCTGTTGGTCCAGACAGGAGTGCGCGCACGTCCGCGTCACTACTTTGCTCCTCCGCCATGGCTGCATAATCTATCCCTACGTGGATTGGGGCTGCGTATGTGTCCGCGTTGGCGAAGAGTTCTGCGGCTGAGGCAGTATAATCTGTCTCCTCGCGCTCTGGCGATGTCACAGCGCGAGAGAGGCAGTCTGCTACCACGTTAAGTTTGCCTGCCACACGTCGAATGTCTGTGGTGAACTCTGAAAACGCAGCTAGCTGTCTTTGTTGCCTGCCTGACCACGGTTCAGAAATTTTAGCCATCGCAAAGGTGAGCGGTTTGTGGTCTACAAAAGCCGTGAAACGCCGCCCCTCCAACCAGAACTGGAAGTGGCGGATGGATAAATGAAGCGCTAGAAGCTCCCTGTCAAAGGTGCTGTATTTCCGCTCAGTTTGGTTTAGCGATTTGCTGAAAAATGCCAAAGGTTGCCAGGTTCCGGCGACGTGTTGTTCTACAACCGCCCCTATGGCCAGGTCTGAAGCGTCTGTGGTTAGCGCAATGCGGGCCGAGGGATCAGGGTGAACCAACAAAGTGGCATTAGCTAGGGCACTTTTTACTTCCGCGAAGGCGTGTTCGCGCTCCGGGGTCCATTCGACCGCGTTGGAAGGTTTTTGTTTTCTGAGCGCGTCATATAGGGGCTGCATGAGCCGAGCTGCGCGGGGGAGGAAACGGTTGTAAAAATTAACCATTCCCAAAAATTCTTGCAGCGATTTGACCGTTTGTGGCCGTGGGAAACTTTTTACTGCGTGAACTTTGTCTGGCAGTGGGACTGCCCCCTTCGGTAAAACTGTGTGTCCCAAAAAATCAATTTGTGACACGCCGAATTTGCATTTGGCTGGATTGATTATTAACCCGTGCTCTTCTAGTCTCTGAAAAACCATAGTAAGATGCTGTTTGTGTTCTTCTTCAGACGAGCTGGCTACCAGCATATTGTCGAGGTAGACGAACACGAACGGGAGGTCGCGTAATACTGCGTCCATCATCCGCTGAAAGGTTTGAGCAGCGCCTTTGAGGCCAAAAGGCATCCGCAAAAATTCAAAAAGACCGAAGGGGGTTATTACAGCTGTTTTAGGAATGTCTTCCGCTCGAACGGGGACTTGATGATAGCCGCGGACCAGGTCTATTTTTGAAAAAATGCGCGCACCCGCCAGATGTAGTGAAAAATCTTGGATGTGAGGAATAGGGTAGCGGTCATGCGCTGTCGCATTGGTTAATCTGCGGTAATCGCCGCACGGTCTCCAAGAACCGTCGGATTTCGGGACCATGTGAAGCGGTGACGCCCAGGGGCTTTTTGAGTGCCTGATAATGCCTAGTTTTTCAAGGGTAGTAAACTCGTCCCGAGCTATGGTGAGCTTGGTTGCGTCTAAGCGCCGAGCTTTGGCGAATACGGGTGGGCCCGTTGTGGGAATAAAGTGTTCGACCCCGTCCTTAGCCACTGTAGCTGAGAATTTGGGAATTGTGAGTGCTGGAAATTGGGTGAGGAGTTGATCAAACTTACCTCCTGCTGTAGTGATGCTGGCCTGCACGGGTGGTGGAGAAACTCGAGCTGAGCAGGGAATAGAAGCAAAGGACAATGCATTAACCAAGCGTCTGTTCGCTAGATCGACTAATAACCCATGTGCACACAAAAAATCTGCGCCCAACAAGTTAAAACTCACCGCCGCTACAACAAATGTCCATCTGTAGTTGCGGCCATGGATGCGGAGGGGCAGGTTCCTTTTGCCAAAAGTGTCGATGATGGAGCCGTTGGCTGCCACCGCTCCATTTCCCCGGGGGCCCATGGCCCGGTCTGCTTGGCAGGGCATGATAAAACTCAGTTGAGCTCCTGTGTCAATGAGGAACTGTTTGCCGGTGTGTCCGTCAGTCACATAAAGAAGTTTATTTTTTTCGCCGAGAACCGCAGCCGTTAACGGTTCTCGGTTTGGACGTTTTCCCGAACTTTTGAACTTGCAGGGGGGAACGCATTTGTACGCCCCCTCGGCGAAACGGTGGTGGTAATAGCAGATGTCGTTCCGCCTGCTGCGTCTTGGTCGTGTTGCCGCCATGGTGGGCGGGCTCTGCTCGGTTGTCTGTGGTTCTCCGTTGCTCTGGGCATCTGTGGATGCTGCTGTGGCCACCTGTTCCCTGCAGGCGTTGGTGAGTCGCTGCGCTTCTCGGGCCAGCGCGCGGAAGTCCTGCTGGGTGCTTCACCGCATGTTGATCAGCGTCCCTCTCATGTGTGGCGGCAGAGTGCTGAGGAAGATGTGTTGGAAGAGGAAGTTGTCGTTGTCCTCCTCCTTGAGCTGCAGCATGTCCTCCATGAGGGCCTTGGGTCTGCATCCTCTGTGGCCGTAAATCGCCAGGATCTTCTCTGCTCTCTCCTCGGCTGAGGGGACGAAGTTCTCGACGATGGTCGCCTTCAGCTCTCTGTATCTGTCATAGGCAGGCGGCTGTCGGATTATGCTCCGCGCGCATCTTGACGTGGCTGCGTCGAGTTTGGCGACGATGTGATAAAACTTCGTCTCGTCCGCCGTTATGCCCACCAGTGCAAACTGAGCCTCAGCTTGCTGGAACCACGAGCTCGGGTCTTCTTGCCAGAATTCTGGCAGCTTGACGGTGACGCCGCTTGTGTGGGCCGTCCTTGATGTGTCCGCCGGGTGAGAGCGCCTTTCTTCTGCTCTCACGGCGGGGCTGGTGCTCGGTTGAGCCCTCTCTTCTGCCGTGGGGGAACGTCTTCCATCCGTTCCCCTGTCTGCATGGGCGCCGGCGTCTGCCTGGGTCGCCTCAGATTGAGTCAATCATGGGGGAACGCCTCTGGTCCATCCTCGCGTCAGGGTCACCAGTGTAGAAGAGCTTGGAATAACGAGGCGATGTGACTTATAAACCAAAGTTTATTATCAGCTTCGCTCCTCTAACAAGTCTCATCTCAGTGCAGAAGCAGAAGTAGAAAGAGAGCGAACACATTCGGCTCTGTGTACTTATACTCACACACAACAAAAGACATGCATACAAAGCTGACATCCCCCATTAACTTAATTATCCTCCTTTGTCTCCGTACCCCTCCACCTGGCCCTGGGAGGTCAGGGCGACCTATCTGGTCTCCACCGCAGTGCCTCGGATGCTCTTTGATCTTCACTGGCGGTTGAGACCCTTTGTCCTGTTCTGAGGTGTGAAGTCGCTTTACATATGTAATCACCAAACATTCTCACATGCTTATACATATGTAGGTTATGGGATATATGATTAATATAGACCACAAGAGCCACTTTTATGGGGGGGTGCACAGTAATGTTAATATATGTGAATTGCCCAAGCCACGTTGCTGATATGTTTCGCATGTACTCGTTACGTGATTGCCTAGTTTGTTTTAAAAAAAAAACAAAAACGAAAAGAAGAGCCCAACACTGTTCGTACTATTGCATTTAATTGCATGAGGGATGTGTGATCTGCCCAAGTTATGGGGTGAGTGTGTTGGGGCTGGGGGCTGCCACAGCGGGGTGTGGATGTACATATTAACTGTTTATTGACTGAAGTGACAAGATTTGGTTGTACATATGTTTTGGGATTACTTTAAGTATTTTATTAGGAGCACGGCAGTTTTCTTTGTCCCATGGACTGTATGATGATAGAGACGGCAGAATAACCCGTCTGGCCATGTGAGGGTGGGACAGCAGTCCACCTGTCCCCCTCTACTTTTAGTTATTTGTGTGTATGGATACGCCCCATTGTTATACTTACTGTTAGTGTGTGATTCGGGTTATAAATTTGGGTGGGCCTAAATGGTGTGTGTGTTTTGGACTTTTCTACGGGGGGTGGGGTGGGGGAGGGTGTAATATATTAAATATGATTAATATTATATAGTGTGTTATGCTACACCCTTCGGTTCCACCGCCACCCAGAGTATAAAAGGCCAACCCCGAAGAGGCACGGTCTCTTTTCGACCAGCAGTGAGTTTCTACAATAAAGTTGCGTTTTACTGCATCTTCAGCCTCATTATTGAAGTATTGGTTATGGACATAACATATTCCTCTGGCAGGAGTTTCTGGGCGCATGCGCAGTACCATTCCATTTCCTCTGGGAGTTTCCAGGTGCATGTGCAATACTGTCCCATTGATAGAAAAGGTGAGTTATTTTTGTGTTTATTTCAAAAACAAAGCATTATTTTGAAATTATGGCAAATTAAAAGTTGAGAAAATACGGTGATACAATGACACAAGCCTTTAGTTCCACTTTTGACCAGGCGAGCTGAAACAGACAGGCGGACAGACAGACAGACACACAAACAGACGCACTCAGTGATTACTGTATGCCTTCGTTTTCACCAAGGCATAATAAATATGTGCACTGGCTGATATTAAACTTCAGGAACATAAATTCTGAATAAAAAATATGTAGACTTCGTCCACATATTAAAAACTACATAAAATCAGACATACTCTGTGAGAAGAACTGCTGATTTTACCTGCCAGTCATTATCAATGTAGTGGTATGTGACTAAGGTAGCTTTCTGTAGTTAACACAGTCCAACAATCCGCTGTCGGCGCTACATTTTCAGTGGCTAGCTATGTTTTCAGGTCAGCTTTTTTTTTTCTTGTAGCGTGTTTCCAAGTGGGTAGTTTTTGTTCCTCTAGACGGAATATTATACCCTGGCTCTATAAAGTTTATCAGCTCCTGAAAGCCCTCTCCTTCAACAGTACTTATATTATTGGCATCATGTCTTTTTCAATCATGTTGCAAATCCTCTAAGGCTCTCCGTCTTCCTCTCATTATATACCTGCCTCCTCAAGACTGTCGTAACTGTCGGTTGTGATGAAGCTGAACTAGTCGCTCCTTGCAGCACAGCTGAATGGGAGTTCTTTAGGTGGTAACTTAGCAAACTGGTTGAGCTGTTGTATTTCAATGCAGTACCACACAGTGTACATTTAGCTTCGTTATTAGCATTTACCAGTTTAAAATGATTCCATACAGCACTCCGTTTAGACCGCTTCATTTTCTCGAGTGAAGTACCTCAGGTGTGGTAAGATAAGATAAGCCTTTATTAGTCCCACAACGGGGAAATTCCAGGATTGCAACAGCACAGGGATAGCAACACTCAGAGCAACAATCAGAAGGCAAAAAAAAAAAAAAAGAGAGATTAGGTAGAGATTAGGCTTACAGTGCCCTCGCCAGGACTGCCAATGCCATTACATTTAATGAGAAAAAAAAACTGTTGAAAACAGTGGTGCCACTTTCAATTAATTAATAACTAACTTAATTTAGTCAACTAATTTGTTATTGACAATTAATCTAAAGTCAATTAATCATTAACATCCCCAATTTAAACCACTGCAAAGGTGATCCTTTAAGCCCTACAGAACGCTCCAGTCTGTGAAATAGAATGCTATGGTCAATAGTGTCAAAAGCTGCATTGAGATCTAAGAGCACAAGTATGGAAACAAGTCCATTACCACATGCTATCAGCAAATCATTACTGACTTTCACTAGAGCAGTTTCAGTATTACGATGAGCTCTAAAACCGGATTGGAACTCTTCAAATCAATTATTACTTCGTAAATAATCACACAGCTGATTAGCAACAACTCTTTTCAGGAATTTTGAGAAAAAGGGGAGATTAGAGATTGGCCTATAGTTAGTTAAAAAAAATGAGGATCCACTGTTTTTTTTTTTTTTTTTTTTTTTCTAAGTATAGGCTTAATTACAGCCATCTTGAAGGCTTGGGGCACACAGCTTGTGGTTAGAGATAAATAAATAATCTGAAGAAGTGGATTACTAATGAATAGTAAGATCTGTTTGAGCAGATTAGTGGGAATAGGATCTAATAAACATGTTGATGGTTTGGAAGACGAGATTAATTTTATCAGAGTTGAGAGACTGATTGGTGTAAAACTGTCTAAACCAGGGGTCTCCTAACTGGGGCTCCTGGAACATTCAGGTTTCTGTGGGAAATTTTCTAATTTCACTTCTTAATTGGTCCACAGATTTGCAAATAATTTGCTGTTGTTGTGCATGGGTGCAATGGTGCCTACAGAACACCTGCACAACAATGAAATTATTTGCAAATCTTTGGACCAATTAAGAAATGAAATTAAAAAATTTTCCACAGAAACCTGAACATTCCAGGAGCCCCAGGTTGGAGACCCCTGGTCTAAACTAGTCATTTAAAGCAGTTGTATTGGGTTTGTAGTACGCAATGTCTGAAGAAAGATTACTATGAATTTGATCTCTAATAGCTGAAATTTTGCTGGTATAGAAGTCCATAAAGTCATCACTATTAAGCTCAGGGGGGATTCTGGGTTTGACTGAATCTTGACTCCTAGTCAATCTGGCCACTGTATTGAAAAGAAATGTGGGATTATTTATGTTATCTTTAATTAACGATGAGTAGTAAGACGTTCTGGCATTCTTTAAAGATTTTTTGTAGATTAATAATTTATTTTTCCATGCCAAGTAAAATTCGTCTGATTTGGAGGAACGCCATTTTCTTTTTAATTTCCGAGTTTCCTGTTTTAAACTGCGGGTTGTTGCATTGTACCACGGGGTTAATGGTCTATGATTAGATTTTTTTTCCGTTTTAGAGGGGCTGCTGAATCTAACGCTGACTGTAGTGCATCTGTGACATGATCAACGATATGATCTAGTATAGGCTAATTAGAGTATTGATCAGACTCTGTTTTAGTGTTGCAAGGCATAAGAGTGTGAGGAAATTATTTCTTTAAATTTAACTACAGCACCATGAAGACACCTACTATAACAGTACTTGTCTTTGGGCATCGAATAATCAACAATGGTGAATTCAAACATTAGTAGAAAGTGATCTGAGAGAACAGGGTTATGAGGTAATATTGATTATCAAGAAGGCTGGCTCTGACACTGAACAAACTGCTATCCATCACAGACAATCCTGATCACCTCCTCCACCACACACTGGACAGACAGCGGCGCACTTTCTCCAGCAGACTGCTACAGCTTCACTGCCGAACGGTCAGTTACAGAAAATGTTTCCTGCCACATGCCATTTCACTGTACCATAACTCACTGACGTTGAATTCTGATCATAACAATGCTGCCATACTGCACCTTGCAATCTAAATGGTACCTCACCTGGCACCCTGCGCCTGATAGTCCTGTATTGTACAGTGAGTACGATGTATCCATCTATACGGGTCATCATCTACGATGTATATAAAGTTATCTAGGCAGGTTTACTTTCCTGGGTAATTCCTTTGTCTATTAGCAAGATACTAATAGACAAGATGGACAAGACGGCACCGGTGTATGGGGCTGACCGTCTGTCTCTGACAGCTTTACTTGTTTTTATACTGTATTTAACCACTGGCATTGAAGAAATCAAGTCTCTGTCATGTCCACTGTGTAAGTGTGCAGCGAACATATGAATAAATACAAGCCCAACGTGCAGTAATGTAGCGTGTTTATTAACAGAGGGAAAAAATACACAAAATGTCCAAATAACAGCCACATACAGATGGGGAGACAACCGGCTACTAGCTTAGTTGGCGTAGAGGAAATGCCAAGCATGCTCCAGGCAGAGCAGAAGCGGAGAGGAAGGCATAATTAAGGAGAACTTACATACATGTAGGAGCGGAAAGGCTCTGGAGTAACTTACACAATTCAGTCCCAGGGAAACCAACAGTCTGCGAGCCAGGATGTCCAAGGTTGACTGAAGCTGCCACACTGACTGGTCACACTGCCCCCCTATAAGTACAAAATATGCTAACGAAGGCAAGTGGACACAGCCGTGTGGCAAGCAGGTGCGTGAATGATTGGCAGTGTGTGTATGTGCATGTGTGAGTGTGTGTGCGTGCATGAGTATGTGAGTGTGTATGTGGTGATGAGATGCAGCCGGTGAATGTCTGGTAAGAGGAGGAGGCGTGGCTGTAGGACTGTCAGAGAGCAAGGCTCAATCTGCCAGCTGGAAATAATAAGAAGTAATCAAAACCTACAGCCATAGGTCATGGATGGGGTTGAACAACCCCGAGCATGACAGTTCCCCCCCTCCCCAAGGGGTGGATACCAGACACGCACCATGCCATCAAAAACAGACACAAAACCTGCTCCCCCGCCCCCCCCCAGGAGGCAACACACCAAATCAGGGCGGGAGGTGGGGGAAGACAGGTTAGGAGGGATTAATTAAGAAAGAAAACCACCACAAGACAACACAAAGAATACTCCCCAACCCCAAACTAACTAACCCACCCCACCCCCAAGAGTCCCACAGTTCAGGGGGCCGGCCAGAGTCCAAGGCCCAGCGGGCAGCCTGCAGAGTAGTGCCAGGCAGCCTGCCAGGGCAAATGGACCACCCGGCAAGGGAACTCAGTCTTTCGGGCGGCCTGCCCATGTGGTTAAGCCACCAGGACTGGAAGGGCAGGTGAGGCGGCGGCCTATCCACCGGGAGGCTGAGAGGTGGATGGCCAGACAGGGGAAGTGGAACCCCTGCAGTCACTGGCGGCGGAGGGACAAGAACCCCATTGGTGCCCAGCAGAAGGCGGAGGAACACCCACAGGGCCTCCAACAGGAAAAGGACAACCCCGGTGTCCCCAGACTGTCCTGTGGCACCCTCGGTGGTCCCGATGTGAGACTGGAACTCTGTTGTACCCGCGGTGGACCCGGGCTGGGCCATGGCTGCATCTGCGGTGGTCCTGGCCTGGGACAACGCTGCACCAGCGGTGGCCCCTTCCTGGGACCTCATTGCTCCGGCAGTGAGCCCCGACTGGGCCTATGTTGCACCCACGATGCAACCCAACCGAGCCATGGCTGCACCCACGATGGGAGTCCAGCTGGACCCCTGCTGCACCCGCAATGGGACCCGGCTGGGTTGCTGCTGCACCCTCGGTAGCCCTCGGGCTGAGGCATGGTGCCCATGACGGGCCAAGGCTGGAGCGCAGCACCCACGTGGGACTGATGTTCGGCCTTGGCACCCACGACCATCCCCGCCCGGGACACAGTACCCATGGAAGCTCGAACTGAGGCAGAACCCAGACGACAGCCTCAGGCAGGAGGGGAGCTGGACCCATGGTTACCTCAGCAGGAATGGCAGCAGCCCCGATGACCTCCAGTGGCGAGCCTGGATCTTCGGCCTTGTCTGGCGACATGGACTCCTCTCCAGCAACCCTAAAAGAGGACTCGGACAGACAGGAAGAAGGGTCAGGGTCATCAGCAGAGCCCGGCAAGGCGAGCTCAGGTGCAGCGTTAGGCTGCAGCTGGCTCTCCTCACCTGAAGCTAGGTAAAAATGCTCAATTATAGAAAAGAGACAAAAGAGAGCACTTGCCTTAGCTCAAGCTCTACCGCCATCCAGGACTCCAGCGATCCGGGCGACGTCTTCCCAGGTTCGGCCTTCAAGAGGTTCTGCTCGGGTGCTAACTCGAGCAGGTGGGGAGGTGGGGAGAGCTCAGGGGACTGCTTTCCCTGAGCCTCCCTACTGGGAATCAGGCAAGACATTTCATTATTAATGTGAGTCAAGTGAAAAATAACTTGCCTGTTTTCCCGGATTAAGATGTTGGTTGCTGCTGCTTGGACGTCATCACCCGTCCATCCAGGAAAGGCGGTGCTAGGCTCCTCTGTAGGACATATGGGAGCCGCCCCTCTCGCCACAGAAACGGGAGACCCCGTTGAGGAAAGCAAGCGCCCTTCTGCTGCTGGCGAACAAACCAAAGAGAAAGACCTCACAGCGGATATGGAAGGAGATTCTGCAGACGGGACTGCTTGGGACTGATAATCTGCCGCGGGGGTAACAGGGCTTGGTGTAGGAGCAGGAGCAGTTAGCGGGGCTGGATCGTTCTTCCGGGATTCCGGGTGACACTGACGTCGCCATTGCCGACCTGGTAGTGGCCATCTTGGAGCGGAGGGGAAAATGGCTGCCGGCAGAGAAGAGCATTTCTGCTTCGGTTTTGTCCGGAAAGCCCTTCTCTTCAGGTCGGGAAAAGCCTGCTCGAGCGCGCAGATGGAAGACAGTAATTCGGCATACCGGGGATAATTCCAGAGGCCCGGGTTTAGCTGCCAGGATATCCTGAGCCTCGTTGAGGTAGTCCCACTGTTCTCCATGGCCATAGGCGTCATTGGCGACATACAGGAACCCTTGGATAGACGTGGCTGCCCATTCCTCCTCCACACTGGGATGTCCTTTTGCCTGTCCACTTCTGCCGGTGTGGAAACGGCTCATCGAGGACATCATGCTCCGAACAGGTTGGTGAAAAAAACACAAAAAATGAGTAACACACTACTTACTGCTCGGGCTCTTTCGGTGGCAGCTTACTGTCATGTCTGCTGTGTAACTGTGCAGCGAACATATGAATAAATATGAGCCCAACGTGCAGTAATGTAGCGTGTTTATTAACAGAGGGAAAAAATACACAAAATGTCCAAATAACAGCCACATACAGATGGGGAGACAACAGACTACTAGCTTAGTTGGCGTAGGGGAAATGCCAAGCGTGCTCCAGGCAGAGCAGAAGTGGAGAGGAAGGGATAATTAAGGAGGACTTACATATATGTAGGAGCGGAAAGGCTCTGGAGTAACTACACAGTTCAGTCCCAGGGAAACCAACAGTCTGCGAGCCAGGATGTCCAAGGTTGACTGAAGCTGCCACACTGACTGGTCACACTGCCCCCCTATAAGTACACAATATGCTAACGAAGGCAAGTGGACACAGCCGTGTGGCAATCAGGTGCATGAATGATTGGCAGTGTGTGTATGTGCATGTGTGAGTGTGTGTGCGTGTGTGAGTGTGTATGTGGTGATGAGATGCATCCGGTGAATGTCTGGTAAGATGAGGAGGCGTGGCTGTAGGACTGTCAGAGAGCAAGGCTCAATCTGCCAGCTGGAAGTAATAAGAAGCAATCAGAACCTACAGCCACAGGTCATGGACGGGACTGAACAACCCCGAACATGACTGCCTCTACTGGTGTATCACCGCCAAACATTGTTGGACCTTTGACTTCCTGCCGAGGATCTTATTTCGTTTGATTATGGTGGACAGAAGTCCTTCCCTCCGTTCCTGTCAGGTACCCGCCTCACCTGTATTGGGCCTCGGCCCCACTCTCCAAGCGAAGGCATCACCATGGGAAATGTAGAGATAGGGTGGTGAAAATGAAAGCCCGCCTGGCACATTCCTTCACTGTTCCCTGGACTCCGGACGGATTACATCCCCGTGTCTCTGTGTCCTGGTGTTCCCTGGATCCTGCTGATGCCTGCCTGGTCCCTATGACTGGCCTTGGTGAGGTGATCCAGCCCCGGTGCCACTGCTCTCCCTGGCCTCGCCAGGGTAGGGCAAATCCCCAGCACCTGAGACCGGTGTGCTGCATCTCCTGTTCTGCTGAGGCCCAGGCTCCAGCTCTAGCCAAGAGTGGCCTGGTTAACATCCGATTGCTGGCAAATAAAACTTACATCCTGAGGGATTTCATTAGCTCCCGGGATCTGGATTTCTTTATTGAGACGGAAACATGGCAGACTGTGGTTGAATTCACTGCTCTCTTTGAAGTTTTACCCCCAGATTACTGTTATTTTAATTCCCCATGGACATCAGGACGAGAAGGAGGAACGGCAACAGTTTACAAAAATGACTATAAATGTAAGCAGTGCATTTTACCTTCTCCATTCTCCAGCTTTGAACTGACATTCTTTGAGGTGGGTCACTCAAACCCGCTACTGTGTGCCATCATATACAGACCACCGAAATACAAGGACTTTTTAAATAACTTTGCCAATTTCTTAGCTGGTGTCTTGGCCTGTCCTTGCCACTGATAATACCTCTATCTGCCAAGAATGTGCCACTAGTCCAGCAAAAGCTAGCGGTACTCAAATACTTTGCAAGCAGTTTCATGAAATGGTCAGTCAGAAAGCAACTCATACCGGCTTGGACGTTGCCCGGGTTAACAAGGTCAGGAGTTCCTGGCGGCGGAAGGTGAATTACAGAGCTGCGTGGAGGAATCTGATCAGACCTAAATTAAACAGCCATTGTCGGGGACAGACTGCAATGATGATGATTGTTACAAATTATGATTGTGTTCTTATCATCGGAGCTTTTAATATACAGTGGGGTAAAAAAGTATTTAGTCAGCCACCAATTGTGCAAGTTCTCCCACTTAAAAGATGAAAGAGGTCTCCAATTTTCATTATAGGTATACCTCAACTACGAGAGACAAAATGAGAAAAAAAAAAATCCAGAAAATCACATTGAAGGATTTTTAATGAATTAATTGGTAAATTCCTTGGTAAAATAAGTATTTGGTCACCTACAAACAAGCAAGATTTCTGGCTCTCACAGACCTGTAACTTCTTCTTTAAGAGGCTCCTCTGTCCTCCACTCGTTACCTGTATTAATGGCACCTGTTTGAACTCATCAGTATAAAAGACACCTGTCCACAACCTCAAACAGTCAGACTCCAAACTCCACTATGGCCAAGACCAAAGAGCTGTCAAAGGACACCAGAAACAAAATTGTAGACCTGCACCAGGCTGGGAAGACTGAATCTGCAATAGGTAAGCAGCTTGGTGTGAAGAAATCAACTGTGGGAGCAATTATTAGAAAATGGAAGGCATACAAGACCACTGATAATCTCCCTCGATCTGGGGCTCCACACAAGATCTCACCCCGTGAGGTCAAAATGATCACGAGAACGGTGAGCAAAAATCCCAGAACCACACGGGGGGACCTAGTGAATGACCTGCAGAGAGCTGGGACCAAAGTAACAAAGGCTACATCAATAACACACTACGCCGCCAGGGACTCAAATCCTGCAGTGCCAGACGTGTCCCCCTGCTTAAGCCAGTACATGTCCAGGCCCGTCTGAAGTTTGCTAGAGAGCATTTGGATGATCCAGAAGAGGATTGGGAGAATGTCATATGGTCAGATGAAACCAAAATAGAACTTTTTGGTAAAAACTCAACTTGTCGTGTTTGGAGGAGAAAGAACACCATACCTACTGTGAAGCATGGGGGAGAAAACATCATACTTTGGGGATGTTTTTCTGCAAAGGGACCAGGACGACTGATGAGTGTAAAGGAACAAATGAATGGGGCCATGTATCATGAGATTTTGAGTGAAAACCTCCTTCCATCAGCAAGGGCATTGAAGATGAAACGTGGCTGGGTCTTTCAGCATGACAATGATCCCAAACACACTGCCCGGGCAACAAAGGAGTGGCTTCGTAAGAAGCATTTCAAGGTCCTGGAGTGGCCTAGCCAGTCTCCAGATCTCAGCCCCACAGAAAATCTTTGGAGGGAGTTGAAAGTCTGTGTTGCCCAGCGACAGCCCCTAAACATCACTGCTCTAGAGGAGATCTGCATGGAGGAATGGGCCAAAATACCAGCAACAGTGTGTGAAAACCTTGTGAAAACTTACAGAAAACGTTTGACCTCTGTCATTGCCAACAAAGGGTATATAACAAAGTATTGAGATGAACTTTTGTTATTGACCAAATACTTATTTTACCGAGGAATTTACCAATTAATTCATTAAAAATCCTTCAATGTGATTTTCTGGATTTTTTTTTCTTCTCATTTTGTCTCTCACAGTTGAGGTATACCTATGATGAAAATTGGAGACCTCTCTCATCTTTTAAGTGGGAGAACTTGCACAATTGGTGGCTGACTAAATACTTTTTTTCCCCACTGTACATGTATGTTGTCCTGATAAGCCGCTGGTGAAAGACTTTTTTAAATATCACTGATTCATTTAATCTGGTGCAGTCCGTGACTGGTGGTGCTACACACGAGCACGGACACGCATTAGATCTTGTCCTCTCATATGGCCAGTCTGTTGTTAACTTATAAATTTGTGGCACTGTATTGTCTGACCATATGCCTGTATTATTTGAAGCTGATCTGTCATGCACTGCAGAAAAAACTTGCGCTCCTACTCAGCACTACCGGATTTTTAACCCCTTCGCTGCCGTTCAGTTTTCCGCTGCCTTTGACCAGCTCTGTGTCCCTCCTGGCTCCACCTCCTCTGTGGAGGAACTCAGCTCCTGGTTTCACTCCTCCTGCCAAACCATCTTGGATTCTGTGGCTCCACTGAAAATCAAGCAGCCTCGATCCAAACCTGAGCCGTGGTTCAATGACAGAACTTGTGCAGTCAGACAGGAGTGCCGCAAAGCTGAACGCAAGTGGAAAAAGGACAAACTGCAGGTGTCATTGCAGATTTTAAACTGCTGACACTGCTGGCGTCAGTATCAAAATACTGTCAAACAGGCTAAAAGGGAATATTTTGCCAATATTGTTTCATCCCATTCTTATAATCAACACGTTTTATTTAACACTATTGACTCTGTTCTTAATACCCCTCAGACTGACTGTTTGGAGGCCTCCTCTGAATTATGTAAAGATTTTATGCACTTTTTTTTTATTGATAAAGTGGCCACCACCAGGGCTCTCATCTCAGCTCCTGCCTCTGATCCCTGTCTCTGTCCCTTGTTCTGCTGTTTTTAATCGGTCTGAACCTGTGACTGTCGTTTTTAGATGATGTGGTTGGCCACATTAAGCCCTCATGGTCCTCCTATGATGCTGTCCCTCCTAAACTTTTTAAAGAGGTGCTTCCCAGTATAGGCCAGTCAGTTCTCACCATTCTGAATAGCAGCCTGTCATCTGGTGTTGTTCCCGCAAATTTTAAACATGCAATAGTGCAGCCCTTGATTAAGAAACCTGGCCTCAATCATATCATGTTGGCAAATTTTAGGCCCATTTCTAAGCTGCCAATTCTCTCAAAAATTTTAGAGAAAATTGTCTATATGCAGCTGAAAAGTTTTCTGGACGAACACGGTATTTTGGAGGTTTTTCAATCCGGTTTCAAAGCTCTTCAGAGCACAGAGACAGCCTTGTTAAGGGTTTTTAATGACATCCTCTTAGCATGTGCTTCAGGTGAATATGCTGTTCTTGTGTTACTTCATTTACGTAACTGCTGCCTTTGACACAGTGGAGGACCATCACATTTTAATTTCCCATTTGCAGCACCTAGTGGGCATTTGTGGCACTGCTCTCAACTGGTTTATGTCCTATCTGGCAGACAGGAGTTTTAAAGTTAGCATCTCTGGGTTTGAATCCTCCTCTGCTCCTCTGCCATACAGTGTCCCACAGGGGTCAATTCTACTGCCCATGCTTTTTTCTCTGTACATACTTCAGCTGGGTTCCATTTTTAAAAAGCATGGTATATGGCAGGACATACTGAACTCACTGAGGAGCTCATTTAGCATTAGGCTACATCATCCTAGGTGCGTGACCGAGAGGTTTTGCAGGTCCTTCCTACCTACGGCTGTCAGACTTTATAACCTAAGCAGGACTGCTCACAGAGATAGTAAAAAAAAATGTTACGACCTAATAGTATTGAATGCAAAAGATGCAACAAACTTACACAAAATGGTCCTCTCCAGTATACAACTGGGACAATATCAATCGCTACGGAGAATGACAATATGTATGGGTACATATTCATACTATGTGGGGTAACTAAATAGACTGTTATGCTGTTTATTCCATCTAGCTACAATGCTCCACACTGTGTATATATATTTATATATTTATGTGTACATATGTATATTCACTGCTCTTTTTTTCTTATCTTCTAAATTATTGCTCTGAGTGTTGCTATCCCTGTGCTGTTGCAATCCTGGAATTTCCCCATTGTGGGACTAATAAAGGCTTATCTCCTTCCACCTGTATGCTGATGACTGCCAGATATGTCCCTTCAAAACAAAAAGCTGCCTCATTAGTAAACCCACTCCTGGCATGCATTTAAGACATCAAGCCTTGGATGGCCCTTAATTTTTTAAATTTTAATGATAAAAAGACAGAAGTGATGGTGTTTGGACCTAGTGGCCCCTGTGAGTCCCCTCCTGTAAACTTGGGCCCCCTCACACCTTATGTGAAACCCACAGTCAAGAACCTTCGTTTTATTATGGACAGTGATTTTAAATTACACACTCAGATTCATTTTGTGGTAAAATCCAGCTTCTTTCATCTAAGGCATTTAGCAAAAGTAAAACACATTCTTTCTAGACCGCACCTGGAAACAGTAATCCAACAGTAATCCATGCTTTTATTTCATCTTGGCTGAATTACTGTAACGCACTTTACGCCAGTGTCAGCCAGTAATCTCTTGCGTCTGCAGCTAATACAAAACGCCGCTGCTCGTCTTTTAACAGGTACACGTAAAAGAGATCACATCACACCCATTTTAGCATCACTCCACTGGCTGCCCATGCGTTAAAATTCTTTTATTTGTTTTTAAATCCTTAAAAGGCCTTGCTCCGCCTTATTTCTCTGAGCTTCTGCATTCCTACGCTCCCATCTGGTCCCTAAGGTCAGCTGAACAGCTGCTCCTGGGGGTGCCAAAGGCAAAGCAAAAGCTCAGAATGGACAGAGCCTTTTTGATCACGGCATCCAGGTTATGGAAGGATTTACCCCTGAACATTAGACAAGCACCCTCACCGTCTATTTTTAAAACTCGTCTTCAAACGCACTTTTACTCCCTGGTCTTCAACCCAGTGTGAGACATTGATTTTATTGAATGAAATGGATTTTTATGTAATAATTTATTTTACCTTTTATTTTATTGGTTCTATTGACTGTGGTTCTATATTGTCTTATGTTGGTGTCCTGCTTCTTGCTTTTATGTTTTCATGTGCGTTCTTGCTGTACAGCACTTTGTATAGCGAGTGTTGCTTTTTAAAGTGCTTTATAAATAAAGTTGATTGATTGATATTATGCTGTGTCTGTTTCTGTTGTTTTGGTCGTCTACCGTCATTCTGCTGTTACACTGTAATTTCCCAGTTTGGGATCAATAAAGTACATTTATCTATATACACTACCGTTCAAAAGTTTGAGGTCACTTAGAAATTTCCTTATTTTTGAAAGAAAAGCACTGTTTTTTTCAATGAAGATAACTTTAAACTAATCAGAAATACACTCTAATATCTAATATACATTGCTATGTGGTAAATGACTATTCTAGCTGCAAATGTCTGGTTTTTGGTGCAATATCTACATAGGTGTATAGAGGCCCATTTCCAGCAACTATCACTCCAGTGTTCTAATGGTACAATGTGTTTGCTCATTGCGTCAGAAGGCTAATGGATGATTAGAAAACCCTTGTGCAATCATGTTAGCACGGCTGAAAACAGTTTAGCTGGTTAGAGAAGCTATAAAACTGACCTTCCTTTGAGCAGGTTGAGTATCTGGAAAAAATTATTATTTCAAATACAAATCATTATTTCTAACCTTGTCAATGTCTTGACTATATTTTCTATTCATTTTACAACTCATGGTGGTAAATAAGTGTGACTTTTCATGGAAAACACAAAATAATTGTCTGGGTGACCCCAAACTTTTGAACGGTAGTGTATATAGTTAAATTGTCAATATTTATGCCATGTGATAGCACAAGGTCAAGGGAGTTGCCTAGATAATGGGTGGAGTTTTGGACATGATGTAAAACACCAAATGACTGTATAATCAAATTAAATGATTTATTAAGACTATTGTCTTCCATGCCAATGTGAATATTGAAATCACCTACTATGAGTAATTTGTCTGAGATTAGAAGGTCAGATAAAAATTGTGAGAATTCAACATCTCTAAAAAGTCTTCAGCTGATCCAAAATGCTGCAGCAAGAGTTTTAATAGGTACTAGAAAGAGAGATCATATCTCTCCGGTTCTGGCCTCCCTTCATTGGCTTCCAATAGAGTTTAGAATTAAGTTTAAAATCCTTCTTCTCACTTACAAAGCTCTAAACAATCACGCCCCTTTTTATTTAAAAGATCTGATACTACCCTATTATCCTAACAGAGCACTACGCTCCCAAAATACAGGATTACTTGTAATACCTAGAATCTCCAAAAGTACAATGGGAGGCAGAGCTTTCAGTTATCAAGCTCCTCTCCTGTGGAATCAGCTGCCAATCTGGATTCGGGAGTCAGACTCGATCTCTGTTTTTAAGAATAGGGCTAAAACCTACCTTTTTGATATAGCCTACAATTAGGGAGGGATCATGTGTTTCTGAACCCTCCCTTAGTTATGCTGCTAATAGGTTTAGTCAGCCGGGGGACCTCCAGTAATGCACTGGGCCTCACTCCTTTCCTCACTCTCTATGAAATATTTTTTTTTGCTGGTCATTAACATCTGTTTGTTCTCTCCCAGAGATTGAGTCCCCATTGTGCTGTTTGCTCTCTACATGTCTGTTCTTTTCATCTTCTCTATCCCCTCACCCCTCAGCCAGTCGCAGCAGATGACTGCCCCTCCCTGAGCCTGGTTCTGCTGGAGGTTTCTTCCTGTTAAAAGGGAGATTTTCCTCTCCACCGTCCCCAAGTGCTTGCTCACAGGGGATTGCCTGATTGCTGGGGTCTTTCTGCAATTGTGGGGGTTTCCCCTACAGTTGAAAGTGCTATGAGATGATGGTTGTTGTGAAATGGCGCTATATAAATAAAGTTGAATTGAATAAGGAATTCAGAATATGGGGAGGTGGGCAATACACTACAGCTAACAGGATTGGCTTTAGCATTAGCTTCATTTTACTATGGTGTGTGATTTGTAGTACTAAGGTTTCAAATGATTTATAGGATAAATTACTTTTAAAATTAGTTAGTATTTTGGAATGAGCAATTGCTACAGTTCCACCTCCTCTTCCTGTTGTTCTATTTTTTTGAAAGTTATAGTAACTTGGGGGGGGGTAGACTCATTCAGCTGCACAGAGTCTCCTCATGCAACCATGTTTCAGCAAGTGCAAATAAATCAATTTGGTTATCTATTACACAACATAACAAAAATAATTTTTTTGTAAGTTGTCTGCGTTTTTTTCAACTGATTTAAGACAATTTTGCACTGCTGAATCCGAAAATGACATCCGTTTCTCTCGATCAGGTCAGGTTTTTATGTTAAGTTATAAGCAGTTATACAGCAGTTGTACAGTTGTACTGTAAATTGAATAGTAGACACTGATAAAGGTAAGTACATGTAAATTGAATGTTACGTCATCATTGTTCAAAATTCAGAGAATTTCAAGAAATAAAGAATTTTGCAACATATAAAGCGAAAATACCCTGTGACGACGGAGTGTTGCCACTGCTATGGTTTTCTGTAATTGAGGATTATATTATATGTGTAGAATTTGTAAATGTTAACATGACTGTATTGATAAAGTGCACATATGTGACGTACATCTTCAACCTGAGCCTGAAGCTGGGGAGGGTACCACAGCTGTGGAAAACATCTTGTGTGGTACCTGTACCAAAAACTTCCCACCCCAAAGACCTGAACAGCTACAGACCGGTGGCCTTGACGTCCCACTTGATGAAGACCCTGGAGAGACTGCTCCTTGCTCACCTCCGCCCCCTGGTGGAACCAGCGATGGATCCACTCCAGTTCGCCTACCAGCATGGCATTGGGGTGGAGGATGCGGTGATCTTCCTCCTTCACCGTTCTCTGTCCCACCTGGAGAAGCCCGGGAATGTGGTGAGGATCATGTTCTTTGACTTCTCCAGTGCTTTCAACACCATCCAGCCGATGATCCTGAAGGACAAGCTGCTGCGCGCAGGGGTGGACCAGCACCTGTCATCATGGATCCTGGACTACCTCACGAACTGGCCTCAGTTTGTGAGAACCCGGGACTGTGTGTCCGACACGATCATCAGTAGCACGGGGGCCCCCCAGGGAAAGGTGTTGGCTCCCTTCCTGTTCACTCTTTATACTGCGGACTTCTCACACAACACAACACACTGTCATCTACAGAAGTTCTCTGATGACTCTGCGATCGTTGGCCTCATCTCCAATGGAGATGAAGCTGAGTACAGAGGGCTTATCCAGGACTTCGTGGACTGGTGCCATCGGAACTGCCTCCAGATCAACGCGAGGAAAACTAAGGAGCTGGTGGTGGACTGCCGCAGGCAAGGACAACCCCTCACAGCACCAGTAAATATACAGGGAACAGACATTGAGATGGTGACATCCTACAAGTACCTGGGTGTTCATCTGAACAATAAACTAGACTGGTCACACAATACTGACGCACTCTACAAGAAGGGACAGCGCAGGCTGTTCCTACTGAGGAGACTCAGGTCTTTTGGTGTACAAGGGGCACTGCTGAAGACATTCTATGACACGGTGGTGGCATCAGCCATCACTTTTGGAGTGGTCTGCTGGGGCAGTGGCATTACTGCAGCCGACAGGAAGAGACTGAACAAACTGATCAAGAAAGCTAGCTCCGTCCTGGGGCAGCGCCTTGATCCGGTGGAGGAGATAGGAGAGAGAAGGACGGTGGCTAGACTGTCATCTCTGCTGGAGTCCGAGTTCCACCCTATGCAGGACATACTGAATGCACTGAGGAGCTCATTTAGCAGCAGACTACATCATCCCAGGTGCACAACCGAGAGGTTTCGCAGGTCCTTCCTACCAACGGCTGTCAGACTGTACAACCTAAGCAGGGCTGCTTGCAGAGACAGCAAAAAGACGTAACAACCTAATAGTTTTTTTGAATGCAAAAGATGCAATAGACTTACACAATGGTCCCCTCCGGCATACAACTAGGAAAATACCGGTAGCTACGGAGGGTGAGAATATGTATGGGCACATAATCATACCATGTAGGATAACTAAGTAGACGGTTGTGCTGTTTCATCCCATCTAGCAACAATGCTCTGCACTGTGTGTGTTTATACATTTACACTACCGTTCAAAAGTTTGGGGTCACTTAGAAATTTCCTTATTTTTGAAAGAAAAGCACTTTTTTTCAATGAAGATAATCTTAAACTAATCAGAAATACACTCTACACATTGCTAATGTGGTAAATGACTATTCTAGCTGCAAATGTCTGGTTTTTGGTGCAATATCTACATAGGTGTAAAGAGGCCCATTTCCAGCAACTATCACTCCAGTGTTCTAATGGTACAATGTGTTTGCTCATTGCATCAGAAGGCTAATGGATGATTAGAAAACCCTTGTGCAATCATGTTAGGTCTGCAATGCTGTAATTGCTGCAAATGTAGGAGTCTTTGACGAAAGCAAAGTTTGAAGGAAAAACTTATTATTTCAAATACAAATCATTATTTCTAACCTTGTCAATGTCTTGACTATATTTTCTATTCATTTTACAACTCATGGTGGTAAATAAGTGTGACTTTTCATGGAAAACACAAAATAATTGTTCGGGTGACCCCAAACTTTTGAACGGTAGTGTACATATTTATTCCATCTAGCTACAATGCTCCGCACTGGGTGTGTTTATGTTTATGTTTATATTTATATATCTATATATTCATTCCATCTAGCTACAATGCTTCGCACTGTGTGTTTATATATCTACATATTATTCCATCTAGCTACATTGCTCCGCACTGTTTATATATTTACATATTTATTCCATCTAGCTGCAATGCTCCGTACTGTGTGTTTATATACTCGTATATTTATCCCATCCAGCTACAATGCTCTACACTGTGTGTCTGTGTGTATATATATATATATATACTGTATATATTTATAATAATATGTACATATGTATATTAGCTGCTCTTGCTTGCTTGCTTTTTTTTTTTCTTGCCTTCTGATTGTTGGTCTGAGTGTTGCTATCCCTGTGCTGTTGCAATCCTGGAATTTCCCCGTTGTGGGACTAATAAAGGCTTATCTTATCTTATATACAGTTAGGCCCAAAAATATTTGGACAGTGACACAAGTTTTGTTATTTTAGCCGTTTACGAAAACATATTCAGGATACAATTATATTATCAATATGGGCTTAAAGTGCAGACTCTCAGCTGTAATTTGAGAGTATTCACATCCAAATTGGAGCAAGGGTTTAGGAATTACAGCTCTTTAATACGTAGCCGCCTCTTTTTCAAGGGACCAAAAGTAATTGGACAATTGACTCAGAAGGCTGCAAAAAAAATAACAAGGCTGCATGGGCTCTTCCCTCGTTAACCTGTCATCAATTAAGCAGTTAAAAGGTCTGGAATTGACTCCAGGTGTGGCGTTTGCATTTGGAAGCTGTTGCTGTGAACACACAACATGCGATCAAAGGAGCTCTCAATGGAGGTGAAACAGACCATCCTGAGACTGAAAAAAAAGAAGAAATCCATCAGAGAGATAGCAGAAATGTTAGGAGTGGCCAAATCAACAGTTTGGTATATTCTGAGAAAAAAAGAGTGCACTGGTGAGCTTGGGAACTCAAAAAGGCCTGGATGTCCACGGAAGACAACGATCGCAGAATCCTTTCCATGATGAAGAACAACCCCTTCACAACATCCACTCAAGTGAAGAACACTCTCCAGGAAGTAGGTGTATCAGTATCTAAGTCTACCATAAAGAGAAGACTTCATGAGAGTAAATACAGAGGATTCACCACAAGGTGCAAACCATTAATCAGCCTCAAAAATAGAAAGGCCAGAATTGACTTTGCCAAAAAACACCTGAAGAAGCCAGCCCAGTTCTGGAACAGCATTCTTTGGACAGATGAGACTAAGATCAACCTGTACCCAGGGATGAGAATGGGGTTTTGGAAAAAAGGAAACTTAGCCGGGGGTCTTGGGGGATGAAGGCCCCAAGCTGGATCCAAGACGGAGCCTTGGTGGGGGGTCTGGCAACTAAACTAAGCTAACAAAATCTGGTGTTTTAGAATGCTCAAATGTGGTCTTATATTTAAAGTAAGAAGTAAGTACAAATGCATTTATAGTTTATCTTTTTAATCTGCTGCTGCATCACATGTGTAATCATGTTCAATACTGTTTTGATTCAATGTCACTTTCCCTGGTACTTTGCATTTTGCTATGAAGTCGGCCAGTTTTTCAACCACAAAAAGTGAAGCAGGACATATGTATTAAATTTATGATATCTGAATAGTATGTTGATGTAATAATACTAAATTATATTTTACTACTATCTAATATGTTTAGAACTGACACAGAATTACATTTACATAGTTCTAGAACAGACAAAATAACTTAACCAAGTAAAATAAATTATAAATATTAACAAAATTCCATCACCAAGTCCATCACCCGTTTATTAAAATATACTGACATTCTGCAAACATTTTGATTTATTAATGTGTGCATTTGTTAGTGTTACTAGGAATATAAAAAAGTTGCATATTAGTATATTTTAACCCCTTGAACTCTTGTGAATTCAGCAGGCGGTCACGTCTCTGCATCTCAGTGCGCACTGAAAAAAAAAAAAAAAAAAAAAAAAAAAGCTGTATTTCCAGTCTTCCAGTACAGACACAGCCTTGTTACAACCTCAGAAAAAAGCTGTGTAATATATATTTATTTTTTGTGGTATTTTTACAAAATTTTGACCTGAGCTTGAAAACACTTGGTTCTACATTTCTGTTGTGTTTTCCAGCCAGTATCTGACAGCTGTATGTTATTTGCAAGCATCTGTATCTAAAAAACACCCAGGTGAACTTTCCTGTTACTCAGTGGCAGGAGCACTTAAGAGAGATTATGACTGTTTTGCCAAAAAATTCAGAGTATTTTCTTTTAAATGAGACCAACCCCATGAAGATGTTGCAAAGGGTTGAAGAACAGCATTGTGTAATGCTGTGATGCAGTAAGTTGTGATGGCATGCCATCACAACTTACACATGTTATTTCATAACAAATTCATTACGTGAAAATTCTCAAGTACATTACTTAAACAAGAAAAAAAAAAATCTTACCTCGGAATGTGTCTTCCGATCACTAATTGCTGTAATCAGGGCCGGCTGTGATGAACTTTGACTGACTGGCATCTGAGTTTGACAGTGTCCATCGATCATTTTGAACGCAGCACCGAGTGAGTAGTTCGATCTCCTTGTAGCCACAATTTTGAGACGTTTCTGTTTTGAACAGTGCTCAACAAAGGCAACATAACCACGAGATCCATAACTCAAGAAATGGTTGCAATAAACACACTGGGCTTTCCCTGGTACTTCGCATTTCGCTATGAAGTCGGCCATTTTTTCAACCACAACTTCAGTATTTTTACCGATCTTTACAGTCATTGACACAGTTTTTTCAAGCCATTCCCAACGAAACTTGTTCTTTATCCCTTCGTTGATTTCTAAAATTATTGCTTTGTTCTCTTTCGTGAGTTTTAGGTTCACCATTTTGACGAAATTGGGAAAACTCAGTTGATTGAACTGATTGCCACTTGCATTTCGCTCCGCGTGTTATCCGGATATGACAAAAGAAATCTAACAAAATCGCCGATTGGTTGCTTCAATAAGTATCAGCCTATCAGTGGCCTTGTTACATTACATTACTGATCTCGCTGGGTAGCGCGTTCTGCGTGGTGGATTTTCACAGCCGATCGAAAATACGACTCGCCGCCAGACCCCCCCCGCCCTAAAATTTTCTCCTCGAATTTAGACGATTCACGAGAATGACCCTAGACATGATCAAATCCGAGGAATTCCTCGGATCCGAGGAGGATTCTCATCCCTGTGTACCAGAATGATGGGAAGAAGAAAGTTTGGAGAAGAATTGGAACAGCTCATGATCCAAAGCACACCACATCTTCTGTAAAACATGGTGGAGGCAGTGATGGCATGGGCATGCATGGCTTCCAGTGGCACTGGGTCACTTGTGTTTATTGATGATGTGACAAAAGACAGAAGCAGCCGGATGAATTCTGATCCGGGTATAAGGATATCCTTCTGCTCAGATTCAGCCACATGCAGCAAAATTGATTGGACGGCGCTTCACAGTACAGAGGGACAATGATCCAAAACATACTGCAAAAGCAACCCAGGAGTTTTTTAAAGCAAAGAAGTGGAATATTCTGCAATGGCCGAGTCAATCACCAGATCTCAACCCAATCGAGCATGCATTTCACTTGCTCAAGACAAAACTTAAGGCAGAAAGACCCACAAACAAGCAACAACTGAAGACAGCTGCAGTAAAGGCCTGACAAAGCATCACAAAGGAGGAAACCCAGCGTTTGGTGATGTCCATGGGTTCCAAACTTCAGGCAGTCATTGCCTGCAAAGGATTCTCAACAAAATATTGAAAAGTAACATTTTACTTAGGGTTATGTTTATTTGTCCAATTACTTTTGAGCCCCTGAAATGAGGAGCGTTTGTATAAAAATAGCTACAATTCCTACATGTTTAATCATATATTTTTGTTCAACCCCTTGAATTAACCTTAAAGTCTGCACTTCAATTCCGTTGTAGTTGTTTCATTTCAAATCCAATGTGGTGGCATGCAGAGCCCAAATCATGAAGATTGTGTCACTGTCCAAATATTTCTGGGCCTAACTGTATTTGGAGATCTGTTTTGACTGATTTGAATTCCTTTTGTGAGATGAATGTTAAGGTTAATTATATTAACCTCTTGCGCTCCGTTGTACCGCGGACGGGCAAGTCTCTGTGTCCTAGAGCGCACAAGAGCACCCTCGTGCGCTCTAGGACACATGGTGTAGATGGTGATGTAGTGCCGTCCAAGCGCGCACTGAAAATAAAAGCTGCAGACACAGCCACGAACAGATTAGTTCATCTGATTGACCTCTCATTCGACTAATAAGAGCTTTGAATTGGGTTTCTGAAACCTTGAAGAACCAATGAATGAAAACCTAGCCAGAAGGACCCGCCTCCCAATGCTTTGAATGCAGTGAGCCAACTGAAGCAGAGAAGTTCGCGAGCTGTTTTTTTTAAGGCTGGGTGAAGACTGGCTACTGCAGCGGATCAAAAAAGGACGCAGGAAGAGCCCCACAGACCCAGCAGCACGGAGACCATCCACAAATGCAACCTGTGTGACAGGGAGTGCCATTCGTGGATCGGCATGTTCGGCCACAGGCGGTGCTTATTTTGTATTGGTTCCAGCAGAGTAGACGTTATGATTTCTTCATGGTCATCATAGACCGACGGAGGCTGACAACAAAGGCTGAGTGACACACACGCCTTCGCCAGTCTTTTTTTAATTACTACTGCTAATTGTTTTGAAAAAATGTTCGCCGAAAAACCCGAATCATGGAAGCACAAAAACCGCAATAATGGAATTATGTTTGATGGATCGGTTGCGAGACCAGAACCACGAGCGGACCAGTGTCGCGTTCGTCTGACAGTGAGGAAGAGAAGTTCACCAAGACTCAGCTGCTGTGAAGAGGTAAGTGTATAAGCTAAATTATTATTATCCCTGAAAATTGTAATCCAAATGACTTTTGACCCGATCGGTAAATTACAACTGTGCGGCGCGGCGCAGTTCGTGCGCCGCTGTACAAGGGGTTGTTCGCTGCGTTGAGACCGTGAACGCCCCCCCCACCCCCGCTATTCTTCTGTAGCGGGGGGGGGGGGGGGGGGAGCAGCCGCGGTGATTGCGCTGCTGTCCCCACATCGCCACATGAGGCTAATCGTTGTGTAGCGATGGCCGAAGTCCATCCTCTGTACCGGGGGGGGGGGGGCAAGGCACCCCCCCCCCCCCCACACACACACACAGACAGCCCTGAGTGTGACCTTTCATTAGGGCCCAAATGAAGCTTCTACATTGAATCATTCAAAAGTTAGTCATTTTCCAAACTCTGCATTTGGCACAATTTGGCACAGTACCAAAACGCCTGGGAACAAGCCTGAGTAAAAGCTGTGTAATATATTCATTTTTTGTGGTATTGTTACAAAATTTGGACCTCAGCTGGATAACACTTGGTTTTCTACATTTCTGTTGCATTTTCCAGCCCGGATCTGAAGCCTGTGTGTTATTTGCAAGCATTTGTATCCAAAAAAACACCCAGGCCAAATTTATTTTCTTCAAGTTCACTATGTTTAGATGACTGTAACTCAGTGGCCGGAGCACTTAGAGGGATCATGTTTTTTTTGCCAAAAAATTCAAAGTGTTTTCTTTTAAATGAGACCAACCCCATGAAGATGCTGCAAAGCGTTGAAGAACAGCTTTTGATTTAATTTGAGCACGTTAATTTTTGGCGTTTTTAGGAAAATTGACCGGAGTGCAAGGGGTTAATTGGGTGAGGTAATTG
Organism: Pholidichthys leucotaenia; assembly: GCA_020510985.1. Taxonomy (NCBI): domain Eukaryota; kingdom Metazoa; phylum Chordata; class Actinopteri; order Cichliformes; family Pholidichthyidae; genus Pholidichthys; species Pholidichthys leucotaenia. The sequence goes on from CM035839.1 coordinate 94,510,105, forward strand.
AATCATAAGACCACGTACCTTTGCCAGCATGCTTCCTGGTGGTATCCAGGCAAAAGACTCCTTAGGGGTTTGAGTGCCTTTTAAAGGATGCCAGAAGGAAGGAGGCATGTGATGGTTGACTAAGGGGTAATTTAATATGTAAATAAGGGTTTAAAGTAGAACTGAACCCACCTTTTGGCGCAAAAAGTAGAATAGCAGATTAATTCCTTATTACCTATTGTATTTTTCAACACATAAAAGAAATTTTTAGGCCGTGCGATGGCCAAGCTATAAGCCGATAAACTTTTGCCTCTGGCTGGCAGTGCCAAACAAACCGGAAGTAGTGCAGACGACACTGCGTGACGTCACGAGTGTGATCCCTAAACAAAACAACAATGGCAGATGATAGCAGTTCCAGCAGTCAAGAACACCAGAGTTTTCAGACTGAAGAGGCATTCAGGATCGGTGACGAGACAGAGGAGGATGCAGGAGTGTGGCAGGTGGCAGGCGTGCACGCGAGCCCGGCAGACAGCGACCTGATGCACCTGTGACAGCAGCTGGCAGATGGCGATGCAGAGGCGAGGTCCGCCGCCGGGGAATACACCTGTGCACAGGGGAGAGACTGGAAAGGCAAAGGTAGGTATGCTTACGCTGTAGATCTTGCTTGGAGATGAGGGGGTTCCTCTGCAGCAAGAGGGCTGAAGGAATCAGACGGCTTCTTGCCGAAGCCCAGGGCAGAGTGGCTTATATCCCACGCTGCTGACGAGGCGCAAGTGTGTGCGCAGCTGGCGCCGCTAATGAGCGGCGAGTTGTAACATATCCAGCCTGTGTTGTGTTGTAGCTTAGTTTTCTTTTTTCTCTGTCATATTTTGTCTTAGTTTTGTTTTGAATTGTAATCGCTCTTGCCTGTTTTCTCTTTTGAATTCTTGGATGGAATATGGGTGGGCAATATAAGCTGCGGCTTCAGCCATCACCCATTTCGGATAACTTACGTTGAATTGTATAATCAGATGAGTCATTGTTCAATTTGACCTTGTTGTTATATCATTCAGTTTCTTTCAACCTGTACTGTACTATCCGAAATAAATAAATTCATTCATTCATTCAAAAAATTGGGCTATGTATTACAATACTTCTACAGACTATAGTGGCAATACACATGAACAGAACTGGCCTCTGCATTTGACTATGCTATTTATAAATACAGTGATCCCTCACTTATCGCGTTTAATGGGGACCAGAACCGACCGCGAAGTAGCGCCACCCCCCCCACCCCCAAGGGCGTCACAAGCACTATTTTGCACAAAAAGGCACAAGAGAACAGCGAAAAGTGCCACTAAGCAACACGAGCGATAAAGAACAATGAATGCGGTCTTCCTTCGCTGGGTATGAGTGCTCTGCAGGGAGAGAAGTGGGTAAAATGTCTCGGCCAATCAGCTTGCGAGATTCCCGAGCGGTGAAGAGGTGGGCGGAGAGGAGTGGAGCGGTGGTCAGAGAGGTGGATTTTGAGTTGTGCAGGCTCTCCGTGTTGATACCTGATGTTCTAATGTACTCTCCCTGCCTTCTGCTAGCGCCCGGGCAACTTTCGTGCCATTTTTTCTCAATTTTGAATTTTTGATGAATATTTTTGAAAAATCCGCGATGCACTGAGGGCGCGAAAGGTGAAACGCGATAAGTGAGGGATCACTGTAATATCTATATCTAGAAACGCATCGCTTCCCGGTCGCTTTTCCTCCCCCTTTCTTTTCTTTCGTCGCCATGACAGCTTTCCTTGGCCACTGAACAGATCTTCCCAGGTGTTGGAAGTGTTTTGTAGTCGACTAGCACGACAAAATGCACCAAAAACAACCAGTGTCGACGTGCTCGCAATGGTAAACATGGAGGACTGTGTCACACTCGTGACGTCACGCGAAACTCCGGCTGCACTTCCGGTTAATCGGCGGATTTGTCTGATTTTTCAGGGCGGAAAATTCAAAATCATGATTTTCTCCAAGATTCCGGGATTTGTGGAGGGGGTGCCAATGATAAATTATCTTTATAATTGTATGTACTATCACCCAGTGCCGTTCAATGCCATTCAGTTCAGTTCTACTTTAAAACTATTTATTGTATTATTTATGGTGTGTATTTATTCTGTAAATAGGGCAAAAATTATTTATGTATTTATGTCTCTTTTAGATATTATTGGGTATGTGGAAATATGAAAATGTTTGTTTTGCTTGGGATTTTGGTATGGTCCACAGGGATGGCAACAGGAAATTCTGATTTCAGCTGAAATCTAATTTGGTCGATTGACTTATGGGGGGGACCATAAGTTGAGAGGTTTTCAGTAAAACTGAAGTAATTTAGACTGAAAAAAATGATTAAAAAAAATGAAATACTAGACTTAGATAAATCATTAAATTTAATGAAAAGTTAACTTACTTTTTCTTCAATGTTGTCTCACTGTCTTTAGTCCAACATATTTAACAGTTCTATAAGAGTTTCTTCACTTTTGATCCATAGTTAATCAAGTCTTTACAATACACACAAAAAGCTTTTCCGGCCACGTCTGGTTTCTTCAGAAATTGTCCGAGTATTTCTGTTACCTCGTCGAACTTTGAGCCAATTTTCACCTTTACCGTCACTTTTCTCTCAAGCCAATTCCATCGGAACTTATTTTTGACACTTTTGTCTATTTCTAGCACTGATGACTCCTGATCCTTCGATAAAAATCTCATAATTCCGCTGAAAACGATACCGAAAGCTCAGAATTCCAACACAAACACGCCGCTATAAATTTTTGACAAAGCATACAATGAGCCATTTGATTGGTTCAATCGTTTGCAACTATCCAATCGCAGGGCCGTTTACAATACAGCAGTAGCTTGAGTACAAAACATCCGGGTTATCGCGGGAGACTTGACCCGGGGAAGCGCCAAGCGCTTATGTAATCGTGTTGATTTTCGCTAAAATCGGTAACATCGGTGACAATAAGGTACCTTACCCCCCCCCCCCTAAAATTTTCTCAACGGATTTAGACGATTCACAGAAATGATCAATTTGAAAATAAATCGGCAGAAATCCGCAGATCGGCGGAAAATTGCCATCCCTGGGTCCAATTAAGTCTAATTATCTCACTTAGTATATAACGGGTGTTTGTCATTTGGTTTGTGGTGGGTGTCGGATGTTCACGTGAGTTGTTGCCTGTGAAGTATCTTGTGTAATAAATGGAAAATTGCTGATTGCAAAACTGTTTGGAAGCCTCCGTTCCTTCTCTGGTGTGCCTTGACCGCTCGGGTTCATGACATACCCATACATGTAAACAAAAACGTAAGAAAACATGTGGCCATAGTACAAGAAGCTGACCTGATTGAGCAAAGCCAATGTGATTTTTGGATTCAGCACATCAAAATTGTCCTAAATCAGCAAAAAAAAAACTTAGACAATAAATTTGGTGTTGACCAGTGTTATTAAGTCATGTACTAGTAAAGATTTGGAGGCAAGGGATCTAATGTTTAATAAACTACATTTGATTATTAAGTTCTGAGAGATGATTGTGGTATTTTTTTAATTTTGTTATTTTGGTTCAATCTTTTGGTGACATGAATTTTATTTTTTCGCAGTGTATTTAAATTATTTAAACTAAGGGGCTAGGAGACAGACACTTTGGTTACAGGACTGTTTGGTGGCAGTCAGCACGAATGGTAATTGGTACAGGCCTGTAATGCAAGATATTGGTAGAACACCATATCAAATTTATTTATAAAGCACACTTAACTAACTAACTAACTAACTAACCTGCACTTATATAGCGCTTTTCTAGTCACAAAGACCACTCAAAGCGCTTTCACTAGTACTAACCCTCTATTCTAAGGGCCTATAGGAAACAGATATCTAGGGACAATTTAGAACAGCCAATTAACCTAACATGCATGTCTTTGGATTGTGGGAGGAAACCGGAGCCCCCGGAGTAAACCCACGCAGCACAGGGAGAACATGCAAACTCCACACAGAAAGGTTCCAACCCCTGCCAGCCTGGGGATTCGAACCAGGAACCTTCTAGCTGTAAGGCAACAGTGCTAACCACTGCACCACCGTGCTGCCCACTGCACCACCGTGCTGCCCCGTACTTAAAACAATAAAGTTGACCAAAGTACTGCACAGTAATAAATAATAAAGTACAAATAGAAAAAAGATAAGTAAAAGACAATAAAAACTTAACAGGTAGCAGAAAAAGAAGCAACTTGCAACAAGTGTAAAAACAAAATGCCAAACACAGCAGACAATAAAATTAATAAAACTAAGGCAAGTTAAAAGCAAAGGAAAACAGATGTGCTTTCAAATGAGTTTTAAAAACAAAGTGAGAAGGCCTGCCTAACATGTAATGGTGACTCGTTCCATAGCCTAGGGGCCCGATCCCCTCTATGCTTCAGCCTTGTTTTAGGGATCGCCAAGAGCAGCTGATCAGCTGATGTTAGGAATCATGGTGGAACATAAGGCTGAAGGAAGTGAGAGAGGTAGGGTGGAGCAAGACTGTTACAGCATTTAAAAAGAAAGGAGAATTTTAAAATTGATTCTGTAACACACAGGGAGTCAGTGAAGGGAAGCTACAATCGGTGAAATGTGCTCAGCCCTGTGGGCTTTTGTTAAAAAGGCTGGCAGCAGCATTTTGTACAAGTTAAAGACGAGCGATAGAGGACTTCCGGGAAGATGGCGGAGAGACATAACGCTTAAACAGAGAGCTCTCCCTAGTCGGATTTAAAATCTTTGGTAAATGGCCAACTCAACATAAATGGAACAATAAACCAAGGGATGAAAACACGAAGAAGCCGGGCACACGGACAAAAGCAGGGTAAAACTAAAGAATCCCTCTTCAACAACGCAGGAGAAATCGCTGAACACGAGGCCCCCAAAAAATGAGGTGACTACAGCAGAGAAAATGGAGGACGCCAAACTCGATAATATGAACACTGGCTTCGCCAATATAAGTAAAGACATAAAAGACTTCAAGCGACAACTCCAACAGGATTTAACAGCTCTTAAGGAAGATCTGAAAGAAGAGATGGAGGAGGAAATTATGGGCCTCCGAAAAGAAATGGAACGCAAGCTAGCTGAAAACATGGAGGAACTGCGCACTCAACGGGCGTGTTTGGCAGAAGCACAGGCTCGAATATCAGAGTTGGAAGACTGGAAGACCGAGGCAAGCGAGCGGCTGCAGACCCTGACAGCACAAACACAGAGGATGCAGGAAAAAATAACCGACCTGGAGAGCAGGTCCAGGCGGAGCAATATACGCATCTTCGGGATTCCGGAGGGCATTGAAGGCAACTCGATGACGAAATTCATGGATCAATTCTTAAAAAAAGAGCTTGAGCTGCCCGATGAAACAGACCTGCAGATCCAACGAGCGCACAGAGCCTTGGCACAGAACCCGAATCCAAACTCTACACCCAGGTCAGTTGTGGTAAACTTTCTAAAATACGACGTAAAGGAAAGAATCCTGACACAAGCGTGGGAAAAAAAGATACGAGTCTGTGACAAACAGATATTCTTTGATCATGACTACCCGACAGAAATTGTGCAGCAGCGAAAGAAATATGCCAACATTAAAAAAACGCTGAAAGAGAAAAAAATTAGATTCCAAACGCCGCTAACGAAGATGAGAATTCATTGGGAGGACGGCGTGAAAACCTACAACACAGCCAGAGAGGCAGCGCGGGACATGAAGGAGCGAGGCTTTGTGGTGAGCGTACCGGAGGAAGCGGCTGGAGCAGCGGCGGCACGGAACACATCGCGACAGCCGGAGTGGAGGCGAGTGAGCGGCAGAAGGCGGAAGACGGACGTGGCGCACCGGGCCCAAGAAAAACTGCAAGGCTTTCAACGGAAAGCCTAGATTATAACAAAGATTAAGAAGGACACAGAAGGACTTCCGGTTATGGCTGCCATGTAGGACGGACGTGTCTCGCTCTGCTCTGCTCCTGGAAAAAAAAAAATCGGCAAATAACTCTCTCATTTGGGACAGAACGTATCCCAGCATTTGGGCGAAGATATGTCGGCGAAGCCTAAGGCTGGAAAACCAGGAAAAGGAAAAAGCGAGCCGCCGAAACAGTCCAAATTAACGGACTTTCAGGTCTGTGACGCAGTAAACAAAACTCCATATATGGCGGAGGAGGCTGGCAACGCTGCGATAATAACAATACAAGAGATTAAGGATGTGATTAAGTCACTTAAAAACGGTAAATCACCAGGTAGTGATGGATACCCTTCTGAGTTTTATAAACTGTTTATAGAAGAACTCAGGCCACAGCTCCTAAAGTCATTAATTGGACATTAAACAACAACAAAATACCTCCATCATGGAACGAAGCCATTATTTCAGTTATTTTAAAGCCAGGGAAAGATAGGGAACAATGCGGAAACTATAGGCCAATCTCTTTATTAAATGTGGATTATAAAATATATACAACAATTATCTGTAAATGAATAAAAACAATTCTTGACGGAATTGAAAGAGGATGATCAAACTGGTTTCACAGAGGGATGCCAAACACATGATAATATCAGGAGAACATTACACATAATTAATCAAATACATAAAGAAAAGAAAAGCACAGTAATAATGAGTTTAGACGCAGAAAAAGCATTTGATAGGGTTAATTGGATGTTCCTATATAATGTGCTGGAACGCTTTGGATTTAACGAAAAGTCAGTGCAATGCATAAAGACACTGTATCAAAAACCTGTGGCAAGAATCAAGATAAACGGTAGCTTAACAGACAAAGTAAATATACAAAGATCAACTAGGCAGGGATGCTGCCTATCGCCCACCTTGTTTGCTCTGTTCATAGAGCCACTGGCTCAAGCGATGCGACAAAATAAGAAATTAAAAGGTGTAACAATAAAGGGAGCAGAACACAAGACTGGGCTATTTGCAGACGATATTATAGTTTATCTTGAACAACCAGATGAATCAATAATGGAAATGATGGACTTGATAGAAAATTTTGGAAAATTATCAGGATACAAGATAAACATACCAAAAACACAAATACTGACATTCCACTATAACCCTTTAAACCAGATAACTGATAAGCTCAAACTAAACTGGAAACAAAAAGAAATAAAATACCTTGGAGTGAACATACCTAAAGATTTAAGCAAAGTCTATAAAGCAAACTATGACAGGTTAGAACAAGAAATAAAAAAAGATATTGATAGATGGTCAATCTTAAATATGGATCTGAATTCAAAAATTAAGACAGTCAAAATCAGCATACAACCTTGACTGCTTTACCTCTTCCAGGCTCTACCAACAGAGATTCCTGGTGCCCAGTTCTCAAAGTGGGACAGGATGATATTGAGATTTGTTTGGGGAGGTAAAAAGCCAAGAGTGAAATATAAAACTCTCCAATTACCAAAAGAGAAAGGAGGCATGGGTCTACCGAGTCTAAAGGAATATTACTACTCAGCACAAATAAGATATCATATGTTGGTGCGACGGAGGATATGAGGCAAAATGGAAAGAAATGGAAAAGGAAATTGAGGGACTCCCAGTACAAAGCATAATAGGAGATAAGGATGCATATAAGCAAATCAAACAAATAGACCCAATCACTAAATTTACTTTGGAACTGTGGTATAAAATAGTACAAAAGTATAATATAAAGGAGGACATAAAACTATTGAAATGGGTAGCATTTGACAGTCAGTTTGAACCGGCAAAGCAAGATAGGGAATACAAAAATCTGGTGAACAAGGGAATCACAGCATGGGGCAATATTGGAAAAAAAGATTTCAGAAGTTTTGTAAACATGATAAGAAAATTTAAACTAGAAAAATCTGAATTCTTTAGATATCTGCAGATGAGAGATTATTATATGAGGAAGATTAGGCATCCATTTGCTGAAAGGATATATGTTAGAAGGGTAGTATTTATATGTACGATTCATTATGTTCACTCTGGGACATTATGGGACACTATGGAATGGTGGGTGGGACAGCACTGTGTATATCTGTGTTGTTTGAGGCTGGTTTTGATGTATGGACATCAATGTATGTTAGGATGGATGGGTGCTAATGTTTTTTTTTCCACAATATTTTTATTGAACCTTTTTACAAACAAAACACAATCAAACACTAACACTAAAATAATTAAACAACAACAAAAAAAAAATTACTAAAAACACCAACAACCACTAACAAAGGCAGGTCTTCAACAATGCTCCTCTATTTAGTCTAGGTAATCCATTATGTAAGTATACATACTATACATTCACCAATTTGGAATTTACAAGGTCCACACACATCATTCACCTTCTTCTTCAAAAGTTATGTTTAAATTCTTTACATAATCAATGAAAGGTCTCCATATATTCTGAAACACAATTTCTTTTGATTTCAGTATGTATGTTATTCTTTCTAGTGGAAGGTTTGTTAACATCTGTCTTAACCACTGAGTCACATCTGGTCTATGAGTCTTTTTCCACAATAGTGCAATACATTTTTTGGCATTAAGCAAACTGAGGTCTATGAATGCTCTCTCACTCTTGTTAAAGTTATGCTTTTCTGGATAAAGACCCAACAAAAACAGTTTAGGATTCAATATGATTTGTTTTGAAATTTTTTTTTCAATTGTTACCCTCACCTCTTCCCAAAACATTCTAATTTTTCTACATTCCCATAAACAATGAAATAGGGTTCCTTTACTTTCCATACATTTTGTGCACGTATCTGGTATGTTTTTGTTATATCTATTTAACTCCACCGGTGTAACATACATCCGCATTAACCATTTAAAATGTATCAATTTAAGACGTGCATTTATTGATTTGGTTTGAGCTTCTGTACAAGCCAATTCCCATTGTTCCTCTGAAATTTCAGTTTGCAGGTCTTCTTTCCAATAATTCAGTCTTTTCTGTGAGTTTTCACTTGAGGATAATGTCAGTGAGTTATAAAACTCTGAAATAATACCCTTTCTCTTACTATCTTTCGTCAAGATTTTTTCCAAGGATGAATAAGTAGGTCGGATGAGAGCATTATTTTGATTTGATCGAATAAAGTTCCTAAGCTGAAGATATTTAAAAAAATGTGTTCTATTAAGATTAAATTTGATCCTCAGTTCTTCAAAAGACATTATGTTATCTGAACCTGACAAATATAAGTCTCGAATCTTTTGAATCCCTTTTAAATTCCATACTTTAAATACAGCATCCGCTCTCCCTGGTTTAAAATATTGATTACCCCATATTGGGCTAAATTGTGACAGTAAGTGTGGTTCTTTTAAATATTTTGTGGTTTCACACCATATTTTGATCATATGCTTTACAAATGGATTTTTAACTTGTTTCTGTAATTTTTTTGCCGAGTCTGAGTATATGAATATGGGAAGAGGTAAAGGTAAATTGTATGATTCCATTTCAGTCCAGTGAGGAAGATCATTTGATGAAAAATAATATGTCATAGACCTCAGTTGTGCTGACCAGTAATACAACATAAAGTTTGGACATTTCAGACCTCCACAATCAAATGGTAAATATAGTAAGGACAGACGTAATCTAGCCTTCCTATTGTTCCATAAAAATTCCACTAACTTTTTTTTAATTCTTGAGAATAGATCTGAAGGTGGTGGTAAAGGAATGTATTGAAAAGAATAAAGTATTTTGGGTAAAATATTACTTTTAAGTATATTGATTCTCCCAATCATCGACATTGGTAGTGACATCCATCTCTGAAGTAACTCATTAATGTCTGTCATTAAGGCTTCATAGTTGGCACTGGCGACAAATTCTAGCTTCGGCACAATTTGAATTCCTAAATATTTAAACTGATTTACAACATTGAATTGATTTACCTCAGGAGCTGGGTGATTTCTCTGGGTCTCATTTAGCATTAATATTGAAGATTTAATTTTATTTATTTTATATCCTGATATTTCCCCAAAATTCTTTATTAAATTCAACAAGGTCGGGATTGATTTTTTAAGATTCGACATAAACAAAATTATGTCATCGGCATACAGGGAGATTTTATGTTCTGTTGGTCCTACTTTAATTCCATATATTTGTGGTTGTAAACGTACTGCCATCGCTAAAGGTTCAACTGCCATAGTAAACAGTAAAGGTGAAAGTGGGCAGCCTTGTCGACATCCTCTATTGATATTTATTGATTTTGAAATATTGCTGTTTGTTAGGATTTCTGCTGTAGTATTATTGTATATTATCTGAACCCATTTTATGAAATTATTTCCAAGTCCAAACCTTTGTAAAACTTCAAAAAGAAAGGGTCATTCGACCCTATCAAAGGCCTTTCCGGCGTCCAATGATAGGAGAGCTGTATCCGGTGCTTCTTTATTAGAATAGATAATATTAAATAGTCTTCTTACATTATGGAAGCCTTGTCTTCCCTTTATAAAGCCATTCTGATCTTGGTTAATAATATTTGGTAATATTTCTTGTAGTCGTCTTGCTAAAATTTTACAGATTATCTTAAGGTCAGCATTTAATAGGCTTATTGGTCTCATATTTTCACATTTATTAGAGGGTTTACCTGGTTTTGGCAACAGTATAATTAAGGCATTATTCATGTATGGTGGTAAATTACTATTTTGAAATGCTTCTAAAACCATTTCCAAAAATGGTTTTATTAATTTATTCTTAAATTTTTTTATAGAGGTCAACTGGAAGACCATCTGGTCCTGCACTTTTTCCTGATTTCATATTATCAATGGCCAGCCCAACTTCTTCTTGACTAATTTTAGACTCCAGTATCTCCCCGTTTTCATTTGGAATACACGGTATAGATAATCCGTCCAAAAACCCATTTAGTTTTGTTAAGTCAGTTTCATTTTTTTGTATCATATAATTTTTCATAATAATCTCTAAAGGCACTATTAATTTCTAAAGGATCTATAACTACCTATCCGTTACTTATAATACTGGTAATTGGTGTTTTAAATTCTAATTGTTTAATCTGCCATGCCAATAATTTTCCTGATTTTTCACCTTGTTCATAAAAAGATTGCTTCAATCTTAGAAGACTCGAGGCAGCTCTATTCGCTGATTTTTTGTCATATTCAGCTCTCAGAATCAGTAATTCGTTCTCTAACTTTGGATCACTTCCTGCATACACTTTTTCTTGAAGAATTTTTATTTTATGTTCCAATTGGACTCTCTCCTCTCGAGTCTTCTTAGATTTTGAACCTGTATAACTAATAATATGTCCCCTAATAAAAGCTTTGAAAGTCTCCCACTTTATACATGCTGATGTTTGTGTAGTATTGATATCAAAGAACTCATCTATCTGTTTTTCTATGTATTTAACAAATTCCTCATCCTGAAGCTATTTATGCTGAAATTGCCACCTACCTGGTTCCTTTGTCAATTTCTTATCTACATATATTAGACAGCAGGGTGCATGATCAGAGATCACAATATTATCATAGAAGCAGTTTTGAATCTTGGACCTTAATTCTGTGGAGATCAAAAAATAGTCAATACGTGAGAATGTCTTATAGGTATTAGAATAACAAGAATAGGCTTTAACTTGTGGTTTCATTTCTCTCCATATATCTAGCAATCTCAATTCTTTCATAAAATGATTAATGATCATCCTGCATCCATTGTGCGTACAGTCCAGTCCTGTTGATCTAGCTATACCGGGATTCAATGTACAATTAAAATGCCCTGCTATTATATGTTGCCCTGTAAGTGAAGATAAAATAAGAAATAAATTAGTAAAGAAATTTTGATCATCTATATTGGGACCATATAAGTTCACCAGATTTATATTTTCTAATAACAAAGATCCTTGAATGATTAGATATCTTCCAAATTTGTCACCAGTTACATTTTTCACTTGAAATGGGACTGATTTATGTATGAGAGTCATAACTCCCCTGGCTCGGGATGAAAATGATGAGGTGAACACACTTTCTTGCCATCTTCTCCTAATTCTTTTTACATCCTCCTCTATTAGATGAGTTTCTTGTAAAAACACAATTTCTGACCCTATGTCTTTTATTTTATTCATAACTTGTTTAAGTTTTTTTAAATTTTGTAGACCTCTGCAATTCCATGAAGTTAAATTAAGATTAACGCTTTGGTCTATGATCAATAAGGAGTTTGAGATTACCTCGCAATGTAAACATGCTCACACAGAGAAGCAAAAACATGAGTGGTTGAACATTCATCCTACAAATTACACACAAACAAATTCCCCCTTCCCACATTCGTGGTAATCCCCCCAAAATCAAAAAAAAAATTCTGTCTCCCGCTATAGCCATTGACTGCTCCACACCCGCGAGGACCAGCCAAAGCCACTCCTTCTTCATCCTCCCAATCACCCTAACTCTACTGCTTTTAATGACATAACATTAACTCTCTTCTGTAGTTTTCCAACTTAACTCCAAAATTTTATAGCAACTTTGTACATCATAGGGTTGTTTATTTTTTATAATATATAATACAATCTATATTTTGTAAACTTGATATATGCTTCAGATCAGTCAGATGCCTGTGCAAATGCTTAAATATTCTACCTTATATTTTGTTCATGCTTAGCTCCCACCAGTCTCTTCTTGGATCTTCTTGATGAACTCCTGCGCCTCCTCAGGGGTCTTGAAGATGTGGGTTCTGCCCTTATACGTGACCAGCAGTCTTGCAGGATAAATCACTCCATGACGAATCCCAAGGTTGCGCAGCTCTTTACGGGCGGGGTCGAACTGTTTCCTTAATTGTTGGATTCCTGTAGCCAAATCTGGGTAGAACCGCACCTGTTGATCCTGGTATTTAATTTCTCCTTTGGCTCGCGCCACGTTGGAGATCGTCATCCTGTCTCTGTAGCTGAGGAACTTCATAATCAGCGTCCTCGGTGATGCCTTATTATCTCTTGGTGGGCCAATTCGGTGGGCGCTTTCTAAGATGACCGATGACTGCAGCTCCGCGTTGTTCAGCGCTTCTGGGATCCACTTTTCCAAAAAGGAACATGGATCCAGACCCTCCGTTCTCTCCGGGAGACCCACCAGCCTCAGGTTGTTCTGTCTCGACCGGGATTCTAAATCCAGAACATTATCTTCCAGACGTTTATTTTTTAATTCCAATGTGCGCACCTTTAATTGTAGGCCGGTGACGTCATCCTCAGCACTGGCAATTCGGAGCTCCACCTGCGACACCCATTCCATACAGTCGCTTAATTCCTTTCTCATTCCTTCAATCGCTGCTATAATCCCATCAAATTTAGTGGAGAAGTCTGCTCTCATTGAACTAATGGCAGCGAGCACCGCATCTGTGCCGTCACCAGCAGTCACCGCTCCTCCGCTAGCTTGTTCCGCCATATCTGGGGATTTTTCTGCTGCGTCACGGACGTGAAAGTCCGTTAACTTGGACTGTTTCGGCGGTTCAGTTTTTCCTCCACCTGATTTCCCAGCCTTCGGCTTTACCGGCATGTCCTCGCCCAAACGCTGGGATAGTTTTTGTTCCAATTGAGAGAGTTATTTGCCGATTTTTTTATTTTTAGGAGCAGAGTAGAGGGAAGCACGTCCTTCTACGTGGCGGCCATAACCGGAAGTCCGGATGGGTGTTAATGTTGATTTGTAAAAAAATACAGTAAATTGTTTACTTGGGGTCTTAAAGGTGGTAATTTGTATAAAATTCACATGGGTGTATTTATGGAAAAGAGGAGATGGAATTAATAAGTGTTCACTTCTTCCTTCTCCCTTTCGAACAGTGTGTACTGTTACTTTATTGCATTTGCCATTTGTTTGTTTTTGTTATTTTTTTTTTGTTTGAAATAAACTATCTATCTATCATAACCTCCACACAGATGTGAGCGAGATTATACAATTCATTTTAAGCTCGTATGCAGGAAATAAAATAAGAATTATTTCAAAGCTATATCAGAAACTTACGGCAAACAAACATTCAAGTAACTATATAAAGGAGAAATGGGAGAAAGAGCTAAATTTAAACATAACAGAAGAAAACTGGCAAGAAATATGGAAAACACAACACACATCAACAAGTTCAAGGACATGGAGGGAATTTGGATGGAAAAACCTGATTCGCTATTTCATTACACCACAGATTCAAAGAAAATATACAAATACCAAATCTATATGCTGGAGGGGCTGTGGGGCTCAAAATGCAGACCACTCACATATGTTTTGGAAATGCTGCAAAATCTCATCATTCTAGAAATCTATACATGTGACAATACAGAGGATATTAGGATATAATATACCAATGAACTGTAACTTGATGTATTTATGTGATCTTAAAAGAGACAATGTAATACAGGCTGAGGACAGATATCTAGTTAAAATATTGCTGATTGCATGTAAAAAAAACAATCACAAGAAAATGGCGATCAGAAGTTCTTCCTGACCAAGAACAATGGACTGACATTGTTGAGGATATACGTTTAATGGAAAAACTAACATATCGACAAAGAATGCAAGAAGGACAATATGAAAAAAAAATGGTGGAAATGGACACACTACAAAGTGCAACAACGAGACAGAAATTGAAAGAATAACCAAAGACACTGAAAAACCAGAAGAATTAAGAGATGGAAACTAAAAACTTGATGCTCCAACATTTGTCCCCCCCCCCCTTTTTCTTTTTTTTTCTTCCTCTAGCTCCTTTTTTTAAATATAGAGACTGTGGTCTGAATGTAATATGTATGATGAAAAATGAATAAAAATCAGTTACAAAAAAAAAAAAAAAAAAAAGACGAGCGATAGAAGCTTGGCTGATCCCAACAAAAAGTGCATTACAGTAATCCAAATGAGTCGTGATAAAAGCATGCAAAGTTTTTCACAATCTTTCCTTGACACAATGGATTTGACTTTGGCTATTTGTCTTAACTGATAAAAACTTTTCTGAAGGACACAGCTGATGTGCTTGTTAAATTTAAAATCAGAATCCAGTTTGACCCCCAGATTAATAACAGATTGTTTAACATGCGGTGTCAAAGAGCCACAGTCCACATTAGTGGGGAGAGAACACGTATTTGGACCAAACATCATTACTTCAGTTTTGTTCTCATTAAAGCTCAAAAAAAATTTTTTTATGACATTCATGCTTTGATGTCGGAAAGACAGTCCAAGAGTAGCTGGCCAGAACCAGAGTCGTTTTGTGCCAAGAGAACATAAATCTGACAGTCATCAGCATAACAATGGAATGAGATGCCATGTTTCCTTAACATAGAACCCAAAGGGAGCAGATACAGGGAAAATAAAAGAGGTCCAAGGATTGAGCCCTGTGGAACACTATAGGGAAGTGGAGCAGTTGAGGACATAAGACAGGGTTTCCTCTGGTGATATTTCTGCGTGGCGGGCCGCCATCCTTGTTTTTTGCCGCCACACTAAGGAAATATGAATTTAAGAAAAAAAAATATGTAGAAATGACGCTCCCCAAGCACGTACACGAACAACGCGCGTGACCATCATCCATGCGGAGTTCAGAAGCGTGCTGCTTAAGTCTGTCCCAGTCAGCAGGCAGTGTCTCTCTAGCGTGGGGCTCCTCAAATGGCGGACCCAATCACAAGTCAGTCCGGACCCGAACGTGTGTCACATTATGTGTGTTTCTTACCAACTTTGCTGCGCTGCCTGAGTGTTGCGTTGCGCGACACTGTTGCAGAGCGTGCCTGTCCGTGTGTGTGCGGGCACATTCAGCCCACTTCCAAACATAGCAGGGTTGCCGAACACTACTACCAGCTTGCTGAGACCTGTGTGAAGTTGGCCCCCCCCTCTTGCAGAGCTGCCATCACTTGTGTGTGACGCTCATTGCTCGTATGCGAATGTGCCCATTTCTCATGTATGTGCACCCATCAACTCTGGTGCAATTACATGCAGTAATGTTCTGTAACTGCCGCTGTGATGTTGCTTTCAAAGTTGGCGCTGGCAAAAAAAAAAAAAAAGGAAGGATGATCAGAAAAAACAAGAATTCAAAGAGGAATGGACAAAAATATGCATTCATTCTGCCAGAGTCCAGCATAAAACCAATGTGCCTGATTTGCAGTGACACAGTTGTTGAATACTAAGGTGAGGTCAGACAAACTTGCTACAGACTGTCAGATCTACGACCCAGCAAGAAAGAGCAGCTAATGCCTCACTCAGAGTGGTCTGGGTCTTGCAAACCAGCTAACTGGTGATATTAAGAATGCACAGTGCATTTCATTAGCTGTGGACGAATCAACAGACTATACAGACAATGCACAGTTACAGTATGTGTCTTTGTCAGATATTACAGAGAAGCAAAGGGAGAATTTTGTGAAGACGTTTTAGGTATCAAACCCCTCCATAGATACACAAGAGGTGAGAATATTTATGAAGGCATCATGCAGATGCCGAAAGAAAAACAAACTGACATCAAAATGGTAGTGTCAATTGTAACTGATGAAGCTCCAGCCATGAATGGGAAAGAAGGGAGCTTTCCAGCGTATGAAAAAGCACCATCCAGACCTGCTGTCATATCACTGCATCATTCACCAGACAGTGCTGTGCGCCAGTCTTGGAAAAGAATATTCAAAAGTGATGGAAACTATTATGAAACTTGTGAACTACCCAAGATCCTCTTCAGCACCGCCTTTTACGTGCATTTCTGAATGAGGTAAGTAGACCATTTACCTTGTTTTATAGGTGCAGTTCATTAAAATAGAATATCATAATTTAATTAAAAAAATATAATTATTAAAATTAAATCAAAAAAGGCTTTAAATATTTCCATGTTCATGTAATTAATATTAAATATAAGTTTCCTTTTGAATTGTATTGTAAAAAAAAGTAACTTTTTCACAATACTCAAATTTATTGAAATGCACCTCTATTGTAATCTGGTCAGGTTTATGTTAAATAAATGTGGGCCCAGAGAAATCACCCAGCTCCTGAGGTAAATCAATTCAATGTTGTAAATCAGTTTAAATATGTAGGAATCCAAATTGTGCCTAAGCTAGAATTAGTCGCCAGTACCAACTATGAAGCCTTAATGACAGACATTAATGAGTTACTTCAGAGATGGATGTCACTACCAATGTCGATGATCGGGAGAATCAATATACTTAAAAGTAATATTCTACCCAAAATACTTTATTTATTTCAATACATTCCTTTACCACCACCTTCAGATCTATTCTCAAGAATTAAAAAAAAGTTAGTGGAATTTTTATGGAACAATAGGAAGGCTAGATTACGTCTGTCCTTACTATATTTACCATTTGATCATGGAGGTCTGAAATGTCCAAACTTTATGTTGTATTACTGGTCAGCACAACTGAGGTCTATGACATTATTTTTCATCAAATGATCTCCCTCACTGGACTGAAATGGAATCATACAATTTACCTTTACCTCTTCCCATATTCATATACTCAGACTCGGCAAAAAAATTACAGAAACAAGTTAAAAATCCATATGTAAAGCATATGATCAAAATATGGTGTGAAACCAAAAAATATTTAAAAGAACCACACTTACTGTCACAATTTAGCCCAATATGGGGTAATCAATATTTTAAACCAGGGAGAGCGGATGCTGTATTTAAAGTATGGAATTTAAAAGGGATTCAAAAGATTCAAGACTTATATCGGACATGTTCAGATAACAATGTCTTTTGAAGAACTGAGGATCAAATTTAATCTTAATAGAACACATTTTTTTTTAAATATCTTCAGCTTAGGAACTTTATTCGATCAAATCAAAATAATGCTCTCATCCGACCTACTTATTCATCCTTGGAAAAAATTTTGACGAAAGATAGTACGAGAAAGGGTATTATTTCAGAGTTTTATAACTCATTGACACTATTCTCAAGTGAAAACTCACAGAAAAGATTGAATTATTGGAAAGAAGACCTGTAAACTGAAATTTCAGAGGAACAATGGGAATTGGCTTGTACAGAAGCTCAAACCAAATCAATAAATGTACGTCTTAAATTGATACATTTTAAATGGTTAATGCGGATGTATGTTACACCGGTGGAGTTAAATAGATATAACAAAAACATACCAGATACGTGCACAAAATGTATGGAAAGTAAAGGAACCCTATTTCGTTGTTTATGGGAATGTAGAAAAATTAGAATGTTTTGGGAAGAGGTGAGGGTAACAATTGAAAAAATAATTTCAAAACAAATCATATTGAATCCTAAATTGTTTTTGTTGGGTCTGTATCCAGAAAAGCATAGCTTTAATAAGAGTGAAAGAGCATTCATAGACCTCAGTTTGCTTAATGCCAAAAAATGTATTGCACTACTGTGGAACAAGACTCATAGACCAGATGTGACTCAGTGGTTAAGACAGATGTTAACAAGCCTTCCACTAGAAAGAATAACATACATACTGAAATCAAAGGAAATTGTGTTTGAGAAAATATGGAGACCTTTCATTGATTATGTAAAGAATTTAAACATAACTTTTGAAGAAGAAGGTGAATGATGTGTGTGGACCTTGTAAATTCCAAACTGGTGAATGTATAATATGTATACTTATGTAATGGATTGCCTAGACTAACAGAGGAGCATTGTTGAAGACCTGTCTTTGTTAGTGGTTGTTGGTGTTTTTTTAGTACAATTTTTATTTTTTATTTATTTTTTTTTAAATTACTTTAGTGTTAGTGTTTGATTGTTTGTGTTGTGTTTATAAAAAAGGTTCAATAAAAAATATTGTGGAAAAAAATAAATGTGGGCCTTGTGTAAAAACATTTGCGTACCCTTGACTTGTAGTGTCCAATTAATATTTACTCAGAAGAAAATTTTCTGTTTATTGTCCCTCCCAACATCAAAATGAAATATTTGCTGATGCACTGTGCTAGCACTGCTCTGGACCACTGACCCACTGGCAAAAACATTTGAGGACCCCTGCTCTAGCGTCACTGTCCAAGAGAAGCATGAGCTTATTAAAGTACGTTAAACATGGAAAAACATCAGAAGAGGTATGTAAGCAGCGGAGGCATTTATGGTGGTTTTAACCCACTGGTAAAGGGAACAATAATGAAGAGTCGCTTAGCTAACAGGTGTGGTTAGACTTCATATGCAGGGAAAGACAAGAGTGACTGAAATGCTGAGGATTTACTTCACCAGCCACTATAGTATTAATTAACTAATTTATGCTCATTATTATGTACCTGGCAAGTTAAGATGAGTGAAATTCACCAAGTCAATGACTTTAATCCATCAACAGCCTTCAGACAAACTAAACGTGCAAACATTTGGATTTCAAAATAAGGGAGGTTTTTCCTGCTGTCTGGTTGGTGAGATTTCTAAAAAAAAAAAAACCCAACTATAAATGAATAGAAATATTATAACAGAGATAACTGCATCTTTGGTCATTTAAGTTAATTTATTTCATTAAATACAAATTTTTAATAATTTTTCTTTGAAATCAGAGTTAAATTATTCTGTTCTGGTTCTGCAAAATTACGGTCAAAAATGTAAATTGTTGTTGTCAACTTGGGAGTTGGGACCAGGAAGCAGAGTCGCAGTCTTACACGCCTCTCTGCAGCTCCTCTTCATCCGCCACCCCTCAACTTAGCCCCTGTCTTCCCCATCAGAGAATCATTGTCTGCTCCTTCCAAAGTTAATAAAAATGTAATGTATAAGTATCCCAAAGTGATTAAACAAAAAGTTGGTAAAACTCAAATTAAACATGAAGCCTCTAAATTTAATGATTTGGTCTCTCTTCCCCCTCATAATTTAAAAATTAAATGCGGTTTGTTAAATATTAGGTCTCTAACTCCCAAGTCTCTGCTAGTCCATGATCTGTTAATTGATCATCAGATTGATTTAATATCCCTTACAGAGACTTGATTAGGGCAAGAGGATTATGTTGGTTTAAATGAATCATCTCCCTCTGGTTATTAAAACTGTCAAAATCCCAGAAGTTCTGGTCGTGGAGGAGGAGTAGCAACAATTTACCATTCCAAATTACTAGTTAATGTAAAGCAAAAAACATGTCATCATTCCTTTGAGGGCCTGGTCCTCAGTATCGGGCATTTTATCAATTTTAGGCTAAACCCAATTTTATTTGCCATAGTTTATCGTCCCCCATCAACCTACTCAGAGTTTTTATCCGAATCTGCCAAATTCTTAGCTGATTTAGTGCTGAAATCAGATGTAGATAGTGATTGCCTCAATATGGCATTTAATTCAATATTAGACTCGATGGGGTTTTCTCAGAAAGTAGAAAATTCTACCCATTATCTCCACCATACGTTGGACCTTGTTCTGACATATGGCATAGAAATAGAAAATCTGGTAGTGTCTCCTCATAACCCTGTACTGTCAGACCACTGTCTGTTAACCTTTGATTTTACTATTTCTGACTATTTGGCTCCTAAAGAAAAATATTACTACAGTAGATGCCTCTCAGATGATGCTGTAACCAAATTTATGCAGACTGTTTCCTCTATGTCACGTGTCAATACAACGGAAATAAGCTATAGACAGCTTGCTCCTTCTGTAATTGATAGCATGGTAGATAGTGTTACAGCTTCTACGCATCACACTCTAGACATGATGGCCCCTTTAAAAATGAAAAAGTCTAATCAGAAATTTCTAAGTCCTTGGTTCAACACAGAAACTCGTAGCTTAAAACAGAAGACTTGTCAATTAGAAAGAAAATGGCACTCCACTAATTTAGATGAAATCTATTTAGCTTGGAGAAATCATCTTTTAATTTATAAAAAAAATCTCTTCAAAAAGCTACAATGAGTTATTATTCTGCATTAATAGAAGAGAACAAGAATAATCCCAGGTTTCTTTTCAGCATTGTAGCCAGGCTGACAAAGAGTCAGGACTCTGTCAATCCTAGCATTCCCTTAGAGCTTACTAGTCAGGACTTTATGAACTTTTTCAATAAGAAAATTTCATCTGTCGGAGATAAAATCTGTCAGATTCTTCCCACCGTTAACTTAAATAAAGTAACTACTACAACTCCTTCAATTGATATCTGTTTGGATGAGTTTACTCCAATTGACCTTTTAGAGTTAGACAAAATAATTTCCTCATCCAAGCCTTCAACTTGTCATTTAGACCCTATTCCTACCAGGTTATTTAAAGCAGACAGACAGTGACATTTTTTTATTGAACCAATCAACAGATTGTATGAAAATATTCTATTCTGTCTATTCCCGCGATTTAATATGTGTCACCAGCTTCCATAAATGACCTTATTTGCTCATAGCTCAGCCTTCACTTAGTGAGGCTGCAGTACTGCCATCTCTCGATAGGTGCGGGCATTGGTGACGTCACAACAGTAATACATAGTAAATGGCAGAACGAGAGCAAAGTGATTCGGACAGCGATTATTTTCTCGAGTTTGACGACCTCAATATAAATGATGACATTGAAAATGAGGAATCGGATGATGAAGTAGTTTTGGGTGGTGCTGAGGGGGTATTCAGCCTTATTTGTGGGAAAGAAGTGAGGGTTATGTTGCCTACCTGTGCAGTGAGCCTCATCAGAGAAACATTCCCATCTGATCACTACAAGGGATTTTGCCTACCAAGATTAGATTTGTGAACAATGATATGTAAATAAAGTTTTGTAAAATCATATATTGAGTTTATTAATGTTCATGTCAATGTTATAATTCTCATAGTTCAGCATTCATCAAAGTCGCATGTCATATACATTTGAATAATTTGAACACACTAAATTCTTCTCAGTTTGAAAAGAAATATTACATACTATACCACCTTTGTATGAACGTTTGAAAACACAGCAGAAATATACAAAGAAATACAAAAATCAATGGAGTATCACTACAGATTAAGAAAATAACTAGTTTCCAGATATAGCAATTATTATATTCCAATAAATAACATTTCACAGTTATAATGGGCACCATTTTATGGTAGAAAATTGGGGTTCCATTTTTAAAAGCACATTTCTCTTACAATCTTAGGCTTATATTTATTTTTCTTAGCAAATATGTTGCTTCCCTAAAAATTGAAAGCTGAACTGTCATTGGTAATTACTTCCGCCAGGCCGAAAAGGCCAGGAGGAGGTTATGTTTTTGCCGGGGTTTGTTTGTCTGTTTGTCAACTCCGCGTTCTTCAGCGTTTTAGGCACAAAAGCACGCGCAAAACACTGGTGGCCTGGGCCCGCCAGCGTGCCTGTGTTTGCGCGCAGCTCCAAAACCTGACACGGGCACCTGTCCGCCGCCGCATTATTTGGCAGAAATCTGACCAACACAAACTCCGCGTTCTTCAACGTTTTAGGCACAAAAGCACGCGCAAAACACTGGTGGCCTGGGCCTGCCAGCGTGCCTCTGTTTGCGCGACGCTGCAAAACCTGACACGGGCACCTGTCCGCCGCCGCATTATTTCCCAGAAATAATTTGATTTTGAAAATCATCCATTGCTTGGAATTCATTTAAAATGTTTAGTAAACATTTGCAGTGAATATTAAAAATACAAAACTTACCCTGTTTACTTCTCGTTTTCTGACAGCTGATTGCCTCGGTAGATCACCCTTGCTTTTCACGCCACTGTCACTGACACTTGTCTCAGAGTCATACTGGGGAATCGAGGGATATATAGTTGGAATAGCCGTTTTCTTTATCACCAATCTTTTTGCAAATTTCATTTCAAATTGCATCTTATTCTCGAAATCGCTGTAAACGAAATGTCTACTGCACATGTAGGGCGCTGACGAGGTGCAGGTGTGCGCGCACCTGAGGCAGATGCCTGAGAGCGGCGAGCCGTGACACCTGCAAAATATATGTGGACAAGAAAGACTGACAAACCTGGGTACTATTTCACTGGAGTCTGCTTTAATACAGAAGCTGAAGCAATAGGGAACACTGTATGTCTCTGTAATTGAGAACTTTGCTTCTAAAAAACACAGGAGGATGGACTTCCAATATAAGTAACCGGTGAGTTAAACTGTCTTTCTTCAGCATGTTTTTTCCCCCTAACCGTTCTTATGATCATGAAAATATTTGGTAATTCCGAGAAATATCCGTAATCACCGATTTTAAAACGTAAACATCAAGTGTTGCATGAAGCAAAACACAGCAGTGGCCGACGACCATGTGCGTGTGTTTGGCTGAGCTGACGTCACACAGTCAGTGGCCATCTTAGCCGCTGATCGCTTGGCTCTCCAGGGCAGCATACTTTCAAGAGCACATTGTCACCATATGCGACATTTGTTGAGACCAAAACATGTGCAGTTCGCTTTAGCTCGTCTCAGACAACAATTTCAGATATGAATTAGCAATATTGAATTTTCGTCTGTCTGTCTGCTTTAAAGAAGTCTTCCCATTTATTGGTAGCTTTATTCTTTAAATAATCAATTCTTCATTAACTTTAGGCCATGTACCGCAGGCTTTTAAAACTGCTGTAACTAAACCCTTACTCAAAAAGCCAATGCTGGATCAAGGAGTTTTAGCTAACTATAGACCAATCTCTAATCTCCCTTTCATTTCAAAACTCTTAGAAAGAGTTGTTGCTACGCAATTATTTGACCACTTGCAGGGAAATGGTTTATTTGAAGAGTTTCAATCTGGGTTTAGAATCCATTATAGTACTGAAACAGCCCTAGTGAAGGTCACTAATGACCTCCTTATCGCATCTGATAATGGGCTTGTTTCTGTACTTGTTCTTTTAGACCTCAGTGCAGCTTTTGATACTATCGATCATAATATTCTACTTGATAGATTAGAACACTATGTTGGACTTAATGGAACTTCATTGCAGCGGTTTAGATCTTATTTATCTGATAGGTTCCAGTTTGTTCATGTCAATAATGAGTTTTCTTTCAACTCAAATCTCAGTCATGGAGTCCCACAGGGATCTGTGCTAGGCCCTACTCTTTTTAGTTTATATATGATTCCGTTACGCAACATTATTAGAAAGCACTGTATACATTTTCATTGTTATGCAGATGACACACAATTATACCTGTCAATGAAGCCAGATGATAGTAATCAATTAACCAAGTTAGAAGCCTGTCTTAAGGAAATCAAAGCTTGGATGACTTGTAATTTCCTGCTATTAAATTCAGATAAGACTGAAGTCATTCTTGTTGGTCCAAAAAAACCTTAGAAATACCTTTCCAAATCTAACTTTTAGTTTGGATGCGGTTTCTCTTAATAGCTCTGTGAGGAACCTTGGAGTTATTTTTGATCAAGATCTGTTTTTCAATTCACATATTAAATTCGTTTCTAAGACTGCCTTCTATCATTTGTGTAATATTGCCAAGATTAGGAGCATCTTGTCTCAGACTGATGCTGAGAAACTGATCCACGCTTTTGTTAGCTCTAGGTTAGATTATTGTAACTCTTTATTATCAGGTTGTCCTAAAACATCTTTAAAAAGTCTTCAGTTTATCCAAAATGCTGCAGCAAGAGTTTTAACAGGTACTAGAAAGAGATCATATCTCTCCAATTCTGGCCTCCCTTCATTGGCTTCCCACAGAGTTTAAAATTAAGTTTAAAATCCTTCTTCTCACTTACAAAGCTCTAAACAATCAGGCCCCTTTTTATTTAAAAGATCTGATACTACCCTATTATCCTAACAGAGCACTACCCTCCCAAAATACAGGATTACCTGTAATACCTAGAATCTCCAGAAGTACAATGGGAGGCAGAGCCTTCAGTTATCAAGCTCCTCTCCTGTGGAACCAGCTGCCAATCTGGATTTGGCAGTCAGACTCGATCTCTGTTTTTAAGAACAGGGTTAAAACCTTCCTTTTTGATATAGCCTATAATTAGGGAGGGATTATGTGTCTCTGAACCCTCCCTTAGTTATGCTGCTAATAGGTTTAGACAGCCGGGGGACCTCCAATAATGCACTGCGCTTCACTCCTTTCTTCACACTCGATGAAATATTTTTTTTGCTGGTCATTAACATCTGTTTCTCTCCCATAGATTGAGTCCCTGTCGTGCTGTTTGCTCTCTACGTCTGTTCTTCTCATTTTCTCTATCCCCTCACCCCCCAGCCAGTCACAGCAGATGACTGCCCCTCCCTGAGCCTGGTTCTGCTGGAGGTTTCTTCCTGTTAAAAGGGAGATTTTCCTCTCCACCGTCCCCAAGCGCTTGCTCACAGGGGATCGCCTGATTGCTGGGGTCTTTCTGCAATTGTGGGGGTTTCCCCTTCTGTTGAAAGTGCTATGAGATGACTGTTGTTGTGAAATGGTGCTATATAAATAAAGTTGAATTGAACTGAATCAGGAAAAAGTAAAAACATTACCACAGTCTGTTTCAAATTTATTAAAAAAACAGTAATTTTAAAAAATAGACAAAAAATAGCCATAAAATAATCCACAAATTTATAATAAAGTCTCAAATGGACAAGACAATTTTACAAGAGGAAATTTCAAATTTAGATAAATTTACAGAGAAAAGTAGAAAACGATAAGAAAATTGTTATAAATTTTGGAGAAAAACCTTCAAGACTGAAGTCATTACTCAAATTTTTAAGTAAGTGCTCTTTGTACCCTCAACTCAACTAGAAATTTTTGGTTGTCTACTTTTAATTATTAATTTCATAGCACTGCTTTTACATGAGTTGAATTTCTGGCTACTATACCCACCTCTGACCATATAATTTAAGTACCATGAGTAAATAATTATGAATGTTTTATTTTTCCCTTCCCTGCTCTCTCAATGGAAAAAAAAAGAAACACTAGAATAAAAATACAAAAAATATACACATTTTTGTCATTTATGTAAACCATGACAAAAAATCCTGCAGGACAAAACATGACACTTGATATTTTCTAACCTGTTAGTATACCATCATAGACAGAGAGAGAACCTGAATTAGACAGGGCTCAGAGAGTGAAAGATGAGACAGAAGAGAGGAGCCAAGGAGAGGTAAGTGTTCAGGCAGAGGAAGGAGAGAAGAATGACACCAGTAAAAAGTCCAAACACAGGATGTCTGGGTGGGACCCCAACTGGACCAATATTCCAACATTCAAGCCTTGGTTGAACAATACTTTAAATCACAGGTGTCAAACTCATTCCATGGAGGGCCAAGACCCTGCAGGTTTTACCTCCACCCAGTGGATTCAACAGGTGTTTTCTCTGAATTTCTTCCCACTGATTGCTGATCAGTGAAAACACCTGCTGAAGAGACTGGGTAGAAGTAAAACCTGCAGGGTCTTGGCCCTCCATGGAATGAGTTTGACACCCCTGCTTTAAATGGTAAGTTCCATATGCAAAGTTACTGTGCAAAATAAAAAAAAAAGAAATAAATAGTATAAAATTAAAATATTCCAGTTACAATAGTGTCATGTGTTTTTCTACCACCCCCCCCCCCGAAAAATATGTTGCCACCACGCCAAGGTCTTTAAGCCAGAGGAAACACTGTAAAATCATCCAGTTTGACGCAGAACCTTCGCTGGTCTAAATAGGAATGAAACCAATTTAGGGCAGCACCTTTTATGCCCCATGAACCATTGTGATTGGGGCGTAAAAGATCTGGTTTAAAAAAAAAAGGTAAAGACTGTTGTGAAAAGATGACAAATTATCTACATAGGGAATTCTTCTGACCCGACACAGTCCCATCAGCCAGGAAAGCAGTTGGCACAGCCAGCTAAACTTAGCATCTCCGAAAGGGGGTGATGGCAGAGGACAGGATCAGTCTTTCATTGGTGTCCATAATTGAGTCACTGAGTGTGGTGAAGTCCTGTTTTAACAGTTCAGGTTGTTTTTTTTTGTGGATATCGTTAGTGCCACAGTGGATGACGACGTTCTGAATATGAGGGTGTTGTCTGAGGAGATCAGGAATCTGTTGTAGTACATCAACGACTTTAGCATAGGGAAGACAATGAGTTGCAGATGATTTCATTTTAACATGTCGGACAATTGAGTCGTCAACAATCAAGGAGGAGATGATGTTATCAGGCCCAGTTTGGGCAGGGGAGTGAGTGGCATGGTCGAGCAAGGACAGCCGCCACTTCAGCAGCCCCAATCGGCTCCTGGGGTGGAGGCTGCACAGAGCACCGATGGACGGCCTCCCTCCCTCAGGAGCCGATCGGGCTGAAGTGGCGGCCCCGATTAGAAGTCGTAGACCTGAGAGGACGATGCTGTGGCTCAGAAGTGGGATGGTCACTTACCTTGTGGCCACCTACCAAGGCTGCAGCTGTCGGCAGGGTAATAACTGTGGGGGCAGAATCTGTCGGGAGCACCAGGTTTTCTGTATCCAGTGGAGAGAAGGGGTTAGAAAAAGTCAGCTCGGTGGCGGAGGAAGGCTCAGCAAGTAGAGTCCTTCGGTCACAGACCATCACCTGGGCCCACGCTGACTCCTGGTTCGGCGTGGAGCAGGAGGGATGCCAGGGACAAGTGGCAGGGTCCTAGAGAACGGTGGCAGCAGTGTCGGAGACCGGTTTCTTTGCTTGTTGTGCCTTTAAGGTGCTTGCCAGGAGAGGAAGGTGTGTGGCTGGAGAAGAGTGCGTTTTTATCCTCACATTCACAGTGAAGAAGATGGATATCTTCCTTAAGGTCAGCATTTACTTTATATGCTTCCTGTAGTTTGTTGTTGTCAGTCAAATTGCTGGGGTCATCCTGAAGTTAATATATTCTGTATGTCGACGGCTGTAAACTAGACTATAAAGTAGGTCTACTGTACTATATTACACTACACAGAATCAGTTGAAAAATCAACCAAAAATAGCCAAGAGTGTAAAATATCAAAACAGCATTTCAGAGTGCCAAAACAAGTCAAACAGATGCCGACGCATGGGCAAGAGTTACAATGATGTGAAAAAGTGTTTGCCCCCTTCCTGATATCTCTTTTTTTTTGTATGTTTGTCACACTTAAATGTTTCAGATCAAACAAATTTAAATATCAGACAAAGATAAGTAAAAACAAAATGCAGTTTTTAAATGAAGGTGTTTATTATTAAGGGAAAAAAATCCAAACCAACATGGCCCTGTGTGAAAAAGTGATTCCCCCCCCCATTAAAACATAAATTAACTGTGGTTTATCCCATCTTTGGAAAGCTGAGTTCAATTTCTCTAGCCACACCCAGGCTGGGTTACTGCCACACCTGTTCTCAATCAAGAAATCACTTAAATAGGACCTGCCTAACAAAGTGAAGTAGACCAAAAGATCCTCAAAAGCTAGACATCATGCTGTGATCCGAAGAAATTCAGGAACAAATGAGAAACAAAGTAATTGAGATCTATCAGTCTGGAAAAGTTTATAAAGCCATTTCTAAGCTTTGGGACTCCAGCGAACCACAGTGAAAGCCATGATCCACAAATGGGAAAAACATGGAACACTGGTGAACCTTCCCAGGAGTGGCTGGCCGACCAAAATTACCCCAAGAGCGCAGCGCCGACTCATCCAAGAGGTCACAAAAGACCCCACAATAACATCCAAAGAACTGCAGGCCTCACTTGCCTCAGTTAAGGTCAGTGTTCATGACTCCACCATAAGAAGTACTGGGTAAAAATGGCCTGCATGGCAGAGTTCCAAGATGAAAACCACTGCTGAGCAAAGAGAACAAAGGCTCGTCTCAGATTTGCCAGAAAACATCTTGACGATCCCCAAGACTTTTGGGAAAATACTCTGTGGACTGACGAGACAAAAGTTGAACTTTTTGGAAGGTGTGTGTTCCATTACATCCGGCATAAAAGCAACAGCTTTTCAGAAAAGGAACATCATACCAACAGTAAAATATGGTGGTGGCAGTGATGGTCTGGGGCTGGTTTGCTGCTTCAGGACCTGGAAGACTTGCTGTGGTAAATGGAACCATGAATTCTGCTGTCTACCAAAAAATCCTGAAGGAGAATGTCCGGCCATCTGTTCGTGACCTCAAGCTGAAGCGCACTTGGGTTCTGCAATAGGACAATGATCTAAAACACACCAGCAAGTCCACCTCTGAATGGCTTAAGAAAAACAAAACAAAGACTTTGGAGTGACCTCATCAAAGTCCTGACCTGAATCCGATTGAGATGTTGTAGCATGACTTTAAAAAGGTGGTTCATGCTCGAAAACCCTCCAGTGTGGCTAAATTACAACAATTCTGCAAAGATGAGTGGGCCAAAATTCCTCCACAGTGCTGTCAAAGACTCATTGCCAGTTATCGCAAATGCTTGATTGCAGTTGTTGCTGCTAAGGGTGGCCCAATCAGTTATTAGGTTTAGGGGGCAATCACTTTTTCCACATAGGGCCATGTAGGTTTGGATTTTTTTCCCCCTTAATAATAAACACCTTCATTCAAAAACTGCATTTTGTGTTTACTTGTGTTATCTTTGTGCAATATTTAAATGTGTTTCATGATCTGAAAGATTTAAGTGTGACAAACATACAAAAAAATTGAGAAATCAGGAAGGGGGCAAACACTTTTTCACACCACTGTGTAAGTTACTAATACATTATGTATACATCCAGCTTGTTATGGATATGCAATGCATATGCCCAAAATTGAAAATTTTGGCCCTATGCCAGCATTTTACAGAAATTTTGATACGTCAGCAAATGCTGCCTAAATCATCAAGGCGTGACAGGGCCTTTCACAACCGAAAGCAGGAACCATGTCAAATACTGGTCTCAACATTGTTTTTCCTCTTGTGAAGCCTAAAATCTAACCCTAAAGCCATACCTCACTGGGCTGCGACTGTTGTCAACAAACTGTGAACAGCATTCACACGGGAGTTTCCAAAATCTCTTGAAACATTTGTGGGGGTTCTCAAGTTCCTCGCTCTCGTGTCGCTGGGATTTTGAACATGTTCAAAAAATTAATGCAACAAATTTTATCTCAAAATAGAGTCATCATGGGTATCTCAAACCCATCTAGAACCCTTCTCAATTTTTTCCTTGTTTTTGACAAGTCAAAACAGCATTACAAGAACAAAGAAATGAAGATGCCACTTATGTGTGAGTTAATTCAACAAAACCGTAAATACTGGGAGGATATTCACAGCACCCTTGCCAACTACAGAGTAGAAATTGTGCATTCTCATAGCATAATTTCAGTTTGAAATTGAATCTGGCAATAAATCAGATCGGCAGCCAAGTAATTTTCTCCCCTAGTGTGTGGGCAAGAAGTGCCCTCCCCCACCCCCAACGATTTTTTTTTCTCATTTAGTACACTGATATTATCTGTGCAAGACAGGTCGTGTTCGACAAAAAAAACCCCCAAAAAACAACACACACAGGCAAATATGTCATCAGGACTAATTCAATGTGATTACAAGTGAAAATTGTCGGTAATGCACGCATTTTCTTACAATTTTGTATCTCCACCTAGTCACGAGCTGTTGCAGCCCAGTGAGATACAGGGTTAAATGTCTGCAAGTTCAGTGAAGATCTTTCAAACAACTGGTTACTGTAGCAGCTCTGCGATTATATAAAAACAATGTCTAGGGATCTTCTAGTAGCCTAATGCCACAATAGCATATTGCTCAACCGCAGTGATTCCTGGTTCAATCCTGAGCCAGAGAGATCTTTCCTACATGTCTCTCACCTGCTCTCCCCCATTTTCTTTATCTTTATTTATATCTGTATCTGTCAAATATGAGGCAAAATGCCCAAAATAAATCTTAAAACTGTTTTGGCCAACATCTCTATACCTGTAGCCAATGCGTCGGGCAAAGTGCAAACAGGCCTCCTCCAAGTGCGTCTGAAAGCTGGCCTGCCGTGCAATTCCACCGCACTCCGGACAGACATGAGGCGCTTTGTGTTTGTGGATCCTCTGGTGGGCAGAGACGGCACATGAGTTAGGGAGCATCATCGGTGGTGAGCACTGGGTGCAGGTCTGTAAGAGTAGAAGAACAAGGGAGATTAAACAAAACAGCCAGCGACCAACATCAACTGATACCTGCAGAAACCAGTAGCACGACACATACTGTGCTCTCCTCCCCTCGACTCACTGAGTTGGGAGCAGCTCTGATCTGCTGGAAGTGGGTGACCAGCTCCGCCTTGCTGGAGAACTGCGTCTGGCACTCTGGACACTTGAAGTTGTTGTATTGCAGCCCCTCAGCCTTCTTACAGGGCAGTGGCATTAGCGCTTGGGGGCCCTGAGGAGCACGTCGGACGGGTCGAGGCTGAGCTGCTGGAGAGGAAGCGTCCTTCAGTGGGCTGGAGTTAGAAGAGACAGTGGTGCCCCCGGGTGCGGAGGAGGGAAAGGAGACTGGAGGAGAGGAGGATGAAGAGGAGATCAGGCCTGGTCAGCCAAAAGATGGAAAACAGAGGGGGCAAATGGGGAGTGGTCAGTGAGGATGAGTAAAGAATGATTTTGTTTTCAAAAATGCATTTTTGGTTGATTTATGTTGGAAATCAGACCAGAGGACCAAGAAAAAAAATAATTTATCTTTTATGACGCATTAGTGAGAAAATTGAAGATGATGTTTAAGAGTGGTGGTCAGCCAAAAAATGAATTTAAAAATATGTTCAGATGTGCACCAATCCAATTTCGGTATTGGATATAATTTCTGATATGATTCAAACGACTGGATTGGCATTGGAAACGATGGTGTCAATCCATTCAAATTAAGTTCTGTGCAGTGCTGCTCACTTTCCTAACATTTAGTAGGTGACATCAGATGATCAGTGTGAAAAACAAAATTTTTGTTATTCACAAAAGAACAACAAATGACTACTTTTAAATCATTGTGAATACAAAGTTGCAATTCTGAAATAATGGAGTGCAGTTATGTAGGAAATTGAACTACTGCTTATTTTTAACTGTTTACAAATTTGTGACCCTTCTGTGTGGAGTTTGCATGTTCTCCCCGTGTCTGCATGGGTTAACCTCGGGTACTCTGGTTTCCTCCCACAGGCCAAAAACATGCAAGTTAGGTTAACTGGAGACTCTAAAGTGGCCCGAGGTGTGAATGTGTGTGTCAGTGGTGAAGGGCTTGGTGCCATACCGTGGCTGCCTCATCCATCCAGGTGGATGCCCTGAATGTCCCTCTGGGGATCAATAAAGTATACAAAATACAAAACAAATTTATCCTATGTGCAGCTTCCTGTAAATTTAAAAGCTTTTTCTAACATTACAGTTGTTACAAATTATCAATTTAAACCAGATACTGCTTGAGAGTCCAGTATCAGCATTGGCAAATATTAGAATCAATATAACGGAATTGAATCGGCACACAAAAAAAGCTTGATTGGTGCATCCCTCCTCAGAGATTATTTTGTATATATTTTCCAATATTTCGTTACATATTGGAGTCTGTATTTGCCATTAAAATAAATTATTAGCTTTTTTATATCCAACTCCAAGTGCATTTTTAAGTGGACTAATTAATGACACTGACTTTGAAAGATGATAAATGACAAAAACGATTAGCTGCACCCATACTCACCACCAATGGGTGTTATGTCTTGCTGTCCAATCATCTGCTCCACGGTGACAGGCCTCATGACCAGGTGTGAGCACTGCATGACCAGCCCGCGCTCCTTGTGCTCCCTGGCGTGCAGCAGCAAGCTGCACTTATTGAAGAAGGCCAGCCTTTTGGCACAATGGTTGCATGTCACCTCGATGCGGAGCGATCGCCGGTCGTAGTGTCGTGCCAGGCTGCGTTCCAAAGCAAATGCATCTCCACACTCCAGGCAGCGGTAGCCTGTTGCCGGGAGTGGAAGACCCCACTCGGGTGGAGGGGGAGTGGAGAGGTCAGGCTTGTAGCTCGGCAGAAGATTTTTGCTGTTGAGGATTTTGTTAAATGCCTCCACAAGGCTCGACTGGCTTCGGGAGATGACGGCTCCTGTGCTGTTGACGATGGAAGCAGGTTTGTTTGGCTGGAGGCTGTTACCTACGATGGTGCCGCTACCGCCGTTAGCAGTTTTGTTAGTTGCTGTACGTACACTGATCCCACCAGCAGCAACTGAGAACTTTGGAGAGGAAGGAACAGAGGGTGTAGCTGGCAAGGCGGCAGACTTGGTAATGCTAACAGCAGTGGCAGACACCTTCGCCTTGTCAGATGCAGCCATTTTGTTTTGGACCTTTGTGGCAGCAGCTAACATGACGCTACTGGCTGCAAGTGTCGAAGCAGGAAGAGCATTCAAAACACTTCCTTTCTGGGAAGTTGTTATTTGACCAGGGGAACCATCAAGTTTTTGCACCTTGTTTCCTAATATCTTACATTCCCCAGTTTGAGCTTTAAGGTCCACACCTTTCCCTGCAGCACCACCTTTAGGTGCTACCCTTGTGACAGTCCGGGTGATTCCACCTGTCGAGGTTTTAATAGTTTTTATTCTAACTTTTAAGGGTCTAGATGGAGCTCCAGTAGCAGCTGGTGCTGGAGCACCTGGTTCTCCATCAGTGGGTGTGGGTTTAGGCCTGCCATCACCCACCTCCATATCTTCCTCATTTGATTTCACATTTTCGCCTTTGTCAGCTTTGCACTCAACTACCCTGTCAAGGCCATTCCCCACCTCCATCTCTTCCTCCTCCTCTTTAGGCTCTCGCAGTTCAGAGGGGGGTGGAGTGGAGGCCACTGCAGGGCTGGAGCACCTCTTAGCTGTGACTTGAGCTGTTGATTTTGGCATCTCTGGCTCAGGACTCTCTGGCGAGTCTCTCTCCTCGATGACATGCTCTGAATGTCTGTCCTCCACCCGGCAACTCTCTGTTGAACCAGACTGGGGGGTTGATGAACTCAGAGATGCCCCTGGAGGTGTGTCCCCGGGTTTAGGGTGAGATGGGGTGGAGGTTGTTGGTTGTGCAGAAGCAGAGTCGGGCTTGTAGCGTCGGCTCGGTTGAGTACAAGTCGGAGATTCTGGGCTTTCCTGGATCACCAGAGGACTTCCTAAATCAGGGTCAGAATCATCCTCCTCCATCTGCTGGGGTTGAAATCCAGCATGACCAGGTTTGGGGGCTCCATTAAAAGGCTGAGATGAGTGCAGCGTGTGTGGTGAGGATGCAGAAGGTGGAGTTGAAGACAGAGGTTTGGAAGGTGGAAAGAAAGGTGAAGCTAGTCCAGAAGTCCCACCTGCAGCCACAGGAGATGATCCGGCTGATAGGGCAGAAGGAGGAGATAATGATGCTTTGATTCCGTCCACTCTCTCTTGGCCTGCATCCTGCTGTTGTTGGTGCTGCTGCTGTAGAAGCTGCATCTTGCGTGCCCGTCCCACTGGATCTCCAGACCCCTGTGCCACAAGAGGTTTCAGTCTGTTGAAAATATTACCCCCCTGTTTGTGAGATTTTCCCGAGCCGGCACCTGCGGCTTCTGAAGATCCTTTGGGGGTGTTTATCGACCATGGTGCACCATTGGACTGAGCCTGGTTGAGGCTGAGAGGTGTGGAAACACCAGATGCCCCAAAACCATTGTGATTGAGAGCCTCTGAATCAGCTATCCCTGGGGCACATGCTCCAAGTCTAGGGGCCACATCTACCCCTGAAATCACATCAATAGGGTCCTGGTCTGCATCTCCTTCCCCTCCATCAACAGCCTCGTGACGTACTTTGTTCTTCACGATGACACTCACAATTGAGGTGTCTCCTTGGGTGTCTGGTGGACTTGACGGTCTCAATGATGACCCAACACCCACCACGCTGTCAGGCTTCCCGAGGGACCCTCCTGCGGCTCCATGGGGGCCCTCCGTCTCATCTGGGGCAGACTGGATAGCCTCTTTGGCATCTATATCAGGAATGTCAAATGCTGCCAGCAGGTCATCAAAATCTGGGGTCTTCATGTCCCCCATACCGGGAAAAACTCCTGTAAAAAAACAAAAAAACAAAACACTGACAGACGAAAAGTAAAACACACAACTGGCATATGTTGTCCAATAGCCTTTGCTCTTATATGCTACATTAAAAACGCTAAGGTATTTACATGCACATAAACAACTTGAAAGCACCTTATTCAGGAGCGACATTGAAGAGCTCGTTAACAGGGAGGCTAGCTACCCTGCTCTAGCCACTTCACATTAGCCACCTAGCGTGCTAGCGGCGTCGTTTCTGCTGTCTAACCTCTCTGACAACAGCCTCACAAATACTATACTATGAATGAGAAACGCTGCACCCAGCACACATTTAAGTGCATGCTAGGACGTGCCGGTAGACACTGCTTGAGACATGACGAGAGCGTCTAAAGCAGCAGCCTCCTGTTTTGTTTTGTTTTTAAACGATGATCCTGGCTGTCCGATGCTGCTGGCCGCTCCAGCCTCCACAGAGACGGTCACTGAGCTAACGAGGCTAACGTTCACCGTTCACAGGCCAAAGAAGCGGTGTGCTGTGGCAGAGGCGGCGACCCGGTGGTGTTGGGGTCGACAATGTCACATAAAATGATGGCAGGGATGGGATGGTTCTTTTAATATTTTGTGTATTTTGATTGTTTACCTGGATGTGCGATTCCCGACTATCCTAGCTTGCTTTCAGCTGTAAATGCTGCGCTTCCCGTCACGTGACCAGACCCTCTTGAAAAAAAAAAAAAAAAAAATTCATGGAGTATGCAGGGGATGGGAAAGACGTTTTTTTCCCCTGCTAGACATGTGATGAAATTACTGCTTTCAAACATGATAGGAACCCGTTTTAATTTGGGACGGATGTGACTTTGCGTAAACCCACTCGAGGCTCTGAAGGCACAAACACCAAAACACGCATTTGCACATTGTTTTTTTTTATTGCAAAACAAAGATATGACAGAAGTGCAGATAACTGCTCAGGTTGAAAGCCCCTCATCACATTTTTTTCTGCAGGGTCAATTATCATGTAAAGAATTGTAGGGCACTATCATTTCATTCTTCCTCACTAAATGATAGTCAAATTGTACAGGAATTATCCATTCAACATTGTATTTAAATTTTCTTCCATCTTGATGATTGAGCATCTCATTACAGAAAGATGGTATTAAATATCTTGCCATCATGCAGGCAATGCATCAGCAACTTTTTCATATACAAGTGTCCAAAATCCTGCATCAGTTTGAAAGTGTTCATCCCCCCTCATTTCTTCTTCTTTTCATCCTTTTTGCCTTCTGGCTTGTTTCCAGTCTGGGAGGCCAAGGAGCCCATAGCGTTGCGGATAGCCTCGTTGTTAGGGTCAACACCAGGCAGGTTCTCCAAGACGCTCTGAAGGAACTCCGGGTCTTGCATTACATCATAGTCATCTTCCTCCTATTAGAATGCATGATATAGACCTTCATTAAAAAAAAACCCAACCAAACAGTCTGTCATATTGATGCAGGCCAAGTACATCCCAATGCAAAAAAGATAAAAAGAGCAACAAACAGGACCAAAACCCATCCAATAAATACACTCTAGGTCCAAATACAAATAAGCTTGATTGATTAGCAAATTGGGGTCTAGAGAAGGGTGAATGAGTTTTTGAATAAGGCATCACAATATATTTTGCATCTGTGAGAACAAAACCACAATTCAAGTTGGTGGAGTTGGACAGAAAAAAAAGTCAGTGACAGAGAAGCACTTTCTAGCCTTTTGAAACAATTGCCAAGAGTTCCCAGATCTCTTCACCTTTGATGCTGACCTTGAACACAACCTGGATGCAGGCATGAGTTTTGTGAACATTGGGCAAATTGCCTAAAAAGTAGTGATGTTTTGAAATGTGTACAGACAGATGAAAGGATTGATGCAGCGCCATTCCATTAGCTCCTTTCAGCTTCATGGACTGGGCTAAAAACACTAATCTCGTGGATGGCATAAAATACCTATGGATGCCAGCAGTTGTAGTTTTGGAAAGATGGTGCCCAGAATTCACTGAAATCCCTTAAAGGGGTCATTGACTGCACTTTTTCCATATGTTGACATCTCCCACAGGACTTGATGAATGTTTATGACATATTTTGGTCAAATTGCCTTTAATTATTGCCACATCATTGTGAGTCATGTTTTGCAGCATTCCTCACAATGGCTCATTTCAGTGAATGTCACTTTAAAACAGCCAAGAAATGCGGTTAACTCTGCCCTCCCTCTTACGTCAGTCTTAGCAGGCTAGTTCCTAGCTTGGATAGCAAGCCTGTGCCAGCTAATGTAAATGCCTAAAAGAATGAATGAAATAATGCATCACTGGTGGAGTGTGTGGTTTCAGTAATTGACAGGACATGAGCAGGGATGCAAGTTATCAGTTAATTCATTAATCATTAGTTGATTCACCTCATCAATCAATGAATTGATGAGCAGCAATTTTCCTGAGAATCTGAATTTCCCTTTGTACAACACGTTCTGTCTATAACATAAAAACCTAATTACTGTTCTTGATATACTGAATAAAACCTACACATCATATTCCTCAATGATTTATTATACCTTTTGCATTTACAGTGGGGAAAATAAGTACTGAACACGTTGAGTGATGATATAGAGTGAAGTACGTGGCGGTAATGCACCTGTAAGCTGGTTGCCAACCGCCAATCAAATCTAAAAGAAGAAGAAGAACATTTTTCCTCATTAAACATTTCTGATGGGGCCACTGACCTGAGATTTTTTTTTACTAGGTATCAGCAAGAACCCAAGTAATCCATACATACAAAGAAATCAAGGCAACTGTGTTCACAAAACAAGTTAAATTTAACAAAGTGGAATGACACAGGAATAAGTATTGAACACGCTTGGTGAAAAACGTATTTAACACATGAAGAAGAAGGTGCAAAAAAAGCACAGAAAGCCAAGAAACCAACTGAAATCCATCAGAATATTGGAAGCCATCCCCCATCAGTGCAAATTAATTTCAGCTGGTTAAGTCCTGACTCAGTCTTTAAAAAGGTCTGTGAATATCAGATAGTCACACCACAAACTCATGATGGTTAGAAGCAATGAGCTCCCTCTAGACCTTCGCAACCTTATTGTTGCAAAACATAATGATGGCATTGGTTACAGGTGCATTTCTAAACTGCTGAATGTTCCAGTGAGCATTGTTGAAACCATCATTCGGAAGTGGAACGAACATCATTTTACCATAGACCGGCCACAACCAGGAGCTCCTCACAAGATTTCTGACAGGAGTCAAAAGAATTATCAGAAGAGTTATCCAAGAGCTAAAGGCCACTCATGGGGAGCTCCAGAAAGACCTGGAGTTAGCAGGTACTGCTGTTTCAAAGAAAACAATAACACAGCATAACAAAAATAATTTTTTTGTAAGTTGTCTGTGTTTTTTCAACTGATTTAAGACAATTTTGCATCGCTGAATCCGAAAATGACATCCGTTTCTCTCAATCAGGTCAGGTTTCTATGTTAAGCTATAAGCAGTTGTACAGTTGTACTGTAAATTGAATAGTATACACTGATAAAGGTAAGTACATGTAAATTGAATGTTACATCATCATTGTTCAAAATTCAGAGAATTTCAAGAAATATAAAAGAATTTTGCATCATGTGGAGTTTGCATGTTCTCCCCGTGTCTGTGTGGGTTTACTCCGGGATTTCTCCGGTTTCCTGCCACATGCCAAAAACATTCAAGTTAGGTTAACTGGCATCAAAACTGGGGATTCAAAATTGTCCTTAGGTATAACTGCGAGAGTGAATGGTTGTCTGTCTCTCTGTGTTGGCCCTGCGGTGGACTGGTGATCTGTCCCGGGTGTACCCTGCCTCTCGCCCAAAGATGCTGGGATAGGCTCCAGCCCCCCCGCGACCCAAAAAGGATTAAGTGGAAGAAGATGAATGAATGAATAAAGCGAAAATAAGATAAGATAAGCCTTTATTAGTCCCACAACGGGGAAATTCCAGGATTGCAACAGCACAGGGATAGCAACACTCAGAGCAACAATCAGAAGGCAAGAAAAAAAAGCAAGCAAGCAAGAGCAGCTAATATACATATGTACATATTACTATAAAATATATATACAGTATACACACACACAGACACACAGTGCAGAGCATTGTAGCTGGATGGAATAAATATATGAATATATAAACACCCACAGTACGGAGCATTGCAGCTAGGTGGAATAAATATGCAAATATATAAACCCACACAGTGCGGAGCAATGTAGCTAGATGGAATAATATGTAGATATATAAACACACAGTGCGGAGCATTGTAGCTAGATGGAATAAATATATAGATATATAAATATAAACACATCCAGTGCATGTAAACAAAAACGTAAGAAAACATGTGGCCATAGTTCAAAAAGTTGACCTGATTGAGCAAAACCAATGTGATTTTTTTGGATTCGGCACATCAAAATTGTCCTAAATCAGCTAGAAAAAACTTAGACAATAAATTTGGTGTTGACCAGTGTAAGTAATGTACTCAACAAACATGGGCTCTATGCCCACTCACCTCGCAAGACTCCATCGCTGAAGAAAAAGCATGTTGAAGCTCATTGAAAGTTTGCTAAACAACATTTGGGCAAGTCAGTAAAAATACTGGGAAGATATAGTCTGGTCAGATGAGACCAAAATTGAACTTTTTGGATGCCACAACACACAGCATGTTTGAAGGAGAAAT
Organism: Pholidichthys leucotaenia; assembly: GCA_020510985.1. NCBI lineage: Eukaryota > Metazoa > Chordata > Actinopteri > Cichliformes > Pholidichthyidae > Pholidichthys > Pholidichthys leucotaenia. The sequence continues at coordinate 94,549,365 of CM035839.1, forward strand.
GGCCCTGCACATCCCATCATGATGTGGGGGTGTTTTTCAACACATGATACAGGCAGACTTCATATAATTGAAGGAAAGATGAATGGACAAATGTACAGAGACGTCCTTGATAAGAACCTGTTGCCATCTGCCAAGATGCTGAAAATGAAATGAGAGTGGACATTTCAGCAAGACAATGATCCCAAACACACAGCTAAGGAAACTCAACTGGTCCAGAGAAGGAAAATAAAGATGCTAGAATGGCCCAGTCAGTCACCTTACCTGAATCCAATTGAAAATCTATGGAACAAACTGAAGATTAGAGTTCATAGAAGACACCCATGGAACCTTCAAGATTTGAAGACAGTTTGTGTGGAAGAATGGGCTAAAATCACTCCTAAACAATGCCTGCACCTAGTTTCTCCATACAGGAGGTGTTTGGAAGCTGTTATTACCAACAAAGGCTTTTCTACTAAATATTAAATAAATTTCACCAAGTGTGTTCAATACTTATTCCCTGTGTCATTCCACTTTAAAAATAACTTGTGAACACAGTTGCCTTGATTTCTTTGTATGTATGGATTACTTGGGTTGTTACCAATATTTGGTGAAAATCTCAGATCAATGACTCCATCAGAAATATGTTGAGTGAAAAAAATGTTGATGTGTTCAATACTTATTTTCCCCACTGTATTTTTTTACTACAGATAATGGCTTTTTTTAGTTTAACAAATTCTGCACTGTACAGTGTGCACTATGTGTTGGTGTATCTCAGTAAATTAAAAGCCAATGATTTGTAATTTATTTTAAAAACTAACCAATATCATCAAATTCATTCAAAAAGGTTTAAAATATTTCCCTTTGTGTAATGAATATAGTTTATCTTTTCTAGTTATATTACAAAAATGTAACTTTCAGAGTGTTTTAATTTACTTAGATGCACTAGTGGACTCTTAACAGAAAAATTGGGAGCTGCTTTGTCTGCTGCATGGTAAACGGCCCCTTTCATAGTTCCCCTGCAATCCAGGCAAACCCAGTACGAACAGGGCTCCCTCTCGTGCTACTTGATGTGGGCCAAGCCCTGTAAACGGCATGGGTCATTGGCCACCTCACTTCAGCCTGGCGGACATCTGAATAGGAAACATGGATAAACAGACGATGAAATAGGTGTCACCATCACCACATCAAATCACAGCGACACAGAGTGGGACTGAATCAGAAGGTTGTCATTATTCTGACAGATTATATTAATTTTGAAGCTGCAGCAGACAACTGTGTGTGCCACAATTACACAAATATCACAGCGGCTGAGAATGAGGTTTGAGAGCATTTTTTTCACTTAATCCTGCGGAACCTCCAGCTGCTCTGACCGTCTCCGGCCGCTGTGGAGCTGAATACCAGCCTGTTCTGTTAGTCCAAGCAAGGCTCCTCTGCTGCTGTGTGTTCAAATGCTACCTCAGTGGTAACTTGGGTCTGGTCTGCTTTCGCATCTAGCAGTGGGTTGAAGACAGTGGGGATGGGGGTTTTTTTGCACTCGTGTAGTCTTTTTCCCACCATTTCTCTGCCCTGCTGATTTGAAGAAGGCGCGTGGATTGGATCTTCAAACTTGTGTGTCGATGTACTCAGGAAGGATGAGGCATTCCGTACTACACAAGCGCATGTGCTTTGGGGCTTGGCATCTTCTGTTCTCTTTCCTTTTGTTTTGGTTGAAAGGAAACAATGGGTGATCGCGTGTGCCCTCACCTGGACAGCGACGCCACTACACTTCACAGAATAAACTCCCTTTGAAAAGGACTGGCAAGTTATCAATTAATTGACCACTAATTTAATTTAGTCAACTAAATTCTTATCGACAATTAACCACAAGTTAATTAATCATTAACATCCCCCAACATGACTGGTCCCTGAAGTACAATAAGCACAGAAACATTTGTAAATGGTGGCCCTAAGTGCCTAGCTGACGTTTAAGAGTGACGTATATGCAGTGTTGGGAGTAACACATTACTGTAACACCACTACTTTTGCAGTAATGTGCTGTGTAACGAAATTACTCTTTAAAAATTCAGTAATGCATTACAGTTACTGAAATTTGATCAGATGCATGACTCGCGTTACTCATTTTATTAATATGGATAGATATTTTTAGCGCAAATAAATGTAAACTGATCCTACTTAGCTGGTGCAGCCATCAGTCTCCTCCGCCAGTCGGTTTCCTGTCCTGCTCCCACCGCAACCCGGTGGGAAGAAATGCCGTGGCGATGGCGACTTCTCATATCGAGCCCTTATCACCTGTTGTCCAAGCGTTGAGTAGCCCCCACATCAGCTCCTACCTCTGTGGTTAAACATAAGTATTTTTAGAGCAAGAAGCTCCCATTTAATGTCCACACTTGTGCAAATGTGTAAGTTGTGTAAGTAATTCTGTAAGTTTTCTTACCGCACAGAGAAAATGTAACTGTGACTTGTTGCAGTAAAGAACAACTTCTTCTAAGGTGAACTTTCATTTATCTGTGCTTTCTGTTTGATTTTCTTATTCATTTACATGTTGTTGCGATATGCAACTATTTCATGGAAGTAAATCCTCTAAATATGCATTTTAATGGGCTGGTTCAGGGGTGTCAAACATATGGCTCATGGGCCAAAAACGGCCCACCAGGGGATCCAAAATTTTCTCTGTGAATTTACAGCTTTATTTATAGTAAATTTCTGACTTTCTACTGATTGCAATAGTTTGTGTAAATCTGAGACATTTTTTCTCTGTGAGATGAGACGTTTTTCTCATCAGTTTTCTTTTTCTTCTTTTTTCTGATGAGAGCAAGGGGCCCTTGATCTTGCTATGTATGCAAGATGATTTAAGTATGCATTTAAAAGTAACGTGAAAGTTACTTTTCCAAGTAACTAGTTACTTTAATCATGCAGTAACTGGTAAGTAGCTCAGTTGCTTCTGAAAAGTAGTAACTAATAAGTGCAACTAGTTACTATTTTTTAGTAACTTGCCCAACACTGCGTATATGGTCAAGTGTTGGTAGATGAACAAGGATTCCAGTGGGAGTGAATACATTTTATAGAAAATAGTGATTAAAACTGGCCGAATCAACAGTTAAGCTAAGGCCAAGTGTCCTGTCCAACCACCAAGCTAATGCTAACGGTTTGATGCAGAATTACAGTGAAAATATAACAACAGAAGACAGATTGATGAAAGATATACCAACTGGATTAGTAAACTAAGTGGAAACAGGGATGTCTAAGGGCAACTGAAATCTAAAGAAAATAATATAAACCACACTTGGTAAGCAAACTCCCTAGTAGCCTTGTTAGCTCTTAAGCTCAAGCCTTTGACTCTCTGTCCAGTTAAATAACAGGCCAATAATAAAGCAGGGGGAGGGTATCAAGGTTGGTCTTTCCTTTACTTGACATAAAAGAACCCAGAAGAGTTAATAAAGGCGGTGTGTTTTTTTGAGAAGTGAGTGCTTTAATATTTTTTCAATAATAATGTGACCAACAGATGCAATTCAGAAGGTTAAAAACTTCAAAAACACAATTTTTCAGTCAGTGACCCCTTTAAAAAGTCAAATATTCCAAAACAATTCAAAATCTAAAAATTTGCAATGGCCCATTTTACACCTGGCATTAAAATGTATTCTCTGCTTCAATTGGTATCAGATAGTGCCAAGTACCGGTGTAAATACACTAAAACAATAGGTCAAACTACTTCCAAAAGTGGTCAGGGAGATTGTGACCACACAAAAGCGGTGGTATAACATCCGCTGCCTAGTGCCTCTTGGGGTGGCTGTAGCGCAGGTGTAGTGTGGCCAACTACTAATCAGAGGATCAGTGGTTTGATTCCCGCTCTGTCTGCAGTCTACCTGTCGAAGTGTCCTTGAGCAAAACACTGAACCCCCAGTTACTTCTGGTGGGTCAGGCCAGTGCCTTGCATGGTGGCTCCAACGCCATCAGTGTGTGAATATGTGCATGAATAGCAAATAGCAAGATCTATAAAGCGTTTTGGTCATCCAGAGATGAGTAAAAAAGCATTATATAAGTGAACGCCATTTACCATTTATAGCAGGGAGGGGCAACTGGCGGCCCCGTTCCCTCATCCACTGCAGCCCACCAGTCCATTTCCAAAAATCAATTATTTATTTATATCAAGTTTGCCGTATTGGAGCCGCATTCTTAAATGCAATTATAGAGTCCGCCAGCAGAGGGAGCGCTAATTGAAACCTAGGTGCTGCTCTATGCGAGAGGTCAAGTGAGAGAGCAAGAGAGAGGGAGCCACAGAGGGAACAGTGCACCGGTGGAGAATGTGTTTTTAAGGTATGTTTTCTTTCTAAAGAGCACGACTGAAGCACTGACAGTTTCAATCCCATGTCAGCAGTAAAAGTTCAGAGAATGTGGTCGTTGTAATCTCCTGATTTTTTTTGTTCATTTATACCAGTGGCTCTTAAACTATGTTTTATTCCCCATTTTGGGGAGCCAGATGACTAACAAGCCCACCTACACACAGCTATTTCTCTGCCCCTCCACACCTACAATGAATCCAAGAGCAAGCTAAGCCTTGTCATATTTCCTTTTCTTCTTGGCTTTTTTTGTTAATTATCATCCAGAATTTCTCTTTGCTCATCATTTGATTTGATTTCATCATTGATTTGATTAGATCATTTGATGGAGAGAGTTTTAAAAATTAGGTCATGATAAAATTGTATCCATCCATCTTCTACTGCTTAATCCTTTTTGGGTCAGAAGGGGGACTGGAGCCTATCTCAGCATCTTTGGGCGAGAGGCAGGGTACAAGCTGGACAGATCGCCAGTCCATTGCAGGGCAGATATAATTTTATCAGTAATTTTAATTCTAATATGAAAAAACACTGAATAGCTTTTATTTTCATTTGCATTTTCAGTTTTAATTGTGAAACTTTTGACTTTGCAGGAAATAATACCCCCCACCCTGGAAGGTTTACATGTAAATCTGGCCCTCAGGAAGTGAGGAAACAATTTTGTGGCCCTCACTACCACCAAGATTGCCCATCCCTGATTTACAGTATCATATGCAGTTGCCAGTTCTGCTTATTTCCTTCCAAATTTAAGTTTGTTTTTGCCATAGACTTAAGTATTTTTCAGTTGCTTGTTTGTCTTACAATATCAACACTTTGATCTTGACAAAGAATGCTTTATCACCCGTTTTAATAACAGCATGGCACATGGTACATTATACGTCTATCTATAGTCATTATATACAGTATAGTGCATAGCCAGCACACCAATGACCAAGAAAAAAAATTACACATTCATGACTCAGTATACTGTAGCATGTAATTGCAAGAAGTTTAAGCAAAACAAACTACTATCAAAGTGGAACAAATTTAGAAAATAATCAGAAAATCATTTAACCCCCTACAATATGCACATCGTCAATACATGTACAAACACTGCATAAAATGAAAATGTCCTGACTTGAAAACTGTTGGAGGAGTAAGCTGGACAAACAATGTACCAGGGTTTCCACTGGTAACATTTCCGCGTGGCGGGCCGCCACCCCTGAAGCTATGCTGTCACGCTAAGGAAAAATAAGTTTAAGAAAAATAAATGAAAGAATGACACACTGCAAGCGTGCACAAGAACAACGCGTGTGATAGTCATCCACGCATCGGAGTTCGGAAGCGCACTGCTCATGTGACTGTTTCAGTCGGCAGGCAGAGTGTCTCTCTAGCGTCATTGTCTGCGAGAAGCATAAGCTCATTAAAGTACTTTAAACGCGCAAAAAAGCAGTCTTTCAAATAGGACTCAAACCAGCTAAGTGCTGTACCAGAAAGTCCCACCCAGTCTTTCAGCCGGTCTAGTAAGATGTTATGGTCGACCGTGTCGAATGCAGCACTGAGGTCCAGTAAAACCAAGACTGAAATGTTGCCATTATCTGTATTGGAGTGGATGTCATTAAGGACTTTAACTAGCGCTGTCTCAGTGCTGTGGTGTGGCCGAAAACCTGACTGGAAGACATCAAAACAGTTATTTAATGTCAGGAAGTTGCACAATTGTTGAAAAACAGCTTTTTCTATTATTTTATTAAGAAAGAGGAGGTTTGATATGGGCCTATCGCTATTCATGAGTGGGGTGTCCAGGATGCTTTTTTTTTTTTAGAAGTGGCTTGATAACAGGTGTTTTAAAGCACTGAGGGAAGACACCTGAATGCAGAGACATATTTATGATCTGTAGTAGATCTGAGGCCATACAATATGAAACATTTTTTAAAAAACCCTGTTGGGAGAGTATCAACGCAGCAGGTAATAGATTTCAGGTGGCGCATGATGTCAGACAAGATTTTATGATTGGAAAAAATTTCGCCATGGTGTTTATGTCTTTCTCAACATGGACACAGCGGAAGCACATGTCCAGCACCTGGCATAGGAGTACTGACTGACTGTCGGGTAATTTTCTGAATTTTGTCAGTAAAGAAAAAGGCAAAGACATGGCAGGCATGGTCGGATAGAAGTTCAGGGGCTACTGACACAGGGGGATTTGTTAGCCTGTCAACAGTAGTGAATAAGATTTTGATTTGATTTTGTGTATTTTATCGATTCCCAGAGGAGAAATTCAGGGCATCCGCCTGGATGGATAAAGCAGCCATGGTACGGTGCTATCCCTTCACCATTCACACACACATTCACACCTAGGGCCACTTTAGAGTCTCCAATTAACCTAACCTGCATGTTTTTGGCCTGTGGGAGGAAACCAGAGAAATCATGGCGTAAACCCACGCAGACACGGGGAGAACATGCAAACGCCACACAGATCACTGTTGGTCAGGGATCGAACTCGGGATCCCAAGGCCAAGGGTGAGTTGATGTGCTGCCAAAGTGCTAACCACTGTGCCACTACACCACCCTTGCGTGCCAATGCACCACACAAAATGTGTGCATTATAGTTGTTTTTAGCAATGTCAGAAAAATATGCTTGACTTGCATTTCTCACCTCCAAATTATAAATGCTCAGTCTCTCATTATAGATTTCATAATGAACCTGTAATTTTTTTTTCCACCACCCGCGTTCAGCTTGTCGACACTTTTTTCAGCTCTTACTAGTTTGGCATTTCTCCATGGAGGTTTCTTTTTAATAGTGACCATCTTCACCTTGATGGAAGCAATGGCATTGATAATATTTGTATCCGAAATAGGACTGTAGTGACCATTTGTCTAAATTCAAAACTTAAACTTAGAAAAAAGCAAACTTAACTTTAACTCAAATGATTACTACTGCACCATGGGTTTGTGGTTTACGTAGGCAAAAGAAATTCATTGTCCATACAATTTGACATTTTTGAGTAATTTACTTATTCCAAGAACAGGCAAACAGAAGTTTCCACTCCTTCCTGCCTCTCCCGCTCTGGTAAAAAATCATAGGCCCACCCAGGTGCATGCTGGTCCTATCCCTGCCTGCCTCACCTACAGTGGTGTGAAAAAGTGTTTGCCCCCTTCCTGATTTCTCATTTTTTTGTATGTTTGTCACACTTATAAATATTTCAGATCATCAAACAAATTTAAATATCAGACAAAGATAACACAAGTAAACACAAAATGTAGTTTTTAAATGAAGGTGTTTATTATTAAGGGGGAAAAAAAAATCCAAACCAATATGGCCTTGTGTGAAAAAGTGACCCCCCCCCGTTAAAACATAATTAACTGTGGCTTATCACATCTTTGGAAAGATGAGTTCAATTTCTCTAGCCACACCCAGGCCTGATTACTGCCACACCTGTTCTCAATCAAGAAATCACTTAAATAGGACCTGCCTGACAAAGTGAAGTAGACCAGAAGATCCTCAAAAGCTAGACATCATGCTGCGATCCGAAGAAATTCAGGAACAAATGAGAAACAAAGTAATTGAGATCTATCAGTCTGGAAAAGGTTATAAAGCCATTTCTAAGCTTTGGGACTCCAGCGAACCACAGTGAAAGCCATTATCCTCAAATGGCGACAACATGGAACAGTGGTGAACCTTCCTAGGAGTGGCTGGCCGACCAAAATTACCCCAAGAGCGCAGCGACAATTCACAAAAGACCCCACAACGACATCCAAAAAACTGCAGGCCTCACTTGCCTCAGGTAAGGTCAGTGTTCATGACTCCACAATAAGAAACAGACTAGGCAAAAATGGCCTGCATGGCAGAGTTCCAAGACGAAAACCACTGCTGAGCTAAAAGAACACAAAGGCTCATCTCAGTTTTGCCAAACAACATCTTGATGATCCCCAAGATTTTGGGAAAATACTCTGTGGACTGACAAGACAAAAGCTGAACTTCTTGGAAGGTGTGTGTCCCATTATATCCAGCGTAAAAGTAACAGCATTTCAGAAAAGGAACATCATACCAACAGTAAAATATGGTGGTGGTAGTGTGATGGTCTGGGGCTGTTTTACTGCTTCAGGACCTGAAGACTTGCTGTGGTAAATGGAACCATGAATTCTGCTGTTGACCAAAAAATCCTAAAGGAAAATGTCCCACCATCTGTTCGTGACCTCAAGCTTTATGTGCACTTGAGTTCTGCAGCAGGACAATGATCCAAAACACACCAGCAAATCCACCTCTGAATGGCTTAAGAAAAAGAAAATGAAGACTTTGGAGTGACCTCGTCAAAGTCCTGACCTGAATCCAACTGAGATGCTATGGCATGACCTTAAAAAGGCGGTTCATGTTCGAAAATTCTCCAATGTGGCTGAATTACAACAATTCTGCCAAGATGAGTGGGCCAAAATTCCTCGACAGAGCTGTAAAAGACTCATTTTTTTTTTTTTTTTTTGTTACTTATTTGTACCCGTAGGTAGACTTGGTTTGCAGTCTGGTGACAAGCCACCGGCTGCTGGTCGCTGCGTGCACGAGCGCCCTAAACCTACATGTTTTTGGTGTGCGGGAGGAAACCGGAGAAATCCCGGAGTAAACCCGCGCAACACGGGGAGAACATGCAAACTCCACACAGCTCACTGTTGGTCGGGGGCTGGGATCGAACCCACGATCTCATGATCCCCGCGATCCCCCAGCCGAGGGTAAAACTGTGCTGCCACAGTGCTAAACCACTGCGCCACCGTGCAGCCCCATTGCCAGTTATTGCAAATGCTTGATTGCAGTTGTTGTTGCTAAGGGTTATTGTCTGTGAGGAAGCCCTCCACCTTCCTCCTATTGGCGTTTTTCGTGAGTTTTATGCCTCTCCTCAGGTTAGCTCTGGCAGTACTGTACAGAAAGCTGTTCCTCTGTCTGAAGGCTGAGTTGCGGGCTCTGATCAGAGCCTGGACTTCACTGGTCATCCAGGGTTTGCGGTTTGGAAATACCTGGATGTAATACATTTTCTACACAGCATGATGTAGAAAAGGACAGATTCGGTATAGGAGTCCAGGTCCTGCTGTTCAAAGATGCTCCAATCAGTGCAGGCACTCTGGACTCTTCCAAAGGGGGATGTAGGCAGGAATCAGAAACAGGAAGAGATGGTCTGATTATCCAAGGTGGGGGAGGGGGTGGCTCTGTAGGCATGCTTAAGCCTAATTAATTATGCAAACAAAACTAAACGAATAAGCAAACTACTTATAAACTAAATAAACAAAATTACCAAATAAAAACAATACCAAAATATAACTTTTTTTTTTTTCCACAATATCTTTATTGAACCTTTTTTTTTTTTTTTTTTAACAAACATGATACAAACAATCAAACACTAACACTAAAGTACTACAAAAAAAAAAAAAAAATGCACTAAAAACACCAACAACCACCAACAAAATCAAGTCTTCAACAATGCTCCTCTGTTTAGTCTAGACAATCCAATACATAAGTATACATATTATGTTCACCAGTTTGGAATTTACAAGGTCCACACACATCATTCACCTTCTTCTTCAAGAGTTATGTTTAAATTTTTTACATAATCAATAAAAGGTCTCCATATATTCTCAAACACAATTTCCTTTGATTTTAGTATATATGTTATTCTTTCTAATGGAAGGTTTGTTAACATCTGTCTTAACCACTGAGTCACATCTGGTCTATGAGTCTTTTTCCATAATAGTGCAATACATTTTTTGGCATTAAGCAAACTGAGGTCTATGAATGTTCTTTCACTTTTATTAAAATTATGCTTTTCTGGGTACAGACCCAACAAAAACAGTTTAGGATTCAATATGATTTGTTTTGAGATTATTTTTTCAATTGTTACCCTCACCTCTTCCCAAAACATTCTTATTAATCTACATTCCCATAAACAATGAAATAGGGTTCCTTTACTTTCCATGCATTTTGTGCATGTATCTGGTATATTTTTGTTATATCTATTTAACTCCTCCGGTGTAACATACATCCGCATTAACCATTTGAAATGTATCAATTTAAGGCGTGCATTTATTGATTTGGTTTGAGCTTCTGTACAAGCCAATTCCCATTGTTCCTCCGAAATTTCAATTTGCAGATCTTCTTTCCAGTAGTTTAATCTTTTCAGTGAATTTTCACTTGAAGATAGTGTCAGTGAGTTATAAAACTCTGAAATAATACCCTTTCTTTTACTATCTTTCATCATCATTTTTTCCAAGGATGAATAAATAGGTCGAGTGAGAGCTTTATTTTGATTTGATCGAATAAAGTTTCTAAGTTGAAGATATTTAAAAAAATGTGTTCTATTGAGATTAAATTTGATCCTCAGCTCTTCAAAAGACATTATGTTGTCTGCACATGGCAAATATAAATCCTGAATCTTTTGTATCCCTTTTAAATTCCATACTTTAAATACAGCGTCCGCTCTCCCTGGTTTAAAATATTGATTACCCCATATTGGACTAAATTGTGACAATAACTGTGGTTCTTTTAAATAGTTTTTAGCTTCACACCATATTTTGATCATATGCTTTACAAATGGATTTTTAACTTGTTTTTGTAATTTTTTTGCCGAATCTGAGTATATGAATATGGGAAGAGGTAAAGGTAAATTGTATGATTCCATTTCAGTCCAGTGAGGGAGATCATTTGATGAAAAATAATATGTCATAGACCTCAGTTGTGCCGACCAATAATACAACATAAAATTTGGACATTTCAGACCTCCACGATCAAATGGTAAATATAATAAAGACAAACGTAATCTAGCCCTCCTGTTGTTCCATATAAATTCCACTAACTTTTTTTTTTATTCTTGAGAATAGATCTAAAGGTGGTGATAAAGGAATGTATTGAAATAAATAAAGTATTTTAGGTAAAATATTACTTTTAAGTATATTGATTCTCCCGATCATCGACATTGGTAGTGACATCCATCTCTGAGTTAACTCATTGATATCTGACATTAAGGCTTCATAGTTGACACTGGCGACTGATTCTAGCTTAGGCATAATTTGGATTCCTAAATATTTAAACTGATTTACAACATTGAATTGATTTACCTCAGGGGCTGGGTAATTTCTCTGGGTCTCATTTAGCATTAATATTGAAGATTTAGTTTTATTTATTTTATATCCTGATATTTCCCCAAAATTCTTTATTAAATTCAACAAGGTTGGAATTGATTTTTTTAGATTCGACATAAACAAAATTATGTCATCGGCGTACAGGGAGATTTTATGTTCTGTTGGTCCAACTTTAATTCCATATATTTGTGAATGTAAACGTATCGCTATCGCTAAAGGTTCAATTGCCATAGTAAACAGTAAAGGTGAAAGTGGACAGCCTTGTCGACATCCTCTATTGATTTTTATTGGTTTTGAAATATTGTTATTTGTTAGGATTTCTGCTGTAGCATTATTGTATATTATTTGAACCCATTTTATGAAATTATTTCCAAGTCCAAACCTTTGTAGGACTTCAAAAAGAAAGGGCCATTCAACTCTATCAAAGGCCTTTTCGGCGTCCAATGATAGGAGAGCTGTATCCGGTGCTTCTTTATTAAAATAAATAATATTAAATAGTCTTCTTACATTATGGAAGCCTTGTCTACCCTTTATAAAGCCATTCTGATCTCGATTAATAATATTTGGTAAAATTTCTTGTATTCGTCTTGCTAAAATTTTACAGATTATCTTAAGGTCGGCGTTTAATAGGCTTATTGGTCTCATATTTTCACATTTATTAGAGGGCTTACCTGGTTTTGGCAGCAGTATAATTAAGGCATTATTTATGTATGATGGTAAATTATTATTTTGAAATGCTTCTAAAACCATTTCCAAAAAAGGTTTTATTAATTTATTCTTAAATTTTTTATAAAGGTCAACTGGAAGACCATCTGGTCCTGCACTTTTTCCTGATTTCATATTATCAATGGCTAGCCCAACTTCTTCTTGACTAATTTTAGAATCCAATATCTCCCTGTTTTCATTTGGAATACACGGTATAGATAGTTCGTTCAAAAACCCATTTAGTTTTGTTAAATCAGGTTCATTTTTGGTATCATATAATTTTTCATAGTAATCTCTAAAGGCTCTATTAATTTCTAAAGGATCTATAACTACCTGTCCGTTACTTATAATACTGGTAATTGGTGTTTTAATTTCCAATTGTTTAATCTGCCATGCTAATAATTTTCCCGATTTTTCACCTTGTTCATAAAAAGATTGTTTCAATCTTAGAAGACTCGAGGCAGCTCTATTCGCTGATTTTTTGTCGTATTCAGCTCTCAAAATCAGTAATTCATTCTCCAACCTTGGGTCACTTCCTGCATACACTTTTACCTGAAGATTTTTTATTTTATGTTCCAATTTAGCTCTCTCCTCTCGAGTCTTCTTAGATTTTGATCCTGTATAACTAATAATATGTCCCCTAATAAAAGCTTTGAAAGCCTCCCACTTTACACATGCTGATGTTTGTGTAGTATTGATGTCAAAGAACTCGTCTATCTGTTTTTCTATATACTTGACAAATTCCTCATCCTGAAGCCATTTATGCTGAAATTGCCATCTACCTGATTCCTTTGTCAATTTTTTATCTACATATATTAGACAACAGGGTGCATGATCAGAGATCACGATGTTATCATAAAAGCAGTTTTGAATCTTGGACCTTAATTCTGTGGAAATCAAAAAATAATCAATACGTGAGAATGTCTTGTAGGTACTGGAATAACAAGAATAGGCTTTAACTTGTGGTTTCATTTCTCTCCATATATCTAACAATCTCAATTCTTTCATAAAATGATTAATAGTCATCCTACATCCAATGTGCGTACAATCCAGTCCTGTTGATCTATCCACACCTGGATTCAATGTACAATTAAAATCCCCTGCTATTATATGTTGCCCTGTAAGTGATGATAAGATGAGAAATAAATTAGCAAAGAACTTCTGATCATCTATATTGGGACCATATAAGTTCACAAGATTTATATTTTCTAATAGCAAAGAACCTTGAATGATTACATATCTTCCAAATTTGTCTCCAATTACATTTTTCACTTGAAAAGGAACTGATTTATGTATGAGAGTCATAACTCCCCTGGCTCGGGATGAAAATGAAGAGGTGAATACACTTCCCTGCCATCTACTCCTAATTCTTTTAACATCCTCCTCTATCAGATGAGTTTCTTGTAAAAACACAATTCTTGAACCCATGTCCTTTATTTTATTCATAACTTGTTTAAGTTTTTTTAAATTTTGTAGACCTCTGCAATTCCATGAAGTTAAATTAAGGTTAACACTTTGGTCCATGATCAATAGAGAGTTTGGGATTACCTTGCAGTGTAAACATGCTCATACAGAGAAGCAAAAACATGAGTGGTTGAACATTCATCCTACAAACTACACACAAACAAATTTCCCCTTCCCACACTTGTGGCAAACCCCCCAAAATCAAAAGAAAAATTCTGTCTCCCGATATAGCCATCGACCGCTCCACACCCACGGGGAACAGCCTAAGCCACTCCTTCTTCATCCTCCCAATCACCCTAACTCTACTGCTTTTAATGACGTAACATTAACTCTCCTCTGTAGTTTTCCAACTTAACTCCAAAATTTTTAACAACTTTGTACATCATAGTTTTGTTTTTTTTTTGTTTTGTTTTGTTTTTGTTTTGTTTTTTTAATATATAATACAATCTATATTTTGTAAACTTACTATTTACTTCAAGTCAGTCAGATGCCTGTGCAAATGCTTAATTATTCTACCTTATATTTTGTTCATGCTTAGCTCCCACCAGTCTCTTCTTCTTCTTTGATCTTCTTGATGAACTCCTGCGCCTCCTCTGGGGTCTTGAAGATGTGGGTTCTGCCCTCATACGTGGTCAGCAGTCTCGCAGGATAGATTACACCATGACGAATCCCAAGGTTGCGCAGCTCCTTACGTACGGGATCAAACTGCTTCCTCAATTGCTGGATTCCTGTGGCCAAATCTGGGTAGAACCGCACCTGCTGGTCCTGGTGTTTAATCTCTCCTTTAGCACGTGCAGCGTTGAAGATCTTCATCCTGTCTCTGTTGCTAAGAAACTTCATAATTAAGGTCCTCGGCGGTCCCTTATCTCTCCGTGGGCCAATACGATGTGCTTTTTCCAGAACCACTGCTGATTGCAACTCCTCGCTGCCCAGCACCTCCGGAATCCACTTTTCCAGAAAGGAACATACGTCCCGACCTTCTGATTCCTCTGGAAGACCCACCAGCCTCAAATTATTCTGTCTCGACCGAGATTCCAAATCCAAAATATTATCTTCCAGAGATTTATTTTTTTTTTCCAAAGTGCGCACCTTTAATTGAAGACGGGTGACGTCATCTTCAGCACTAGCGAGACGGAGCTCCATCTGCGCCGTTCGTTCTACACAGTCACCCAATTCCTTTCTTATTCCTTCCAGCGCTGTCATAATCCCATCAAATCTAGAGGAAAAGTCCGCTCTCATTGAACTCATGGCAGCCATCAGCGCATCTGCGCCATTCCCCGCAGAAATCGCACCGCCGCCAGCCTCCTCCGCCATATATGGAGCCTTGTTTGCTGCGTCACAGACCTGAAAGTCCGTTAATTTGGACTGTTTCGGCGGCTCGCTTTTTCCTTTTCCTGGTTTTCCAGCCTTAGGCTTCGCCGACATATCCTCGCCCAAATGCTGGGATACGTTCTGTCCCAAATGAGAGAGTTATTTGCCGATTTTTTTTCTCCAGGAGCAGAGCAGAGCGAGACACGTCCGTCCTACGTGGCAGCCATAACCGGAAGTGAAATATAACTTATTTAATCCTAAACAAAATAAGCAAATTTAAACTAAATATCAACCAATAACAAATAGCTCCAACACTCCGGCCCCCAATTGTGCAATAATCACAATTACTTCCATTCTACAGGAGCTATCCCTACAAATATCCTAGTAGTCATAGACTAACTAAATGAATCTTGATAACCTGTAAAATAAAGAGAAGTTAGAGAAAGATCAAGTCCATGATGCTACACAGCTGCTTCCAGCAGCAGACAGAGCTTCGTCAAAGATCTCTCCAGAATGCTGGTTCGGGTTTGAAGCTGGGCAGAGTGCACTAGGCCCTTCGCATCTTGTTTGATGTCCAAAACCTTTCCCATTAGCCATGATCCTCTTGGAGCTGTGGCGTCTGCAACCAGAACGATGTCTCCGGGAGTAAGGCTTCTTCTTGGTCTTATCCACCTTTGTCTCGTTTGCATAAGAGCTAGATATTCAGAAATCCATCTCTTCAAAAAGAGTTCAGCCATTTTCTGAAGGTCCTTCAGCCAATCAGACCATTTTTCAGAGAAGTAATGGGGGACGACTTCATCCCAACCCAAATTTTTCTTACAAAGTTCTTGGAGTAACAGTTTGGCAGAGACACTGAATGGGGCTAGAAATCCCAAAGGATCATACAGTGAGCTGACCACTGAAAAGATACCTTTTCTTGTCTGTGGCTGTTCTTGAAGAAAGGTCCTAAATTTGAACTTGTTAGTTTCAATACACCACTGTAGTCCTAATGCTCGTTCCACTTGAAGCTGGTCAATGTCCAAATACAGCTCCATGGTTTTCTCTGCTCTGTTGTTCTCGGGGATTGACTGCAGCACTGTACGACTGTAACTGATCCACTTGGAGAGTTTGAATCCTCCCTTTTCACAAAGAGCAGTCAAATTTTTGATCATGTGGAGAGCTTCCTCTTCTGAAGCCACTGATTTCAAGCAGTCATCAACGTAAAAATTATGTTTGATATATTAATATGGGAAATATTGGGCATTATCATCTGCAGTTCTTCTCAATGCATAATTTGCACAGCTCAGGGATGACACAGCTCCAAACAGATGTACTTTCATATGATATTCAAACGGAGTTTGTGCAGTATCACCATTGGGCCTCCAGAAAAAGCAAAGAAAGTTGGTGTGCTTGTCTGGGACACGAACTTGATGAAACATGGCTTTAATATCAGCCATAATGGCAATAGACGCTTTCCTGAATCGAACAAGAACTCCAAAAAGACAATTTGTAAGGTCAGGTTCCAGCATTAGCTGGCAGTTTAATGCTATCCCCTTGTAAGTTGCTCCACAATCAAACACAACTCTCAACTTGCCTTTTCTGGGATGATAAACGGCATGATGAGGAATGTACCACACTTTTCCTTCCATTTGTTGTAGCTGATTGCTGGGTGCGCTCTCAGCATGTCCTTAAGTTACCATGTCATTTAGAAATGTGATGTAGTCTTTCCTAAATAAACAATTCTCAAATTTTTTCCATCAGGCTCCAGAGGCGCTGTTCTGCAATACAGTGATTATTTGGTAAGATAGGATTCTCCTGTCTGAACGGTAATTCAATAGAATAATGGCCTTCAGTTAACTTTGCCGTACTGTTAACAAAATTCATGAACTTCATGTCTTATCTGGACTTTCCATTTGCTCCTCTGATTTTTCATTAAAGTCATGATTATATTGTTTGACTAGCATTTCTTGTAGGTGCTCCACAGAGATGCGATTGGTTGTTCAGGGTTTCCTCTAATAACATTTCCTGGTGGCGGCCCACCACGCTTGTAAATTTCCCACCATTCCTATGAGGAAATATAAATTTAAGAAAAAAATATGAAGGAATTATGGTCCGCAAGCACGCACACAAACAACGCACGTGACCGTCATCCACGCGGAGTTCAGAAGCGTTGCACCCACGTGACCGCTCCGGTCGCCAGGCAGAGTCTTGCTCGCGTCACTGTCCGAGAAAAACATGAGCTTATTAGAGTACTTTAAACGCAGAAAAAAAATCAGAAGAGATATGTAAGCACTGGAGGCGTTTATCATGGTTTTAACCCGCTAGTAACGGGAGCAATAATGGAAGAGTCGTTGGTTGAGCTAACAGATGTGGATAAGAACTCAAGTTGGTTCATTTTGTCTTCTTTTTAATCATTAGTTTTTTTTAAATTAGTTTTTTCAGACAAGAATGAAAAGGAGCTGTTTCTACCTTTGCCTTAGTTAATATTAATTAACTAATTTATGTTCACTATTATGTTCCTGGAAAGTTAAGATGACCGAAATTCACAAAGTCAGTGACTTTAATCTGTCAGCAGCCGTCAGACAAACTAAACGTGCCAACATTTGGATTTCAAAATAAGGGAGGTTTTTCCTGCTGTCTAGGTGGTGAGGATGTTTCTAAAAAAATAACAACAAAACAAAAACCTATAAATACACAGAAATATTATAACAAATACAGTGGGGCAAAAAAGTATTTAGTCAGCCACCAATTGTGCAAGTTCTCCCACTTAAAAGATGAGAGAGGTCTCCAATTTTCATCATAGGTATACCTCAACTATGAGAGACAAAATGAGAAAAAAAAATCCAGAAAATCACATTAAAGGATTTTTAATGAATTAATTGGTAAATTCCTCAGTAAAATAAGTATTTGGTCACCTACAAACAAGCAAGATTTCTGGCTCTCACAGACCTGTAACTTCTTCTTAAGAGGCTCCTCTGTCCTCCACTCGTTACCTGTATTAATGGCACCTGTTTGAACTTGTTATCAGTATAAAAGACACCTGTCCACAACCTCAAACAGTCAGACTCCAAACTCCACTATGGCCAAGACCAAAGAGCTGTCAAAGGACACCAGAAACAAAATTGTAGACCTGCACCAGGCTGGGAAGACTGAATCTGCAATAGGTAAGCAGCTTGGCGTGAAGAAATCAACTGTGGGAGCAATTATTAGAAAATGGAAAACATACAAGACCACTGATAATCTCCCTCCATCTGGGGCTCCACGCAAGATCTCACCCCGTGGGGTCAAAATTATCACGAGAACGGTGAGCAAAAATCCCAGAACCACATGGGGGGACCTAGTGAATGACCTGCAGAGAGCTGGGACCAAAGTAACAAAGGCTACATCAGTAACACACTACGCCGCCAGGGACTCAAATCCTGCAGTGCCAGACGTGTCCCCCTGCTTAAGCCAGTACATGTCCAGGCCCGTCTGAAGTTTGCTAGAGAGCAATTGGATGATCCAGAAGAGGATTGGGAGAATGTCATATGGTCAGATGAAACCAAAATAGAACTTTTTGGTAAAAACTCAACTTGTCGTGTTTGGAGGAAAAAGAACACCATACCTACTGTGAAGCATGGGGGTGGAAACATCATACTTTGGGGCTGTTTTTCTGCAAAGGGACCAGGACGACTGATCCGTGTAAAGGAAAGAATGAATGGGGCCATGTATCGAGAGATTCTGAGTGAAAACCTCCTTCCACCAGCAAGGGCATTGAAGATGAAACGTGGCTGGGTCTTTCAGCATGACAATGATCCCAAACACACCGCCCGGGCAACAAAGGAGTGGCTTCGTAAGAAGCATTTCAAGATCCTGGAGTGGCCTAGCCAGTCTCCAGATCTCAACCCCATAGAAAATCTTTGGAGGGAGTTGAAAGTCTGTGTTGCCCAGCGACAGCCCCAAAACATCCCTGCTCTAGAGGAGATATGCATGGAGGAATGGGCCAAAATACCAGCAACAGTGTGTGAAAACCTTGTGAAAACTTACAGAAAACGGTTGACCTCTGTCATTGCCAACAAAGGGTATATAACAAAGTATTGAGATGAACTTTTGTTATTGACCAAATACTTATTTTACCGAGGAATTTACCAATTAATTCATTAAAAATCCTTCATTGTGATTTTCTGGATTTTTTTTTTTTTTCTTATTTTGTCTCTCATAGTTGAGGTATACCTATGATGAAAATTGGAGACCTCTCTCATCTTTTAAGTGGGAGAACTTGCACAGTTGGTGGCTGACTAAATACTTTTTTACCCCACTGTAACTGCAGCTTTGGTCATTTATGACCAATTTATTTCATTAAGTACAATTTGTAAGAAAAAAATATTAATTTTTTCTTTGAAATCAGTTATATTAGTATTCTGTTCTGGCTCTGCAAAATTATGGTCAAAAATGTAAATTGTTATAAGGAAAAAGTAAAAAAAATTACCACAGTCTGTTTCAAATTTATTAAAAAAAAACAGTAATTTTACATTAAAAAATAGACAAAAATTAGCCATAAAATAATCCACAAACATAATAAAGTCTCAAATGTACAAGAAAAGTCAATTTTACAAGAGGATATTGCAAATTTGAGGAAAATGGTTTCAAATTTAGATAAATTTACAGAGAAAAGTAGAAAACTATAAGAAAATTGTAAATTTTGGAGGAAAAACCTCAAACCTTCAAGACTGAAGTCATTACTCAAGTTTTTAAGTGGGTGCTCTTTGTACCCTTAGCTCAATTAAAATTTTTAGTTGTTTACTTTTAATTATTAATTTCAAAGCACTGCTTTTACATGAATAGAATTTCTGGCTACTATACCCACCTCTGATCATATAATTTAAGTATGCATGAGCAAATTACTATTATGAATGTTTTTTTTTTTTACTTTCCCTACTCTCTCAATGGAAAAAAAAAGAAACACTAGAATCAAAATACAAAAAATACACATACAGTGATCCCTCACTTATCGCGGTTAATGGGTTCCAGAACCGACCGCGAAAAGTGAAAAACCGCGAAGTAGCGTCACCCCTAATGACGTCATCCATAAATAATACGTACGTTCATTCTCTCCCTCTCTCTCTCTCATATGATACGTGTGTGTGTGTGTGTACGTGTACATACATACGTAGATGTAAATAAAGTGTACATAAATATGTTTTTAGAACTCTTTTATTCTTATAACAAGATACGTAACTCAAGATGAAGATGATTTACTTCACAGGTTAATGAGAGCTTTACTGCTCCTCAGGTGACGCCTCATCGTCAGGTGCTAGAAGCGCAGGATCATCGAGGGCAGCTTCCGATAGAGCTGGAGAAGCTGCAGGAGGCGGCGTAGTGGCTCGACGGGAAGACTATTTCGCACAAAATGGCACAAGAGAACAGCAAAAAGTTCCACGCTGCGAGACTACGTAACACGAGCGATAAAGAGCAATGAATGCGGTCTTCCTTCCCTTCATGGACCGAGCGGCAGAGAGAGGAGGTGGGTGAAACGTCTCGGCCAATCAGCTTGTGGGGTGAAACGTCTCGGCCAATCAGCTTGCGAGATTTCCGAGCCGAGCCAACACGAGAACAGCGAACAGAGAGGTGGATTTTTTGAGTTGTGCGGCTCTCCGTGTTGATACCTGATGGTCTAATGTAGTCTCCCTGCCTTCTGCTAGCGCCCGCCCATTATTTCTCAATTTTGAATTTTTGATGAATATTTTTGAAAAATCCGCGATGCACTGAGGGCGCGAAAGGTGAAGCGCGAAGTAGCGAGGGATCACTGTATTTTTGTCATTTATGTAAACCATGACAAAAAAAAATCCTGCAGGACAAAACATGACACTTGATATTTTCTTACCTGTTTGTATACCACCATAGACAGAGAGAGAACCTGAATTAGACAAAGCTCAGAGAGGGCAAGATGAGACAGAAGAGAGGAGCCAAGGAGAGGAAAGTGCTCAGGCAGAGGGTCCAGGAGAGGTGAGAGCAGAGGAGGGAGAGAAGGATGACACCACTAAAAAGTCCAAACACAGGACGTCTGAGTGGGACCCCAACGGGCTCAATATTCCAACATTCAAGCCTCAGTTGTACAATACTTCAAATGGTAAGTTCCATATGCAATGGGCTGCACGGTGGCGCAGTGGTTAGCACTGCGGCAGCACAGTTTACCCTTGGCCGGGCGATTGTGGGGATCGTGGGATCGTGGGTTCGATCCCAGCCCCCGACCAACAGTGATCTGTGTGGAGTTTGCATGTTCTCCCCGTGTTGCGTGGGTTTACTCCGGGATTTCTCCGGTTTCCTCCCACATGCCAAAAACATGCATGTTAGGTTGATTGGCTGTTCTAAATTGTCCCTAGATATCTGTTTCCTATAGGCCCTTAGAATAGAGGGTTAGTATTAATGAAAGCGCTTTGAGTGGTCTTTGTGACTAGAAAAGCGCTATATAAGTGCAGGTTAGTTAGTTAGTTAGATATGCAAAGTTACTATGCAAAATTAAAAAAACAAAACAAATGAAGAGCATAACATTAACATATTCCGGTTACAACAGTGTCATGTGTTTTCTGGCCCCCCTCAGAAAAATATGTTGCCACCGTGGCAAGGTCTTTAAGCCAGAGGAAACACTGTTGTTACAGTAGTGCAGCCACTCTTGCTCCTACTATCCCCGCCACGAAGTGGACCATTGATGACCCAGCCGACCCTAGTTCGAACTGCATAGGGTCCATCATCCTGGCTGTTTGTCAGCTCCCAGGGTTCCATTACTTTAGAGGCATCACTACCAATAAGTACTGTAGATCCACCTCTGTATCGATGTGATGGAGCTTTATGTCCCTTAGATAAGGCCACTTATCAACATCTTCCTGATGTGGAACGCTGGCTGCAGAGACAGGCATGTCCATTTGAGTTAGAACATCAGGTAACTCAATGAAGTCATTGCTGTCCAAACCTGACACTTCCAGACCCGAGAGGAGGTGAGTATTTACAATCTTCTTTTGACCCATTGTTTTCAACAGAATACTGGTTCTTTTGACTTTGAGGTTCAATTTTCTTGCCAAACTCTCTGTGCAGAATGTGCCGGAGCTGCCTGGATCTAAAAAGGCACAGTTATGCACAATTCTGTTATTTCTACTGTGCTTGACCTTGACTGCAACAATAGAGAAGATGGAATCATCCCTTTCACCGGCCCCAATATGACCACAAGTCTGAGCCATGGTTGATGTAACATTTGGAGTCCTTACTGATGGTGAGGGATGTTCAGAAGGTGAACCCTGAGCTTGCCACTCAATATGAAGAACTCCTGGATGCTTCTGGTGACATACAGTGCATCCGGAAAGTATTCACAGGGCTTCACTTTTTCCACATTTTGTTATGTTACAGCCTTATTCTATAAGGGATTAAATTCAGTTTTTTCCTCAAAATTCTACACACAATACCCCATAATGACAATGTGAATTATTTTTTTTTTTAGATTTTTGCAAATTTATTAGAAATAAAAGCCTACGAAATCATATGTACATAAGTATTCACAGCCTTTGCTCAATACTTTGTCGAGGCACCTTTGGCAGCAATTACAGCCTCAAGTCTTTTTGAATATGATGCCACAAGCTTGGCACACCTATCTTTGAGCAGTTTCGTCCATTCCTCTTTGCAGCACCTCTCAAGCTCCATCAGGTTGGATGGGAAGTGTTGGTGCACAGGCATTTTCAGATCTCTCCAGAGATGTTCAATTGGATTCACGTATGGGCTCTGGCTAGGCCACTCAAGGACATGCACAGAGTTGTCCTGAAGCCACTCCTTCGATATCTTGGCTGTGTGCTCAGGGTCGTTGTCCTGCTGAAAGATGAACCATCGCCCCAGTCTGAAGTCAAGAGCGCTCCGGAGCAGGTTTTCATCCAGGATGTCTCTGTACATTGCTGCATTCATCTTTCCCACTATCCTGACTAGTTTCCCAGTTCCTGCCGCTGAAAAACATCCCCACAGCATGATGCTGCCATCACGATTGGCATGGTTATGGGCGGTGCTTGGTTTCCTCCAAACATGATGCCTGGCATTCATGACAAAGAGTTCAATCTTTGTCTCATCAGATCAGAGAATTTTTTTTTTCTCATGGCCTGAGAGACTCCTTCAGGTGCCTTTTGGCAAACTCCGGGTGGGTTGCCGTGTGCCTTTTACAAAGGAGTGGCTCCCATCTGGCCACTCTACCATACAGGCCTGATTGATGAATTGCTGCAGAGATGGTTGTCCTTCTGGAAGGTTCTCTTCTTTCCACAGAGGAACACTGGAGCTCTGACAGAGTGACCATCGGGTTCTTGGTCACCTCCCTGATGAAGGCCCTTCTTCCCCGATCGCTCAGTTTAGACAGCTGGCCCGCTCTAGGAAAAGTCCTAGTGGTTCCAAATTTCTTCCATTTATGGATGATGGAAGCCACTGTGCTCATTGGGACCTTCAAAGCAGCAGAAATTTTTCTGCACCCTTCCCCAGATTTGTGCCTCAACACAATCCTGTCTCAGAGGTCTACAGACAATTCCTTTGACTTCATGCTTGGTTTGTGCTCTGACATGCATTGCCAACTGTAGGACCTTATATAGACAGGTGTGTGCCTTTCCAAATCAAGTCCAATCAACTGAATTTACCACAGGTGGAGTCCAATTAAGCTGTAGAAACATCTCAAGGAGGATCAGTGGAAACAGGATGCGTCTGAGCTCAATTTTGAGCTTCATGGCAAAGGCTGTGAATACTTATGTACATGTGATTTCTTAGTTTTTTATTTTTAATAAATTTGCAAAAATCTAAAAAAAAAAACAAAAACCTTTTTCACGTTGTCATTATAGGGTATTGTGTGTAGAATTTTGAGGGGCAAAATGAATTTAATCCCTTTTGGAATAAGGCTGTAACATAACAAAATGTGGAAAAAGTGAAGCGCTGTGACTACTTTCCGGATGCACTGTATGTTGCAGTCTAAGTGACCCTTGCAGTCTATACTTGTGTGGCCTATTTTCAAGCAACCAAAGCAAAGACCTTTTTCTTTGATAAAGTCGATTTTATCCCGATGTGCTTTTCTCTTAAACTGCAAACATTTTTCCAGTGTGTGACCTCTTTGTGAACAAAACAGACAGTTGTAAGTAAAGGTCTTGGTCTTATTTAATGTATTTGATGTCTGTTCAGTTGTCGCACCTTCTTTTACTGTGGTGCCATAACTGCTCCCCCTTTTCCTTTGTTTTTATGACTGGTATTAAAAACCTTTGAGTCATTGTGTTGGGGTTCTTGAATGTTATCAAAAATGGATCTGAGATAATTCTGACTTGCTTTTCAATAAAGGCAACAAGATCAGTGAACATGGCTCTCCGACCTCTTCGCTCTTGTAGGTCACAAGCTTCACTTCTCCACTTTTCTCTCAGTCTGTAAGGGAGTTTTAAGGTGATGCTTCTCATATTAAATGGCAAGTCCAGTTCTTTCATGTACATCATTTGCTCCATTAAATTTGAGCATCCTTGGAAAAACAATGAAAAGGATTGCAGTGCTTTAACATCTTCACCTTTAATAGGTGTCCAACTGAAAATCCCTTCCATATAAGCAGAAGTGATTTTATGTTCATTTCCAAAATTATCTGCTAGAAGACTCTTGGCTCTGTGGTATCCCTGCTCTGAAGGTAAATGTTGACAACTGTGGACCAGGTCTCTTGGCTGCCCCCTGGTATACTGTTCCAGAAAATACACACAGTCGCTCCAGCTGTTTTCTGCTCCACTCCATGTTCAAAGGCTCTAATAAATGATTTATATTGAAGAGGATCCCCATCAAACACTGGGATATTTCTAGGTGGTAGAACAGAAGCCAGATTTTCCTGAACCAACAAAGCAGTAATTTCATTTTATTTTTTCATGATGTTCATTATTCCATCCTGAGAGTTATCAGTGGAAACTTGAGTTTGAGAATATACAGGTTCTACTAAATTTCCATCAACCTGTGTCACTTGAACTGGAGCATTAACCTTTTGAAGCATGTCTTTCATTTGTCCTTCTGGCCTTTGTTTAGGCCTGACAACCGGAAGTTCAAATATGGCATCAGACAAAGCAAGTTCCTCATAATTTTTATCTGGAACAAAAACATTGGCTTGAGGATTTAATTCATGTCTTTTATTCCTTTCAAAATAAGAGTTCATGCTATTGGAACATTTTGATCCACGCTGTGATGAGTTGTTTTCCAACACAAGAAGCTTTGCTGTTGTTGCTGCCAACTCAGTTTCCAGTGTTAATTGTTCCTTTTCAACTTCTCCTGCGCTTCTATCAAGTGTTTCCTTTTTAAAGCAGTGATTCTCTCCATCAGAGCTGCCTTTTCATGCCTCTCCTTTAATGCATTCAGAGGATGTTGAAGAGACCCATGATAACTGAGAACGAGACTTAACAGATTTTACTTTTACACTGGAAATATTAGAGTCACTATGTTCAGGACTTATGTCATCAACACCACTTTGGACATCAATTGGATCTTTATTGGGCTGCACATATGGATGACCCGTTTCAGACAGTGAGCCTTTTACCTTTTCAGCAAAATCACAGTATGTTGTCATTTTTAATTCAAAATATTTACACCGCTTTGTGATTTCATCTTATGGCAAAGGTAAATTTATAAAAGCTTCATGCATGGCATTTGCTTCTTGAAAACAATGGAATAACTTTAATTCAAAATTCATTGCATGCACGTTTTCGTTTGATTCCATTAAAGCAATAATATTTTCCATACACTTTTTCGCTTGCTTACTTGCTTTCCTCCTTTTTTCTTGACACATTATTGTGCAAAAGTTCAAACCTTTGGCAATGAATTTAATACTTCTTTTAGAAGACATAACATCCCTAGTTGTTTGTTGCGGCTGCTCCTTCACCATAACATCATTCATTTTTGCAGTTTTTCCTTTTATACTGTTTATAGCACTCCAAATGAAATCTTCAAATGCAGGTTAGAAGACCAAACTGCAGTTGTAATTATCGACCGACAGATCCTATTATTTATTCAGGAAACAGTCTTTTATGAACGGAACACAGCAACTGTATGTAACTGCAGTGATTAGGCCTACACACTTCAGCTCATCCAAACATTTCAAACTTCATAACTTGTACTGATACTGGCCACCATCTTTCACACTCCACTTGTTTGGCTGTTTACCATTACAGCTTTAGTAGTCGCATCAAATACTAGTTTCAAGTAGAGGAGGATGAGCATTTTGTTGCTGTAGGCCACAAACCTTTCACCGCTGACGCTGCATAGTGGGAGGTCAATCAAATAATCCACACTGAATGTCCATTCAGTTTCCATAAGAATCCAGCAAGTCTAATACTGAGGGATAATTCCTTTAATCCAAGGGCTCAGTTTTTTACTTTAATGTAGTGACCATTTTTCTAAATTCAAAAGTTAAACTTAGAAAAAAGCAAACTTAACTTTAACTCAAATGATTACTACTGCACCATGGGTTTGTGGTTTACGCAAGCAAAAGAAGTCAATTGTCCATACAATTTATGACATTTTTGAGTGGTTTATTTATTCCCAGAACAGGCAAACAGAAGTTCCCACTTCTTCCTGCCTCTCCTGCTCTGGTAAAAAAACCATAGGCCCACCCAGGTGCATGCTGGACCTAACCCTGCCTGCCTCACCTATATAACCTAGGTGCCCATGGTGTTACCCAAATAACCCAAAATAAGCCTAATTAATTATGCAAACACACAGCAAGAAGGTCATGGGATTGATTCCACCCTTGACCATCGTGGGTTCGATCCCACCCCCAGACCATCGGTGACCCTTCTGTGTGGAGTTTGCATGTTCTCCCCGTGTCTGCGTGGGTTTACTCCGGGCACTCCGGTTTCCTCCCACATGCCAAAAACATGCAAGTTAGGTTAATTGGCATCAAACTGGGGATTCTAAATTGTCCTTAGGTATGGATGTGAGAGTGAATGGTTGTCTGTCTCTCTGTGTTGGCCCTGCGATGGACTGGCGATCTGTCCAGGGTGTACCCTGCCTCTCGCCCAAAGATTCTGGGATAGGCTCCAGCCCCCCCGTGACCCGAAAGGATTAAGTGGTAGAAGATGGATGGATGGATGGATTATGCAAACAAAACTGAATTAATAAACAAGCTACTAATAAACTAAATAAACAAAATTACCAAAATACTACCAAAATATAACTTATTTAATCCTAAACAAAACAAGCAAATTTAAACTAAATATCAACCGATCCCAGCCCCCGACCAACAGTGATCTGTATGGAGTTTGCATGTTCTCCCCGTGTCTGCGTGGGTTTACTCCGGGATTTCTCCGGTTTCCTCCCACATGCCAAAAACATGCAGGTTAGGTTAATTGGCATCAAACTGGGGATTCTAAATTGTCCTTAGGTTTGACTGTGAGAGTGAATGGTTGTCTGTCTCTCTGTGTTGGCCCTGTGATGGATTGGCGATCTGTCCAGGGTGTACCCTGCCTCTCGCCAAAAGATGCTGGTATAGGCTCCAGCCCACCCGCGACCCGAAAAGGATTAAGTGGAAGAAGAAGATGAATGAATCAACCAATAACAAATAACTCCAACAAGGACCAGATATGAAAATGGCCTGGGTCTGGTGTGAAAAAACAAAAAACAAACAAAAAAAAACGGATGTGTGCTGTTCAGACCGTCATTTAAAAAAAAATAAAAACAAAACAAAAACAAAACAGAAATGGGTCACATGTGTGCATAACAATGGGAATTGAGCATTAAAACCTGCAGTGTGAATGTAGCCATAGTCTCTCAAACATGTCCTGGCTCTGCCCCGGGGTCTTCTCCTTCCTTTCACAGCACACATAAAAAGTAATTGCATTTCTGTACCTGGTCTTTCCTTCACCTACAGTATATTGTCATTCACATTATGTAGACCAAGCAAACTCTTTGCAGCACTGCTGTAGTCCTAAAACTGTCTAGTAATTCACATACTGTCATGTTTTAATGCTATTAGTCTGTGATAACATTTTCTTAGAGACTGTCTTTCTTTACATCAACAAATTGTACCTGACTATAGTTAAAAAAGGTCAACCCTGACTATGGGGACAACAAAAGCTTTCCAGAGTGTGTCCTAATCCTGATTTAATTAATTTCTTTATTGCTCTCCCAAATCTGCCCCATGGACCCTCCATCTGGACTGTTTATTTTTTAATAAATATTTCCCCTAAATAAATTACTGTTTGTTATATATTGACTCACTTGATTTGAGGTTGATTTTCTTTTAAATTCTACTCATCCACCTCCAAAAGTTGAATATTGTGGTGAATTTATTTTTAGAAATAACTCAAATCTGAAAAGTAAAACTTTCATATTTTAAAACAATCCCATATAAATTTAGCTATTTTAAGATTTTTTTTTTGTTTGAAATTTGGATGAGTATGTCTGAGCTATTTGATACACAGTCATGTGAAAAAATTAGGACACCCTGTGTGTTTTTTTTAACATATATGGACATATGGATATTTAACATCAACGTTAAAAATACTGGAAGATTCATGTAATACAATTAAACAATTAAAAATGAATTAAAGACTGTTTGAGATTTTCTGTAAACTATAATTCTAAACAAATAGTGAGTAATAAATTTGGACACCCCATCTTTTTAAGACACCTCCACATTCATTCCCACTTAAAATGGCTAAAATAAATGTTAAAAAAAAATGCATATAAAAACAAAAACAAGGTTAGACATAAATGTGTCAACATTTCTTAATAAAGAACTGAATATCTAATAGGGTGCCCTAATTTTTTCACATGACTGTAGTTCTAAATGGTGATGTGCCAATTTTTGGAGATACAGTACTGTTTTTACACAATATTATTTGAAAAATGATTATTATTCCACCATAACTTTATTTCCAACATCACTAAGGATTATTCATTACAATGCTATGTAGGGCTGTCATGGTGGAGGAATTTCCTCTGTGGTGATGGTGGATAGCTCAACACCGCGATATGCAGTATTATTGAAAATGTTTTAAGGACCCCGTGGTCTCGTAATTTAAACAGGTTTCATAACTTATGTGGCAAATGATGGAAGCTGTGAGAAACTCGCTGCAGCTCTGCTCTCAACTGGTGCGTCTGTGACAACTGTGTGGAGCTCCAGTCTTCCTACTGGCAAGAACTGCTGATTCTGTTTAAAATAAATAAATAAATAAACTCGATCATTTTCATCCCCTCATGGATCGTCACCTTATCGTGGTGGGGGGTTTGCATGCCCTAGTGATCCCAGGAGCTATGTTGTCTGGGGAAATTTGCCTCTGGTAGGGTCACCCAAGACAAACTGCTCCTAGGTAAAGGGCCAGACTAAGAACAATCCAAGAGACTCATGATGAATGCTAGAACAAGGATTCAGTGTACCCCACTCAGTATGGGGTTACCGGGGCCCCACCCTGGAGCCAGGCCTGGGGGAGGGGCTCGATGGCTAGCTCCTGGTGGCCGGGTTGCCTCCCATGGGACCCGGCCGGGCTCAGCCTGAAGGAGTTACATGGGTCTGCTCTCCAGTGGGCTCACCACCTGCAGGAGGGACCAGGGGGGTCTGGTGCTATGTGGATCAGGTGGCGGTCAAAGGCGGAGACCTTGGCGAGTCTGATCCCAAGATTCCTAAACTGGCTTTTGGGACGTGGAATGTCACCTCTCTGGTGGGGAAGGAGCCTGAGCTGGTGCATGAGGTTGAGAGATACTGGCTAGATATAGTCGGCCTCACCTCAACACACAGATCCGGTTCCGGAACCAGTCTCCTGGAGAGGGGCTGGAGCTTGGCCTACTCTCAAGTTGCCCCGGGCAAGAGGCGACAAGCAGGGGTGGGTATTCTTGTATCCCCCCCACCTTGCTGCCTCTATATTGGAGTTTTCCCTGGTGGACGAAAGGGTTGTTTCCCTGCGCCTTCGGGTTTGGAAACGGGTCCTGACCATCATTTGTGCCTATGCACCAAATGATGGTTCAGAGTACCCACCCTTTTTGGAGTCTCTCAGTGGGGTGCTGGAGAGTGCTCCTCTTGGAGACTCCATTGTCTTACTGGGGGACTTCAATGCGCACGTGGGCAACGACAGTGAAACCTGGAGGGGGGTGATTGGGAGGAACGGCCTGCCCGATCTGAACCCGAGTGGTGTTGAGTTATTGGACTTCTGTGCTAACCACAGTTTGTCCATAATGAACACCATGTTCAAGCATAAGGGTGTCCATATGTGCACCTGGCACCAGGACACCCTAGGTTGCAGGTCGTTGATCGATTTTGTTATCGTGTCATCAGACCTGCAACTGTACATCTTGGACACTCGGGTAAAGAGAGGTGCAGAGCTGTCAACTGATCACCACCTGGTGGTGAGTTGGATCCGATGGCAGGGGAGGATGCCATTCAGACCTGGTAGACCCAAACGTATAGTGAGGGTGTGCTGGGAATGTCTGACTGAGGCTCCTGTCCGGGAAGTCTTCAACTCCCACCTGTGGAAGAACTTCAACCACATTCCGAGGGAGTCTGGGAACATGGAGTCTGAATGGGCCATGTTCTCCACCTTCACTGTTGAAATGGCTGCCAAGAGCTGCAGCTTCAAGGTAGTCGGGGCATCTCATAGTGGCAACCCCAGAATGACGTGGTGGAGACCAGTGGTGAGGGGGGCCATTAAGCTAAAGAAGGAATCCTATCAAGCTTGGTTGGCTTGTGGGACTCCCGAAGCAGCTCAGGTGTACTGACAGGCCAAGCGGAGTGCAGCTCAGGTGGTTGCTGAAGCAAAAACTCAGGTATGGGAGGAGTTCGGTGAGGTCATGGAACAAGACTTGCGGTCGGTCTCGAAGAGATTCTGGCAAACTGTCCGGCGGCTCAGGAGGGGGAAGCAGCTCCCTGTCCACACTGTGTATGGTGCGGATGAGACACTGCTGACTTCGACTGGGGATATCGTCGGGCGGTGGAAGGAATACTTCGAGGATCTCCTCAATCCCACTGACACGCCTTCCACAGAGGAAGCAGGGCTTGTGGATGAGGGGGGTGATTCGTCTATCACAGGGGCTGAGGTCGCCAAGGTGGTTAAAAATCTCCTTGGTGGCCGGGCCCTGGGAGTGGACGAGATTCGCCCTGAGTACCTCAAGGCCCTGGATGTTGTAGGGCTGTCATTGTTGACACACCTCTGCAACATTGCGTGGAGGTTGGGGGGCAGTGCCCTTGGCATGGCAAACCGAGGTGGTGGTTCCTCTCTTCAAAAAAGGGGACCGGAGGGTGTGCTCCAACTTTAGAGGGATCACACTCCTCAGCCTCCCTGGGAAGGTCTATGCCAAGGTACTGGAGAGGAGAGTCCGGCCATTGGTCGAGCCTTGGATTCAGGAGGAGCAATGTGGTTTTCGCCCTGGCACATCGGACCAGCTCTTTACCCTATTGAGAATCCTCAAGGGTTCGTAGGAGTTTGCCCAACCAGTTTACATGTGTTTTGTGGACTTAGAGAAGGCATTTGACCGCGTCCCTCATGGTTTTTTGTGGGGGTGCTTCGGGAGTATGAGGTATCAGGCTTGTTGTTACGAGCTATTCGGTCTCTGTACAACCGTTATGAGAGTTTGTTTCGTATTGCCAACACTCGGTTGGAGTCATTCCCAGTGAGAGTTGGACTCCGCCAGGGCTGCCCTTTGTCACTGATCCTGTTCATAATTTTTATGGACAGGATTTCTAGGCGGAGCCAGGGAATGGAGGGTGTCATGCTTGGTGACCACAGGATCTCATCTCTGTTGTTTGCAGATGATGTTGTCCTGTTGGCTTCATCCAGCAATGACCTACAGGTCTTACTAGGACGGTTTGTCGCTGAGTGTGAAGCGACTGGGATGAGAATCAGTACCTCTAAGTCTGAGTCCATTGTCCTCAGCCGGAAAAAGGTGGACTGTCCTCTCCGGGTTGGGGACAAGCTCCTGCCCCAAGTGGAGGAGTTTAATTATCTTGGGGTCTTATTCACGAGTGAGGGGAGAATGGAGCAAGAGACTGACAGACAGATCGGAGCAGCATCTGCAGTGATGCGGACATTGTACCGGCCTGTTGTGGTGAAGAAAGAGCTAAGCTCTCAGGCAAAGCTGTCAATTTACCAGTCAATCTACATTCCTAACCTCACCTATGGTGACGAGCTTTGGGTAATGGCCGAATTAGATCGCGGATACAAGCAGCTGAAATGAGCTTCCTTCGTAGGATTGCTGGACTCACCCTCAGAGATAGGGTGAGGAACTCAGTCATCCAGGAGAGGCTCAGAGTAGAACCACTGCTCCTCCACATTGAAAGGAGCCAGTTGAGGTGGTATGGGGGCATCTGATCAGGATGCCCCCTGGACGCCTCCCACTTCAGGTGTTTCGGGCACGTCCCTCTGGGAGGAGACCCCGGGGCAGACCCAGGACTTGCTGCAGAAATTATGTCTCCCAGCTGGTCTGGGAATGCCTTGGTATCCTCTCTGAAGAGCTGGAGCAGGTGGCTGGGGAGAGAGGGATGTCTGGGGCTTCTCTGCTTGAACTGCTGCCTCCGCGACCCGGACCTCCGGAAAAGCGGTAGAAGATGGATGGATCATTTTCATAAAGCAGTGGTGGTAACTCCAGTATTTCAACTACAGGGTGTGTGGACTGGTTGGAGACTGCAGCGGCATTCAGCTTATTTAAACAGGACAGCCTCTGTACAGGACCCTACGTGGCTCTTGTCTCCATGATTTTTGGCGCTGTCTGAAAAATCACATTCAAACAAGCAATGCCCTATGAAGTAGCTGTTTCACTCTCGGAGCTAAATTGTCAGGATCACAAACGCTCTGCTCAGAAGGAAATAACACGCTTTGTGCCCTTTCAGTGCTCACTGTCACGACTGTATTTAGCAATTCGTCCAAATGCTTCCGCCACTAATTGCCTACTGGAGTCCGTCTGGAGAGACCCCACACGGTGCTGGCAGTGGCAGCACCTGGTACTGTGGAAGCTTCCAAAGTACCAGGTGCAAACATGCTGTTGGCAATAAAAACACACTTAACATTTAACAATTTATTTAATAACACTGGTCAACACCAAATTTATTGTCTAAGTTTTTTTAGCTGATTTAGGACAATTTTGATGAGCTGAATCCAAAAATCACATTGGTTTTGCTCAATCAGGTCAACTTTTTGAATTATGGACACATGTTTTATACGTTTTTGCTTACATGTACGGGTATTTTCGCTTTATATGATGCAAAATTCTTTTTTATGTCTTGAAATTCTCTGAATTTTGAACAATGATGACATAACATTCAATTTACATGTACTTACCTTTATATAAAGGTAAGTACATGCACAGTACTAAGTAAGTACAGGTTTTTACGTAGCACCTGATCGAGAGAAACGGATGTCATTTTCAGTATTCAGCGGTGCAAAATTGTCGTAAATCAGTTGAAAAAACACAGACAACTTACAAAAAAATTATTTTTGTAACCCTGTGTAATCAATAGGGGCACATAAGTGAACGAGATTTAGCCACACACACAAAAACGTGAACACTGCATGTATGTATCCCCGTAATATGTGATGGCAATGGTCTTGACTGCTGTTGAAGTTTACAGTTTTATTTTCTTATTTTAGCACAGTACACATTAAGTAAAACATAAACTATGACCACCGTAAGAGCTTGTGCTTAATTACAGGTCCATAAACCAATTAACGTTTAGCGTTCGTAGCTCGACTGTCTCTGGTCAGCACTGTAGCCTGACTGACAATTCCACAGGCAAGCACAGGAAGCAAAAACAAAACCACCGTTATCAAAATAAAAGCCTGCTTTTTTACTTCACTGCATAAAATAATAAACCTTTCAGGGGTTATACACCGTGGTTGTTGCGGTTGCCAATTATCCTCCGTGGTAGGCTTGTCCATAGTGCGGTACTAAACAATGGCAGTTATCACGACAGCCCTAATGCTATATACAGTATATATATCTAATACATACCATATAATCTAGGTTAGTGTTTATCACTACGCTATACAAAGGCTGAAAATACTTAAGTTTTGCATAGAGGTGAGGTAAACCATTACTTTGTGAATTTGTCACACTGAATCAACAATGGATTTAATCTTCTACAGGTAACTGAAAGGGCACAAATGAATTCAGGCATCCAACATTTCCACAACATTTATTTTATATTTTAAAACAATAAAAACAAAACACATTTACAACTAAAATGAACTGGAACTGACTTAAATGACTGCTGGAGCTTAATCGCAACAACCTTTTTTTTAAGCATGCGTACCTAAAACGGATGAACATAAACTGACCATAAAAGTGTGATTCAGCATATTTACAGAAACCATACAACAACTAACAGCAGTCAAAGTCCTTACAATATGAATAAAAGTGTTGCATAATTGCGTTGTCAAAACTAGAGAGCTATCTGGTTCGATCACTGTTGTGCTACATTAGCATACAGTTATTTAAAAACCATGTTTACTGGAGATGTGCATCAGAGAGGATTAGTTAAATTCATGATTCTATACCACAAGAGTCCTCGCCTGCACACGCTGTCTGGCTCATAATAACCAAAGGTCTGAGAATTTAGCAGTTTGCAGTATGTTGATGTAAGCCAGTATGGTGATGTTAGCCTCCAGGAAGTGCTGTTTACTCTCTCTACCTGGGCAACTGGTACGAGATTATAGTGAGTCAACAATGAGTGCGACACCTACTGGCCAGAAGGTCAGAATGTTATCTCTTGCACCTTTGAGAGGTTAGCCTTTAGGATTTACAAAAAGGGTAAGGTTAAAAAAGGTAATAAATATATATTATTCACATCTGTGTTCGATTTTAAAATGGACCTGTGAGTCCGTTTGGGGAAACGTCTTCCATGTTTACAGACACTGTTTGGGGAAACGTCTTCCGCGTCTGCAGACCACAGAGACTGGAGTTAGGGAAATCAAAAGCTTTTACCAGCACTTGGTATTTCTCATGTTAATGCAGGACCTCAAATGTGTGTAATGGAGGTTTTGGTGGAATGTAAAGAGGAGAATAAAGAATCATCAGAACAAGCTGATATGATCCTGCAGTATTTTTATTACACACAACCCCCTGAAGAAACACTACAATAACACAAAAGTGTTAGATTAACCTATATTTCCCCTCTGGGGATCAATAAAGTATACAAAATAAAATCAAATTTTGCTTCATTTTTAAAATTAATATCTACTAATCTTTTTAATCCGTACCCTATCCATAAATCCTAAAGGCTAACGCTCTTAATATTAAATACTGTGGAGTGGTGGCCTAGTTGATAGAGCATCTGCCCCACAACTGGGAAGTCGTGGGTTCAAGCCCCAGCTGGGTCATACCAAAGATCAACGCAAGGAAACTAAGGAGCTGGTGGTGGACTGCCGCAGGCAAGGACAACCCCTCACAGCACCAGTAAACATACAGGGAACGGACATCGAGATGGTGACATCCTACAAGTACCTGGGTGTTGATCTGAACAATAAACTAGACTGGTCACACAATCACCGACACACTCTACAAGAAGGGACAGTGCCGGCTGTTCCTACTGAGGAGACTCAGGTCTTTTGGTGTACAAGGAGCGCTGCTGAAGACATTTCTACGACACGGTGGTGGCATCAGCCATCACTTTTGGAGTGGTCTGCTGGGGCAGTGGCATACAGCAGCCGACAGGAAGAGACTGAACAAACTGATCAAGAAAGCTAGCTCTGTCCTGGGGCAGCGCCCTGACCCAGTGGAGGAGATAGGAGAGAGAGAGGATGGTGGCTAAACTGTCATCTCTGCTGGAGTCCCGAGTCCCACCCTATGCAGGACATACTGAACGCACTGAGGAGCTCATTTAGCAGCAGACTACAGTGGGGCAAAAAAGTATTTAGTCAGCCACCAATTGTGCAAGTTCTCCCACTTAAAAGATGAGAGAGGTCTCCAATTTTCATCATAGGTATACCTCAACTATGAGAGACAAAATGAGAAAAAAAAAATCCAGAAAATCACAATGAAGAATTTTTAATGAATTAACGGTAAATTCCTCAGGTAAAATAATATTTGGTCAATAACAAAAGTCATCTCAGTACTTTGTTATATACCCTTTGTTGGCAATGACAGAGGTCAAAACGTTTTCTGTAAGTCTTCTCAAGGTTTTCACACACTGTTGCTGGTATTTTGGCCCATTCCTCCATGCAGATCTCCTCTAGAGCAGTGTGTTTAGGGGCTGTCGCTGGCAACACAGACTTTCAACTCCCTCCAAGATTTTCTATGGGGTTGAGATCTGGAGACTGGCTAGGCCACTCCAGGACCTTGAAATGCTTCTTACAAAGCCACTCCTTCATTGCCCTGGCGGTGTGTTTGGGATCATTGTCATGCTGAAAGACCCAGCCACACGTTTCATCTTCAATGTCCTTGCTGATGGAAGGAGGTTTTCACTCAAAATCTCACGAAACATGGCCCCATTCATTCTTTCCTTTACACAGATCAGTCGTCCTGGTCCCTTTGCAGAAAAACAGCCCCAAAGTATGATGTTTTCTCCCCCATGCTTCACAGTAGGTATGGTGTTCTTTCTCCTCCAAACACGACAAGTTGAGTTTTTACCAAAAGAGTTCTATTTTGGTTTCATCTGACCATATGACATTCTCCCAATCCTCTTCTGGATCACCCAAATGCTCTCTAGCAAACTTCAGACGGGCCTGGACGTGTACTGGCTTAAGCAGGGGGACACGTCTAGCACTGCAGGATTTGAGTCCCTGGCGGCGTAGTGTGTTACTGATGGTAGCCTTTGTTACTTTGGTCCCAGCTCTCTGCAGGTCATTCACTAGGTCCCCCGTGTGGTTCTGGGATTTTTGCTCACCGTTCTCTAGTGATCATTTTGACCCTACAGGGTGAGATTTTGCGTGGAGCCCCAGATCGAGGGAGATTATCAGTGGTCTTGTATGTTTTCCATTTTCTAATAATTGCTCCCACAGTTGATTTCTTCACACCAAGCTGCTTACCTATTGCAGATTCAGTCTTCCCAGCCTGGCTGCAGGTCTACAATTTTGTTTCTGGTGTCCTTTGACAGCCCTTTGGTCTTGGCCATAGTGGAGTTTGGAGTCTGACTGTTTGAGGTTGTGGACAGGTGTCTTTTATACTGATAATGAGTTCAAACAGGTGCCATTAATACAGGTAACGAGTGGAGGACAGAGGAGCCTCTTAAAGAAGAAGTTACAGGTCTGTGAGAGCCAGAAATCTTGCTTGTTTGTAGGTGACCAAATACTTATTTTACCGAGGAATTTACCAATTAATTCATTAAAAAATCCTTCAATGTGATTTTCTGGATTTTTTTTCCCCTCATTTTGTCTCTCATAGTTGAGGTATACCTATGATGAAAATTGGAGACCTCTCTCATCTTTTAAGTGGGAGAACTTGCACAATTGGTGGCTGACTAAATACTTTTTTGCCCCACTGTACATCATCCTAGGTGCGCAACCGAGAGGTTTCGCAGGTCCTTCCTACCTACGGCAGTCAGACTGTATAACCTAAGCTGGGCTGCTCGCAAAGTTAGCAAAAAAACGTGACGACCTAATAGTATTGAATGCAAAAGACGCAATAGACTTACACAATGGTCCCCTCCAGTATATACAACTAGGACAGTATTGGTCGCTACGGAAGGGTGACAATATGTATGGGTACATATTCATACTATGTAGGATAACTAAGGTAGACGGTTATGCTGTTTATTCCATCTTGCTACAATGCTCTGCACTTTGTTTATATATTTATATATTGATGTGTATGTATGTATATCCACTGCTCTTATTTATATTCTTCCGTATCTTCTTAATTATTGCTCTGAGTGTTGCTATCCATGTGCTGTTGCAATCCTGGAATTTCCCCCATTGTGGGACTAATAAAGGCTTATCTTATCTTAAAAATGGTACTTCCCACCTTCTATCTTGGTGCTCAGCATAACAGAATGGGGGAAGGAAAAGTTGTTTGTGGCAGTGCCTTGCATGGCAGCGCCCCTCTGACTCTAGATGTGATTAACATTGTAGATAAGAGAAATGTAATTTTCATTCTACTGTACATGATTGGCTGTATGGATTGAATGACAAAGTTGGGCTTCTCTACAATGGGGCTGCACGGTGGCGCAGTGGTTTCAGCACTGTGGCAGCACAGTTTTACCCTTGGCCGGGGGATCTTGGGGATCATGAGATCGTGGGTTCGATTCCAGCCCCCGACCAACAGTGAGCTGTGTGGAGTTTGCATGTTCTCGCCCGTGTTGCGTGGGGTTTACTCGGGATTTTCTCCGATTCCTCCCGCATACCAAAAAAAAAAAAAAACATGTAGGTTTAGGGCGCTCGCGCACGCAGCGACCAGCAGCCGGTGGCTTGTCACCAGACTGCAAACCAAGTCTACCTACGGGTACAAATAAGTAACAAAAAAAAAAAAAAAAAAAAAAAAAATGCATCCGGAAAGTATTCACAGCATTTCACTTTTTCCACATTTTGTTATGTTACAGCCTTATTCCAAAGCGGATTAAATTTATTTTTTCCTCAAAATTCTACACACAATATCCCATAATGACAATGTGAAAAAAGTTTAGAGATTTTTGCAAATTTATTAAAAATAAAAAAAACTAAGAGATCACATGTACATACAGTCATGTGAAAAAATAAGGACACCCTGTGTAAGCCTGTGTGTGTTTTTTTTTTTTTTTTACATATTTGAACATAAGGATATTTAATATCAATGTTAAAAATACTGGAAGATTCATGTAGTACAACTAAACAATTAAAATGAATTAAAGGCTTTTTTCAAATTTTCTGTAAAATGTAATTCTAAACAAATAGTGAGGAATAAATTAGGACACCCCCCATCTTTTTTAGGACACCCCCACATTCATTCCCACTTAAAATGGCTAAAATAAATGTTAAAAAATGCAAATGAAAACAAAAACAAGGTTAGACATAGATATGTGAACATTTCTTAATAAAGAACTGAATATTTAATGGGGTGTCCTAATTTTTTCACACGACTAAGTATTCACAACCTTTGCCATGAAGCTCAAAACTGAGCTCAGGTGCATCCTGTTTCCACTGAGCCTCCTTGAGATGTTTCTACAGCTTAACTGGAGTCCACCTGTGGTAAAATCAGTTGATTGGACATGATTTGGAAAGGCACACACCTGTCTATATAAAGTCCCACAGTTGACAGTGCATGTCAGAGCACAAACCAAGCATGAAGTCAAAGGAATTGTCTGTATGACCTCCGAGACAGGATTGTCTCAAGGCACAAATCTGGGGAAGGGTACAGAAAAATTTCTGCTGTTTTGAAGGTTCCAATGAGCACAGTGGCCTCCATCATCCCTAAATGGAAGAAGTTCGGAACCACCAGGACTCTTCCTAGAGTTGGGCTGGCCGTCTAAACTGAGCGATCGGGGGAGAAGGGCCTAAGTCAGGGAGGTGACCAAGAACCCGATGGTCACGCTATTAGAGTTCCAGCGTTCCTCTGTGGAGAGAGGAGAAGCTTCCAGAAGGACAACCATCTCTGCAGCAATTCACCAATAAGGCCTGTATGGTAGAGTGGCCATACTCTCCTATACTCCTTAGTAAAAGGCACATGGCAGCCGACCTGGACTTTGCCAAAAGGAACCTGAAGGACTCTCAGACCATGAGAAACAAAATTATCTGGTCTGATGAGGCAAAGATTGAACTCTGGCGTGAATGCCAGGCATCATGTTTGGAGGAAACCAGGCACTGCTCATCACCAGGCCAATATCATCCCTACAGTGAAGCATGGTGGTGGCAGCATCATGCTGCGGGGATGTTTTTCAGCGGCAGGAACTGGGACACTAGTCAGGATAGAGGGAACAATGAATGCAGTAATGTACAGAGACATCCTGGAGCATTCTTGACCTCAGACTGGGGGCGACGGTTTCATCTTTCAGCAGGACAACGACCCTGAGCACACAGCCATGATATCAAAAGAGTGGTTTCAGGACAACTCTGTGAAGGTCCTTGAGTGGCCCCGCCAGAGCCCAGACTTGAAGCCAATTGAACATCTCTGGAGATATCTGAAAATAGCTGTGCACCGACACTTCCCATCCGAACCTAATGGAGCTTGAGAAGTGCTGCAAAGAAAAATGGGCAAAACGGCCCAAAGATAGGTATGCCGGACTTCCGGTCTGACACCATGGTGATAGCAGTTTAAACGCCGAAGCTCCCAGACCCGATCCATGAAAAATACCTTAAAAATCAGATTTAACGGATTTTTTGGAAGAGTGAAAATCAAAAGACAAAGTCATTATGCCTAAGGGAAAACAGAAGAGAGATCGACATTTACCAGGCAAGACACGCATCGGCCGGGGAGAATCTGACCTGGAGGACATCCATTCAGAAGCGGAGGAACTGAATGATAAGCTAGCCCAACAAGGGTTAGCTTAAAATGGTACATAAAGAATTAAGACAATTTCGCCGAGAGTGTTGGGCCGAATTTCGTGAAATTAAAGACGAAATAAAAAGGACAAACAGCAGAGTGGTCCAGGCTGAGGACCGAATCATGGAAGCAGAGGAAAGAATAAAAGGGCTGGAAAAAACCGTGCTGGATTTACTTAAACAACAGTCAAGACTGGAGGCTAAGCTATCCGACCAAGAAGGAAGACTAAGAAGAGACAACATAAGAATTCATGGTCTGAAAGAAGGAGTCGAGGACGGTTTCACCACAATGGCTGCATGCGTGGAATCCATACTGAGAGAGAAGTTGGAAATTCCCCAATCCACCGACTTGAAGACAGAAAGGGCGCACCGTACATTAGCCCCAAGGTCGTCGGCGGAAGCGCCACCAAGATCAGTGGTGGTGAAGTTCTCCAACTCCAGAATAAAAGAAGAGGTTCTAAGACTGGCTTGGCAGAAAAAAGGATTTATGCACCAAGAGAGAAAA
Organism: Pholidichthys leucotaenia; assembly: GCA_020510985.1. Classification (NCBI taxonomy): domain Eukaryota; kingdom Metazoa; phylum Chordata; class Actinopteri; order Cichliformes; family Pholidichthyidae; genus Pholidichthys; species Pholidichthys leucotaenia. Next base: position 94,590,110 of record CM035839.1, read on the forward strand.
GTTTTTGTGGAGCACGACTACACCCCGGAGGTCCTTAAAAAGCGTCGGGAATACAACGACGCTAAAAAGGTACTACGAGAGAAGAAACTGTGCTTTCAGACTCCATTTCCGGCGAAGCTGAGGGTGTTTTACGGAGATGAGACGTGTCTCTACAACTCGGCGGAAGAAGCAACCACGGATATGGCGAGAAGAGAGGCTCCCGGTAACGATGTATAAAACCCGCAGCAGACCCGATCGAAAGAATCAAGGCTCAAACGTGGTCCACACAGAGACCCTCAAAATCATGAGCCAGCAGCGGGAAACCAGCGCCAGAGCTATAAGGAAAAACTGAGCGTTTTCTGGAGGGAAATAACGATATTTTTAGTCAATCTGCGCATCCAACCCTCCTTCCTCCTACCAGGTAACAAACATTAAAGGAGATGCAGAACCAGCAAGTGGTAAAACATTTCATGGAACAGACATAATATTAGAAACAAATAAGTCTTTAAAAAAAAATAAAAACTTGTTAAAATAGAAATATGACAATAAACCACATGATCTCTCCACACTACCAAATACTGTAATAACGTGACTGTTTGCTGTGATGGTGGTGGGAGGTTGCGCACAATTTCATAGGGCTATAGGCATAAAAAAAAAATAAAATAAAAAAATCATTACAAGTTCGGATTGGGGATCTGAAATTCACGTTAAAAACATGGGACAACTTACAGGGGTAAGGGTAAGAGAGGGCCCTCAGCACGCAACGGAGTTTGAGGAATTTCCTCAGAGCCAACACAACCAACAAGGCTCTTCTAAGGTCACTAAAAGGACCTCACTCAGGAAGATCTTTTGTCAGTTTTTTGTTTTAAAGTTTTATATACTATGTTCTTAATGTTTTTTATGTTCTTAATGTTCTTTCAGTTTCTGAGCAGCATAGAAGAGGGCCACCACAACTGTATTACTAAATAAGACACAATGGGAGAAACCAGGGTGTCACCAAAATAATCTCATATAATGTAAAAGGGATCCTGAATCCAGTTAAAAGATCCAAGATTCTAGGTAAAATGAAAAAAGACAAGCCAGGAATAATATTTTTACAGGAAACCCACCTACAGACGTGGAGCACACTAACTTTATAGACAAGGGTTTAAAATGATCTCTTCATCTTCATATAAGTCAGGGAGGAGGAGGGGGGTAGCGACATTGATCTCAACCAAAATTATATTTGAAAAAAATCAGAACACAAAGATAAAGGCTGCACGGTTGGCGCAGTGGTTAGCACTGGCAGCAGCACAGTTTACCCTTGGCCGGGGAATCGTGGGGATTATGGGATCGTGGGTTCGATCCCAGCCCCCTGACCAACAGTGATCTGTGTGGAGTTTGCATGTTCTCCCGTGTATGCGGTGGGTTTACCCCGGGATTTCTCCAGTTTCCCTCCCACATGCCAAAAAACATGCAGGTTAGGTTAATTGGAGACTCTAAAGTGGCCCTAGGTGTGAATGTGTGTGTGAATGGTTAAGGGATAGCGCTGTATCGTGGCTGCTTCATCCATCCAGGTGGTGGATGACCCTCAATTTCCCCTCTGGGGATCAATAAAGTATACTAAATCTAAAAAAAAAATCTAAATAAAGAAAGGAGATTCAGCATGGTACTTGGTCGGCTAGAGGGAGAAGATATCCCCCTGCTGAATGTATATGCACCTCCAGGGGCTAACTGGAAATTTTATAAAAATGTATTTGACCTAATAACTAAAGCCCAAGGTTTAGTGATATGTGGGGGAGACTTCAATCTAAGACTGAATCCATACTGGAATGCATCAGGTAATTCTCCACATCAAAATAACACTCAAAGTAGAAAAACTCGGATGCTACTAAAAGAAATGGGAATCTGTGACATGTGGAGGGAATTCAACCCCAGTGTAAAAGATTATACATTTTACTCAGCACCACATTCATCATACTCAAGGATTGACTATTTTTTTATGTTTAATAATAGAGACATTGGAAGAGTAAAAACATGTAAAATAGGACTGATGGAGCTCTCTGACCACAGTCCGATCTATATGGACTTAAGTATCCAAAAATACACAAATAATACATTTTCTTGGAGGTTAAATTCAAATGTGCTGAAAGGACCCCTGAAAGATGAATTGGAATCAGATATTCTCAGATATTTGGAAGAAAATGATAATGGAGAAGTATCCCCTTTAATACTGTGGGACGCATGCAAGCTGTAATAAGGGGAAAGATTATCGCAAAACTGGCAACCCAAAAGAAACTGAGACAAGAAAAACTAAACACATTAGAGTCAGAACTTAAGAAACTAGAAAAAGAGCACAAAGACAACACTCATTCTAATGACTCGCTCAAAATTAAGTAAATTAAAAAACAAATAAATGAGATCTACACAATAGAAATCCAGAAGAAACTTACATTTCTGAAACAAAAATACTATGAAACAGGTAGCAAATCGGCAAAATTACTAGCCTACAAATTGAGGAAACAACAAATGGAGACAGCAATCTACAAAATCAGAGACCCAGTATCAAAGGAAGGACAGAAGGATCTCAAGATTCATATGGCAGGGCAAGAGACCTAGAATCAGATATAGAACCCTACAGCTAAACAAAGACAAAGGTGGGCTTGCGCTGCCAAATATCAGGGACTATTTTAAAGCCGCACAAATTAAAACTTTAGTAGAGATATGTAACCCAGTCTACACTGCACAATGGAACGGAGATGGAATGCCAAATAACAAGGTGACATTCCCCTACAGGCAATAATAGGGAACAATGCCTTACCTAAACTTTTGAATAACACTAACCCTGTGGATAGAGACCCCACTAAAAATTTGGTTTAAGATAAGTCAGAGAGAATCAAACTAAAGAACCCTATCGATTACTGCAATGGACTGCCTATGATCAAGACTTTACTCTAATAAAAACAGACACTAGATTTAAAAAGTGGAAAGAGAACGGACTGATAAAACATTACGATTATTTTTAAAGGGCAAATTTTTAAGAAGTTTTGAAGATTTGAAAAACAAGGTCTAATAATCAAGACCTTACAGGTTCTTTCAGCTTAGACATCACATAAACAAAATACTTAAAAAGGAGGATTTGGAAAGGGCCCAGTCAGGTGTTCTGAAGGTCTTCTTAATGGCATATAAAGGGATCCCAGGGATCAGATACATTTCTAAAATATACCAAGGTCTTCAAGACTTAAAAGGAGACAACACATCAATGTAAAAGAGAGATGGAAAAAGAGGGGAATTTCACTTTACAACTGGAAATATGGGAAAAGCTAAATAAACAGCAAAGGAAAAGTACCTCATCCCTGCAGTGGAGAGAATTTGGATGGAAAAACTTGGCAAGATTTTTCAGAACACCTGCACAAAACAAATTTACTCGTAAGGGGTTGAATTGTTGGCGCTTGTGTGGTGAAGAGACTGCAAATCATTTTCATGTGTTTTGGTCATGTCCAGTATTGACATGACCAAAACACATATTAACCACCCATAACCACCAATAACCACCAATATTGGACCAATGTACAGACAATTTTGGGGAAAATATTCAAAATAACAGTTCCCTTTTCTTTTGTAACTTTGTATTTGGGTTTACTACCGGAATCACTGGAAAGACGAGGAGAAAAATACTTATTCACTGTTTTAATATTGCCAAGTAAAAAAGCTCTAACAAAAAAATGGATGTTGAAAGATTGTCCTACACCTGAAGATTGGATTAACATGATTCAAGACATTTATTCGATGGAAAAAGTTGACATTTGCACTGAGACAGGACATGGATGGGTTCTTGAACTTTTGGCAACTCTGGAACGCATATGTGTCTTCCATCAGATCTAATCTTGACAATACCATTTCAATAATGTCACCTCTCTTTGTTCCAACGCTACTCAGCGTTGGAACAAACTACTCCAACAAACTACTCCAACTACTTTTTTTTATTTTATTTTTTTTTGCTCTTTTGTTTTTTTTGTCGTTTTTTTTGTTTGTTTGTTTTTTGTTCTTTCTTTAATTTCTCTTTTTCTTTCACTTAAAAAAAGGGTGTTGTAATAATTATTTTTCCAATGTTGTCAAAAAACAAAAAAAGGGAACATGATGAAAATGTAAACAATGCAATGCTGTAATGACATGTATACCCTTACAAAAACTTAAATAAAAAAAAAAAAAGAGAGGTATGCCAAGCTTGTGGCATCATATTCAAAAAGACTTGAGGCTGTAGTTGCTGCCAAAGGTACATCAACAAAGCACTGAGCAAAAGGCTGTGAATACTTATGTACTATGTACATGTGATTTCTTAGTTTTTTATTTTTAATAAATTTGCAAAAATCTCAATTTTTTTTCATGTTGTCATTATGGGGTACTGTGTGTAGAATTTTGAGAAAAAAAAAATAATTTAATCCATTTTGGAATAAGTCTGTAACTAACAAAATATGGAAAAAGTGAAGTGCTGTGAAAACTTTCCAGATGCACTGCATGTCCTGTTCTGACTGGATGATTTTCAAATCAGTGAAAGCCATGTTTTCATATTTCAGTCCCTCCAGGATTTTGTGATGTTGCAGTCACACAAATTCACACAAAAACAGGCCATCGTAGCATCTTTTGCGTGACCTTGCAACTTTGTCTAATCACCGCAACTTTCCTGCAATTTTGCCCAATCCTCCTCAACCTCCGCCAATCAAATTTGTCCTTAAGTAGCGCTCAAAAGCTCAGTCTAACCAATCAAATGCGTCACTGCACCGCACTCACTTTCATGTTTACACTGAGTATTAACAGAACACATCAGTAAAAAAACAGTGTGTGATTTAAAAAAAACCACTCACCCACGACTTTTGCCACACTGTCCCTTCCTCCGTCTCCCCTGGCGTATGTCTCCTACGTCTCTGTGCTAACCATGTGTACGAAGTGCCGGGTTTGTGCTGAAAAATGTCCGTCTGCCTGAAAACACCCCGTCACGGGAGCACGCATGAGGAGAGACGCCGTTAAACCAAAAACGAGCAAATATAACACTACAGCCTGTGTTTGGACATTTTATACATCTTTAGAGATGTATAAAAATCATTACAAACATCTTGTCAGTGAGCTCTGAAACTGTGAATCTCTGGTCTGGACACAACGCCAATGTGTGCTCCCGGTAAATCCCCAAGGAGAGCCCATCCTCCCAGTACGACTGTGTGTTAAGACGCGCAGCAGATAGGACAGGTAGGAGCCAGGCACAGAAAGAGAGAGAATATTCAGTATTTTTTTTCCAGAAAAACACAGACTCTGATAAACAATACAGAGCAACACAATAAATTATTTCTTTTTTCCTCTGTGCTCGGTATCGAGTGGTTGGGGACAGCTACAGTTTTCAAACGAAGGTGATGCCATAATTTCCAGATCTACACTCTTTGACATACATTCAATACAATTTAGCTGTTGTAATCGATAGTGCTAACGTCTGTATATGCTGTTGCACAAGAGTTTTTCTGTATAGCAGAAGTTTCTGCTTAATTTACAAATCACTGTTCAGTAGGAAATTTTTGACAATCCTGTGCTTTTCTTGTGGGGTTATATAGAATATCATTGCAGTAACTATGGAAAAAAGCATCCGCTTAAAATTTGTAATTATTTCCACAACTTTTAATGCAAAAAACCTCTAAAAACATTGCAATTTTTTATCGCAACTTTTTAAAAAAGTTCCTGCAAATTCAGGCTTTTTGGGCCCGCAACAATCATGAAAACATCCCGCAAAATCCCGGAGGGACTGGAATGCGCTTGTAAATTGACTGACTGTTAGAAACTAAACTTTCAGATCCCTTGAAATCTACCAGTCAATTCAAAGGTGTCTATGAGACAAAACTGAAAGTTGTTTTTAATGACTCACCTTGGCTGACTCTGTTGTGTCCATGGGGGCTCCTGTGTCCATTTCGCCATATTCTTAAATAACAAAGCACTTATTAGACACAAAATAAAACTTAAATGACAGTAAAAAAAAACAACATATTTTTTATGTTATTAGAGTGAAACTTGCCTCCTCCAGCAAGAGACATTTGCATAGCATAGGCTATCTGCTCCTCCTCTGTCATGCTGCTGAAGTCAGGAAGTACTGCTGCACCCCTTTCAGGCTGAGACACTGACATCTTTAGTAAAGCCTCCTCTGATTCTGTGTTTTAATAAAAAAAAATAATTATGAAATAATGATCAGTGTTATTTCATAAGGAAAAAATCATCAGCTATTTCTCAATCTAGCAGTTACCATCTGCGTTGGTGTGGGGACACCTGCCTCAGCAGCAGAAGCTGCAGCAGTTCTGCGGGCCTCCTCCTCCTGCCTCTGCCGCTGCTCCTCCATTGACACACGTAAAGCCTAGAGCCATTCAGAGACAGTGAAATGAAAAGCTAAGGAAAAGGGTGCTTCCACATTTAAAGAATCCCCCTTTATCCCCGACTAAGTCACCAAGTATTTAGAACTTGCCCAAAGTGGGAATATGTAGTAGCTTTGTCTGAACCAGCCTGATAGGACTCAAGGACAAGTTAAAAACTGGATGGATGCTCAAGAAACAAAAGGAAAAATGAGGAATCTACCCATATTCTACTGCTCGTCCAGGAGTCTTGCGCCACAGGGGCAGCAGCCAAGCAGAGAAGCCTAGACTACAGCCCAGTTCACAGAGCACCCATGATCCCTCCTGCAGGTGGTGAGCCCACATGAGACCAGACCCATGTGGCTTGCCCGGCTGTGCCCGGCCAGGTTGTATGGGCAGAAACCCAGGCAGGTACCAGGCACTTGTTCTCAAGCCCAAAATGGGTGGGTGTAAACTGGATCCTTGCTGTAACTTTTCCTTGGGGATCCACTGGATTGCTCTTGGTCTGGACCTTCACCAAGGACCAATTTGCCTTGGAAGACCCTACTGGGGCAAGTTGCTGTTGCCCCCGACAACATAGCTCCTGTGATCATTAGGGCATGCAAACCACTCCACCATAACAAGTAGGCAATCCATGGAGGGGAAAAAATGAAGAATATTTCTCAAATTCTTGTTTTAAAAAAAAAATGTTATTAGTATCAATCACAATATCAACAAATTAACTGTACCAAATATAAAAAGTTTACTTATCCATGTAAAAATGCTAGGATTTTTCAAAATTCCACACATGATTTCAGTTTGTTTTTCAATTGAAATACAGAGGTTATAGGTCACATTAAGAGGTGGAAAAAGTTCTGAAATTATTTATCTTTGTCTCTTTTTCACCATTACAAATACAGTGGTGATCAAAATGAGATCACGATGTATTAATACTTGCTTTATTCTGAAATATTGTTATTCTTCATTGTTCAGTATTTTACAAAATATCAGCTGTGGCTATGCCACCGCTGTACTAGCATTTTTTTTTTAAATAACCAAGGGACTTCAACACAACATTTTGTAAAAAAAAAACCAAAAAAACAAAACAGTAAGCAAAATTAGAATTTAAACAATGGCCCTGTTTACATGGTCACGAGTAAACCGATTACAATCAGCTTTCTGAAGTTACCTGACTATTCAAATTGTCATGTAAACAGAGTAATCCGATTACCTTTATTGGTTTACTCCAGTAATCTGTTTACTCTTGACCATGTAAACAGGGTCAAAGGCTCATTAACGGTTTATGAGAAAACAGATTAACACACCTAGTCTATTTACCCAGTAAACCATTTACTCAGCGCATGTAAACACCTTAAGCCGTTTATTACCTTTATCAATTTACTCCAGTAATCAGTTTACTTGAGACCATGTAAACATGGTTAATAATGGTTTTTTTTTAGGGCTATAGCATTCAAAAATTAGTAGAAGTGTAGAGGCCTTGCTTTGAATGACTTCAGCACATCTGCACCCACAGGACATCACTAGTTTCTCAAACTGCTCTGTTTGATCTTGGTCCGTTCTTCTAGCAGTCCCTTCCACAGTTTAGTAACTGTAGTGGGTTTCTGAGCCATTACTTTGTCACCAAGGATTTTACAGAGATTCTCTAGGAGGCTTAGATCTGGACTCTGCTGGCCATTTCATTGTTTCAGTATTGTTAGATTCAAGGAACTGTTTAACCCATTTTGCAGTGTGACAGGGGGCATTGTCTTCCATGAAAATTGTGGGCTGATTGGGAGACAACTGCAGCAAAGGAACTGCATGTTGCCAAAGGAGGTTCACATAAACATTTGCATTCACCCTGCCATGTAGCTGAACAAGAGGCCCAACTCCTGCTGCAGAAAACATCCCCTAAACTATGACACTTCCTCCTCCAAATTTAAATAACTTCTTTATACACTCTCCCCAGTTTCATGCCAAACATATTGTTTCGCCATCAGACCCAAATAAAGTGAACTTACTCCCATCACTGAAGTGCACTCTGGACCAGAGGGGTATTGCATAAAACCAAGATAAGGGATTAAGCCAAGATTTTCAAATAATCCTGGCTTAATTTATACTTGACTTGGTTGCATAAAAGTAGGATAAATGACACCCAGCTAAGTTGCTATGGAGATTTACTCTCTGGAGCTAGCCTGGTCCAGACGAGGCTAAGAGTTAGGCTAAGATTAATCCTAGTGACTTGTCTGTCAGTGCAGGGGTCAATCCTATGAGAAATCAATGCTTTTCACTATTATTCCAAGGTCTACTGTAATACGCTGCATCATTTTAATTATTCTGCATTGAGTGAAACTCAAAGAGAAGAAAAATTGATCTTGCACAAAAATAACAGATAAGATAAGATAAGCCTTTATTAGTCCCACAATGGGGAAATTCCAGGATTGCAACAGCACAGGGATAGCAACACTCAGAGCAATAATTAAGAAGATACGAAAAATATAAATAAGAGCAGTGGATAAAAACATACGTACACATAAATGTATAAATATACAGTATATACAAAGTGCAGAGCATTGTAGCAAGATGAATAAACAGCATAACCGTCTACTTAGTTATCCTACATAGTATGAATATGTACCCATACATATTGTCACCCTCCGTAGCGACAGATATTGTCCTAGTTGTATACTGGAGGGGACTATTTGTGTAAGTCTGTTGCGTCTTTTGCATTCAATACTATTAGGTCGTCACGTTTTTTTGCCATCTCTGGGAGCAGCCCTGCTTAGATTATACAGTCTGACAGCCGTAGGTAGGAAGGACCTGCGAAACCTCTCGGTTTGCGCACCTAGGATGATGTAGTCTGCTGCTAAATGAGCTCCTCAGTGCGTTCAGTATGTTCTGCATAGGGTGGGACTCGGATTCCAGCAGAGATGACAGTTTAGCCACCATCCTTCTCTTTCCCATCTCCTCCACTGGGTCAAGGCGTTGCCCCAGGACAGATCTAGCTTTCTTGATCAGTTTGTTCAGTCTTTTCCTATCGGCTGCTGTAATGCCGTTGCCCCAGCAGACCACTCCAAAAGTGATGGCTGATGCCACCACCGTGTCGTAGAATGTCTTCAGCAGCGCTCCTTGTACACCAAAAGACCTGAGCCTCCTCAGTAGGAACAGCCTGCGCTGTCTCTTCTTGTAGAGTGCGTCGGTATTGTGTGACCAGTCTAGTTTATTGTTCAGATGAATACCAAGGTACTTGTAGGATGTCACCATCTCAATGTCTATTCCCTGTATGTTTACTGGTGCTGTGAGGGGTTGTCCTTGCCTGCGGCAGTCCACCACCAGCTCCTTAGTTTTCCTCGCATTGATCTGGAGGCAGTTCCAATGGGCACCAGTACACAAAGTCCTGGATAAGTCCTCTGTACTCAGTTTCATCTCCGTTGGAGATGAGGCCGACGATCGCAGAGTCGTCAGAGAACTTCCGTAGATGGCAGTGTGTTGTGTGAGAAAGTCCGCAGTATACAGGGTGAACAGGAAGGGAGCCAAAAACCGTTACCTGGGGGGCCCCCGTGCTACCGATGATCGTGTCGGACACACAATCTCGGGTTCTCCCAAACTGTGGGCCGGTTAGTGAGGTAGTCCAGGATCCATGATGACAGGTGCTGGTCCACCCCTGCGCACAGCAGCTTGTCCTTCAGGATCATCAGTTGAATGGTGTTGAAAGCACTGAAGAAGTCAAAGAACATGATCCTCACCGCATTCCCCGGGCTTCTCCAGGTGGGACAGAGAACGGTGAAGATCACTGCATCCTCCACCCCAATGCCATGCTGGTAGGCGAACTGGAGTGGATCCATCGCTGGTCCCACCAGGGGGCGGAGGTGAGCAAGGAGCAGTCTCTCCAGGGTCTTCATCATGTGAAACGTCAGGGCCACTGGTCTGTAGCTGTTCAGATCTTTGGGGAGGGAAGTCTTTGGTACAGGTACCACACAAGATGTTTTCCACAACTGTGGTACCCTCCCCAGCTTCAGGCTCAGGTTGAAGATGTGCTCCACAATCCCACACAGCTGGTCTGCACTGGACTTGAGGAGCTTCGCGCTGATGCCGTTCGGTCCCGAGGCCTTCCTCGCCTTGATCTTCCTCAGCTCCGTCCTCACCTGGGTCTTAGTGAGGGTCATGTTGGGGGGCTGTGTGCTGGGAGTGGGGGGGGGGGTGTTGGTGGAGTGGGGTATGGACAGCAGGTCTCGATGACTTTAGAGGCTGCAGTGGCGATTGGTCAAACCTATTAAAAAACAGGTTCAGATTGTTCGCCCACTCCCTGCCCCCCGTGGCCTGGGGGGAGGTATTCTGGAGCCCAGAGATGGTTTTAAGGTTTCTCCAGACCCCACCGATGTCACTCTGTTGCAGCTTGTCCTCCATCTTCTTCCTGAAGCTGTCCTTGCCTTCTCTGATCTTCCTCCTCAGCTCCCTCTGTACGGACTTCAGCATCTCCCTGTTCCCCGACCTGAAGATCCTCTTCTTCTCTCTCAGAAGTGTTTTTATCACAGGGTTGATCCAGGGTTTGTTGTTCGAGCAACACCGTATGGTCTTGGTGGGTACGGTGTTGTCCACACAGAAGCTGATGTAGTCCGTGATGGTGTGAGTGAGGCCATCGATGTCCTCACCATGTGGATCGCAGAGCTGCTCCAAGGCAGTGATTTCAAAACAGTCCTTTAGCGCGTCCATTGCCTCCTCAGACCATAACTTCACCGTGCACATGACCGGAGGTTGTCTGTGTACTAGGGGTTTGTACACCGGCAGGAGATGAGCCAGTTGTGATCCGATCTCCCAAGTGGAGGAGTGGTGATGAGGTGTACGCCTCCTTAGTATTTGCATAAAATAAGTCCAGTGTTTTATTGTCTCTAGTGTGGCATGTGACATACTGGGTGAGCGTGGGTAGAATGGGGGACAGTGAAATATGGTTGAAATCACCTGAGATGAGGAGAAGAGCATCTGAGTGTTCTGTCTGCAGCCTGCCAGTTACTGAGTGGATGAGGTCACACGCTGTTCCAGCGTTCGCCGTCGGATTTGCATAAATAACAATGCAGATTCACGTGTGAGTATTCCCTCAGGAGATATGTAGGCTGCATGCTAACAGCTAGCAACTTGATGTCTTTGCTACAGTGCTGTTCCTTAACTGTGATATGTCCCGGTCTGCACCAGTTGTTATTGACATACATTATCACTCTTCTGCCCCTTGTCTTCCCACTGTCTGGTGTCCGCCTGCCCGTATTGCGTGGAAACCCACACAATATTAATATATTGTCAGAATCAGAATCAGAATGAGATTTATTGCCATTGTTCATGTAGTACACAAACTAGGAATTTGGTCTCGGTGCAATGCTGCAACATTAAACATGGAGTAGCACTAAAGATAAAAATAAAAAAACATGCATGCAATAAAATGTAGAATATGAATGAGTAATACTAATCTATGCAATTTTTAAATATATTAACAAGCAGCAGATATTGTGGAGTTCCACATAGTGCAGTCGGTAGTGCAAAAGAAAACAGTGATAATTATCATGAGTCCGGTTGAGCTGCTGTACGTAGTGCACAAGAGTCTAATAAGTCACTTAGTGTTCAGCAGTCTGATGGCAGAGGGGAAGAAGCTGTTCATGTAGCGGAGGTTTAGTCTGAATGGACCGAAGTCTTCTGCCTGAGGGGAGGGGGGGCAAACAGTGCGTGTCCAGGGTGTGAAGGGTCGGCTATGATCCGACCTGCACGCCTCCGGTCTGGAGATTACAGGTCTGGAGGGATGGGAGCTTGCAGCCGATCCCCTTCTCAGCAGTGCGCACAATGCGCTGCAGTCTTAGTCGTCATTGAATATTGTCATTCAAGTTCGCCCACTGTTATTTAATTGTACCAATCATTTTTTATAATCATCCCTATGGTAGTCAATATTACTGTCAGGGCCAGCAATACACTTTTTAATGAAAACAGTCAATTATATTACTGTCTGAGGTGTGGTGATACCACCCTATATTACTGCAGTCAGTGACATCATGAAATGTCTGATGACGTTCCTGTATAGTGCATTTTATATGACATTACTGTCACAACACATTGTTTATCTTTCCAGATTACAGGGTTAGTTTCACTTAAAACTGCTCTATAAAAGTGGTACTGGATAGTGAACTTATCATCTTGAAGCTGGATAGGAAAACAACATGAATACATACATAATTTTACATACATGTTACAGTGTTGAAAAATATTATATCTCTTTCCAGTTCTCTGGATCTCCAGGTCCAGTTTTCTCAATAATCTTGCATTTTATTCCCATTCCTAAATCCACATCCAAAAATTTCTCTCTTTCGTCTTATTTTGGTTTCTGCCAGATCTGGGTCTTTAAGTGCATTGGGTAGGACATCTTATGATATCTCAAGCCTTCTTGAGTCCAGCAGTAGTCTCTTCATCTGCAGATTTGCCTTCCCCACCATAGTTCAATAGGAACTCAGTGTTTCCTCTGGCTTAAAGACCTTGGCGCGGTGGCAACATACCCCTGGGCAGTAAACATTCCGGAATATTAATTTATACTATTACAGTGGGGGCAAAAAAGTATTTAGTCAGCCACCAATTGTGCAAGTTCTCCCACTTAAAAGATGAGAGAGTTCTCTCAATTTTCATCATAGGTATTACCTCAACTATGAGAGACAAAATGAGAAAAAAAAAATCCGAAAATCACAATGTTTTGGTCTACTGTCTTATCTGCAGTAGGATCAGTGATTCTGTTATCACTGTTATGGAGTTGCATGTTCTCCCCGTGTTGCGTGGGTTACTCCGGGATTTCTCTCGTTTCCTTCCTCCCACATGCCAAAAACATGCATGTTAGGTTAATTGGCTGTTCTAAATTGTCCCTAGATATCTGTTTCCTATAGGGCCCTTAGAATATAGGGTTAGTATTAATGAAATCGCTTTGAGTGGTCTTTGTGACTAGAAAAGCGCTATATAAGTGCAGGTTAGTTAGTTAGTTAGTTATCGATCACATGGTCTATTTAAGTTTGCTGTGAACTTGCACTTATCCCAACCATCTACACCTGGCTTGACATAGCTGCACCTTCTCATCCTGCTTGACAATGGTGCAACTGATTAAGCCAGGATATGCAAGGTCCAACTATGTCAAGGCACAATTTTTCACTTCATCCTATCTTTCTTAATTCTACTTTTATGCAACACTCCTCAGTTCTCCTCTATCCACACAACATGCTCCTTAGCAAAGGCAAGTCTAGCCTTTTTCTTCTTTCTGCTGATGAGAGGTTTGGTCACTGCAGAGTGAGCTTTGAGTCCAACTTGTCTTAAATGGAGAGACACTATGTCCGAGACAAATCCTTGCCCCTGTTCAGCAGTGAACTGGTGAGCATTCCAGCTGCAGTGTTCAGACCTGTTTCCCCATTGAGTCTTTGCATAATCCTGTCCCCCAAACGCAGAGCAGTGTGAGAACCTAGTTTATCTCCTGTGGGTGCAGATGTGTTGGTCATTCAAAGCAAGGGCCTCTACACTTCTGATTAATATTTTAATCCTATAGCCCTTAAAAAAAAAAAAAAAAAACAGTGTTTAAAATCGCTTCTGACACATGTGGTCACTGTTAATCCAATTCTGCTCACTGTTTTTTAACAAAATAAATGTCTGTGTCTTGGTTGTTTAAAAAAAAAAAAAAAAAGCATGCTAGTACAGCAGTGGTATAGCCACAGCTGATATTCTGTAAAATTCTGAACAATGAAAAATAACATGTTAGAATAAACCAAGTATTAATACATTGTTCTCTAATTTTGATCTCCACTGTACCTGTTATCTTAACAGGTGTGGGCAGGCTTTTATTTATAGCCGTTATAGTCCATTGACTGACTGACTTGCAAAGGATCCCCAAACGCTCATCAATACCCTTTTAAATCAAGGTCTCTGACATCATTACCAATTTTAATAAACATTTTTGTGTAAAAACTCATCAAACTTCTCTCTAAAATAAACTGTAACACTAGCCATCTTGCACATGACACAAATCTTAAATATAAATTGCTTACCAGAGCCAACTCTGGATCGGCACTAGGATCAACACCAAACTCAAAGTCACTAGCACCAAGACCCATCATAGAACCTCCTTCACCAGCCAGGATGGGAGAAGACAGGAGAGCATCAGCCAGGCTGGGCCCTGGAGGGACTGTGACCAGGTGGGAGCCCATCCCGTCTTTCCCATTTAGGGTATTTATAAAAGCAGTCAGCTTCTCTGTGTTCACTTCCTGAATACACAATTGTCAACAGATGGCAAAGGCAGCTGATGAATAAAACAATCAGAGATGGACATAAAGACAAAAACAATATGAAATTACCTTCTTAAATTTTGCTTTTAACAATCCCAATTCCAGTGAAGTTGGGATGTTGTAAAAAACAAAAACAAAATACAATGATTTGCAAATCCTTTTCAACCTATATTTAATTGAATATATTACAAAGACAAGATATTTATTGTTCAAACTGATAAAATTCATTGTTTTTTTTTGCAAATATTCACTCATTTTGAATTTGATGCCTGCAACACATTCTAAAAAAGCTGGAAAAGGGCCAACAAAAGACTGGAAAAGTTGAGGAATGCTCAAAAAACCCACACCTTTTTTGAACATTTCACAGGTGAACAAGTTAATTGGAAACAGATGAGTGTCATGATTGGGAATTAAAGGAGCATCCCTGAAAGGCTCAGTCAATCAAAAGCAAGGTTCGACACTTTGTGAACAATTGCATGAGCAAACAGTCCAACAGTTTAAGAACTTTTCTCAATGTACAATTGCAAGGGATTTAGGGATTTCATCATCTATAGTCCATAACATTATCAAAAGATTGGGAGAATCTGGAGAAATTTCTGCACATAAACAGCACGGCTGAAAACCAACACTGAATACCCGTGACCTTCAATCCATCAGGCAGCACTCCTTTAAAAACCAACACCAGTCTGTAAAAGATATTAAAAAAAAGAAGATATTAAAAAAAAGAAGTCTTCACTTCTGCCCTCCAAAGAGAGCAGACGCTTTTTCTCCCAGCTCCGGCTCCTTATCTCTCTCCTTCCCTAACTGACTGGATCCCAGCTTGCTATTGTCTGTCTGCGTGTCTTTACTGCTGATTATCGAACGAAATTATGGATTTAATAAGCTGGGCTTTGAACGCAATTGACACTGTTTTTTCAACGAGAAAAACTGGCCCGGGGAGCCGATTTGCCCCGCAGGAACAGCTGCCGCGGGTTATTTGAAGGACACAAGTAGTTGGAAACTCTTGTGCCTGTGTGATCTCTCTATCGAAGATATTGAAGATTTATACCTTTTCGGAGCAATGGTCATCGGAATTCTACTGATTGGATCTGGGATTGTTCTGGTGTGCCGCAAATTGAAGAAGATGGACGGAGCCTATCAAAAAGCGGACCCGGCGAGGCTCACCCATCAAATTGACCAACTGGGCAGGACTCTGACAGCGGCTAATGGAGAACTGTACAGGAAAATGGATTACATCACGATCACGCTGAGAGCCGTCCATGATTCGATTTCAACGCCCAGCCATGAAGGATTTGAGCACTGAATCTGCAAGAGAATAAAAAGTATTTTCTCTGAAGTCAGTGCTATTCGACCGGTTTTGACGCCCTCAGCACTCAGTCCTCCAGATTATCTTCAGTATACTTGTTTTCATAACATGGCGGGCAGCATTTGACTCTCAAGGACAGCCAGCTGTCTGGCAAACTATTCCATCTGCCGTGCCAAGGACACGCGCCTCTGCTCAGACGGTAGACATAACATCTGCTACGGGAAGAGACTTTTGTTGTCCTCCAACTGATATCACTGTTTGCACTCTGCACACACACTCACACTGACTCACTATACTGACTTGAAGATTCATTCATTCACTGCTCTCTTTGAGTCATTGTATGGATTCTATTGTCTGCTAATTGTGCATTGAGTTTTTTTCTTGTAATCATAATATCGATCATATATGAATGTTATTCTGACAATCAATGCTTTTTTCTCTCTCCTATTGTGTTTACCCCCCCTCTTCCCCATTGCTTCCTGTTCTTTCTCTGCTGACAGGCGCCTCATGGCTGCCGCGTCATTGAAAATGTCACCTGACGTTCTCAGTGTCAAGTCAAATCCCTCGTATATTTACCAGTTATTTACTTGTGAATGTACTTGGCAATAAATCTTTTTCAGATTTTCTTTTTTTCTGATTCTGATATCACCATGTGAGCTCAACAACACTTCAAACAAGAGCACTCTGAGGCAAGTATAATATCCCCTGCCTCCATTTTCTTTGAAGATCACAATACTTGCAGATGGAGAGCAGTGTTCAACTTTTCAATGCAATTACCGTGGCAGAACCAAATTATAATAAACCCATCATTCATGAATATACAACAAAGTATGCAACCCATAGCTGTAGGGCAGGATCCCCAGATGAGACTGTGTATAAAGTCTGGTAACCCTAGAGAGCTTTACACATATAGTAAGAGCATAGGGAGTGCCAACCTTTACCTTCTCACCCCAAACCTGTAGTCAGAGGTCATGGGCTCAGATTGAACCTGTGTACCAAGTTTGGTGACGAGGGCTGGGAATCATCTCTAATTTTCCAGAATTGATTTTATTCTGATTCTTGAGGTTCTGAATTGATTCAATTCTGATTCGATTTGATCCTGATTCAATCAGGGAAATTACCATTTTAATAGCTATTTTACTTACCAGGAAGAAAAAAAAATCGTAGAGAATGCTGCAAACTGTACCAGGAATACTCTAACTTTGTTAATACATAAATTATCACATAAAGAACTGACTCAATCAGTTACAATAATGCACTTTTTATTATTTAACTTATGATTTCACAAAGTGCGAACAAGTGCTTTCTTTGGTGCAAAAAGTGTGTAGTGTCAAGTTAACAACCCAAAGTAGGTAATGAAATTCAATGCATGGAGCAAGTCAATGGTAAATTGCGTTCACTTAGTGTTTCCTCTGGCTTTAAGACTTTGGCGTGGTGGAAATGTGAATATGGGGGCGGCTGTGGTGCAGGTGTAATGTGGCTGACTACTGACTGAACGGTCAGTGGTTCGATTCCCGCAGTTTGCATGTCGAAGTGTCCTTGAGCAAGACACTGAACCCCCAGTTACTTCTGGTGGGTCAGGCCAGTGCCTGTGTATGGCAGCTCCGCAGCCATCCCTGTGTGAATGTGTAGATGGCAGGATCTGTAAAGCACTTTGGTCATCCAGAGATGAGTAAAATGTGCTATATAAGTGAACGCCATATAACTTTTTTTTTTTTTTTTGAAGGGGGGTAATGTGAATCTGAGAAAACACACGCCACCCAAAGGGAAAAACACACTCATAATACTACAGTAATTAAAATTCATTCAAGATTAAAGATTCAAAGATTTTTATTGTCAATACTTCTATATGTACAGGATATACAGTACAGTAGAACTGAAATGCTGTTTCTCTCTTTTAGTGGTGTGCGCAATATACAAGACAAGAAGTAATAAGGATGGAAAAACAACAACAATCTACAGTGGTGTGAAAAAGTATTTGCCCCTTCATGATTTCCCATTTTTTGTATGTTTGTCACACTTAAATGTTTCAGATCATCAAACAAAATTAAATATTTGACAAAGATAACACAAGTAAACACAAAATGCAGTTTTTAAATGGTGTTTATAATTAAGGGGAAAAAAATCCAAACCTACATGGCCCTATGTGGAAAAAGTGATTGCCCTCTAAACCTAATAACTGGTTGGGCCACCCTAAGCAGCAACAACTGCAATCAAGCGTTTGCCATAACTGGCAATGAGTCTTTTACAGCGCTGTGGAGGAATTCTGGCCCATTCATCTTTGCAGAATTGTTATAATTCAGCCACATTGGAGGGTTTTTGGAGCATGAACCGTCTTTTAAGGTCATGCCACAGCATTTCAATCGGATTCAGGTCAGGACTTTGACTAGGCCCCTACAAAGTCTTCGTTTTCTTTTTCTTAAGCCACTCAGAGGTGGACTTGCTGGTGTGTTTCAGATCATTGTCCTGCTGCAGAACTCAAGTGCGCTTCAGCTTGAGGTCACGAACAGATGGCCAGACATTCTCCTTCTGGACAACAAACAGCCCCAGACCATCACACTACCACCACCTATTTCACTGTTCGCATGATGTTCCTTTTCTGAAATCCTGTGCTACTTTTATGCCGGATGTAATGGGACACACATATTCCAAAAAGTTCAACTTTTGTCTCATCAGTCCACAGAGTATTTTCCCAAAAGTCTTGAAGATCATCAAGATGTTTTCTGGCAAAACTGAGACGAGCCTTTATCTTCTTTTTGCTCAGCAGTGGTTTTCGTCTTGGAACTCTGCCATGCAGGCCATTTTTGCCTAGTCACTTTCTTATGGTGGAGTCGTGAACACTGACCTTAACTGAGGCAAGTGAGGCCTGCAGTTCTTTGGTGGTGTTGTGGGGTCTTTTGTGACTTCTTGGATGAGTCATCACTGCGCTCTTGGGGTAATTTTGGTTGGCCGGCCACTCCTGAGAAGGTTCACCACTGTTCCGTGTTTTCGCCATTTGTGGATAATGGCTCTCACTGTGGTTCGCTGGAGTCCCAAACTTTAGAAATGGCTTTATAACCTTTTCCAGACTGATAGATCTCAATTTCTTTGGATCGCAGCATGATGTCTAGCTTTTGAGGATCTTTTGGTCTACTTCACTTTGTCAGGCAGGTCCTATTTAAGTGATTTCTTGATTGAGAACAGGTGTGGCAGTAATCAGGCCTGGGTGTGGCTAGAGAAATTGAACTCATCTTTCCAAAGATGTGATAAACCACAGTTAATTTATGTTTTAACGGGGGGGGGGGTATTCACTTTTTCTACACAGGGCCATGTAGGTTTGGATTTTTTTACCCTTATTAATAAACACCTTCATTAAAAACTGCATTTTGTGTTTACTTGTGTTGTTTTTGTCTAATACTTAAATTTGTTTGATGATCTGAAACATTTAAGTGTGACAAACATACAAAAAATGAGAAATCAGGAAGGGGCAAACACTTTTTGTTTAACAGTTTATTCACACACACATCACACATCATCAACAGCATGAATGAATTACAATATGAATTATCAACAGCATGATTAGCAGTATACAATAGGCTTTTTTTGACACTGTTTTGGAGTGTGAACAGGTCATCCCAAATAAGCTATTTGAAGCTTTTAGTAAGGAGCCCAATTCTGTGATAAAATGATGACGGAAATCAGTCTGATGTCTTTGTGTGCAAGAACAAACAAACATATGACAGACATATAGCACATAATCCCAGCATTTATTTACATTGAATTAGTAAGTGAGTTCAAGATATATAGTCAAGTTATTAAATACTATTGGAGTGAATCAACATATAAAACAAAATTACAACGGAGTAACAATTCATCAGTAAGCAAGTTTGTGCAACAAATAGATTAATTATATAATGATAGGAGTTGCATTTTTAGTTTTTTCTTGAAGATGGAGATGGAAGGTGTCATTTTTAGATTCTCATCAAGCTCATTCCAAATCTGCTGTCCTCTGCACACAATACTAAACCTAGTGGATTTTAGTCTTCGTTTTTTCCCAGTAATTTGTTTTTAATTTCTAGTGGTATAGGTGTGCATGGGAAGGAAGGCTGGAACGAGTTCACATAATTTATAGTTGAGTTTGTGGACAACCTGATACATTATACAGGCATTCTGGAAATAATTATGCTCAGCAAGTTTTAGAAGATTATAACGATGGTGTCAGGAATGTTCTGACTTATTGTTATGATTTGTCTTAGTTTCCTCCTGGCAGCTCTGGTACGCCCCCTCCTCCTGTAAAGCACCGTCAACTGCTCTGTCACGGGTGCTCACACACATACACACACACACACATGCTCCATTCACACTCATTGACACGAGCTCTTGCACACCAGATGCCAATCAGTTCTGCCCATGCATTCTCACACCGGCAATCTCTTTCCTCATTAGCTTCTGGAGTATTTGTTGGCCGCTCCAGAAGAAAGAGACTGTTGGGGCATTCGCCTCTATACGTGGCAGCTATTTCTCCCCGTATACTGTCCACTTCCTTCGTTGTTCTCCAGCCGTCACTTTTGTCGGATTATTTCCCTTGGTGTTTCGGCTGGCCCTGCTTCCCTTCCTCTTCCTCCAGACTGCTCGGTTTGCCTCGGATTGCTCCAGCCCTGCAAGCGTCATTTTGTTTCGCCTTTCTTTTCCGTGCTGTTTGCAGCCCTGCAGCGCTAGGCTGGTCGCCTTTCCTTTTGCGCTATACGGTCCCGCAGCACTAGGCTCCGTTGACCAGGCTGTAGAGCATCCAGTAGACACCCTGTATGTTTGGTGGCCTCATCCTGCCATTACACTTCCCTATATTTTTGTGTGCTTAAGCTGAACTGAAACGTGGTACTTACTGAACTGTGTTTTTGTGGTGAACTTCAATAAACATGGCACTCTCTACTCTTGCAATTGGGTTTCTCATTCTCTCCCTCGTGCGCCATGTTATGGCACACGGGTTTGTGACAGATGGAAAAGATGACTAGTAGGAGAATTATATTCAGACCATGATAAGGCACGTACGACTTTCTTTTGGAGAATTTCTAGATTTTGTTAGGTGAGTTGGAAATGTGTTACACCATATGATACTGCAGTAATGTAAGTGAGGCTCAAATAAAGTTTTATATAGACTGAGAAGTGCTGAAAGTGGTAGAAAATGTCTCATTTTAAAAAACAGAGCACCATATTTGGCCAGTTTCTTGGTTAGATTGTCAATGTGACATTTGAAATGGAGAAATTCGTCAATGAGGACCTCCAAGAATTTTATAGAGCTAACTCTTATAATATTCTGTCCATTAATTTTTGGGGCAAAGTTCCTTGGTGTCTGGCTTTTTATTGGAACGGAATACAATATAATTAGTTTTACTGATATTAAGTGAAAGTTTGTTACACTGAAGCCAGGTGTCTATTTTCATAAGTTCACTATTTATCTGTTCAAGTTCATTTGGATTCTGGTGAGCAAAAAATAAATTAGTGTCATCAGCAAACAGTATTTTATGTAGTAGAGATGAGGAGTTAGCAATGTCATTTCTATACAGAATGAATAGGACTGGTCCTAAAATGGAACCCTGGGGAACCCCATGATCAATGGATTTGATCAATGGATTAAATATTAGGTCTCTAACTCCCAAGTCTCTGTTAGTCCATGATCTGTTAATTGATCATCAGATTGATTTAATATCCCTTACAGAGACTTGGTTAGGGCAAGAGGATTATGTTGGTTTAAATGAATCAACTCCCTCTGGTTATTTAAACTGTCAAAATCCCAGAAGTTCTGGTCGTGGAGGAGGAGTAGCAACAATTTATCATTCCAAATTACTAGTTAATGTAAAGCAAAAAACATGTTATAATTCCTTTGAGGGCCTGGTCCTCAGTATTGGGCACTTTAGCAATTTTAGGTTAAACCCAATTTTATTTGCCATAGTTTATCGTCCCCCATCAACCTACTCAGAATTTTTATCCGAATTTGCTGATTTCTTAGCTGATTTAGTGCTGAAATCTGATAGAATAATTATAGTAGGGGACTTTAATATACATGTGGATGTAGATAGTGACTGCCTTAATGTGGCATTTAATTCAATATTAGACTCGATTGGGTTTTCTCAGAAAGTAGGAAATTCTACTCATTACCTCCACCATACATTGGACCTTGTTCTGACATATGGCATAGAAATAGAAAATCTTGTAGTGTCTCCTCATAACCCTGTATTGTCAGACCATTGTCTGTTAACCTTTGATTTTACTATTTCTGACTATATGGCTCCTAAAGAAAAATATTATTACAGTAGATGCCTCTCAGATGATGCTGTTACCAAATTTATGCAGATTGTTTCCTCTATGCCATGTGTCAACACAACGGAAATAAGCTATAGACAGCTTGCTCCTTCTGTAATTGATAACATGGTGGATAGTGTTACAGCTTCTCTGCATCAGACTCTAGACTTGGTGGCCCCCTTAAAAAAGAAAAAGTCTAATCAGAGATTTCTAACTCCTTGGTTCAACACAGAAACTCGTAGCTTAAAACAGAAGACATCAATTAGAAAGAAAATGGCGCTCCACTAATTTTGATGAAATCTATTTAGCTTGGAGAAACCATCTTTTAATTTATAAAAAATCTCTTAGAAAAGCTAGAACGAGTTATTATTCTGCATTAATAGAAGAGAACAAGAATAATCCCAGGTTTCTTTTCAGCACTGTAGCCAGGTTGACAAAGATGGCTGCACGGTGGCGCAGTGGTTTAGCACTGTGGCAGCACAGTTTTACCCTCGGCCGGGGGATCGCGGGGATCATGAGATCGTGGGTTCGATCCCAGCCCCCGACCAACAATGAGCTGTGTGGAGTTTGCATGTTCTCCCCGTGTTGCGCGGGTTTACTCCGGGATTTCTCCGGTTTCCTCCCGCACACCAAAAAACATGTAGGTTTAGGGCGCTCGTGCACGCAGCGACCAGCAGCCGGTGGCTTGTCACCAGACTGCAAACCAAAGCCCCATTTCCACCAGTATCGCCTGGGCTTTACTTTTTTTTACTTGTTTCGGTTTTTCGCCATTTCCACCCAAGTCCTCACGGTTTAACCGTTACGATTTTCGTGCCTGTTCAGAGGCAGGGTACAAGTGAGCGAAAAGCGAGGTGTGAATTGACGTCAATCGACTGCTAAACGCTGATTGGTCAGGGCGTAACGTCACCAAACGCGTCCGTTTTGTTTTCTGTTGAAGCTACACGTCCGCCATTTGTAATTTCAGCGAGTAACCGCGGTGACTGGATTCAAAATTGTGTTTTCATATAACGATGTCCACGCGCAAGTTTATTCCATGAACAAACGAGGAGGTGCGGACTTTTCTGTCCCTCGTAGCCGATGACTACATCCAGAGCGAGTTGGTGGGGCAACTTGCAATGAAAAAATATACCAGGAAGTGTCCGGCCTGCTATTATTTGCAGAGAATTTGGACTCGACACGGCCACGGAATTGGAAAACGGTGACGGTGAGTGTTGTTTTGTTATTGTCCGTCTTCTTGCCTTTCGGTCAAAAGCGCACTTTATTTTAGCAATAAAGAAAGTTGTTTGATTGTGGGCAATTGTGGTGATGGCTAGCCCGCTAATAGCTAGCTACCTCTGTACCTTGCTGCTACCTGGCATCAATCTGCTGAATCGCGCTTTTATTTCAGTATTCACGTGAACAAAACGCTGACGTAAGCTTATTGTATTCTGGTTAAAAAGTTTTGTGTTTGCGGTACATGTTGCACTTTGTTTGTGAGCTTTATTGTGTGTTTTTTTCCTTCTATACACAGTTTTCAAATCCCTTGGGTCCGCCTCACTGGACTGCCCCGGCATCTCCCAGTCAAGTGCTGGTAAGGCACAACAAGCTGAAAATTACCACCCGGTTGTTTTTATATGTGATTGTTTTCTATAGACGCATAACAAGGAATTTAAAATGTCTTTCTACGTTTATAAAAATACTAGATTCAGGGGTGTTCATAGCCACAGTGGCCCAGTGTTATAGGTGTGTTGGTGGTGAAATACTGTTGTATTTTCACAAAAAAAAAGGAGCACATGTACAGACTTCAAATCAAAATGCTTGATTGAAATTCTTCAAGTCAGCTAACACTATTAACCCATTCTGATTTATGAGGCCACAGTACAAAGAAATTCTTTTAAAAATAACACATTAAATCAAAATACTTTTTACAATTAATCCTTTTTGAAATGAAGGGGGGTCTAACCACATCACCACAGAAGTTATAGTCCACTCTACTGAGGGGCAACAACATGACAGTTGAGCTGAAATACAGCAACGAAGCATCCCACCACAGGCTTTCAACAGTTTAATTCCATAATATTTTTTCTGACATGTTTTGATCCGGTGTTATCTAAATACAATGACTTCTGTCTTTCATATAGGCAAGCTGAAAAGCAGCAACATTGCAGACCTTGCATCACTGATGGCCCAGAATCATGCTGAGGAGATGCGGATCCATGAAAGGATGCTCGAACAGCGCGAAAGACACCTGCAGTTAGCCGCATTAAGAAGGGATGAGCTGACAGAGACGGCTTCCTTCCACGGAGCCTTCCTAAACCATTTTGGCAGTCTGGTCGAAGTACTGAAAGCTCCCCATTTGTTGACATGTTTTGGGAATATTTGTAATGTAATAAAATGTTAGTCTTTTGGATAAAAGTGTGGTTTGTATATTATAACACTGGATGATAAAGGCGAATAATTACATACACATTCCATTGCCTCATATGACCCTAATCCTGCTGTTCAGCCATAAAGGTGTCAAGATTTTTAATGGTAATGTAATTGTTATTGTTAAATTTAATAAATATTACCACTGCTGTATCCATTGCTCTACATTGGGTACAGTTTTTAAGTAAAATTGTAAGCAGTTGCACAGGTGTAATTTACATTCAGCAGTAGACACTGATAAAGGTGAAAGTCGAATTGGGTAAAAGGTAAGTACATGTGAATTGAATGTTATATCGGCATTCCAAATTCTGAGAATTCCAATAAATTATAAGCAGTCTAGTATAATATAAAGCGAAAATACCCATACATGTAAACCCAAGTATAACATTTTTGATGTTGTAAACGTTGACATGTATATGATAAACCTATGCGATTGTGATTCAATAGATCCATAGTGATCTTTGGTTTGAAAAAGAAAATTATAATTTGGTGTTGGCAGTGTGACAATGTCAGTGTATTTAGTAGGATTAAAAAAAGTTTCATCATAAAATTTCTAGGTTCATTGGCAATTCCATCAAACCAAAAGTGAGTTGTCTAGCTGCAGCATATTTTTTTTTTGAGTCATTTCTACGTTGTTTTAGTGTGTAATTAGCCACCACTGAACAGATAACCCTTATAAATAACAATAGATTGTACAATGATACTCAAATGATACACAATACAAAAAATGGGCCTAGATTTGGATTGGCTTTTTTATAATATTTTTAATTATTTTGTAAGTTAAAGTTAACTGGAAGTATAAACAAGTTTTCCACATATAATTCCAAGGTCAATTGGCAATTCCATCAAACCAAAAGTGCATTGTATAGCTGCTGCTTTTTTTTGGGAAGTCAGTTATCATCAGTGTATCATTATTACACAATATACAAAATTGGGTCCTAGATTTGGATTGGCTTTTTTTATAATATTATAAATTATTTGGTAAGTTAAAGGGGTTTAGGATTAAGCTTCTGCATAATTTTAAATTACCCCGGTGTTTCAGCATTTAATTAACCGTCTGTTAACATTTAACCGTTTTGAACAACAGAGGCGACGTAGTTTAAAAGTGCACAACATTTTATTTAAAAAACACGTTTGACATATGTATGCACATGAACACTGAACAAATGAAATGATCTCTGCTTCATATGCAGCTGCTTCAGATTCCTCCTGGGCAACCGCTATTCTCCTCTCCTGCTCCAGCGTGTGTTGTCTCAATCCACGTCGTCTTCTCCTGTAAAATTCTCTTGTCTCGTTAAAGACATTCATTGTGTTAAAAACCGTGGAAATCCTCCGCTCGTAATCCGCTATTTTTTTCTGTGTTGTTGAGGAGTCAGTCTCGTCCTTTATACGTCAGCAGTGTAGCGCCACCTCGATCCCGCCCACCCCAGCAATTCTCGGCTTTCCGCGGTTGTGATGGAGGCGCAGCCGCGGGAGAAACAAGTAGAAAAGAAAAGAAAAGAGTAGCGCAGAACTATATAGTGGAAATGTGGCTCAAGTCTACCTACGGGTACAAATAAGTAACAAAAAAAAAAAAAAAAGTCAGGACTCTGTCAATCCTAGCATTTCCTTAGAGCTTACTAGTCAGGACTTTATGAACTTTTTCAATAATAAAATTTCATCCATCAGAGATAAAATCAATCAGATTCTTCCCACAGTTAACTTAAATACAGTAACTACTACAACTCCTTCAATTGATGTCTGTCTTGATGAGTTTACTCCAATCGACCTTTGTGAGTTAGACAAAATAGTTTCCTCATCCAAACCTTCAACTTGTCTTTTAGACCCTATTCCTACCAGGTTATTTAAAGAAGTCTTCCCACTTATTGGTAGCTTTATTCTTCATATAATCAATTCTTCATTAACTTTAGGCCATGTACCGCAGGCTTTCAAAACGGCTGTAATTAAACCCTTACTCAAAAAGCCAACGCTAGATCCAGGAGCTTTAGCTAACTATAGACCAGGGGTCACCAACGCGGTGCCCGTGGGCACCATGTCGCCCACAGGGACCACATGTGTCGCCCGCAGGCCTGTTCTAAAAATAGCACAACTCGCAAGTGAGCTGCAGATGTAATTTTTTCTGCCGCTATTTTTTATTTTATATTTTTTATATTTTTTAAAATCACACTTGCATTTATATAGATTTTAAAATGACAATGTCTTAAAAATAAAAAAAAATGAAAATATGTTTATTATACGTAAAGTTAAGGTGAACTCTGATCTAGTTCAAAGGTCAGTATTGTGCGCATGACAAAACCTTCGCGCTTGTGGAGCGTAAGCTTAGCTAGCGGGCAGTTAAGATGGTGGGCGCAGTGCGGTTTCCAAGCCCAAAAACATGGCAAAAAAAAGACAGAAAATTTATCATTTTCAAAGTGAGCGGGAGGAAGAGTTCTTTTTTACTACCGTGAAAGGAAGCTGCGTGTATTTCATTTGCGGGGCGATGGCGAAGCGCCACTTCACTACCCACTCTTTTTTTTTTTTTTTTGGACTTATCTTGTACCCGTAGGTAGATTTGCTCTGCAGTCCGGTAACAAGCCACCAGTCGCTGCGTGCTCAAGCGCCCCTTAACTCCCTAACCTGCATGTTTTTGCATGAAAAACGAGAACATGCACCACCAGAACATGCAAACTCCACACAGATCACTGTTGGCCGGGGGCAGGGAT
Organism: Pholidichthys leucotaenia; assembly: GCA_020510985.1. Taxonomy (NCBI): domain Eukaryota; kingdom Metazoa; phylum Chordata; class Actinopteri; order Cichliformes; family Pholidichthyidae; genus Pholidichthys; species Pholidichthys leucotaenia. The sequence goes on from CM035839.1 coordinate 94,617,408, forward strand.
CGAACCCACGATCCCCGCAATCCCCCGGCCGAGGGTAAACTGCTGCCGCGGTGCTAACCACTGCTCCACCGTGCATATAAGCACTCTCAGTGCTTGTTTAGTTTCTTCTCATGAAAGGACAGTGCTGGTTGCTCAAGCATGATTCTTGGCAAGAACTGTATGGATATAATTCAGTGAAGAAGAACACACAAAAGTGTGTTTATTAAATGTAACAGATTTTGAGCAGAATTGCAGCAGATTTGTTCAGTTAAAAATGTGATAAGATTTATTTAATATGAAAGTTGATTTTTCTTAAATGTTGCATAACTTTTTCAAACATGGATCAACAGTTCATGAATTAAAAGGGTTTAGTTTTTTATGGTTAAAAGGGACTGGTGAAAACTGGACATTTTTTTATGAAATGTAGAAGTGATCATCTGAACAACTGCTGAGATTTATAAAAATAAAGTGTTGAATATTGATCTTGTCTGTTACCCACTCTAAGTTATTGATAATTATTTATTTATGTGTGTGTACACACACACACACACACACAATTTGTTATTTTAGAGGAGTGTGTCAAGCTGGTGCCCTTCACATGACTCGATACCCATGAAGTAGCTCTTGGTTTCAAAAAGGTTGGTGACCCCTGCTATAGACCAATCTCTAATCTCCCTTTCATTTCAAAAATCTTAGAAAGAGTTGTTGCTATGCAATTATTTGACCACCTGCAGGGAAATGGTTTACTTGAAGAGTTTCAATCTGGGTTTTAGAATCCATCATAGTACTGAAACAGCCTTAGCGAAGGTCACTAACAACCTCCTCATCGCATCTGATAATGGACTGGTTTCTGTACTTGTCCCTTTTAGGACCCTTAGTGCAGCTTTTGATACTATCGATCATAATATTCTACTGATAGATTAGAACACTATGTTGGACTTAATGGAACTTTGTTGCAGTGGTTTAGATGGTATTTATCTGATAGGTTCCAGTTTGTTCATGTAAATATTGAGTTTTCTTTCAACTCAAAGCTTAGTCATGGAGTTCCACAGGGATCTGTGCTAGGCCCTACTCTTTTATTAGTTATATATGCTTCCGGTTAGGCAACATTATTAGAAAGCACTGTATACATTTTCATTGTTATGCCTGATGACACACAATTATACCTGTCAATGAAGCCAGATGATAGTAATCAATTAAGCCAAGTTAGAAGCCTGTCTTAAGGAAATCAAAGCTTGGATGACTTGTAATTTCCTGCTATTAAATTCAGATAAGACTGAAGTCATCTTGTTGGTCCAAAAAACCTTAGAAATGCCTTTCCAAATCAAATTTTCAGTATGGATGCAGTATACTCTTTCTCTTAATAGCTCTGTGAGGAACCTTGGAATTATTTTTGATCAAGATCTGTCCTTCAATTCACATATTTAAATTTGTTTCTAAGACTGCCTTCTATCATTTCCGTAATATTGGCAAGATTAGGAGCATCTTGTCTCAGAGTGATGCTGAGAAACTGATCCCGCTTTTGGTTAGCTCGGATTTAGATTATTGTAATTCTTTATTATCAGGCTGTCCCAAAAACATCTTTAAAAAGTCTTCAGCTGATTCAAAATGCTGCAGCAAGAGTTTAACAGGTACTAGTAAAGAGAGATCATATCTCTCCGGTTCTGGCCTCCCTTCATTGGCTTCCCATAGAGTTTAGAATTAAGTTTAAAATCCTTCTTCTTACTTACAAAGCTCTAAACAATCAGGCCCCTTTTTACTTAAAAGATCTGATACTACCATATTATCCTAACAGAGCACTACGCTCCCAAAATGTAGGATTACTTGTAATACCTAGAATCTCCAAAAGTACAATGGGAGGCAGAGCCTTCAGTTATCAAGCTCCTCTCCTGTGGAACCAGCTGCCAATCTGGATTCGGGAGTCAGACTCGATCTCTGTTTTTAAGAATAGGGATAAAACCTACCTTTTTGATATAGCCTACAATTAGGGAGGGATCATGTGTTTCTGAACCCTCCCTTAGTTATGCTGCTAATAGGTTTAGTCAGCCGGGGACCTCCAGTAATGCACTGGGCCTCACTCCTTTCCTCACTCTCAATGAAATATTTTTTTTGCTGGTCATTAACATTTGTTTGTTCTCTCCCATAGATTGAGTCCCCATCGTGCTGTTTGCTCTCTACATGTCTGTTCTTTTCATCTTCTCTATCCCCTCACCCCCCAGCCAGTCGCAGCAGATGACTGCCCCTCCCTGAGCCTGGTTCTGCTGGAGGTTTCTTCCTGTTTAAAAGGGAGTTTTTCCTCTCCACCGTCGCCAAGTGCTTGCTCAAGGGGGGTTCGCCTGATTGCTGGGGTCTTTCTGCAACTGTGGGGGTTCCCCCTACAGTTGATAGTTGCTATGAGATGACTGTTGTTTGAAATGGCGCTATATAAATAAAGTGAATTGAATTGAACTGAATTGAATATGATGGACTTGTGTGGTTATTTATATAACATACTGAAGTCTTCCAGACAGAAATTAATAAACCAATCTATTGCAAGGCCCTCGGATACTGTAATGTATTTATTTCATTAGAATGTCAAGGGTTAATGGTATCAAATGCTTTAGACTGGTCTAAAAAATGCCATACATAGTTGCCTCTTTCAATTGCATCATTGATTTTTTCAGTTAGGTTGATTATTGCCATATAGGTAGTGTGTTTTCTTCTGAAGCCATACTGAGATGGGATAAAATGGTTGAGCTTATCAAGGTAACTGGTAAGTCTGTTATAAACTACTCTTTCCAAAACCTTTGAAAGAGTAGGCAGAATGGATATTCAGTGGGGCAAAAAAAGTATTTAGTCCGCCCACCAATTGTGCAAGTTCTCCACTTAAAAGATGAGAGAGGTCCTCCAATTTTCATCATAGGTATACCTCAACTATGAGATTCAAAATGAGAAAAAAAAATCCAGAAAATCCATTGAAGGATTTTTAATGAATTAATTGGTAAATTCCTTGGTAAAGTAAGTATTGGTCACCTACAAACAAGCAAGATTTCTGGCTCTCACAGACCTGTAACTTCTTCTTTGAGAGGCTCCTCTGTCCTCCACTCGTTACCTGTATTAATGGCACCTGTTTGAACTCGTTATCAGTATAAAAGACACCTGTCCACAACCTCAAAACAGTCAGACTCCAAACTCCACTATGGCCAAGACCAAAGCGCTGTCAAAGGACACCAGAAACAAAATTGTAGACCTGCACCAGGCTGGGAAGACTGAATCTGCAAATAGGTAGGCAGCTTGGTGCGAAGAAATCAACTGTGGGAGCAATTATTAGAAAATGGAAGACATACAAGACCACTGATAATCTCCCTTGATCTGGGGCTCCACACAAGATCTCACCCCGTGGGGTCAAAATGATCACGAGAATGGTGAGCAAAAAAATCCCAGAACCACACGGGGGGACCTAGTGAATGACCTGCAGAGAGCTGGGACCAAAGTAGCAAAGGCTACCATCAGCAACACACTATGCCGCCAGGGACTCAAATCCTGCAGTGCCAGACGTGTCCCCCTGCTTAAGCCGTACATGTCCAGGCCTGTCTGAAGTTTGCTAGAGAGCATTTGGATGATCCAGAAGAGGATTGGGAGAATGTCATATGGTCAGATGAAACCAAAATAGAACTTTTTGATGAAAACGCAACTTGTCGTGTTTGGAGGAGAAAGAACACCATACCTACTGTGAAGCATGGGGGTGGAAACATCATACTTTGGGGCTGTTTTTCTGCAAAGGGACCAGGACGACTGATCCGTGTAAAGGAAAGAATGAATGGGGCTGTGGTCTATATTAATCATATATCCATAACCTACATATGTTAAGCATGTGGAAATGTTTGGTAATTACATATGTAAAGACTCAACACCTCTGAAAGGACAAAGGGCTCTCACCCGCCGAGCGAAAGAACAAAGACGTTCCCAGACGCGGCGGAGGAGACCGGACGAGCCACCCCTCACCCCCCAAGGCGAGGAGAGGAAGTACCACTCCTCCCAAGGCGAGGGAGAGGAAATACCAAGACATGGGGGAGGATTAAGATAAGAGGGATGTCAGCCTTTGTTATGCATGTCTTTTGTTGCGTGCATGTATATAATGAGTGAGTTGGAGAGATTCTGCCTCTCTTTCCCCGTCAGCCGCTCTCCGCACCAGATGAGACTTGTTAGAAGAGCTGAATATTAAATACTTAGCTTTTAAACCAATTCTCCTCTTCATTGCCAAGCTCCTCTACACTGGTGACCTTGACGCGAGTATGGACCGGAGGCGTTCTCCCGCAATCGACTCATCCGCGGCGACTCAGGCAGACGCCAGCAGCCACGCAGACGAGGGAGCAGATGGACAGCTGTTCCCCCCGGCAGAAGAGGTTGAGAGGGCTCAACCGAGCACCAGCACCAGCACCGCCGTGAGAGCCGAGGCAAGGCACTCTCACCCGGCGGGCACAGCAGTGATGGTGTGCACGAACGCCGTCGCTGTCAAGCTGCCAGACTTCTGGCAAGAAGACCCCGCCTCTTGGTTTCAGCAGGCTGAAGCCCAATTTACACTGGCGGGCATCACGGCTGACGATACTAAATTTTATCATATCGTCTCCAAACTCGACTCCGCCACTTCGAAGTGTGTGCGGAGCATGATCCGGCGACCACCGGCCCGGGACAAATATGAGACGCTCAAAGCGACCATCGTGGCGAACTACGTCCCATCAGCGGAAGAAAGAGCCGAGAAGATCCTGGCGGTCTACGGCCACAGAGGGTGCAAACCGAAGGCCCTCATGGAGGATTTGCTGCAGCTCAAGGAGGAGGACAATGACAACTTCCTCTTCCAGTTTATTTTCCTCAGCACGCTGCCGCCACACATGAGAGGGACATTCGCCAGCATGAAGTGCAACACCCACCACGACTTCCGCACACTGGCCCAGCGAAGCTCATCGGCTCGTTCAACGCCTGCAAGAAGCTGACACCCACAGCAGCCATCCGCAGACCCTCAAAGCCAACGCCCCGAGCCACGAGGAGCCACAACCCCCGGAGCAGACCCAGGCCATGGTGACAGCGACGCGGCCAAAACGTAACAGACAGAGCGACGTCTGTTATACTCACCACCGTTTCGCCCAAGAAGGCCCGCAAATGCGTTCCCCCCTGCAATTTACAATTTCGGGAAACGCCAAAGCCGAGAGCCGTAACAGCAGCGGTTCTCGGCGAGAAAAATAAGCTGTTGTACGTGACGGATGGACACACAGGCAAGCAGTTCCTCATCGACACAGGAGCTCAGCTGGAGTTTCGTCATGCCCCTCCCACGCAGATCGAGCCATGGGCAACCCGGTCGGAACGGAGCCGTGGCAGCCCACGGCTCTAACATCGGACCACGTTCGGCGAGAAGATCCTGCACCTCCTACATCCACCACGGCCGCAGCTTACACGATGGACATTTGTTGTAAGCGTCGGTGAGTTATAACTTATAGGCGCAGATTTTTTGTGTGCACATGGGTTATTAGTGGATCTAGCAAATAGGCGCCTGGGTTAATGCACTGTCTTTTGCTTCTATTCCATGCTCAGCCCGAGTTTCTCCACCACCTGTGCAGGCCAACGTCACCACGGCAGGAGGTAAGTTGAGGCAACTCCTCACCCAATTTCCAGCACTCACATCCCCAAATTCTCAGCCACTGTGGCTAAACACGGGGGGTGGATCACTACTTCATTTCCACAACGGGGACCCTCCCGTTTTTGCCAAAGCTCGCCGCTTAGGACGCGGCCAAGCTCAACATAGCACGGGACGAGGTTACAACTCTTGAAAAATTGGGCAATGTTAGACGCTCGAAGAGCCCCTGGGCCTCACCACTTCACTGGTTTCCGAATCCGACGGGTTCTTGGAGACCGTGCGGAGATTACCGCAGATTACCAACGCTACCAGCGCATGACCGTTATCCAATCCCTCACATTCAAGATTTTTCACTACATCTAGCGGGTGCGCGCATTTTTTCCAAAAATAGACTTAGTCCGCGGTTATCACCAAGTCCCAGTCCGAGCAGAGGACATCCTAAAACAGCGGTAATAAACCCCTTTCGGCCTTTTTGAATTCCTGCGAATGCCTTTCGGCCTCAAAAGGCGCTGCTCAAACTTTTCAACGAATGATTGACGCGGTCCTACGCGACCTCCCTTTTGTTTTCGTCTACCACGACGACATGCTGGTAGCCAGCTTGTCTGAGGAAGACACGATAGCAGCACCTCACTACGGTTTTTCAGAGGGCTAGAAGAGCACGGGTTAATAATCAATCCAGCCAAATGCAAATTCGGCGTGTCACAAATTGATTTTTTAGGACACAAAGTCTCTCCGAAGGGGGCAGTTCCACTTCCAGACAAAGTTCATGCGACAGAAAGTTTTTCACGACCACAAACGGTCAAATCGCTACAGGAATTTTTAGGGATGATTAATTTTTACAACCGCTTCCTCCCCCACGCAGCCTCAGCTCATGCAGCCCCTATATGACGCGCTCAAAAAAAGAAAGCTTCCAACGCGGTCGAATGGACCCCGGAGCGCGAACACGCTTTCGCGGAAGTAAAAAGCGCCCTAGCTAACGCCACATTGTTAGTTCACCCAGATCCCTTGGCCCGCAATGCACTAACCACAGATGCTTCAGACCTAGCTATAGGGGCAGTTGTAGAACAACTTGTCAGCGGGGTCTGGCAATCCTTTAGCATTCTTTAGGCAAATCGCTAAACCAAACTGAACGTAAATACAGCACTTTCGACAGAGAGCTGCTGGCGCTTCATTTATCCATCCGCCACTTCCAGTTCTGGTTGGAAGGGCGGAGTTTCACGGCTTTTGTAGACCATAAACCGCTCACCTTTGCTATGGCTAAAATTTCAGAACCATGGTCAGGCAGGCAACAAAGACAACTAGCTGCGATTTCAGAGTTCACCACAGACATTCGACACGTGGCAGGCAAACTTAACATAGTGACAGACTGTCTCTCTCGCGCTGTGACACACCAGAGCGCGAGGAGACAGATTATACTGCCTCAGCAGCAGACTCTTCACTAACGCAGACACATACGCAGCACCTATCCATGCAGGGATAGATTATGCAGCCATGGCGGAGGAACAAAGCAGTGACGCGGACGTGCGCGCACTCCTGTCTGGACCAATAGGGTTAAGGGCTGGAGAAAAAGGGGTTTACGCGACGGCGTGCCCCCCCTAATATGCGATGTTTCAACCGGCCGACCTCGCCCGTTAGTACCAGCTACATGGCGCCGCCGTAATTTTCGACGCAATTCACTCCCTCGCGCACCCAGGTGTGCGCGCCTCGGTTAAAATGGTCGCCCGAAAAGTTTGTGTGGCCAGGCCTGGCGCAAAAACGTAAAGAAGGGCAAAAACTTGCATTTCTTGTCAGCGCGCCAAAATTACACAGACACACAAAGCCCCTCTGGAGCCTTTCCAATCCCTGCTAGAAGGTTCGACCCACATTCATGTCGACCTCGTGGGGCCACTACCTTCCTCCCAAGGTTTCACACACCCTGCTAACAATGATAGACCGCACCCACGCGCTGGCCAGAGGCAGTCCCTCTAGCGGCAACCACAGTGGAGGAAGTCGCTCGCGTTTTTCTGACAAACTGGGTGGCACGTTTTCGGCGTCCCATCGGACATCACGTCCGATAAGGGGCCTCAATTTGTCTCAGAGCTCTGGGTCAGCCATGTCCAACAGCTTAGGGGCAACAATTCATCGCACCACCGCTTATCACCCGCAGGCTAATGGGTTATGCGAGCGTTTTTCACAGGTCTTTAAAGGCTGCCCTCAGAGCACACTAACGGACACAAATTGGGTAAATAAACTTCCCTGGGTTTTATTGGGGTTGCATGCTGCGCCTAAAGAGGATCTAGACGCCTCCCCCGCAGAATTTGTGTTTGCACAACCTCTCAGGCTCCCAGGTGAATTTTTTACCAGAGAACCCAGAGCCAGGGCACCTTCCAGTCCCAAGGTTTTTAGGCAGCAACGGACCGGGCTCTCTCCCCGGTCCAGCCCATCACTCCTTCCCACGGGTTTTAGTCCCTCAAACTTTAAAAAAAGCCGAGTTCGTTTTTGTTAAGCATGAAGCTTTAAAACCAACTTTGCACCCAGCATTCGACGGGCCATTCAGAGTGCTGGAACATGGGGTTAAACACTTTGTGCTTGATTTTGGGGATAGAAAAGAGACAGTCAGCATTGACAGACTTAAACCTGCCTTCTTGTTGAAAGACGAGCCTGCACAGTTGGCGAGAGCACCTCGGCGAGGTAGACCCCCCAAGAGAAAAGACTCAGCCCCCAGGCAGGGAACAAATAACCTCTCTCCTTCCCACACTGCAGATTCCACACAAGAAGGTCCCAGCAGGACGCCTAAACCAACCTACAGCAGTTTTGGCGTCCTGCTGGGACCTTCTTGTGAGGAATCTGCAGTGTGGGAGAAGATTAAAACCCAGACAGCACAGGGACTGATACCAACCACTCCACAATTATTCACTAATTGTGCTGCAACAGTTTAGGACTGACTTATGATTTTACTATGCTGTTATGATTACCACTGAACTCTCTTAGGAGCATGGCTGCTGGGAAGTTTCTTCTGTGGCAACAGATGTAACACTTAGTATGTCATAATAACTATCTTAGACTGTGAACCTTCCTGTTGTCCTTTCTTAGTTGTTTGGGGGGCCCGTGGTCTATATTAATCATATATTCCATAACCTACATATGTTAAAGCATGTGGAAATGTTTGGTAATTACATATGTAAAAGACTCAACACCTCTGAAAGGACAAAGGGCTCTCACCCGCCGAGCGAAGAACAAAGACGTTCCCAGACGCGGCGAAGGAGACCGGACGAGCCACCCTCACCCCCCAAGGCGAAGAGAGGAAGTACCATCACCTCCCAAGGCGAGGAGAGGAAATACCAAGACAATGGGGGGATTAAGATAATGAGGGATGTCAGCCTTTGTTATGCATGTCTTTTGTTGTGTGCATTGTATATAATGAGTGAGTTGGAGAGATTCTGCCTCTCTTTCCCTTCTGCCGCTCTCTGCACCAGATGAGACTTGTTAGAAGAGCTGAATATTAAAACTTTGCTTTTAAACCAAATCGCCTCTTCATTGCCAAGCTCCTCTACAGGGGCCATGTATCGTGAGATTTTGAGGTGAAAACCTCCTTCCATCAGCAAGGGCATTGAAGATGAAACGTGGCTGGGTCTTTCAGCATGACAATGATCCCCAAACACACTGCCCGGGCAACGAAAGAGTGGCTTCATAAGATAAGATAAGATAAGATAAGATAAGCCTTTATTAGTCCCACAACGGGGAAATTCCAGGATTGCAACAGCACAGGGATAGCAACACTCAGAGCAACAATCAGAAGGCAAGAAAGAAAACAAGCAAGCAAGAGCAGCTAATATACATATGTACATATTACTATAAAATATATATATATATACACACACACACCAGACACACAGTGCAGAGCATTGTAGCTGGATGGAATAAATATGTAAATATATAAACACCCACAGTACGGAGCATTGCTGGCTAGGTGGAATAAATATGCAAGTATATAAACACACACAGTGCGGAGCAATGTAGCTAGATGGAATAATATGTAGATATATAAAACACAGTGCGGAGCATTGTAGCTAGATGGAAATAAATATATAGATATATAAATATAAACACACCCAGTGCTGAGCATTGTAGCTAGATGGAATAAATATGTAAATATATAAACACACACAGTGCAGAGCATTGTTGCTAGGTGGGATGAAACAGCATAACCGTCTATTTAGTTATCCTACATGGTATGATTATGTGCCCATACATATTCTCACCCTCCATAGCGACCGGTATGTTCCTAGTTGTATGCCGAGAGGACCATTGTGTAAGTCTATTGCATCTTTTGCATTCAAAAAAACTATTAGTTTGTTACGTCTTTTTGCTATCTCTACGAGCAGCCCTGCTTAGGTTGTCAGTCTGACAGCCGTTGGTAGGAAGGACCTACGAAACCTCTCGGTTGTGCACCTGGGATGATGTAGTCTGCTGCTAAATGAGCTCCTCAGTGCATCCAGTATGTCCCTGCATAGGGTGGAACTCGGACTCCAGCAGAGATGACAGTTTAGCCACCGTCCTTCTCTCTCCTATCTCCTCCATCGGATCAAGGCGCTGCCCCAGGACAGAGCTAGCTTTCTTAATCAGTTTGTTCAGTCTCTTCCTATCGGCTGCAGTAATGCCACTGCCCCAGCAGACCACTCCAAAAGTGATGGCTGATGCCACCACCGTGTCATAGAATGACTTCAGCAGCGCCCCTTGTACACCAAAAGACCTGAGTCTCCTCAGCAGAACAGCCTGCGCTGTCCCTTCTTGTAGAGTGCGTCAGTATTGTGTGACCAGTCTAGTTTATTGTTCAGATGAATACCCAGGTACTTATAGGATGTCACCATCTCGATGTCTGTTCCCTGTATATTACTGGTGCTGTGAGGGGCTGCCCATGCCTGCGGCAGTCCACCACCAGCTCCTTAGTTTTCCTCGCGTTGATCTGGAGGCAGTTCCGATGGCACAGTCCACAAAGTCCTGGATAAGCCCTCTGTACTCAGCTTCATCTCCGTTAGAGATGAGACCAACGATCGCAGAGTCATCAGAGAACTTCTGTAGATGGCAATGTGTTGTGTTGTGTGAGAAGTCCGCAGTATAAAGAGTGAACAGGAAGGGAGCCAGCACCGTTCCCTGGGGGGCCCCCGTGCTACTGATGATCGTGTCGGAAACACAGTCCCGGGTTCTCACAAACTGAGGCCGGTTCGTGAGGTAGTCCAGGATCCATGATGACAGGTGCTGGTCCACCCCTGCGCGCAGCAGCTTGTCCTTCAGGATCATCGGTTGGATGGTGTTGAAAGCACTGGAGAAGTCAAAGAACATGATCCTCACCATATTCCCGGGCTTCTCCAGGTGGGACAGAGAACGGTGAAGGAGGAAGATCACCGCATCCTCCACCCCAATGCCATGCTGGTAGGCGAACTGGAGTGGATCCATCGCTGGTTCCACCAGGGGGCGGAGATGAGCAAGGAGCAGTCTCTCCAGGGTCTTCATCAAGTGGGACGTCAAGGCCACCGGTCTGTAGCTGTTCAGGTCTTTGGGGTGGGAAGTTTTTGGTACAGGTACCACACAAGATGTTTTCCACAGCTGTGGTACCCTCCCCAGTTTCAGGCTCATGTTGAAGATATACGTCACAATCCCACACAGCTGGTCTGCACAGGACTTGAGGAGCTTTGCGCTGATGCCGTCCGGTCCCGACGCCTTCCTCGCCTTGATCTTCCTCAGCTCCGTCCTCACCTGGGTCTTGGTCAGGGTCAGGATGGGGGGCTGTGTGTTGGGAGTGGGGGGGGTGTCGGTGGAGTGGGGAGTGGGCAGCAGGACTTGATTTCTTAGAGGCAGCAGTGGTTGTTGTGCAGACAGGGGGGAGGGCGGTTGGTCAAAATCTATTGAAAACAGATTCAGGTTGTTCGCCCACTCCCTGCCCCCCGTGGCCTGGGGGGAGGTATTCTGGAGCCCCGAGATGGTTTTGAGGTTTCTCCAGACCCCGCTGATGTCGCTCTGTTGCAGCTTGTCCTCCATCTTCTTCCTGAAGCTGTCCTTGCCTTCTCTGATCTTTCTCCTCAGCTCCCTCTGTACGGACTTCAGCATCTCCCTGTTCCCCGACCTGAAGATCCTCTTCTTCTCTCTCAGAAGTGTTTTTATCTCAGGGTTGATCCAGGGTTTGTTGTTTGAGTGACGCCGTATGGTCTTGGTGGGAACGGATTTGTCCACACAGAAGCTGAGGTAGCCCGTGAAGGTGTGAATGAGGCCATCGATGTCCTCACCATGTGGATCGCAGAGCTGCTTCCAGGCAGTGGCTTCAAAACAGTCCTTTAGAGTGTCCATTGTCTCCTCAGACCATAACTCCACAGTGTGCATGGCCGGAGGTTGTCTGTGCACTAGGGGTTTGTACACCGGTCGGAGATGAACCAAGTTGTGATCCGATCTCCCAAGTGGGGGGAGTTGTGATGAGGTGTACGCCTCCTTAGTGTTTGCGTAGAACAAATCCAGTGTTTTATTGTCTCTAGTGTGGCATGTGACATACTGGGTGAAAGTGGGCAGAATGGGAGACAGTGAAACGTGGTTGAAACTCGCCTGAGATGAGGAGAAGAGCTTCTGGGTGGTTCTGTCTGCAGCCTGCTGGTTACTGAATGGATGACGTCACGCGCTGTCCCAGCGTTCGCCGTCGGATTTGCATAAACACAAATGCTGATCACGTGTGAGTGTTCTCTCGGGAGATATTTAGGCCTCATGCTAACAGCTAGCAACTCATGTCTTTGCTGCAGTGTCCGTGTTTAACAGTGATATGTCCCGGTCTGCACCAGTTGTTGTTTAACATACATATCACTCCACCGCCCCTAGTTTTGCCACTCTCCTGGTGTTCGGTCAGCTCGTATCATGTGAAAACCCTCCAGCTCAATGTTAGCATCTGCTGCTAGTTCAGTTAGCCACGTCTCAGTAAACAAAAGGAGAGAGCACTCCCGGTAAGTGCTATCATAACGGGAGATAGCCGCTAGCTCATCTAACTTTCCCAGTAATCGACCGTACATTTCCCATGACAACAGATGGAAGGGAGGGTCTGTACCTTATATTTTTTTGTCCTCCGCCTTACTCCAGCCCGGCAGCCGCGACGCTTTCGCCTCAATTCTCTCGGTATGTCGAGTTTTTCCAGTGGACGGGGGGTGGCGGTTTAATGCTAGCAGCTCTTCCCTGTTGTATCGTATCCTGCTATAAACAGTGGCTCCGTCCACCGGCTCAGGAGACATTTGGGACGATCTGTGTGTCCGTGATATAAGTGGGGTGAAAAAAAAGTGATCAAAAGAGAGAGGAAGGGAAAAAAAAAACTCGGAATCGAGCCGCTGTTGCAAAAGGCAACCTACTGGTGTGGCGCCGAGAGGAGAATATTCATAAGAAGCATTTCAAGGTCCTGGAGTGGCCTAGCCAGTCTCCAGATCTCAACCCCATAGAAAATCTTTGGAGGGAGTTGAAAGTCTGTGTTGCCCAGCGACAGCCCCAAAACATCACTGCTCTAGAGGAGATCTGCATGAAGGAATGGGCCAAAATACCAGCAACAGTGTGTGAAAACCTTGTGAAGACTTACAGAAAACGTTTGACCTCTGTCATTGCCAACAAAGGGTATATAACAAAGTATTGAGATGAACTTTTGGGACTGACCAAATACTTATTTTACAGAGGAATTTACCAATTAATTTATTAAAAATCCTTCAATGTGATTTTCTGGATTTTTTTTTTTTCTCATTTTGTCTCTCATAGTTGAGGTATACCTATGATGAAAATTGTAGACCTCTCTCATCTTTTAAGTGGAAGAACTTGCACAATTGGTGGCTGACTAAATACTTTTTTGCCCCACTGTAGGATAATTAGTCAAATCATTCTTATCACCTGATTTATAAATTGGTATAATTTGTGCAGTTTTTGCTATTTGTGGCACTACTCTGGAGATTAGAGACAGATTAATGCAGCAGGTAAGAGGTTCCAGTAATAAATTAATGATGCTTTTCAAAATTTTGCTGGAAATTTCATCAGCTCCAGCAGAGTTTGAGTTCTTCATGTCCTTGATGATTTTCCAGACTTTCTCACAATCAGTTGGCTTTAGGAGGAAAGAATTCGGGTAGTTTCCTGATAGATAGTGTTTGAAAGAGACAGCCTGGGGTTGGTTAATATATAAATGCTACATAAAAAAATCAAAATATTAACGATAAAAATGAATATTCTAATTATAGAAATAAACTAACACATATTATTAGAAAGCGTAAGAGTAATTACTATGCAGAACTTATAAATGCATCACGGTGATTCCAAGAAATCCTGAAGAGTACTAAATAAGGTTCTAAATAGGGACCAAAAAAAACCCACACTTCCGAACAATAACGTCAGTCTTGCTGACAAATTTAATAATTATATTGTTTCCTTTGGAGAAAATTTATCTAATAATTTATCTAATAAAATTAAATTAAATTAAATTAATAAAAAATTAAATAGAAGGCAGTCTTAGAAACAGTTTTAATATGTGAATTAAAGGACAAATCTTGATCAAAAATAACTCCAAGGTTCCCCACACAACTGTTCAGAGTGAGAGTGGCAGCATCTAAATTAAGGGCATAATGTGAATATAGACAAACCCTCATCCACACGGAAGACAGTCGGACAAACACACACACACTCAAATACACAAAGACGCATTGTCAGCACAACAGTCCATTAGTCCGAGAGCACACAGATACTGGCCTCGTCGCACCAGGCAGCAGACCTACCCAGTCAAACGAGTAGAATTTAGGCCAATTCCCAAACCAGAATGAATATACGGGTAAGAGGGAGAGATAGAAGGAAGGGGGAAAGTGATTTAAAAAAAAAGTATATCGGACTTCCGGTCTGGACGCCATGGCGACTGCAGCTTAACACTGAAGTTCTCAGACCCAATCCAGGATAACACCTTGAAAATCAAACTTAACGGATTTTTGGAGGAGTGAAAATCAAAAGACAAAATCATCATGTCTAAAGGAAAACAGAAGAAACTGAAATTCTCCAGGCCAGGACACGTATCGGCCGGAGAATCCGAACTGGAAGATCTCCGTTCAGAAGACGAGGAACTGGTGATAGCTAACAAAAGGGTTAGCCTGAAATCACTATTTGAGGAGCTACGACGATTTCGCCGAGATGTTACGGCCGAATTTCGGGAATTCAGAGAAGAATTGAAAAGGACAAACAGCAGAGTGGACCAGGCCGAGAACCGAATCTTGGAAACAGAGGATCGAATAAAAGTGCTCGAAGATTCTGTGCTAGACCTACGCAAAAGACAAGCAGCTATAGAGGCTAAGCTAACCGACCAAGAAGGAAAACAAAGAAGAGACAACATAAGAATTCATGGTCTGATAGAAGGAACCGAAAATGGTTTTAACTCAATGGCAGAATGCGTGGAATCCTTACTAAGAGAGAAATTGGATATTCCACAAACCACCGACTTGAAGATAGAAAAGGCACATCGTTCATTAGCCGCTAGGCCGGCGGCGGAAGCGCCCCCACGTTCGGTGTTGGTAAGATTTTCCAATTTCAAAATAAAACAAGAGGTTGTAAGACTGGCCTGGCAGAAAAAAGGATTTATGCACCAGGAGAGAAAAGTCTATGTGGAACACGATTACGCCCCGGAGGTCCTTAAAAAGCGCAGGGAATACAATGACGTGAAAAAGGTGTTAAGAGAGAAGAAATTGCGCTTTCAGACACCATTTCCTGCGAAGTTAAGGGTCTTCTACGGCGATGAAACGTGGCTCTATAATTCGGCGGAAGAAGCAACAGCTGACATGGCGAAAAGAGGGCTCCCGGTAACGGTATTTTAAACCCTGCAGCAAGTACCCGAGTGAGAAGATCAAAGCGCAAACATGGACAACACAAAGACTCTTCAAAATCCACGGACCCAGCAGCGGGAAACCCAGCACCAGAGCGTCGCGGATAAACTATCCGTTTTCAGGTTGAATAGCGACCTTTTTTTTTTTTTTTTTTTTCTGTTCTCTTGAATCAATCCGCACATCCAACCCCCCTCATACAAGGTAACAAACATTAAAGGAGATGCACATTCAGCATGTGGTAAAACATTTCATGGAACAATCATATTATTTGAAACAAATAAGTCTTTGTAATAAAAAAAAAAAAAAAAAAAAAAAACTTGTTAAAATAGAAAATGTGACAATAATCCACATGTTCTCATACTAACAAATACTGTTTTTGCGTGAATGTTTGATGTGATGGGGGTGGGAGGGTGCACACAATTTCACAGGGTTTAGGCATAAAAGGAAAAAAAAAAAAAAAAAAAATCATTACAAGTTTGGATTGGGTTCTGAAACTCACGTTAAAAGCATGGGACTACTTTCAGTGGTAAGAGAGGGCCCTCAACACGTAACAGAGTTTGAGGAATTTCCCTCAGAGCCTTCACTCCATCAAGGCTCTTACAGGGTCTTTAAAAAGATCTCAGCTCAGGAAGTTCTTATGACAGCTTTTTGTTTTAAAGTTTTTTACACTATGTTCTTAATGTTTTTCTTGTTTTTAATGTTCTTTCAGTTTCTGAGTAGCACAAAAGAGGGCCACCACACAGTTATACTAAACAAAACAACACAATGGAGAAACAGGGTGTCACCAAAATAATTTCATATAATGTAAAAGGAATCCTGAATCCAGTTAAAAGATCCAAGATTCTAGGCAAAATGAAAAAAGACAAAGCAGGAATAATACTTTTACAAGAAACCCACCTAACAGACGTGGAACACAATAAACTCAGTAGACAAGGGTTTAAAATGATCTCTTCATCTTCATATAAATCAGGAGGAGGAGGGGGAGTAGCGACATGATATCACCAACATTACATTTGAAAAAAAAATCAGAACACAAAGATAAAGAAGGGGAGAGTACAGTTTGGTAACTGGGCGGGCTAGAGGGAGAAGATATCACCCTGTGAATGTGTATGCTCCCCCAGGGGCTAACTGGAAATATTATAAAAATGTATTCGACCTAATGAATAACTAAAGCTCAAGGTTTAGTGATATGTGGTGGGGACTTCAATCTTAGACTGAATCCATACTGGGATGCTTCTGGTAATCCCCACATCAAAATAACACCCAAACAGGAAGACTCGGATGCTACTAAAAGAATTGGGAATCTGTGACCGTGTGGAGGGAACACAACCCCTGTGTAAAAGACTATACATTTTACTCAACTCCACATTCATCTTACTCAAGGATTGACTATTTTTTTATGTTTAATAGAGACATTGGAAGAGTAAAAACATGTAAAATAGGGACTGATGGATCTCTTCTCTCCGACCACAGTCCGATCTACATGGACTTAAATATCCAAAAATACACAAATATACATTTTCTTGGAGGTTAAATTCAAATGTCCTGAAGGACCAGTTGAAAGATGAATTGGAATCAGATATTCTCAGATATTTGGAAGATAACGATAATGGAGAAGTATCCCCTTTAATATGTGGGATGCATGTAAAGCTGTAATAAGAGGAAAGATTATTGCAAAACTGGCAACCCAAAAGAAACTAAGACAAGAAAAAACTATCCACATTAGAGTCAGAACTTAGGAACCTAGAAAAAGAACACAAAGGCAACACTCATTCTACTGACTCGCTCAAGATTAAGGAAATTAAAAACCAAATAAATGAGCATCTACACAATAGAAATCCAGAAGAAACTTACATTTCGAAACAAAAATACTTGAAGCAGGCAGTAAATCGGCAAAATTGCTAGCCTATAAATTGAGGAAACATCAAACAGAAAGAGCAATCTACAAAATCAGAGACCCAGTATCAAAGGAAATAAAATTCAGAATTCAGGATATTCTTAAAAACTTCGAGAATTACTATAAGAACTTATACTCCCACAAAAAACATAAAAACGCATCCGAGGCATTCCTAAACACATTAAACCTTCCCCAACTTACGGAGTCACAAAATAAAACACTACTGTCAGAAATACATCCTAAAGAATTGGAAAAAGCAATTATGAAACTTAAAGCTAACAAATCCCCAGGAGCTGATGGCTATACAGCAGAGTGGTACAAAACCTTTAAACAGCAACTATCTCCTCTCCTCCTGAAAACATTTAATTATGTCCTCCACACAGGGGAAATCCCCCCCTCCTGGAGAGAAGGGGTCATTGCAGTTATACCTAAACCTGAAAAGGATAAACTAGAGTGCTCCAACTACAGACCAATCAGTGTACTAAATCAGGACTATAAGCTTTTTCCATTATCCTTGCCAAAAGGTTAGAAAAATATACTGACAGACCTAATTCATTTAGACCAAACAGGTTTTATAAGACCAAAGACAGACACAACATTCGACGCACTTTACACATAATTCATCATATAAAAAAATATAACTTAAATGCAGTCATATTGGGATTAGATGCTGAAAAAGCATTCGATTCGGTTGACTGGTCTTTTCTATATAGAATCTTATCCAGTTTCAAGTTTCATAACAACTTCATTAGAACTATACAGGCATTATATAAAAAAACCAACAGCTAAAATAAGGATTAACGGTAATTTATCATCATCTTTTAGACTGGAAAGAGGATGTCGTCAGGTGCTGCCCCCCTGTCTCCACTGCTCTTTGCAATCTTCATAGAACCTCTGAGCCAATGGATAAACAAACCAAAAAATTCAAGGTATTACACTTTGCAGAAGGAACATAAAATAGCACTCTTTGCTGATGACATTTTAATATACCTAGGGCAGCCGGACACTTCTTTACCAGAACTAACCTCAGTTTTTTCAGAGTATGGAGATTTATCGGGGTACAAATTAAATATGCATAAAACCCAAGTTTTAACATTCAACTATGACCCAAATCATTATTCACTAAGCAAACTCAAAACTAACTGGGAGTCGGAATCTATGAAATATCTGGGGGTCAATATCCCGAAACAACTCAACAAAATTATATCACTAAACTATGATCCACTGGTGACAAAAATAAAATCTGACCTAGCAAGATGGAATATGATACCATTCTTGGGTACTGCACAAAGAATTGAAGCAGTCAAAATGAATATACTTCCACGTCTTCTATACCTTTTCCAAACAATACCGGTAGAACCTCCCAAAAAAACATGGCAGGAGCTGGACAGAAGGATCTCAAGATTCATATGGCAGGGCAAGAGACCTAGAATCAGATATAGAACCCTACAGCTAAACAAAGACAAAGGTGGGCTCGCGCTGCCAAATATCAGGGACTACTTTAAAGCCGCACAAATTAAAACTTTAGTAGAGATATGTAACCCAGGTCTACACTGCACAATGGAAGGAGATCGAATGCAAATAACAAGTGACATCCCCCTACAGGCGATAATAGGGAACAATGTCTTACCCTAAGCTTTTGAATAACACTAACCCGTGGATAGAGACCCCGCTAAAAATTTGGTTTAAGATAGTCAGAGAGAATTCAAACTAAAGAGCCCTATCGACTTCTGCAATGGATCGCCTATGATCAGGACTTTACTCCTAATAAAACAGACACCGATTTAAAAAGTGGAAGAGAAAGGGCTGATCAAATATTACGATTTTTTAAAGGGCAAATCTTAAGAAGTTTTGAAGATTTGAAAAAACAAGGCCTAATAAATCAAGACCTTTACAGGTTCATCCAGCTTAGACACCACATAAACAATATACTTAAAAAGGAGGTTTTGGAAAGGGCCCAGTCAGGTGTTCTGAAGGTCTTCTTAATGGCATATAAAGGGATCCCAGGGATCAGATACATTTCTAAAATATACCAAGGTCTTCAAGACTTAAAAGGAGACAACACATCTTATATAAAAGAGAGATGGGAAAAAGAGGGGAATTTCACTTTACAACTGGAAATATGGGAGGAGCTAAATAAACAGCAATGGAAAAGTACCTCATCCCTGCAGTGGAGAGAATTTGGATGGAAAAACTTGGCAAGATTTTTCAGAACACCTGCACAAAACAAATTTACCCATAAGGGATTGAACTGTTGGCGCTTGTGTGGTGAAAAGACTGCAAATCATTTTCATGTGTTTTGGTCATCCCAGTTATCCACCAATATTGGACCAAGGTACAGACAATATTGGGGAAAATATTCAAAATTACAGTTCCCTTTCTTTTGTAACTTTGTATTTGGGTTTACTACCGGACTCACTGGAAGACGAGGAGAAAAATACTTATTCAATGTTTTAATATTGGCAAGCAAAAAAAGCTCTAACTAAAAAATGGATGTTGAAGGACTGTCCTACACCTGAAGATTGGACTAACGTGATCCAAGACATTTACTCGATGGAAAAGTTGACATTCGCACTGAGACAGGACATGGATGGGTTCATGAACTTTTTGGCAACCCTGGACCGCATATGTGTCTTCCATTAGATCTAATCTTTGACAAATACCATTTCAATAATGGTTCCGCTCTTTGTTCCAACGCTACTCAGATGCTCTTTTATCTTTATTTACTTACTTTTTCTTTTTGTTTGTTTTTTACTGGTTTGTTTGTTTTTTTTGTTATTGTTTTTTGGTTTTTTTTCTCTTTAATTTCACTTTTTCTTTCACTTTAAAAAAAAAAAAAAAAGGGGTGTTGTAAGAATTAATCTTCCAATGTTGTCAGATATCAGAAAATAAGGGAACATGTGATGAAAATGTAAACACTGCATTGCTGTAACGACCTGTATACCCTTTACAAAAACTTAAATTAAAAAAAAAAAAAAAGTATATCATTCACCATCTTTCAGGTTCATCAGTTGTCATGGCAGCGGGGACGCGTTGATGATGTCATCATCACACATCTGTGTTTACACTGCTAGAGAGGCAGCGTGCAAAAGTCCTGGTGGCTCCTCCTGAGGTTCAGCAGTGATGTTTTGGTCGCCTCCAGTTAGCCAACATGTGATTTGAGGATTTCTATACAGTTTTCCATCGATGTTTTCACACCACTGTATGTACAGTAATGCTACCCATAGTGCAAGTAACGGTAAAAACAGCAATTCTATGTACAGTAAATCGGTATACTGGTAAATTGCAAGTTCAATGCAGTAACGAGGGTGCAGACAGTGACAGATTGGTCTGTGCATCATCAGTATTGCAATCACAGACAGCAGCAAGTATGGCATTTGTGCAAATGGTTGCAGTAAGGTGCAAGACATACAGCTGCAGATGTGGCATTGTTGGTGTGCCAAGTCTTTCTTTCAGTGCAAACAGCTGTGGTAGAGTTACTGTGTGGGTGAGTGTGTTACAGTCCAGGGGCAGGGGAAGTGGGCAGAGTTCAGGATCCCGATAGCCTGGTGAACAAATCTGTTCAGCAGTCTTATGGAGTGGGCCTGGAGTCTCCAGTCCTTCTCCCCGAGGGCAGGGGGCTGAAGAAGAGGGTGAGGGGTGGGAGGTGTCACCTGCAAAGTTGATGGCTCTGCGAATGAGGTGGGTGTGGTAGATGTCCGAGAGGGAGGGCAGAGGGGCACCGATGATCTTGCTGGCTGCTTTCACTGTACGTTGTAGAGTCTTAAGACAGGAGGCGGTGCAGCTTCCGTACTACACAGTGATGCAGCTGGTCAGGATGCTCTCAATGGTGCCCCGGTAGAATGAGCACCATTAACTCACACATACTTAAATTATATCATCAGAGGTGTGTAAAGTAGCCAGAAATTGTACTCATGTAAAAGCAGCGTTGTCTTATAAAATTAATAATTAAGAGTAGACACCTACTTAAAAAAATACTTGAGTAATGATTTAGTCTTGAAAGTCTGAGGTTTTTCTCTTAAATTTCTTCCACCGTTTTCTACTTTTTTCCTCTGTAAATTTGTTTTTACCTAAATTTGCAACTATTTTCCTCATAAATTTGTAATTTGCTTTTGTAAAATTATGACTCTTCATGTACATTTCAGACTTTATTATCATTAATTTGTGGATTATTTTATGGCTAATTTTTGTCTATTTTTATAATGAAATTACTGTTTTTCTAATAAATTTTAAACAGTTTATGGTAAAATTTTTATTTTTTTCCTCATAATTGAAACTTTTTATCATAATTTTAGAGCCAGAATAGAACAATAAATTCAATGCTGATTTGCAAGAAATATAAAATTATTAATAAAATTATGTTTAATGGAATAAAATGACCTAACATGACCTTATATTTCTATATATTCACAATTTTTAGAACACTCCCCACCAACCAGACAACAGGAAAAACCTCCCATATTTTGAAATCTAAATGCTGGCAGGTTTAGTTTGCGTGAAGGCTGCAGGATGTTAACAGATTTAAGCCACTGACTTCATGAATTTTGGTCATTATAACTTGCCAGATACATAAAAATGAACATAAATTACTTAATTTTGTAGTGGTTGTTGAAGAGACTACAGCTGCAGCACAGTGAGAGTGGAAATTAATCTGCCAAATTAGATTAATTTTGAAGCTGCAGCAGATAAATGTGTATGTCACAATTACAAAAATATCGGCACATCTGAGAGCGAGAAGTAAAAGAGCACTTTTTTATCCACTCCCACAGGGAGTCTGCAGGGCTCTGATCATCTGCTGGAGACAATGGTTCGGTGAAGTCCTTGTTCAGCTCTGCTCTGTGCTTGTTTCTACATCTCAGTTCCCAGTTCACCTCACATTAACGGGCATCTCTACTACTCTTTTTGTCAGTAATAGCTCCCGCTGAAAAAAACTTAACACACACACTACACTTAATTATAAACTCCCGCTGATATCCAAGTAACTAAGTAACAGCAGCAAAAGATGGGAAAGACAAAGACGACGGAGTTATCTTGCTTGCGAACGGCCAAATGACGACGCGTGATGCGTTCCACCAAAGATGTTTTGTTGTGAAGAAGATGACTGTCCCCTGCTGTTTCTGAAAGCCCCATCTCCGGGAAACTGCTGGCGGCCGCCACCCCCACCCCCACATAAAACTTTTCGGAGCTACACAATTCACGTGAGTGACATATTTGGGATTCATTTTTGCGATTTTTGCCAAAAAGCGACTAGTTTGCAGGTATATACAGTGATCCCTCACTCATCGCGGTTAATGGGGTCCAGAACCGACCGCGAAAAGTGAAAAACCGCGAAGTAGCGTCACCCCCCCCCATTTTTTACATACATTCTTTTTGCGTATATATAATATCAATAAGTGTATATTAACCCTATAAATGCATATGCTATCATTAGAACATTAAAGAATAGTTTGAAACATGTAAATAAAATATTAATAATATAAATAATATACATAAAATTATGTATAAATAATATAAATAATACGTACGTTCATTCTCTCACTCTCTCTCTCGACGGGAAGGCGTAGAGGCAGCAGGAGGAGGCGTAAAGGCAGCAGCGACGTCTCGGCCAATCAGCTTGCGAGATTCCCGAGCCGAGCCAACACGAGAACAAAATCTCTTGGGGGGGGGGGGGATGCTGGCCAGCGAATCAGAGAGGTGGATTTTGAGTTGTGCCGGCTCTCCGTGTAGTCTCCCTGCCTTCTGCTAGCGCCCGGGCAACTTTTTTCTCAATTTTGAATTTTTAATGAATATTTTTGAAAAATCCGCGATGCACTGAGGGCGCGAAAGGTGAGGCGCGAAGTAGCGAAGGATCACTGTACATGAGTAGAATTTCTGGCTACTACACCCACTTCTGATCATATAATTTAAGCATGCATGAGTAAATTACTATTATGAATGTTTTTCCCTTCTCTTTCCTACTCTCTCAATAGAAAAAGAAACACTATAATAAAAATACAAAAAATGTACATATTTGTGTCATTTATGTAAAACATGACAAAAAAGAAATCCTGCAGGACAAAATGTGACACATGGTATTTTCTAATCTATTTGTATACCACCATAGACAGAGAGAATCTGAATTAGAAAGGGCTGAGAGAGGGAAAGATGAGAGAGAAGAGAGGAGCCCATCCAGCAGTTCAAGCAGAGAAGCCCAGACTTCCCTCTCCCCAGCCACCTGCTCCAGCTCTTCAGAGAGGATACCTAGGTGTTCCCAGACCAGCTGAGAGACATATTCTCTCCAGCAAGTCTTGGGTCTGCCCCGGGGGCACCAAAGATCGCAATCATGTCAGGCACAGATGAATTAAGACAAGCTTTTTTTTGGCGTTAAATTCTGGTGCGTTTAGCAGGAGATTGACAACCGCAAACCTTAGTAAATCACCTTGCGCCAGTCATTTAAATACTCCCCTCCCTCAAATATACATGTTGAAATAACAACTCTCACAAATACGTATGCACTGAGGCCAGGCGCAAATTAACATGGTCCATGCCTTTCCAACACAAATTTTGCCCTGCGCCCTTTAGTAAATCTCAACATCCATCCATCCATCTTCTACCACTTTTCTGGAGGACCAGGTCGCGGAGGCAGCAGTTCAAGCAGAGAAGCCCAGACTTCCCTCTCCCCAGCCACCTGCTCCAGCTCTTCAGAGAGGATACCAAGGTGTTCCCAGACCAGCTGGGAGGCATAGACTCTCCAGAGAGTCCTGTGTCTACCCCGGGGTCTCCTCCCACTGGGACATGCCCGAAACACCTCAAGAGGGAGGCGTCCAGGAGGCATCCTGATCAGATGCCCATACCACCTCAACTGGCTCCTTTCAATGTGGAGGAGCAGCGGTTCTACTCTGAGCTGCTCCCGAATGACTGAGCTCCTCACCCTATCTCTAAGGGTGAGTTCAGCAATCCTACAAAGGAAGCTCATTTCAGCCGCTCGTATCCGCGTTCTCATTCTTTTTGTCATTACCCAAAGCTCATGACCATAGGTGAGGGTAGGAACGTAGACTGACTGGTAAATCGACAGCTTTGCCTTAGAGCTTAGCGCCCTCTTCACCTCAAAAGACCGGTACAACGTCCGCATCACTGCAGACGCTGCTCCAATCTGTCTGTCAATCTCTCGCTCCATTCTCCCCTCACTTGTGAATAAGACCCCGAGATAATTAAACTCCTCCACCTGGGGCAGGAGCTTGTCCCCAACCCGGAGAGGACAATCCACCTTTTTCTGGCTGAGGACCATGGACTCTGACTTGGAGGGACTGATTCTCATCCCAGCCGCTTCACACTCAGCGGCAAACCATCCCAGTAAGACCTGTAGGTCATTGCTGGATGAGGCCAGCAGGACAACATCATCTGCAACCAACAGCGATGAGATCCTGTGGTCACCAAGCATGACACCCTCCGTTCCCTGGCTGTGCCTAGAACTCCTGTCCATAAAAATTATTAACAGGATTGGTGACAAAGGGCAGCCCTGGCAGAGTCCAACTCTCAGTGGGAATGAGTCCGACTGAGCATTGACAATACGAACCAAACTCTAACAACGGTCGTACAGAGACGAACAGCTTGTAACAACAAGCCCGATACCCCATACTCCCGAAGCACCCCCCACAAAAAAACAAGAGGGACGCAGTCGAATGCCTTCTCCAAGTCCACAAAACAAATGTAAACTGGTTAGGCAAACTCCCACGAACCCTCGAGGATTCTCGAGAGGGTAAAGAGCTGGTCCGATGTAAAGTTGGAACCACCACCCCAGTTTGCCATGCCAAAGGCATTGCCCTCGACCTCCACGCAGTGTTGCAGAGGCGTGTCAACCATGACAACCCTACAACATCCAGGGCCTTGAGGTACTCAGGGCGAATTTTGTCCACCCCCAGGGCCCGGCCACTAAAGAGATTTTTAACCACCTTGGCGACCTCAGCCCCTGTGATAAGACGAGTCATCCCCCTCGTCCACAAGCCCTGCTTCCTCTGTGGAAGGCGTGTCAGTGGGATTGAGGAGATCCTCGAAGTATTCCTTCCACTGCCCGACGATGTCCCCAGTTGAAGTCAGCAGTGCCCCATCCGCACCATACACAGTGTGGACAGGGAGCTGCTTCCCCTTCCTGAGCCGGACAGTTTGCCAGAATCTCTTCGAGGCCGACTGAAAGTCTTGTTCCATGGCGTCACCGAACTCCTTCCATATCCGAGTTTTTGCTTCAGCAACCACCTGAGCCACACTACGCTTGGCCTGCCGGTACACCTCAGCTGCTTCGGGAGTCCCACAAGCCAACCAAGCTTGATAGGATTCCTCCTTGAGCTTTATGGCCCCCCTCACCACTGGTGTCCACCACTCGGTTTGGGGGTTGCCACCACGAGATGCCCCGATGACCTTGCGGCCGCAGCTCTGGGCAGCCGCTTCAACAATGGAGGTGGAGAACATGGCCCATTCAGACTCCATGTCTCCAGATTCCCTCAGAATGTGGTCAAAGTTCTTCCGGAGGTGGGAGTTGAAGACCTCCCGGACAGGGGCCTCAGCCAGATGTTCCCAGCACACCCTCACTATACGTTTGGGTCTACCAGGTCTGAACGGTGTCCTCCCCGCCATTGGATCCAACTCACCACCAGGTGGTGATCAGTTAACAGCTCTAGACTCTTTACCCAAGTGTCCAAGACATACGGTCGCAGATCTGATGGCACGATAACGAAATTGATCATCGACCTGCGACCTAGGGTGCCCTGGTGCCAGGTACACATATGGACACCCTTGTGCTTGAACATGGTGTTTGTTATGGACAAACTGTGGTTAGCACAGAAGTCCAATAACTGAACACCACTCGAGTTCAGATCGGGCAGGCCGTTCCCCCCCCAATCACCCCCCTGCAGGTTTCACTGTTGTTTCCCACGTGCGCATTGAAGTTCCCCAGTAGGACAATGGAGTCTCCAAGAGAAGCACTCTCCAGCACCCCAGTCAGAGACTCCAAAAAGGGTGGGTACTCTGAAACATCATTTGGTGCATAGGCACAAATGATGGTCAGGACCCGTTTCCAAACCCGAAGGAGCAGGGAAACAACCCTTTCGTCCACTGGGAAAACTCCAATATAGAGGCAGCAAGGTGGGGGGATATAAGAATATCCACCCCTGCTCGTCGCCTCTCGCCCGGGGCAACTCCAGAGTAGGCCAAGCTCCAGCCCCTCTCCAGGGGACTGGTTCCAGAACCGGAGCTGTGTGCTGAGGTGAGGCCGACTATATCTAGCTGGTATCTCTCAACCTCATGTACCAGCTCAGTCTCCTTCCCCATCAGAGAGGTGACATTCCAAGTCCCAACAGCCAGTTTAGGAAGCTTGGGATCAGACCGCCAAGGTCTCCGCCTTCGACTGCCACCTGATCCACATAGCACTGGACCCCCCTGGTCCCTCCTGGAGGGTGGACCCTTGTAACTTCCTCGGGCTGAGCCTGGCCGGGTCCCATGGGAGGAAACCCGGCCACCAGGAGCTAGCCCTCGAGCCCCTTTCCCAGGCCTGGCTCCAGGGTGGGGCCCTGGTAACCCCATACCGGGCGGGGTACAATGAATCCTTGTTCTAGGAGAGAAATAGAGGAGCCAAGGAGAGGAAAGTGTTCAGGCAGAGAGTGCAAGAGAGGCAAGAGCAGAAGGAGACAAAGATGACATCAGTAAAAGGTCCAAACACAGGACATCTTGGTGGAACCCAACTGGCCCAATATTCCAAGATTCAAGCCTTGGTTGTACAACCCTTCAAATACTAAGTTCCATATGCAAAGTTACTGTGCAAAATTTTTAAAAAGAAATATACAGTATAAAATTAATGTATTCCAGTTACAATAGTGTCATGTGTTTTCTGATGCCCCCCCGAAAAATATGTTGCCACCACGCCAAGGTCTTTAACCTCTTGCACTCCGGTGTACCGCGGACGGGCACGTCTCTGCGTCCTAGAGCGCACGAGGGCGCTGCGTCCAAGAGCGCACTGAAAAAAAAAGCTGCATTTCCGTTCTTCCACTACAGACACAGCTGCGAACAGATTAGATATCATTGACCTCTCATTCGACTAATAAGAGCCTTGAATTGGGTTTCTGAAACCTTGAAGAACCAATGACTGAAAACCTAGCAAGAAGGATCTGCCTACCAACGCTGCGAATGCAGCGAGCCAATTGAAGCACAGAAGTTCGAAAGCTGTTTTGTGTAAGGCTGGGTGAAGAGAGACTGCTGCAGCAGATGAAAAAAGGACCCGCAGGAAGAACCGCCACAGACCCAGCAGCACGGAGACCACCCACAAGTGCGACCTGAGTGACAGGGACTGCCATTTGCGCATCGGCCTGTTCAGCCACAGGCGGTGCTTTTTTTTTTTTTTTTTATTCCAGCAGAATAGACATTTAGGATTCTCTTCCATGGTCATCATAGACCGACGGAGGCCGACAACGAAGGCTGGGTGACACACACGCGTTCGCCAGTCTTTTTTTCTTACTACTGTTATTTGTTTTGAAAAATCGTTCGCCAAAACCGCAATCATGGAAGTGCAAAACTGCAATAATGGCATTATGTTTTGACCGGGTTGCGAGACCAGAACCACGAGTCCGTAATAAGCGGACCAGCTTCATGTTCGTCTGACAATGAGGAAGAGAAGTTCGCCAGCTACGCTGCTGCTGTGAACAGGTAAGTGTTATAAGCTAAATTATTCTTTATCCCTGAAAATTGTAATCAAAAATGACTTTTGACCGATCCGTAAATTACAACTGTGTGGCGCACGAAGTCCGTGCGCCGTGGTACACGGTTCGTGCGCCGCGTCCCCCTCGCTACTCTTCTGTAGCGAGGGGGGGGGGGGGGGGGCCGCGGTGACTGTGCGCCGCGGTCGCCACATGACTATTCCGTCATGTACGATGGCCGATGTCCGTCCTCTGTAGTTGGTGGGGGTGGGGGGGGGAGTTGTTATCTTCTACATTACAAATATTTTAGAATAATTTTTAGTGCACTGTAGGTTATTTTTTCTTGTAAAAAAAAAAAAAAAGCCATACATTTTTTACGTGGCATGCTTCTTTGTGTGTGGGGGCTTGTTTGTTCATTCATTCATGAATGAATGAATAAACAACCCCCCCCCCACACACACACACACAGCCCTGAATGTCACCTTTCATTAGAGCCCAAGATGAAGCTTCTATATTGAATCATTCAAAAGTTACAGACGTTTTTCCAAACTGTGCCATTTGGCACAATTTGGCACAGTTCAAAAACGCCTGGGAGCTACCTGAGAACAAAGCTGTGTAATATATTCATTTTTTGTGGTTATTGTTACAAAATTTTGACCTCAGCTGGATAACACTTGGTTCTACATTTCTGTTGCATTTTCCAGCCCGGATCTGAAGCTGTATGTTATTTGCAAGCATTTGTATCCAAAAAAACACCCAGGCGAAATTTATTTTCTTCAAGTTCAGTATGCTTAGATGACTGTTACTCAGTGGCCGGAGCACTTACAGAGATTATGACTGTTTTGCCAAAAAATTCAAAGTGTTTTCTTTTAAATGAGACCAACCCCATGAAGATGCTGCAAAGGGTTGAAGAACAGCTTTTGATTTACTTTGGCCACGTTATTTTTTGGCATTTTTAGGGAAATTGACCAGAGTTCAAGGGGTTAAGCCAGAGGAAACACTGCGTACATTAAGCACCAATGGGGAAAGAATCCCACCTGCAAAGCTTCAACAATTAGTGCCCTCAGTTTCCAAACGTTTATTGAGTGTTGTTAAAAAGAAAAGTGATATAATACAGTGGTAAACATGCCCCTGTCCCAGCTTTTTTGGAATGTGCTGCAGGCATCAAATTCAAGATGAGTGAATATTTACAAACAAACAAAAAAAAAACAAGTTTACCAGTTTGAACATTAAATATCTTGTCTTTGTAGTGTATTCTTTGAAAACAATTTTTAAGTCATTGTATTCTGTTTTTATTTATATTGTACACAACATCTCAATTTCAGCAGAATTGGGGTTGTAGGTGTACAAAGGGATTAAATAAAAATTCCTCACCTCTTCTCCAAAGTTGATAATATCCACATTCACTTTTTCTTTTTTCAAGCGCTTTGCCATCTTGACAAGCTGCAGAATGGCACAATGCAGGAAGTCATGAAGATTAATAAGTGAGTATATAGACACAAATATATCTATCACATAGTATATGCAGTGAGAAATATTTTTAAAATAATAATAGAAGACTTCAAGCTCACATCTTTTTCATGATCCTCCACAGGACTCCCAACAAAGGTGATAATCCTCATTTTGTGATTTTTTCCTTGTCTATGCTTTAGAGCCAACTACAATGCAGAAAATACAGTGGGGAAAATAAGTATTGAACACGTCAACATTTTTTTCATTAAACATATTTCTGATGGAGCCACTGACCTGAGATTTTCACCAGATATCAGTAACAACACAAGTAATCCATGCATACAAAGAAATCAAGGCAACTGTGTTCACAAGTTATAGTTAATAAAATGGAATGATACAGGGAATGGGTATTGAACACGCCTGGTGAAATTCATTTAATATTTAGTAGAAAAGCCTTTGTTGGTAATAACAGCTTCCAGATGCCTCCTATATGGAGAAACTAGGCACAGGCATTGCTCAGGAGTGATTTTAACCCATTCTTCCACACAAACTGTCTTCAAATCTTGAAGGCTTCATCAAGATGAAGGTTGTCTTCCATGAACTCTGATCTTGAGTTTGTTCTATAAATTTTTAATTGGATTGAGGTCAGGTGACTGACTGGGCCATTCTAGCTGCTTTATTTTCCTTCTCTGGAGCCAGTTGAGAGTTTCCTTGGTTGTGTGTTTGGATCATTGTCTTGCTGAAATGTCCACCCTCGTTTATCTTCAGCATCTTGGCAGATGGCAACAGGTTCTCATCAAGGATGTCTCTGTACATTTGCCAATTCATCTTTCCTTCAATTATATGAAGTCTGCCTGTACCATGTGTTGAAAAACACCCCCACATCATGATGGGATGTGCAGGGCCATTTCTCCTCCAAACATGCTGTGTGTTGTGGCATCCAAAAAGTTCAATTTTGGTCTCATCTGACCAGACTATATTCTCCCAATATTTCAATGACTTGTCCCAGTGTTGTGCAGCAAACTTTAAATGACTTTCAACATGCTTTTTCTTCAGCAGTAGAGTCTTGCAAGGAGCTCCTGGTCATGACCGGTTTATGAGAAAATGATATTCTTTCCACTTCCGAATGATGGCTCCAACAGTGGTCACTGGAACATTCAACAGTTTAGAAATGCACCATTCGGTGCCATTTCTCCTCCAAACGTTCTGTGTATTGTGGCATCCAAAAAGTTCAATTTTGGTCTCATCTGACCAGACTATATTCTCCCAGTATTTTACTGGCTTGCTCAAATGTTGTGCAGCAAACTTTTAATGAGCTTGAACATGCTTATTCTTCAGCAATTGAAGTCTTGCAAGGTGAGTGGACATAGAGCCTATATCGGTTGAGTGCATTCCTTATTGTTACCTCTGCCAAGGAAGGAGAAAATGCTTTTAGTGACATTTGCTAGTTTGTCTGTTAGCAACATAACTGAAAAAGTTATGAATAGATTTTGATTAAATTATCAGGAAATGTGTGCAATGACACGGGGAACAGATGATTAGATTTTGGTGATGATCTGAGAGTGCATACCCCCACCAAGGGCTTTGTTTGTATTTGTGCAGCAGGATTACACAAAAACTACTGGATGGATTTGGATGAAATTTTCACCAGAAGTGGTTCTTGGACTACAGAGGAACCCACTACATTTTGGTGATGATCTGAGAATGCATACCTCAGCCAAGGCTCTTATCTTCTCACAGAATGTTGGCAACAATACTCCAAAACTAATGGACAGACTCTGATGCAATTTTCACCAAAAGTGGCTCTAGGCCTACACACAAACCCATTACATTTTGGAAGTGATCCATGAGGGATGGAAGAGGACTTGGCAGAGGTATGCGCTCTCTGAATGCTTTTCTAGTTTTCTTTGAAAAAGCAGAACCTGCTAACTCCCAGTCTTTCTGGAGCTTTCCATGAGTGGTTTTTGGTTCTTGGATAACTCTTCTGATAATTCTTTTGACTCTTCTGTCAGAAATCTTGCGAGAAGCTCCTGGTCGTGGCCGGTTTATGGTAATGTTCTTTCCACTTTCGAATGATGGCTCCAACAGTGCACACTGGAACATTCAGTAGTTTAGAAATGCACCTGTAACCAATGCCATCATTATGTTTTGCAACAATAAGGTTGTGAAAGTCTAGAGTGAGCTCTTTGCTTCTACCCATCATGAGTTCTTTGTGGTGTGACAATCTGATATTCACAGACCTTTTTAAAGGCTATCAGTCAGGACTTAACCAGATTAAATTAATTTGCAATGATGGGAGATGGGATGGCTTCCTAAATTCTGATGGATTTCAGTTGGTTTCTTGGCTTTTTATGCCTTTTTGCAACTATTTTTCTTCCACTTTATTAAATGTAACTTGTTTTGTGAACAGTTGCCTTAATTTCTTTGTATCCATGGATTACTTGGGTTGTTACTGATATCTGGGGAAAATCTCAGGCCAATGGCTCCATCAGAAATATGTTAAATGAGAAAAATGTTGATGTGTTCAATACTTATTTTCCCCACTGTAAATATATAGAAAACAAAACTTTTTATTGATGAATTATTAAACATATGATGTCTTGAGTGTGAAAATCTAATTACACACATGGGCCACTCTGATTCCTGTGCAGAATGAGATTGTTCCTTTGGGCTGGACAGCGTGGAGTTTGGACAGGATACGGCCAGTGTCTGGTGTGAGTGTGGTCAGGACCTCACAGTTACTGCATAAAAACATGAGGATAATGATTCAAAATGGCAACCATGTTCAATGTAACTGCTTCAACATTTACCACAATATCTCTTTTATTAACACAGTCAAATGCTTACTTCGCCATAGTGATGAGGCCCACGTTATTTTCTGGGTTGCTGCGTGTTTTTGAGTGACAAACAATGTTAATAGCATCTTGTTGAGCCTGTAGCCTTGTTGGTAGAAAGTCTCCATTTCTCATGTATTCACTATTGTCCACACTGAAGGAAAAAAGTCAGACCACCACTTAGCTTTAACATATCCCATACAAGACTGGATGTATTACATATCAGGAGTTCATTCACAGTCAGCTTCTGGTGTTTTAATCCAACAAGACTGGCAAATTTTGAAACATTTTGATGTTTGATTACAGTAAAACCACCTTCAATGTCATTTATGCCAGCCATCCATACATCACAAAAATCACAATGTATAAAGACGTTTGTATATTGAAACTGTTGTGCGATAAATATTACCCAAATCAATTGAAACTGATTTTACATCCCTCCAGCATGAGTTAAATCAAGGAAACTATGGCTTTAGAGAACCTTTAAACTACAAATTTTATGTAATTATGTAAGACCAAAGTGAGACTAACACTGATCATGAAAACAACCTACATTCCGATCAATGTTTAGAATGTAATTTTTTTGCGATAACTTACTAACTATACTAAAAATAACTATAATTAAATAGTGTGTGAGGATTTATTTATTTTGAAAGTCAT
Source organism: Pholidichthys leucotaenia (assembly GCA_020510985.1). Taxonomy (NCBI): domain Eukaryota; kingdom Metazoa; phylum Chordata; class Actinopteri; order Cichliformes; family Pholidichthyidae; genus Pholidichthys; species Pholidichthys leucotaenia. Next base: position 94,650,344 of record CM035839.1, read on the forward strand.
AACAAAATACGAAACATAAACAATTAAAAAAAAAAACCCTTGTGTAGTGTATGGGAAACTATACGACGCATCACGCTGTTGTAGCATGTATGCATGTGTGACGTCAACACGTCAGGGGAATGTTATACGACTGCCCAGGGCCAGCCCTCTCTCTTGGCGCCCTACCCACTGCCAGCTACCCACTGTCTGTACCACTCTCTCCTATGCTAACATCAATAAAGCTAACCTCAAAACGTGGACGTGTCCGTTGTCATTTCCAGATATAACAATGGTGACGAGGATGAGGAGACCCACGTAACATAAGATAAGATAAGATAAGCCTTTATTAGTCCCACAACGGGGAAATTCCAGGATTGCAACAGCACAGGGATAGCAACACTCAGAGCAACAATCAGAAGGCAAGAAAAAAAAAAAAAAAAAAAAAAAAAAAAAAACAAGCAAGCAAGAGCAGCTAATATACATATGTACGTATTACTATAAAATATACACTCACCGGCCACTTTATTAGGTACACCATGCTAGTAACGGGTTGGACCCCCTTTTGCCTTCAGAACTGCCTCAATTCTTCGTGGCATAGATTCAACAAGGTGCTGGAAGCATTCCTCAGAGAGTTTGGTCCATATTGACATGATGGCATCACACAGTTGGCGCAGATTTGTCGGCTGCACATCCATGATGCGAATCTCCCGTTCCACCACATCCCAAAGATGCTCTATTGGATTGAGATCTGGTGACTGTGGAGGCCATTTGAGTACAGTGAACTCATTGTCATGTTCAAGAAACCAGTCTGAGATGATTCCAGCTTTATGACATGGCGCATTATCCTGCTGAAAGTAGCCATCAGAAGTTGGGTACATTGTGGTCATAAAGGGATGGACATGGTCAGCAACAATACTCAGGTAGGCTGTAGCGTTGCAACGATGCTCAATTGGTACCAAGGGGCCCAAAGAGTGCCAAGAAAATATTCCCCACACCATTACACCACCACCACCAGCCTGAACCATTGATACAAGGCAGGATGGATCCATGCTTTCATGTTGTTGACGCCAAATTCTGACCCTACCATCCGAATGTCGCAGCAGAAATCGAGACTCATCAGACCAGGCAACGTTTTTCCAATCTTCTATTGTCCAATTTCGATGAGCTTGTGCAAATTGTAGCCTCAGTTTCCTGTTCTTAGCTGAAAGGAGTGGCACCCGGCGTGGTCTTCTGCTGCTGTAGCCCATCTGCCTCAAAGTTCGACGTACTGTGCGTTCAGAGATGCTCTTCTGCCTACCTTGGTTGTAACGGGTGGTTATTTGAGTCACTGTTGCCTTTCTATCAGCTCGAACCAGTCTGGCCATTCTCCTCTGACCTCTGGCATCAACAAGGCATTTCTGCCCACAGAACTGCCGCTCACTGGATATTTTTTCTTTTTCGGACCGTTCTCTGTAAACCCTAGAGATGGTTGTGCGTGAAAATCCCAGTAGATCAGCAGTTTCTGAAATACTCAGACCAGCCCTTCTGGCACCAACAACCATGCCACGTTCAAAGTCACTCAAATCACCTTTCTTCCCCATACTGATGCTCGGTTTGAACTGCAGGAGATTGTCTTGACCATGTCTACATGCGTAAATGCACTGAGTTGCCGCCATGTGATTGGCTGATTAGAAATTAAGTGTTAACGAGCAGTTGGACAGGTGTACCTAATAAAGTGGCCGGTGAGTGTATATATATACACACACACACAGACACACAGTGCAAAGCATTGTAGCTGGATGGAATAAATATATGAATATATGAACACACAGTGCAGAGCATTGTAGCTAGATGGAATAAATATGTAAATATATAAACACCCACAGTACGGAGCATTGCAGCTAGGTGGAATAAATATGCAAGTATATAAACACACACAGTGCGGAGCAATGTAGCTAGATGGAATAATATGTAGATATATAAATATATAAACACACCCAGTGCTGAGCATTGTAGCTAGATGGAATAAATATGTAAATATATAAACACACACAGTGCAGAGCATTGTTGCTAGATGGAATGAAACAGCATAACCGTCTACTTAGTTATCCTACATGGTATGATTATGTGCCCATACATATTCTCACCCTCCATAGCGACCGGTAAGTTCCTAGTTGTATGCCGGAGGGGACCATGTGTAAGTCTATTGCATCTTTTGCATTCAAAAAACTATTAGTTTGTTACGTCTTTTTGCTATCTCTGCGAGCAGCCCTGCTTAGGTTGTACAGTCTGACAGCCGTTGGTAGGAAGGACCTACGAAACCTCTCGGTTGTGCACCTGGGATGATGTAGTCTGCTGCTAAATAAGCTCCTCAGTGCATTCAGTATGTCCTGCATAGGGTGGAACTCGGACTCCAGCAGAGATGACAGTTTAGCCACCGTCCTTCTCTCTCCTATCTCCTCCATCGGATCAAGGCGCTGCCCCAGGACAGAGCTAGCTTTCTTAATCAGTTTGTTCAGTCTCTTCCTATCGGCTGCAGTAATGCCACTGCCCCAGCAGACCACTCCAAAAGTGATGGCTGATGCCACCACCGTGTCATAGAATGACTTCAGCAGCGCCCCTTGTACACCAAAAGACCTGAGTCTCCTCAGCAGGAACAGCCTGCGCTGTCCCTTCTTGTAGAGTGCATCAGTATTGTGTGACCAGTCTAGTTTATTGTTCAGATGAATACCCAGGTACTTATAGGATGTCACCATCTCGATGTCTGTTCCCTGTATATTTACTGGTACTGTGAGGGGCTGCCCATGCCTGCGGCAGTCCACCACCAGCTCCTTAGTTTTCCTCGCGTTGATCTGGAGGCAGTTCCGATGGCACCAGTCCACGAAGTCCTGGATAAGCCCTCTGTACTCAGCTTCATCTCCATTGGAGATGAGGCCAACGATCGCAGAGTCATCAGAGAACTTCTGTAGATGGCAGTGTGTTGTGTTGTGTGAGAAGTCCGCAGTATAAAGAGTGAACAGGAAGGGAGCCAGCACCGTTCCCTGGGGGGCCCCCGTGCTACTGATGATCGTGTCGGACACACAGTCCCGGGTTCTCACAAACTGAGGCCGGTTCGTGAGGTAGTCCAGGATCCATGATGACAGGTGCTGGTCCACCCCTGCGCGCAGCAGCTTGTCCTTCAGGATCATCGGTTGGATGGTGTTGAAAGCACTGGAGAAGTCAAAGAACATGATCCTCACCATATTCCCGGGCTTCTCCAGGTGGGACAGAGAACGGTGAAGGAGGAAGATCACCGCATCCTCCACCCCAATGCCATGCTGGTAGGCGAACTGGAGTGGATCCATCGCTGGTTCCACCAGGGGGCGGAGGTGAGCAAGGAGCAGTCTCTCCAGGGTCTTCATCAAGTGGGACGTCAAGGCCACCGGTCTGTAGCTGTTCAGGTCTTTGGGGTGGGAAGTTTTTGGTACAGGTACCACACAAGATGTTTTCCACAGCTGTGGTACCCTCCCCAGTTTCAGGCTCATGTTGAAGATATACGTCACAATCCCACACAGCTGGTCTGCACAGGACTTGAGGAGCTTTGCGCTGATGCCGTCCGGTCCCGGCGCCTTCCTCGCCTTGATCTTCCTCAGCTCCGTCCTCACCTGGGTCCTGGTCAGGGTCAGGATGGGGGGCTGTGTGTTGGGAGTGGGGGGGTGTTGGTAGAGTGGGGAGTGGGCAGCAGGACTTGATTTCTTTAGAGGCAGCAGTGGTTGTTGTGCAGTCAGGGGGGAGGGCGGTTGGTCAAATCTATTGAAAAACAGATTCAGGTTGTTCGCCCACTCCCTGCCCCCTGTGGCCTGGGGGGAGGTATTCTGGAGCCCCGAGATGGTTTTGAGGTTTCTCCAGACCCCGCTGATGTCGCTCTGTTGCAGCTTGTCCTCCATCTTCTTCCTGAAGCTGTCCTTGCCTTCTCTGATCTTTCTCCTCAGCTCCCTCTGTACGGACTTCAGCATCTCCCTGTTCCCCGACCTGAAGATCCTCTTCTTCTCTCTCAGAAGTGTTTTTATCTCAGGGTTGATCCAGGGTTTGTTGTTTGAGTGACGCCGTATGGTCTTGGTGGGAACGGATTTGTCCACACAGAAGCTGAGGTAGCCCGTTAAGGTGTGAATGAGGCCATCGATGTCCTCACCATGTGGATCGCAGAGCTGCTTCCAGGCGGTGGCTTCAAAACAGCCCTTTAGGGTGTCCATTGTCTCCTCAGACCATAACTCCACAGTGTGCATGGCCGGAGGTTGTCTGTGCACTAGGGGTTTGTACACCGGCCGGAGATGAACCAAGTTGTGATCCGATCTCCCGAGTGGGGGGAGTTGTGATGAGGTGTACGCCTCCTTAGTGTTTGCGTAGAATAAATCCAGTGTTTTATTGTCTCTAGTGTGGCATGTGACATACTGGGTGAACGTGGGTAGAATGGGAGACAGTGAAACATGGTTGAAATCGCCTGAGATGAGGAGAAGAGCATCTGGGTGTTCTGTCTGCAGCCTGCTGGTTACTGAATGGATGACGTCACGTGCTGTCCCAGCGTTCGCCGTCAGATTTGCATAAACAACAATGCAGATCACGTGTGAGTGTTCTCTCGGGAGATATGTAGGCCTCATGCTAACAGCTAGCAACTCAATGTCTTTGCTGCAGTGTCGTTGTTTAACAGTGATATGTCCCGGTCTGCACCAGTTGTTGTTAACATACATTATCACTCCACCGCCCCTAGCCTTGCCACTGTCTGGTGTTCGGTCAGCTCGTATCATGTGAAAACCCTCCAGCTCAATGTTAGCATCTGCTGCTAGTTCAGTTAGCCACGTCTCAGTAAACAAAAGGAGAGAGCACTCCCGGTATGTGCTATCATAACGGGAGATAGCCGCTAGCTCATCTAACTTTCCCAGTATCGACCGTACATTTCCCATGACAACAGATGGAAGGGAGGGTCTGTACCTTATATTTTTTGTCCTCCGCCTTACTCCAGCCCGGCAGCCGCGGCGTTTTCGCCTCAGTTCTCTCGGTATGTCGAGTTTTTCCAATGGGACCGGGTGGCGGTTGAATGCTAGCAGCTGTTCTCTGCTGTATCGTATCCTGCTATAAACAGTGGCTCCGTCCACCGGCTCAGGAGACATTTAGGACGATCTGTGTGTCCGTGATATAAGTGGGGTGAAAAAAAAAGACGGATCAAAAGAGAGAGGAAGGGAAAAAGACTCGGAATCGAGCCGCTGTTGCAAAAGGCAGCCGACTGGTGTGGCGCCGAGAGAAAAAAAAAAAAAAACAAAAAAACAAAAAAAACATCGGAGACGGAGACTTCATTTGCATCTTTTCCACCAAAGTCCCTCAACAAGCCTGGTGAGCCACCTATCCCCTGGTCCCATTGGTATGAATCGTTAAAAACTTACATGTCCATCTTCGACCTAGCCAACGTTAGCAAGGCTAGGCGAAGGGTCTTACTACTTCATGGCTTTGGCATCAAGGGACAGTGCATCTTTCAGTTGCTCTGACTCGCCGACACCTATGATGAGTGTGTAGCTTTGCTGACCAGACATTTTACTGCTCCACAGAGCGTAACGGCATGAAGAAGTGTGTTTTACCAGTGCTGACAGTGACCGGACGAGTCAATCCCATAGTACATTGCTGCCCTCCAATGTTTCGCTAGCACATGCGAGTTAGGACACCTCGAAGACAAGTTGGTGCGAGGACTGTTGGAGACGTAAACCTGGAATTTGGAGATATGGTGGCTGCTGCGAATGACAGCGCCGGATGATCTGCCATTGACAGACGCAGTGGAGTTAGCATCCCAGCTAGAGCTAGAGTTAACGGCTGAGTTAGCATCGCAACTAGCGGGCCCCGACCCGCATTCCCCACATTCAGCTCCGCTGGTACAGGTCGTTGCCCTGGCTGCTCAGCCCTTCAACCCACACTTAGCATGGACACCATCAACTTTGTGGGCGCCGAGAACTGTGCAGCACAGCGATGTATAGTGAAGCTGGACGGCGTCAGTATATCAATGCTGCTAACCAGCACTGCCTCAAGGGCCCTGATAAACAAAGCCACAATTTGAAGGTTTATTCCCCAGCGACTAGATGCCATAGAACTGCCAGACAATGGATGCTCCAAGACCAGCAGAAGTGTCACCTTCTCAGTGCACTACAGCGACAGAACTCTCCCAGCGTTCTTGCTCCAGGTGATATATCATGGCGATAATATTCTGAGGTGGAACTTATTCTGTAAACTGGACTTCTCTGTCACAGGCCACGTGGACGTAGCCTCCCCCTGCTTCGCACCGCACACCGAGCAATACTCTGTAGAACCGGAGCCACCACAGGAGCTCCAGACCAAATCCACGCAGGACCCGGAGCCACCACAGGAGCTTCAGACCACATCCACACAGGACCCAGAGGTGGTTCTCATGCAGCATGAGCGTTCTGGAAGGATGACACCACCCCCCACTACTGATCAACGGACTGCGACCAAGCTGGCCTGCCCAGACTGGGACTGCACTGACGAACAGTTTGCAGCTCCAGCGGGGCACCCGCTGGAAGCACCAGGCCCAGCACAGCCCAAGCCCCGCCTGGTATAAGTCTAATGAAGACCCATTCATCTTGAGGACTATGTTACTGACTTTAAATACATTGATAGTCAGCACATGGTCTGTTCAGTGGCAGAATAACCCACATGACCATGTGGGTACATCGACAGTCTACTCATTGCCTAGTTAGAAATGTTATGGTTGGAAATATGCCTTAGATGGTTCTGTATGTTGGTCCATTCAGCCCAGATCTGCATACTCTGTTTTACATTAACCAATATGTTTACATGCTTGTTCTTATACTTACCACCCTTGCTAAGGCTAATCTACATAAATATGGTTCTAAGCTTTTCAAAGGGGGAGTAAATGTAGTGTATGGGAAACAACACTACGCATCACGCTGTGGTAGCACATACGCACGTGTGATGTCAGCACGTCAGGGGTATATCATACAGCTGGCTGCCCAGTGCCAGTCCTCTCTTGGCACCCTACCTACTGCCCAATACCCACTGTCTGTACCATTCTCTCCTATGCTAACCTCAATAAAGCTAACCTCAAAACATAGATGTGTCTGCTCTCATTTCCAGACATAACACTTTGTCCGTGTCCTTGTTTATGATATATAAATAAGGACAGCCCCTCATGGATCGTCACCTTATCGTGGTGGGGGGTTTGCGTGCCCCAGTGATCCCAGAAGCTATGTTGTCCGGGGCAATTTGCCTCTGATAGGGTCACCCAAGACAAACTGGTCCTGGGTGAAGGGCCAGACTAAGGACGATCCAACAGACTCTCATGATAAATTCTAGATCAAGGATTCAGTGTACCCCGCCCGGTATGGGGTTACCGGGGCCCCACCCTGGAGCCAGGCTTGGGGGAGGGGCTCGATGGCTAGCGTCTGGTGGCCGGGTTTCCACCCATGAGACCCGGCCGGGCTCAGCCCGAAGGAGTTAACATGGGTCTGCCCTCCAGTGGGCTCACCACCTGCAGGAAAGATCATGGGGGTCCAGTGCTATGTGGATTAGGTGGCGGTCAAAGGCGGAGACCTTGGAGGACTGATCCCAAGCTTTCTAAACTGACTTTTGGTACGTGGAATGTCACCTCTCTGGTGGGGAAGGAGCCTGAGCTGGTGTACGAGGTTGAGAGATACCGTCTAGATATAGTCAGCCTCACCTCAACACACAGCTCTGGTTCCGGAACCAGTCTCCTGAAGAGGGGCTGGAGCTTGGCCTTTTCTGGAGTTGCCCAGGGCGAGAGGCGACGAGCAGGGGTGGGTATTCTTATATCCCCCCACCTTGCTGCCTCTATATTGAAGTTTTCCCCGATGGATGAAAGGGTTGCTTCCCTGCGCCTTCGGGTTGGGAAATGGGTCCTGACCATCATTTGTGCCTATGCACCAAATTATGATTCAGAGTACCCACCCTTTTTGAAGTCTCTCACTGGGGCCCTGGAGAGTGCTCCTCTTGGAGACTCCATTGTCCTACTGGGGGACTTCAATGCACACGTGGGCAACGACAGTGACACCTGGAGGGGGGTGATTGGGAGGAACGGCCTGCCCGATCTGAACTCGAGTGGTGTTCAGTTATTGGACTTCTGTGCTAACCACAGTTTGTCCATAACGAACACCATGTTCAAGCATAAGGGTGTCCATATGTGCACCTGGCACCAGGGCACCCTAGGTCGCAGGTCAGTGATCGATTTTGTTATCGTGTCATCAGACCTGCGACCGTATGTCTTGGACACTCGGGTAAAGAGAGGTGCAGAGCTGTCAAATGATCACCACCTGGTGGTGAGTTGGATCCGATGGCTGGGGAGGATGCCATTCAGACCTGGTAGACCCAAACATATAGTGAGGGTGTGCTGGGAACGCCTGGCTGAGGCCCCTGTCCGGGAGGTCTTCAACTCCCACCTCCGGAAGAACTCTGACCACATTCCGAGGGAGTCTGGAGACATGGAGTTTGAATGGGCCATGTTCTCCACCTCTATTGTTGAAGCGGCGGCCCAGAGCTGCGGCCGCAAGGTGGTCGGTGCATCTCGTGGTGGCAACCCCCAAACCAAGTGGTGGACACCAGTGGTGAGGGGGGCCATTAAGCTGAAGAAGGAGTCCTATCAGGCTTGGTTGGCTTGTGAGACTCCCTAAGCAGCTGAGGTGTACCGGCAGGCCAAGCGGAGTGCAGCTCGGGTGGTTGCTGAAGCAAAAACCCAGGTATGGGAGGAGTTCGGTGAGGCCATGGAACAAGACTTTCAGTTGGCCTCGAAGAGATTCTGGCAAACTGTCTGGCGGCTCAGGGGGGGAAAACAGCTCCCTGTCCACACTGTGTATGGTGCGGATAGGGCGCTGTTGACTTTGACAGGGGATATCGTCGGGTGGTGGAAGGAACACTTTGAGGATCTCCTCAATCCCACTGATACGCCTTCCACAGAGGAAGAAGGGCTTGTGGACGAGGGGGATGACTCGCCTATCACAGGGGCTGCGGTCGCCAAGGTGGTTAAAAATCTCCTTGGTGGCCAGGCCCCGGGGGTGGATGAGGTTCGCCCTGAGTACCTCAAGGCTCTGCATGTTGTAGGGCTGTGCCTTTGGCATGGCAAACCGGGGTGGTGGTTCCTCTCTTCAGAAAAGGGGACCGGAGGGTGTGCTCCAACTTTAGAGGGATCACACTCCTCAGCCTCCTTGGGAAGGTCTATGTCAAGGTACTGGAGAGGACAGTCCGGCCATTGGTCGAACCTCGGATTCAGGAGGAGCAATGTGGTTTTCGTCCTGGCTGTGGGACATCCGACCAGCTCTTTACCCTCTCGAGAATTCGAGGGTTCGTGGGAGTTTGCCCAACCAGTTTACATGTGTTTTGTGGACTTGGAGAAGGTATTCGACCGTGTCCCTCGTGGTTTTTTTTGTGGGGGGTGCTTCGGGAGTATGGGGTATTGGGCTTGCTGTTATGAGCTATTCGGTCTCTGTACGACCGTTGTGAGAGTTTGGTTCGTATTGCCAACACTCAGACTCATTCCCAGTGAGAGTTGGACTCCGCCAGGGCTGCCCTTTGTCACCGATCCTGTTCATAATTTTTATGGACAGGATTTCTAGGCGCAGCCAGGGAATGGAGGGTGTCATGCTTGGTGACCACAGGATCTCATCTCTGTTGTTTGCAGATGATGTTGTCCTGTTGGCTTCATCCAGCAATGACCTACAGTTCTTGCTGGGCCGGTTTGCCGCTGAGTGTAAAGCGGCTGGGATGAGAATCAGTACCTCCAAGTCCGAGTCCATGGTCCTCAGCCGGAAAAAGGTGGATTGTCCTCTCTGGGTTGGGGACAGGTTCCTGCTCCAAGTGGAGGAGTTTAAGTATCTTGTGGTCTTATTCACAAGTGAGGGGAGAATGGAGCGAGAGATTGACAGACGGATCGGAGCAGCATCTGCAGTGATGCGGACGTTGTACTGGTCTGTTGTGGTGAAGAGGGAGCTGAGTTCTAAGGCAAAGCTGTCGAATTACCAATCAATCTACGTTTCTACTCTCACCTATGGTCATGAGCTTTGGGTAATGACAAAAAGAATGAGATCGCAGATACAAGTGGCTGAAATGAGCTTTCTTCGTAGGATTGCTGGGCTCACCCTCAGAGACAGGGTGAGGAGCTCAGTCATCCAAGAGAGGCTCAGAGTAGAACCAGTGCTCCTCCACATTGAAAGGAGTCAGTTGAGGTGGTATGGGCATCTGACTAGGATGCCTCCTGGACGCCTCCCACTTGAGGTGTTTCGGGCACGTCCCACTGGGAGAAGACCCCGGGGCAGACCCAGGACTCGGTGGAGAGACTATGTCTCCCAGCTGGTCTAGGAACGCCTTGGTATCCTCTCTGAAGAGCTGGAGCAGGTGGCTGGGGAGAGGGAAGTCTGGGCTTCTCTGCTTGAACTGCTGCCTTCGCGACCCGGACCTCCGGAAAAGTGGTAGAAGATAGATGGATGGATGGAAATGAGGACAGTGTCTGATGTTTACAGTGTCATAAACGGCTATATAATAAATTCCATAATTCCCAAAATGTTCCTCCCATTGTCAGTTTTAATTATATATATATATATATATATATATTTTCAGCCAATTATGGCGATGTTTTTTTGAGGACAGGTAAAATGATTAGGACATTATATCGTCCGACACTGTATCTGTTTCAAAAAACGAGATGTGTAAAGAATTTAAAAAATATTCAGCTGTTGTTCCAGGAACTGGTCAAGTGGACCCCTGACCAAGTGAGCACCCCATGTGGACCCCGGGGTCCAATCTGTACAAGTACATTTTCAATCCACTGATTCTGAGCTTTCTAAAGCCTCATTCAGAACATTATAGTCCCACATAACTATTCTGTGGATTTTCATCTGGGGGCAGCCAGGGGTGATGAGCAGCAGCGGTGGAGAAGAAAAGTCTTTTGAAAGCAGAAACAGAACCCAAAACATTCTTTGGGTCAGCTTAGTTGTCATCTTACACACACACATCAGTCATCTGGATGGAATATATGTCTATAAAGCCTGGCCATCATTTACTCTGAGGAACAGAAATACTTAAACACCATGCTGACGTTTGACTTTTCCTGAATTTAGGAGGATTTATGATCATTTTGTATTTCATATATACTGTATATATACAGTATATATATATACACTGTATATATATACAGTATATATAGACGTGGACAAAATTGTTGGTACCCCTCTGTTAATGAAAGAAAAACCCACAATGGTCACAGAAATAACTTGAATCTGACCAAAGTGGTAAAATAAAAAATCTATGAAAATTAACCAATGAAAATCAGACAATGCTTTTGAATTGTGGTTCAACAGAAGTATTTTAAAAAAAACAAACTTATGAAACAGGCCTGGACAAAAATGATGGTACCCTTAACTTAATATTTTGTTGCACAACCTTTTGAGGCAATCACTGCAATCAAACGATTTCTCTAACTGTCAATGAGACTTCTGCACCTCTCAGCAGGTATTTTGGCCCACTCCTCATGAGCAAACTGCTCCTGTTGTCTCAGGTTTGAAGGGTGCCTTCTCCACACGGCATGTTTCAGCTCCTTCCACAGATGTTCAATAGGATTTAGATCAGGGCTCATAGAAGGCCACTTTAGAATAGTCCAATGTTTCGCTCTTAGCCATTCTTGGGTGTTTTTAGCTGTGTGTTTTGGGTCATTATCCTGTTGCAAGACCCATGACCTGCGACTGTGACCAAGCTGTCTGACACTGGGCAGCACATTTCTTTCTAGAATACCTTGATAGTCTTGAGATTTCATTGTACCCTGCACAGATTCAAGACACCCTGTGCCAGATGCAGCAAAGCAGCCCCAGAACATAACAGAACCTCCTCATGTTTCACAGTAGGGACAGTGTTCTTTTCTTGGTATGCTTCATTTTTGCGTCTGTGAACATAGCGCTGATGTGCCTTGCCAAAAAGTTCCAGTTTTGTCTTGTCTGTCCATAGGACATTCTCCCAGAAGCTTTGTGGCTTGTCAACATGCAGTTTGGCAAATTCCAGTCTGGCTTTTTTATAATTTGTTTTCAACAGTGGTGTCCTCCTTGGTCGTCTCCCATGAAGTCCACTTTGGCTCAAACAACGACGGATGGTGTGATCTGACACTGATGTACCTTGACCTTGGAGTTCACCTTGAATGTGTTTAGAGCAGGGGTGCTCACACTTTTTCAGCATGCGAGCTACTTATAAAACAACCAAGTCAAAATGATCTACCCACTACAAAAATGCAAAACATAATTATTTTCAAATGTATTAAGGATTCTTTGTATGTACAATGTATGTTGATGTACCTTGCATACCTGAATAAGCCAATATTGCACAACACACATAATAAATAACTATTAACATTTTTTGTAATTACCTGAGTTTACTTTGATGACTTGCACTGAATTTAATCAGCCAGGGATGCATAGTCCGGACAGTAGCTGCTGACAGCCAGCCTCAAGCACATTTCCAAATGTTCATCAGTCATGGTGGAACGGTATTTGGACTTAATGATCTTCATGTAGGAAAAGGCTGACTCACATAAATAAGTGGAGCCAAATAATGCAGTCAAGGAGGTAGCACATTTCCTCATGTTGGGGTACTTTTCCTCTGTGAGTAAGTTCCAGAACTGTCCATGAGCTCTCGACTTCAGCTCAATGTCGGTTTGTAGAGTCAAAATCTCATCTTCCACTCCAGAAGAGTTCAAGTGAAACAGTGCTGCAATGTTTGATGCGAGTGAATCAACCTCAGCATCTTCCTGAAAAGGATAGCACATGAATGTAGTGACTGGCAGATGAGGCAAACGCACTTCGAAAATGACATCGTGAAAAAAAAGTCCACCTCCCATTCTGTATGAAAGTGATATGTTTTTGCCTTCTTACTTGGTCCAGCTTTCTCACTCATTTTGATCACCATATGTTTTAGCAAGGGCTTAAAATCTGAGGTAATTCGCTGACTAGCTTGTAAGTTTTGCTGCGCTTAGCGCCGTTGTTTACGCATGAGCGGTGACCTAAAGGTCAAAATTCAGTTGTCATCTGAATGGTTGCCCTGTATGTCAATCAAGTGACGGGATGTTTGATAGGCTGACAAATATTTTTTTTAATGTCACGCTGTGATCGACCAGTACTATCTCCGCGATCGACCAGTAGATCGCGATCGACGTAATGAGCACCCCTGGTTTAGAGGTTGTTCTGGGCTCTTCTGTTACCATTTGTATTATCCGTCTCCTCCTGTGGCCACGTCCAGGGAGATTGGCTTCAGTCCCGTGGATCTTAAATTTTTGAATAATATGTGCAACTGTAGTCACAGGAACATCAAGCTGCTTGGAGATGGTCTTATAGCCTTTACCTTTAACATGCTTGTCTATAATTTTCCTTCTAATGTCCTGAGACAACTCTCTCCTTTGCTTCCTCTGGTCCATGTTTAGTGTGGTACACACCATGTCACCAAACAGCACAGTGGCTACTTGTCACCCTTTAAATAGGCCGACTGACTGATTACAAGTTTGTAGACACCTGTGATGTTACAGGACACATCTGGTTGAACATGTCCCTATGGTCACATTATTTTCAATCTTTTCTAGGGGTACCATCATTTTTGTCCAGGCCTGTTTCATGAGTTTGTTTTTTTTAAATAATTCTGTTGAACCACAATTCAAAAGCATTGTCTGATTTTCATTGGTTAATTTTCATAGAATTTTTATTTATTACCACTTTTGTCAGATTCAAGTTATTTCTGTGACCATTGTGGGTTTTTCTTTCATTAACAGAGGGGTACCAACAATTTTGTCCATGTCTGTGTGTGTGTATATATACGTATATATACTGTATATACAGTATACGTATATATATATATATATATATATATATACATACATACATACATATATATACACACACACACTCTTACACTTCTTGGTGACCGAGAAGTGTCTTTCCAACAGTTTGACACAAATTCTTGTGGTTTGTTCTCCTTCGTGTTTACAAATCACTGGATTAAAAATGTACTTGTACATGTACAGTCTGGATCCCGAGGTCCACTTGGGGTGCTCACTTGGTCAGGGGTCCACTTGACCTGTATCCGCTGTTCCAAGCAATCCTTCTTTGATATATTTTAAATACATCCTCAGTGCAAAGTTTGTTATAGACTCTTGTTTTGATTGGATTAGAGGTGTGGTTTTCCAATGACCTGACCCACACAAGAAAAAAAAAAAAAAAAAGAAGAATATAAATCGTATTGATTCGTCTAACAATAACATCAAAACATCACAACCTAGCACAGCTGGCTAACATTAGCAAGAGGTGACCCCCCCCCCCCCATGTCTTAAACGAAAAAAATTTCTTAAGACATAAATTATAGGCTTAAACCGCAAACTTTAATTAATAACACCAAACATTTTACAACTAAACACATCTGAAAGCAGAAAATGTTCAGCTAATCTTAGCTACAATGACTCACCCCGTCGATATTGAGCTAACCGGCTAACTCTCAACGGTCATTATCGGTGGTAATAACCGGCTCATTTCGCCGTTACTGGAGTCAGTGACGCACTGTGTGAAGCGAACAACAACAGCTGCTTCATATAAACCACAAACACATCAACAACTATACAAAAAATGGAATTTGTGGAATTCTTACCAGACCATAGTACTTTCAAGCACCATTTTGGAAACTTTTTGTTGCGCTCTGCCGTAATGGAACAAATTCGCACACTATTGGACAGAGATTGAATAAAGTGAGTTATGATTGGCTAATACAATATCCAGAGGTTACAGCTGTTAGAAAGGAATGAATTAATAAGTTAATTACTTATCCGTTATGATGAAACACGGTTTCACATTATTGTTTATTTCAAAATCAGACAATTTCCTGATATGGTCATTTTAAGCTGGGCTTTTTCTAGCTTTTTGGAGGCTTTGTAAGCGGGAGGCTTTTTTGTAATGGGGAAGTTACAATCCTTCAAAATTCGGGGAAAAAATAATCTTTCTCCTCCCAGCAAAAATAGTAAAAAGAAAACCTTAGTTCACCGTATAGAATGAACAGCAAAAAATAACCAGCATCCTTACGAGTATTGCAAATTTACAAGAAAAAAGTCAGATTTAGGAAAGACATTAGAAACTTAATGAAAAAAATATAAACATTAACAATTAAAAAGCTAAAAAAAAATGTACAAGAAAAAGTCATAAATTTATGAGAAACTGCTAATTTACAAAAAAAAGGTAATTGTAGTAGGGCTGCAACTAACGACTATTTTAGTAGCTGACGAATCTAACAACTATTTTTTCGATTAGTCCACTAATCACGATTATTTCTGTCATGTCCACCATCTCTGCTTCCTGTTGGCATGGCTCCTGTTCAGGGCTCCAATGCATGTTTAGCCTCACCTTTAAGTTTGCACATTGGAGAAAATCACCTTGTTCCCAGTCGCTCACATTTTATAAAAGGTGCCTATAGCTAAATAAAAATAATGACCCATTAAACATAAGTTTGAAGCTTGAGCAACACAATTGTCAGGCTTTACATAAACCATAATATATTTAACTCATAATGTTCAAACAAGAAAAGTGGCAATTTTTTGTTTTAGAACCTGAATTATTATTTTTTTTTTTTTTTTTTTACAATTTTTCCTGGAAAAGGGTCCACGGGCGATTAGTCGACTATCAAAATAGTTAATTAATTTTCTGATGATCGACTAGCCGATTAGTCGACTATAATTGTTGCAGCACTAAATTGTAGTGTTGCAGTCAAAACCACACCAAGATCAGAAAGTAGAAAGGCCAAAATGATCATAAATAATCCAAGTGATCTGGGTCTGAGCACAATAGATCAAGATAAATACAACTTACTGTTGTATCTGTTGAAGAACTGCTTTAAAATCTTTTTTGTCATTTCATTTTTTCCATAAAGTTATAGTTTTTTCTATAGCGCATTTAAAAAAATGTTCTGTGTAGAAGAGCTTGGAAAAACGAGGCGATGTGACTTATAAACCAAAGTTTATTATCAGCTTCGCTCCTCTAACAAGTCTCATCTAGTGCAGCAGCAGAAGAAGTAAGAGAGCGAACACATTCAGCTCTGTGTACTTATACTCACACACAACAAAAGACATGCATATCAAAGCTGACATCCCCCATTAACTTAATCCCCTCCTTTGTCTCCGTACCCCTCCACCTGGCCCTGGGAGGTCAGGGCGACCTATCTGGTCTCCACCGCAGTGCCTTGGATGCTCTTTGATCTTCACTGGCGGCTGAGACCCTTTGTCCTGTTCTGAGGTGTGAAGTCGCTTTACATATGTAGTCACCAAACATTCTCACATGCTTATACATATGTAGGTTATGGGATATATGATGTAACGTGCTGCTCGACATGGCAACGTCCCACCGGGAGGTTCGAACTCACGCCTCCCGCTCCGGAGTCCCGCACCCTACCTGTGTCGCCAATAGGGTCAACCCACTTGGCAAGCCAAGTAGGGTGCTCATATTGAGTTCGCTACACTACTCCCCTCTGGTTCTCGACATCGTCCCGATGTCAGCGCCCCATTACTGCTTTGGACAGGAGATCCCACTTCTGACACCAGTGTAACGTGCTGCTCGACATGGCAACGTCCCACCGGGAGGTTCGAACTCACGCCTCCCGCTCCGGAGTCCCGCACCCTACCTGTGTCGCCAATAGGGTCAACCCACTTGGCAAGCCAAGTAGGGTGCTCATATTGAGTTCGCTACAATGATTAATATAGACCACATTCTGATACATTTATATTTTGTATAATAAACCTGTTTTGGTTAATTGGCATCAAAACTGGGGATTCTAACTTGTCCTTAGGTATGAATGTGAGAGTGAATGGTTGTCTGTCTCTCTGTGTTGGCCCTGTGATGGACTGGCGATCTGTCCAGGGTGTACCCTGCCTCTCGCCCAAAGATGCTGGGATAGGCTCCAGCTCCCCCGCGACCCGAAAAGGATTAAGCGGAAGAAGATGGATGGATGGATAGATGGATGAAACCTGTTTTGTATAAAGATTCTTTGGTAAACATGATTTGTTTGGGTAACAAAGCCACAGCTATATTAATAAAAAAGAAGAAAAACATTTATTGTGCAAACAGACTAATATTAAGGCTTTTTGATAATTTAGTTCAAAAGTATTTCCTGTGTAAAAAAATACAGTACTTCAAAAACTAAAAAGGCTACCCCTAAAAAAAAAAGAAAAATTAAGAAAACTATGTGATTGACTCTTCAGTGTTATGGACTGTATCATCACACTAAATCTTAGTGCATATCAAAAATTTAGAATATTATGACTGAATTATTTAGAAATAGCTCTCTGTGTGTGTGTGTGTGTGTGTGTGTGTGTGTGTGTGTGTGTGTGTGTGTGTGTGTGTGTGTGTGTGTGTGTAGGTAGGCTTGGTAATCGTCTGGCTCCCCAAAATGGAGAATTAAAAAAAAGTTTAAGAGTCACTGGTATAAATGAAAAAAGAAAAATCAGCAGATTAAAATGACCACAGTCTCTGAACTTTTATTGATGACATGGGATTGAAACAGTGTCAGTGCACTGACATCACACTGATGACATCACCCATGTTATCACAGTCTTTAGAAAGAAACTTCAAAACTTTGAATCTTTTTCTGCACAATTTGGAAAGCCTCCAAGCTTCATGAGGCTTCACCTGCCAAAGAAGAATAAATGCTCCTAAGGAGCTGTAGCATTTTTTTTAATTTTATTTTTTTTTAAAAGCCCTCTACTTTGTACATTACTGCTGTTTACAGCCTATTAATGTGGCCTTAGCATGCAACACATACTTTACAACACATTTTCTAGTGCACACTGCTCCCTCTATAGTATAGAGGGAGCAGTTTAACGTGAATTAAATTATAAATATTGACACCGCTTTTAAAAAGAAAAACACCCATTTCACAATGGGAATACATAATTTGAATATGAATATTTAAATAAATATATATTCATAAATAGTTAGGAACATTTTCTAGAATATTCTGATAAAGTTCCTAGTATTGTGTGTTGATATTTATTGTAACCAATGGGTGCGCCGTTGCTGGGTAACGCCACCCAAAAGGTTAAGCGCTCTCTCCCTGGGTCTGGGATGACTTGCATTTTTGGCTCAGTCACGCCAGACGACGAAAGACACAGACCAGAGAGAGAGACGGTCCTTGGTGATATGGCGACGCTAGCATGCTGGTAGCAGCCTTTGCCTTGATAAAATCCTTGAAATTGATTGGGATCCAAAGGTTGTCGACGCCATTGAGCGCGGGAACTCCATTGAAGCACGAGCCACTTGGCATGGTCAGGTTCTTTTTTTTTTTTTTCTCCCCTTTGGACTGGTTTGACCAGAGAGTGGATCTCCAGATCTGGATGGCGAGCCGAAGCCCGAACCCTATGAACTGCTAAAGGTGACTCCACTACTCACCTGGAAAGGACCAAAACAGGACTGTGAATTTTGTAAAATATAATTTGGATTGTATTTTTTTTAATCACGCTGTGTATTTATTTTTGTGCACATATTTGTAAATAATATATATAGTTCCAAGTTCCATACACCGTGTGTGTGTGTGTCGTCTGTTGCTGCACCTCCCAGGCTCCTACGAACCCAGAGTCGGTCTGACCTGGCCCAATTATCCCTTTTCCCTCAGGTAGTAAAGTTAAGGTAAATACATTGCCATAACACACCACTACCAAAAAGGGTACTACACCTAAAGTGAGTAGGTGTTAGTTAGTAAGGGTTACACACAAAAATCTGGCAAGCACAGGTGTTAGTGGGTGTTACCCTGGTATTACCCCAGTGATATTATACCCTGTATTACCCCCATTGTATTACAGTGGTATATTGTTACAAAATTTGGCGAGACAAGTAAGTGTCACAGTAGTGCCCCAATTATAACAAAAATTGGCGAGCACAGCCAGGAGCCTGGAGCGTTGCACAACAGATGAGGATTCTGTTTTGACCCCTGACTAAACAGTTGATATACGGCCAAAATGGATTTTGTGGAAAAACATGGTGTTAAAATTCCTAACGCAGTCATTGTCAGTGGTGTTGCTGATAAAGAAAGAGACACAGATATTTTTGAGTTTCTAGAGCAACATGGCACTATCTGTAGGGTGCTCAGTATTAATGATAGCTCATCTGACTTTGACAAAAGTCATATTGTAGAGTTCGAGTCTGGCTTAAGCATTGAAGCATTAGCACCTACGTTGCCGTGCTCCTTTCCATCCACTGACAATCCTGAGATTAAATACTGCATTCAAACTCTAACTGATGTCTACACTAAAACTGTAGGAGGCAGTGTTACTGAGGCTTATCTTGCAGCTGAGGGGGTTTAGCTAAGCTAAGTGGAAAAGGTTTTGAAGAGGTGATGCGGGAGGTCATGTCCAAAATAGGGAAGTCTATTGAAACTGCTGAGACAGCTGAAACAGTCTCTGCTGACATTGATCCTGCTTCCCTTACTGTAGAACCCACACAAAGTGGAGTCTCTCCTCCACTCCAAGTTGAAGTGCCTCGCACCCCTAAAACCACTCAAGCACTCTTCCAAAGCCCTCTTAGACCAAACTTAACACCTCAAATGTTAAGTCCAGCCGATTTTAACCCACCCGAGGTTCAGAAAATCGTAGTCGAGCATGTCATTAAAAATGCAGAGAAGCCGTCAAACGCCCATTCCTCTTGGAGAATCAGAGCTTTCTCTGGCAAAACGCCAAGACCGTATACTGAAGCTGACTATGAAACATGGCGTTCACATGTTGACATGATGATGGAAGATGCTTCTTTGTCTGACTTGGAAAAATCTCGCAAGATCCTTGAAAGTCTTCTTGCTCCTGCGTCTGATGTTATTCGCTCTCTTGGGCCTGAAGCCACCTCTGCCGACTATCTTAAGCTGTTGGATTCAGCTTTTGGGACTGTTGAAGATGGTGAGGAACTGCTTGTGCGATTCATGAACACTTTCCAAAATTATGGAGAAAAACCCTCTGCATATAAGATAAGATAAGATAAGATAAGCCTTTATTAGTCCCACAACGGGGGAAATTCCAGGATTGCAACAGCACAGGGATAGCAACACTCAGAGCAACAATCAGAAGGCAAGAAAAAAACAAGCAAGCAAGAGCAGCTAATATACATATGTACGTATTACTATAAAATATATATATATACACACACACACAGACACACAGTGCAGAGCATTGTAGCTGGATGGAATAAATATATGAATATATGAACACACAGTGCAGAGCATTGTAGCTAGATGGAATAAATATGTAAATATATAAACACCCACAGTATGGAGCATTGCAGCTAGGTGGAATAAATATGCAAGTATATAAACACACACAGTGCGGAGCAATGTAGCTAGATGGAATAATATGTAGATATATAAATATATAAACACACCCAGTGCTGAGCATTGTAGCTAGATGGAATAAATATGTAAATATATAAACACACACAGTGCAGAGCATTGTTGCTAGATGGAATGAAACAGCATAACCGTCTACTTAGTTATCCTACATGGTATGATTATGTGCCCATACATATTCTCACCCTCCATAGCGACCGGTAAGTTCCTAGTTGTATGCCGGAGGGGACCATTGTGTAAGTCTATTGCATCTTTTGCATTCAAAAAACTATTAGTTTGTTACGTCTTTTTGCTATCTCTGCGAGCAGCCCTGCTTAGGTTGTACAGTCTGACAGCCGTTGGTAGGAAGGACCTACGAAACCTCTCGGTTGTGCACCTGGGATGATGTAGTCTGCTGCTAAATGAGCTCCTCAGTGCATTCAGTATGTCCTGCATAGGGTGGAACTCGGACTCCAGCAGAGATGACAGTTTAGCCACCGTCCTTCTCTCTCCTATCTCCTCCATCGGATCAAGGCGCTGCCCCAGGACAGAGCTAGCTTTCTTAATCAGTTTGTTCAGTCTCTTCCTATCGGCTGCAGTAATGCCACTGCCCCAGCAGACCACTCCAAAAGTGATGGCTGATGCCACCACCGTGTCATAGAATGACTTCAGCAGCGCCCCTTGTACACCAAAAGACCTGAGTCTCCTCAGCAGGAAACAGCCTGCGCTGTCCCTTCTTGTAGAGTGCATCAGTATTGTGTGACCAGTCTAGTTTATTGTTCAGATGAATACCCAGGTACTTATAGGATGTCACCATCTCGATGTCTGTTCCCTGTATATTTACTGGTACTGTGAGGGGCTGCCCATGCCTGCGGCAGTCCACCACCAGCTCCTTAGTTTTCCTCGCGTTGATCTGGAGGCAGTTCCGATGGCACCAGTCCACGAAGTCCTGGATAAGTCCTCTGTACTCAGCTTCATCTCCATTGGAGATGAGGCCAACGATCGCAGAGTCATCAGAGAACTTCTGTAGATGGCAGTGTGTTGTGTTGTGTGAGAAGTCCGCAGTATAAAGAGTGAACAGGAAGGGAGCCAGCACCGTTCCCTGGGGGGCCCCCGTGCTACTGATGATCGTGTCGGACACACAGTCCCGGGTTCTCACAAACTGAGGCCGGTTCGTGAGGTAGTCCAGGATCCATGATGACAGGTGCTGGTCCACCCCTGCGCGCAGCAGCTTGTCCTTCAGGATCATCGGTTGTATGGTGTTGAAAGCACTGGAGAAGTCAAAGAACATGATCCTCACCACATTCCCGGGCTTCTCCAGGTGGGACAGAGAACGGTGAAGGAGGAGCTCACCGCATCCTCCACCCCAATGCCATGCTGGTAGGCGAACTGGAGTGGATCCATCGCTGGTTCCACCAGGGGGCGGAGGTGAGCAAGGAGCAGTCTCTCCAGGGTCTTCATCAAGTGGGACGTCAAGGCCACCGGTCTGTAGCTGTTCAGGTCTTTGGGGTGGGAAGTTTTTGGTACAGGTACCACACAAGATGTTTTCCACAGCTGTGGTACCCTCCCCAGTTTCAGGCTCATGTTGAAGATATACGTCACAATCCCACACAGCTGGTCTGCACAGGACTTGAGGAGCTTTGCGCTGATGCCGTCCGGTCCCGGCGCCTTCCTCGCCTTGATCTTCCTCAGCTCCGTCCTCACCTGGGTCCTGTCAGGGTCAGGATGGGGGGCTGTGTGTTGGGAGTGGGGGGGTGTTGGTGGAGTGGGGAGTGGGCAGCAGGACTTGATTTCTTTAGAGGCAGCAGTGGTTGTTGTGCAGTCAGGGGGGAGGGCGGTTGGTCAAATCTATTGAAAAACAGATTCAGGTTGTTCGCCCACTCCCTGCCCCCTGTGGCCTGGGGGGAGGTATTCTGGAGCCCCGAGATGGTTTTGAGGTTTCTCCAGACCCCGCTGATGTCGCTCTGTTGCAGCTTGTCCTCCATCTTCTTCCTGAAGCTATATCTGCATCGTTTGCAGGTGGCGCTCAATCTCACAGTGCGTAGAGGCGGTCTAGAGCCACAGGAAGTGGACAAACAGCTTCTCAAGCAGTTTAACAGAGGCTGTTGGGATGATAATCTGCTAAGAGAGCTACAGCTGGAATTGAAAGATAAACATCCACCTGAGTATGCAGATTTATTGCTTCACCTTCGCACTGTTGAAAACAGACAAGAAGTTAAAAACACCCGCATGAAAAAACACTTGGGCGCCACAAAACCAAAAGCAGCCTCCTACGAACAAACAGTCACCAAAACAAGTACAAATAGTGAAGTGGAGTCGGAAGGTCTGAACGAACTGAAAAAGCAAGTTGCTGATCTAAAAAGCCAATTAGCTGCTGTCATGAAACGAAAGAAACAAGAGGAGCTGGACAAACCAAAGACGGCTTTCGTATGTCCCATGGGTTTTTGGGAATTCAATAGAATGCCCCAAGGCATTACAAACGCCCCCAGCACGTTCCAGCGCCTCATGGAGAACTGCATGGGCGACATGAACCTGCATGAGGTGATTGTGTTCCTCGATGACATCATTGTATTCTCCAAGACGCCCGAAGAACATGAGGCTCGCTTAATGAAAGTTCTAAAAAAGTACGGGCTTAAACTCTCACCTGAGAAATACAGATTTTTTCAAACTTCTGTCAGATACCTCAGTCACATTGTGTCCAGTAAAGGAGTTGAGACAGACCCCAAAAAAGTGAAAGCCCTAAGTACCTGGCCTGTGCCCCGTGATCTGAAACAGCTCCACTCGTTCTTAGGCTTTTCATGGTACTATAGGCGGTTCATTAAGAACTATTCCAGCATCGTTAAGCCCCTCACTGACTTGACAGCAGGCTACCCTCCTTTGCGAAAAAGCCCAAAGCCCAAAGCTAAGCCTGCCCAGTACCACGACCCAAAGACACCGTTTGGCGAGCGATGGACTTCTTCCTGTGATCTTGCATTCAAAACTATCATTGAAAAGCTCAGTACTGCGCCTGTCCTGGGTTTCGCTGACCCTCAGTTGCCATATACACTCCATACTGACACCAGCACTACAGGGCTTGGCGCCGCTCTCTATCAAGAGCAGGAGGGCCAGACTAGGGTCATAGCTTATGCAAGCCGGGGGTTGTCTAGAAGTGAGTCCCGTTACCCCGCCCATAAATTGGAATTTTTAGCTCTAAAGTGGGCCGTAACGGAGAAGTTCGCAGACTATCCATATGGCAACCACTTTACTGTCATGACAGACAGTAACCCCCTGACGTACATTTTGACTACTGCTAAGATGGATGCCACGAGTTATAGGTGACTAGCTGCTCTGTCGACGTTTAACTTTAATCTCCAACACAGAGCAGGCAAGCTTAACTCAGATGCAGATGGCCTCTCTAGACAGCCACATGGCGAGTTACTTAATGACGCAGTGTCCCAAAAGGAGCTTGACCGCATACAGCAGTTCACTCAAACTCACTTGTCTCTTCCTGAAAGCAGTTAAAGTTCCGAGGTAGTGTCTGCTATATGTGAAAAACACCTTGTCTGTAGCTCTCCAGACAACACCTTCCCTTTGGTTCACTCATTAGCCATCTCTGTAGCCGCCATTCCAGATGACTACGCCGATGAAGATGGCTGTGGTGGTCTTCCAGTTGTACCCCACATGACTCCTGAACAGATCAAAAACGAACAAAGAACTGACCCCTGTTTAAGGGAAGTGATTGCACAAATTGAAACTGGGCTAAAAGTTCCACCAACTGTACAAACTGAACTTCCTGACATCAACTTGTTACTCCGAGAGCTCAATCGACTTGAAATGTGCAATAACATCCTCTACCGCACTCGTCAAGATGGAGGAAATGTTACTTACCAGCTCGTCTTACCTGAACAGCTCCGCGATTCAGTCTTTCAAAGCCTCCACTGTGACATGGGCCATTTAGGCACAGAGTGTACTTTGGATCTTGCCAGAACAAGGTTCTATTGGCCTCGCATGGCGGCAGATATTAAAAAGAAGATCAAAACATGTAATCGCTGCGTAAGACGTAAAACCGCTCCAGAACGAGCTGCTCCGCTGGTCAACATCAAGTCCACCCGACCGCTCAAACTTGTCTGTATGGATTTCCTGTCCATTGAGCCCGATCAAAGTAACACTAAGGATGTGCTTGTGTTAACTGATCATTTCACGAAATACGCTATAGCCATCCCTACCAGCAATCAGAAAGCTCAGACCGTTGCAAAGGCACTTTGGGACAACTTTATAGTCCACTACGGGATACCCGAACGGTTACATAGTGATCAGGGTCCCGATTTTGAGCCCCATATTATAAAAAAAACTTTGCAAAATCATGGGCATTCGCAAAATCCAGACGACACCCTATCATCCCAGAGGTAACCCGGTGGAACGTTTCAATAGAACGTTACTGAGCATGCTGGGTACTCTGGAGGAAAAGAACAAAACTCATTGGCACAACTATGTGAAACCACTTGTACATGCGTACAATTGTACGAAAAATGACACTACTGGTTTTGCCCCGTATGAGTTAATGTTCGGTCATTAACCGAGATTGCCCATTGACCTTGCATTTGGGCTCCCGTTTCACCACAAAAGTTTCAAGTCACATTCCCAGTACATTGAAAAACTGAAGACAACTCTACAAGAAAGCTACAAACTAGCAACAGAAAATGCTAACAAGATGGCTGAAAGAAACAAAACAAGATTTGATATGCGAGTGAAACCCTCAAAACTAGAACCAGACGGCAGAGTTTTGGTACGTGCAGTCCGCCTCAGAGGCAAGCACAAACTAGCAGACAGGTGGGGAGCTGAAATCCACAATGTGGTGTGCCAAGCAGGTGACTTGCCTGTTTACACTATAAGACCTGAGACAAAAGATGGTCCTGTTCGCACCGTTCACCGCGACCTCTTGCTTCCCTGTGGTTTTCTTGCCCCTGTTGAAGAAGAACCTGTCCAACCAAAACGTGTCCGCAAACCTAAGACAAGACAATCACTTGAACAAAGTGATGAATGTGAGAATTCAGAACCAGAAAATGAAGATGTCTATTGGTACAGAGAAGAACCAATCCAAACACCCATAAAGCTCACTCGAGTTTATGAAATTCCCCATCCAAAGACATTCTCTAAAGGAGACATTCCTGCTGAAACTCACTCACCTGAGAATGACAACCAAATGGAAAATGTCACTTCACCTGGATGTGACAACTTACCGAATGATGGAAACCTGGAGGAAACTGAAACAAATATGGAACCATCGAACAATGAGAATGGAACTGAAAGTGCAATCAACTTACCTGATAAAGGTACCTGTGGAAGAAAAAGAACCTGAAAAAGAGATCCCAAAGACTGTGAGACGTTCCGAGAGGACAACCTCCCAGCCAGAAAGACTACAGTATAGTCAGTTGGGAAACCCTCTCCTAACTGTTGCCCAGTCCCTGTTTCAAGGACTAAACCTGGCTTTTATCAGAGCCCTAACAGAGACAGATCCTAAGATTATTCAAACCTGGTTTTTACCAGAGCCTTAACAGAGTCAGATCCTAAGATTATTCCCATGAACACTAGTTCTCCCGTCATTACTATTTAGCTAATCCCATGCAAAGGGACTTGCATGATTCTAAGGGGGGATAGTGTAACCCAGTGTAAAAACGTGACTAGAATTATGAATGTCAATACCGCTTTAAGAAGAAGGGGGGGACATTCATTTCACAATGGGAGTAGATAGTTTAACGTGAATTAAATTATAAATATTGACACCGCTTTTAAAAAGAAAAACACCCATTTCACAATGGGAATGCATAATTTGAATATGAATATTTAAATAAATATATATTCATAAATAGTTAGGAACATTTTCTAGAATATTCTGATAAAGTTCCTAGTATTGTGTGTTGATATTTATTGTAACCAATGGGTGCGCCGTTGCTGGGTCACGCCACCCAAAGGGTTAAGCGCTCTCTCCCTGGGTCTGGGATGACTTGCATTTTTGGCTCAGTCACGCCAGACGACGAAAGACACAGACCAGAGAGAGAGACAGTCCTTGGTGATATGGTGACGCTAGCATGCTGGTAGCAGTCTTTGCCTGGATAAAATCCTTGAAATTGATTGGGATCCAAAGGTTGTCGATGCCGTTGAGCGCAGGAACTCCATTGAAGCACGAGCCACTTAGCATGGTCATGTTCTTTTTTTTTTTCTTTCTCCCCTTTGGACTGGTTTGACCAGAGCGTGGATCTCCAGATCTGGATGGCGAGCCGAAGCCCGAACCCTATGAACTGCTAAAGGTGACTCCACTACTCACCTGGAAAGGACCAAAACAGGACTGTGAATTTTGTAAATATAATTTGGATTGTATTTTTTTTTTATCATGCTGTGTATTTATTTTTGTGCACATATTTGTAAATAATATATATAGTTCCAAGTTCCATACACCGTGTGTGTGTGTGTCGTCTGTTGCTGCACCTCCCAGGCTCCTACGAACCCAGAGTCGGTCTGACCTGGCCCAATTATCCCTTTTCCCTCAGGTAGTAAAGTTAAGGTAAATACATTGCCATAACACACCACTACCAAAAAGGGTACTACACCTAAAGTGAATAGGTGTTAGTTAGTAAGGGTTACACACAAAAATCTGGCAAGCACAGGTGTTAGTGGGTGTTATCCTGGTATTACCCCAGTGATATTATACCCTGTATTACCCCCATTGTATTACAGTGGTATATTGTTACAAAATTTGGCGAGACAAGTACATGTCACTGTGTGTTACAAAATACATGGAGATGCAATAATTTCCTCTGATGGAAGAGCATGGGGATTAAAGGGCTGGGGGACAAAAGGAATTGTCATGCGGGAATGAACTGTAATGCAGGACCTCGGGTAGCAGGGGCGTGTGAGTGTTGTGATAAAAGAGAGTCTCTGCTACATGAGGTTAATGTTTTCTGATTCTGGAAGATGTGAGAGAGTGAATAAAGTTTGTCTGCTCTGAACGCTCAGCCTGGTTATTCCTCTCTTCACACTAGTGACCCTTGACGAATAATGGAACACGAGGCGAACACCCCGGAGATGACCCGGACAGGAAGCCCCAGCAATGCGTGTGCCGTTTCGGTCAAATTACCAGACTTTTGGTTGCACGACCTGAAGTCTTGGTTCCTCCACACCAAGGCCCAGTTCGTGCTCCGGGGAATAACGTCAGATGACACCAGATGACACCATTACTACGTGGTCGCAGTGCTGTACGCTCGCACGACTCAGCAAATAGCGAGCCTGCTCCAACAGTCCCCAGCCCGTGACAAATACGGGGCTCTCAAAACCGCGCTGACCTGGCGCTACACGGTCTCAGACTGCGAGAGAGCGGAGAGGCTCCTGACGCGCTCCGAGTTAGGAGACGGGTCGGCGGTCAAACTGATGGAGAAGATGCTGGCGTTGATGGGCACTGACGACGGGCATTTTCTATTTGCCCCCCTTTCCCTCCGGAACCTCCCAACGGTGGCCAGAGCGGTCCTTGCCAACTCGCCATTGCTGGCCACACGTGACTACCGTGTGCTAGCCCAGGAGGCAGATCGGATCATCCTCACCACCAGAGCCCTCACAGTGAACGCAGCGGCGTCGGAACCCAGCGAGACGGCCTGCGGAAGCAAGGAGCCAGCAATAGTAGCGGCAGCGGGGGCCAGGAAGCGCCAGAGAGACACACTCTGCTCCTACCACCTCCGTTTTGGAGAGGATGCACGCCAATGTGTGCCACCGTGCCAATTCAAGCATTCGGGAAACGGCAGAACAGGCAGTTGGTAGCGGCTGCGACCGCCGGTGAAGAAAGCAAGCTGCTCTACGTGACAGACTCACGCTCGGGGAGGCGGTTCCTCGTGGACTCCGGCTCCCAAAAGAGCCTCATCCTGCCGTCCTACGCCGACCGGCTAGCTGGAACTAGCGGCCCCGAGCTGACGGCCGCAAATGGCTCAGACATTAAGACTTTTGGTGAGCAGACACTGACTGTATCCCTGCATGGCCATACATACCAGTGGACATTCATCATAGCGGCATGCAGTTTCCCAATCGTAGGCACTGATTTTTTGTGTGCACATGGACTACTAGTTGATGTTGTTAACAGACGCCTGATTAATGCAGTGTCTTTTGATTCTCTCCCCTGTACAGCTCGAGAAACCGGGCCAACAACGCTAGCCGATGTCACAGCTCCAGGTGGTAAGTTCCACACACTGCTCACCCAGTTCCCAGCACTCACAGTCCCAACGTTTTTGGCGGCCATCACTAAACATGGGGTGGAGCACTTTATTACCACCACCGGGCCACCCGTTTTCGCAGGACCTCAGCGCCTGGACATAGCTAAACTGGCCATAGCACGCGAGGAGTTTGCCAACTTGGAAAGGCTGGGCATCATCAGACGATCAAACAGCCCATGGGCATCCCCACTACATATGGTCCCTAAGGCCGAGGGATCGTGGCGACCTTGCAGAGATTTCCACAGATTAAACAATGCCACAGTGCACGACCGCTACCCGATCCCCCATATTCAGGACTTTTCCGTTCACCTTGCCAGGGCACATATTTTTTCTAAGATAGACCTGGTCCATGGTTACCACCAGGTCCCGGAATGCGCGGAGGACATACCTAAAATGGCAGTAATAACCCCGTTTGGTCTATTTGAGTTTTTACGCATGCCTTTCAGATTAAAGGGCGCGGCACAGACATTCCAACGCATGATGGATGTGGTGTTGCGCGATCTGCCGTTTGTGCTCGTCTACCTGAACGACATCCTCATGGCCAGCGCGTCCAAGGACGAACACGTAACCCACCTCAGGACAGTTTTCCGGAGGTTAGAGGAGCACGGGTTAATAATCAACCCGGCAAAATGCCAGTTCGGCGTGACGGGGATTGATTTTTTTGGGACACCGCATCTCACCGGAGGGAGCGATACCCTTGCTGGACAAGATGCGCGCAGTGGCGAATTTTCCCCAGCCTCAGACGGTCAGGGTGCTGCAGGAGTTTTTGGGCATGGTTAACTTTTATAACCATTTCCTCCCCGCGCAGCCCAGCTCATGCAGCCGTTGTACACCGCGCTCAAGAAACGGAAACCGGTGAGACAGAGTCGACTGAACTCCTGAGCGGGAGCAGGCATTCTCTGAGGTTAAAACAGCCCTGGCAAATGCTGCACTACTGGCGCACCCGGACCCGGCGGCTTGGATAGCGCTCACTTCCGACGCCTCAGACGTGGCCATAGGGGCCGTTGTGGAGCAATGCCTCACCGGTTCTTGGCAGCCACTCGCCTTTTTTAGCAGGTCCTTGCGTGACAGTGAGAGTAAATACAACGTGTTCGACAGAGAGTTACTGGCTCTCCACCTGGCCATACGCCACTTCCAGTTCTGGCTGGAAGGGCACAGCTTCACTGCGTTCGTGGACCACAAGCCGCTAAAGTACGCAATGGCCAAGGTTTCGGAACCATGGTCGGGCTGGCAGCAGAGACAGCTGGCTGCAATCTCGGAGTTTACGACCGACATTCGGCACGTGGCCGGTAAACTCAACATGGTGGTGGACTGCCTCTCGCGCGCATTAGTGGCCCCAGTCTACATAGGGATAGATTACACAGCCATGGCCGCGGAGCAGATCGGTGATGCGGACGTGTGCGCGCTCCAGTCTGGACCAACAGGGTTAAGGGTGGAGAGCAGGGTACTGCAAGACGGGGCCCCCCCCCAATCTGTGACGTCTCCACAGGACGCCCGCGCCCGGTGGTCCCACGCGTTTGGCGCCGCCGCGTTTTTGATTCGGTTCACTCTCTGGTGCACCCAGGAGTGCGCACGTCAGTCAAAATTGTGGGAGTGAAGTTTGTCTGGCCGAGCCTGCGCAAACAGGTGAAAGAGTGGGCTGCAGCCTGCATAGCGTGCCAATGAGCCAAAGCGCACAGGCACAAAAAGGCCCCCTTGGAGCCATTCCAAATCCCGGCTAAGAGGTTCGACCACGTTTGCGTGGACATCGTGGGCCCCCTCCCACCATCGCAGGGGTTCACGCACCTCCTGACAGTGGTGAACTGCACCACACAATGGCCAGAAGCAGTCCCACTAGCTTCCACCGCGTCGGCAGACGTGGCATGCGCTTTTCTGACAACATGGGTGGCACGTTTTGGCACCCCTTCGGACATCACGTCCAATCAGGGCCCTCAGTTTGTTTCCGACCTCTGGTCCACGATGGCCCGGAGCCTGGGCTCCTCAATTCATCGCACGACCGCGTACAACCCACAGGCCAATGGGTTATGTAAGTGTTTCCATAGGTCACTGAAAACTGCACTCAGGGCTTTGCTTACGGATGCAAATTGGGTGGACCGGTTGCCGTGGGTTTTATTAGGGTTGCGTTCCGCACCGAAAGAGGATTTGGTGGCTTCCTCAACAGAGCTGTTTTTTTCTCAGCCGTGGCGGCTCCCCGAGGAATTTTTACCAGATAACCCTGCGCCAAACACCCATCTGTCCCCGCGTTCACGGCATAGCGCAGACGCAGGGACGCTACTTGGCCCAGCCCACCACTATTTTTCCCGCGCTTTTGTGCCAAAAACCTTGAAGGACACGGCGTTCGTGTTTGTCAGGCATGATGCCCACTCGCTCCCATTGCACCCACCTGACAATGGCCCGTTTAGAGTGCTGGAACCCGGGGACAAACATTTTGTGTTAGACTTGGGGGGTCGCCGGGAGAGAATCTGTACAGACAGGCTTAAGCCCGCCTTTGTGGTGGCAGACGAGCAGGTGGTGTTGGCCCGAGCTCCTCGGCGCGGAAGACCCCCCGAGAACTCCCCAGGTAAACGACTCATCAGAGCAGTCACATGAGCATGCTGAATGTCCCCCCCCCCCATTGTCCACCCACAGATGAACACACCCCCAGGAACCCCCCCACCGGCACAGCAGCACCGCGGAGCCGAAGACCCCTCGTTACAGCAGCTATGGGCGGAGGCTGAAGCCGAGAGGATGTGAGGTTTAACACTCAGTCTGAGACTCTGGCGGGGGGGGGAGGGGTATGGGGGACCCATGCTGTGGTATTCATCTCAGACTGAAAGACATGGAGATGCAATAATTTCCTCTGACGGAAGAGCATGGGGATTAAAGGGCTGGGGGACAAAAGGAATTGTCATGCGGGAATGAATTGTAATGCAGGACCTCGGGTAGCAGGGGCGTGTGAGTGTTGTGATATAAAAGAGAGTCCCTGCTACATGAGGTTAATGTTTTCTGATTCTGGAAGATGTGAGAGAGTGAATAAAGTTCATCTGCTCTGAACGCTCGGCCTGGTTATTCCTCTCTCCACAGTATTGACTTAAAATTATTGTATTTTGAGGAAAATTGTCGTACACACCCAGTTTTCACTCTGACGTGGCTCAGGACCATCTGCGTCACTAACACATTATCAGAGATCATGCATATTATGGCCTATGGGGTGGCGCGGTGGCGCAATGGTTAGCACTGCGGCAGCACAGCAACTCACCCTTGGCCATGGGATCCCTGGTTTGATCCCAGTCCCTGACCAACAGTGATCTGTGTGGAGTTTGCATGTTCTCCCCGTGTCTGTGTGGGTTTACTCTGGCAGTTCTCTGGTTTCCTCCCACAAGCCAAAAACATGCAGGTTAGGTTAATTGGAAACTCTAAAAAAGTGGCCCTAGGTGTGAATGTGTGTGAGAATGGTAAAGGGATAGCACCGTACCATGACTGCTTCATCCATCCAGGTGGATCCCCTCAATTTCCCCTCTGGGGATCAATAAAGTTTACAAAATCAAAAAAAAAAAAAAAAAGCACCTCTCAACCTATGTGGAGTACAGGATGAGCCCGTGGCCTGCACTGAACAGCCCAGAATATCAGTCATATTTAACTATCTTCTATATGGCTTCTGTTGAATCATCATATATCAAGGTCTTTGTGGCTCATACATTTTTGCCTACATATGTATAAGCACAAGGAGATGCTTAGAACTGCATGTGTTGATTGACCTCACGTCTTGGATGGGACAATACGTCTGGACCACCTGTGGATGATGGCAGGAGAACTGAGGTGCCGGGATAAGACTCTGAAAGGACTTCCTGACCTCCTGGGGCCAGACGGAGGACTAAGACACTCGGGGGGAGAGTTGTTGTCAAATGGGGGTTTTGACAGCAATGTGTGATTCTGCCTTTTGATGTGTCATGTATAAATGTGGGGGTTTTGATGCAGCTCACTCTCTTACTTGTCTTGAGAGATAGCTGGGGATGTGAATCTGCAATAAACCTGAATTGAGAAATAATTCAGTCTCGTTATTTCACTCTCCCCACATTGGTGACCAATGACGTGAAAATGCCGAGAAGCGATTCCCCCGACTCGTCAGAGACCGCCCGAACGAGCGCCGTCTCAATCAAGCTACCAGAGTTCTGGCAGGACAACCTGGACTCGTGGTTCCTTCAGGCTGAAGCGCAGTTCGCGCTCGGGGAATAATGGCTGATGACACAAAGTTTTATCATGTCATCGCCAAGCTCGACAACTGCACAGCTCGATGCGTGCGGAGCCTGGTACAGCAGCCGCCCGCTGACGACAAATACGGTGAACTGAAGGCTGCCCTCATCCAGTGCTTTACGCCCTCGGCCAAAGAGAGGGCTAGGAGACTCCTGGCTATGCACGACTGGGGTGGACGCAGGCCAGTCGACCTGATGGAGGATATGCTGCAACTGAGGGACACGGACAACGACAATTTCCTATTCAAGCATATCTTCCTGAGAAACCTCCCGATGCAGATGAGAGGGACCCTGTCCAGCATGCATTGTGTTACCCAGCGGGACTTCCGCGCGCTGGCCCGAGAAGCACAGCGGCTCCTTGACTCCTGCGGTGAGCAGACAGCCACCGCGGCATCAGCAGACCTCGGGATGGCGACTGGGAGCAGCGAACGGCCAGAAACAGCGGAACCAGTCCCACCAACGATGGCAGCGACGCGGTCCCGATGCAGCGGAGGAGATGGCCTCTGCTTTTATCATCGGCATTTCGCAGAGAAGGCGCACAGATGTGTGCCGCCGTGCAACTTCAAGAGCTCGGGAAAACTCCAGGACTGGGAGTCGTTAGCAGCCTCGGCTCTCGGCGAACTAAATAAGCTGCTCTACATCACAGATGTGAGCTCCGGGCGACACTTCCTCGTGGACACCGGGGCACAAGTGAGTTTCATCACCCCGACCTACGCTGACCGGCTGGCAGGCCCCCGGGGTAACAGGGCGATGGCGGCGAACGGCTCGAGCATCGACACCTTCGGAGAGAGGACTCTGTTCCTGTCCTTACACGGCCGCACTTATGAATGGACTTTTATTATAGCGGCGGTGAGTTTCAACATGTTAGGCGCTGATTTTCTGTGCTCACATGGTTTGTTAGTTGATCTTGCCAATAGGCGCCTCATTAATGCACTCTCTTTTTATTCAATTCCTTGTGCAGCTTGAGTGTCCCCACCACCAGTGCAGGCCAGCGTTGCCACAGCAGGCGGTAAGTTCTACACACTCCTCACCCAGTTTCCAGCGCTCACAGTTCCCACGTTTTCGGCAACAGTTGCGAAGCACGGGGTGGAGCATTTTATCACTACAGCTGGCCCTCCCGTCTTCGCGAAAGCTCGGCGCTTGGATGCAGCTAAACTCTCCATAGTGCGCAAGGAGT
This sequence comes from Pholidichthys leucotaenia, assembly GCA_020510985.1. Lineage (NCBI taxonomy): Eukaryota > Metazoa > Chordata > Actinopteri > Cichliformes > Pholidichthyidae > Pholidichthys > Pholidichthys leucotaenia. The sequence continues at coordinate 94,684,315 of CM035839.1, forward strand.
TCGCCAGCCTGGAAAGGTTGGGCATCATTCGCCGTTCAAACAGCCCATGGGCCTCACCGCTGCATATGGTCCCGAAAGCTGACGTCTCGTGGAGACCTTGTGGCGATTACCGCAGGTTAAACAATGCCACAGCACATGACCGCTACCCAATCCCACACATCCAGAATTTTTCGGTGCATCTGGCCGGGGTGCGCATTTTTTCTAAAATAGACCTGGTCCACGGCTATCATCAGGTCCCGGTCTGAGCCGAGGACATTCCCAAAACAGCGGTAATAACCCCGTTCGGACTTTTTGAGTTTTTACGCATGCCGTTTGGCCTTAAAGGCGCTGCGCAAACCTTCCAACGCATGATGGATGCCGTGTTACGCGATCTCCCTTTTGTGTTTGTCTACCTCGACGACATTTTAGTCGCCAGCACTTCCGAGGAGGAACACGAAAAACACCTCACAGCAGTTTTTCAGAGGTTGGGAGAGCACGGGTTAATAATTAATCCGGCCAAGTGCCAGTTCGGCGTGGCGCAAATTGATTTTTTGGGACACCGCGTTTCCCCAGAGGGGGCAGTCCCGCTACCGGACAAGGTGCGCGCAGTGGCAGAGTTTCCCCGGCCACAAACGGTCAAAGCATTGCAAGAGTTTTTAGGAATGGTAAATTTTTATAACCGTTTCCTACCCCACGCAGCGCAGCTCATGCAACCATTATATGCCGCGCTTAAAAAGCAAAAACCCTCCAATCCGAACGAGTGGTCCCCGGAGCGGGAGCGCGCATTCGCAGAGGTAAAAAAAGCCCTTGCAGACGCGGCACTGCTCGCTCACCCAGACCCAACGGCCCGCATAGCGCTCACCACTGACGCGTCAGATTTGGCCATAGGGGCGGTTGTGGAACAGCAGGTTGCCGGGGTTTGGCAGCCGCTGGCATTTTTCAGCAGATCCTTGCATGAAGCCGAGCAGAAATACAGCACGTTTGACAGGGAGCTGTTAGCGCTCCACTTAGCCATTCGCCATTTCCAGTTCTGGCTGGAAGGTCGGCATTTCACCGCGTTTGTCGACCACAAGCCGCTCACTTTTGCGATGGCCAAAATTTCAGAACCTTGGTCGGGCCGGCAGCAGAGGCAGCTGGCCGCGATTTCGGAATTTACTACTGATATTCAGCACGTAGCGGGTAAACTCAATGTAATGGCAGACTGCCTCTCCCGCGCGGTAACAGCACCAGTCCGCGCGGAGGTAGATTATACTACCGCAGCCACAGGGCAACATAGCAGCGCGGAAGCGCACGCGGCCCCAGTTCACGTGGGGATAGATTATGCAGCCATGGCAGCGGAACAGGGTAGAGATGCGGACGTGTGCGCGCTCCAGTCTGGACCAACAGGGTTAAGGCTGGAGAGCAGGAGTTTGCAAACCGGTATACCCCCCCTAATCTGCAATGTATCTACCGGGCGACCACGCCCGGTGGTACCGGCCGCGTGGCGCCGCCGCGTTTTTGACTCGGTTCACTCCCTGGCGCACCCGGGGGTGCGCGCTTCTGTGAAAATGGTAGCGGAGAAGTTTGTTTGGCTGAGCCTGCGCAAGCACGTGAAAGAGTGGGCAAGAACCTGCATGGCTTGCTAGCGGGCCAAAATTCACAAGCACACAAAAGCTCCCTTAGAACCGTTCCACATCCCGGCCAAGAGATTCGGATCATGTGCATGTCGACCTTGTGGGCCTCCTACCGTCGTCACAAGGGTTCACACATCTTTTGACAATGGTGGACCGAACCACTCGCTGGCCGGAAGTGGTACCACTAGCATCGACTACGGCTGCAGAGGTGGCTCGCGCTTTTTTGACGGCCTGGGTAGCGCGTTTCGGGGTTCCGTTGGATATTACGTCCGACAGGGGACCTCAATTTGTGTCCAAGCTTTGGTCAGCGATGGCCAGCAGCTTAGGGGCGACAATTCACCGCACTACCGCTTATCACCCCCAGACTAATGCTTTATGCGAGCGTTTTCATAGGTCTTTGAAGGCAGCCCTCAGAGCGTCGCTTACGGATGCAGATTGGGTAAACAAACTAGCATGGGTCTTATTGGAGTTGCGTTCTGCACCCAAGGAGGACTTAAACGCCTCCCCTGCGGAGTTGGTTTTTGCACAACCTCTCAGGCTGCCCAGTGAGTTCCTACCAGAGCATCCGGCGCCCGGGCGCCCCCCGGCTCTGGGACCACTGATCGGCACGGGAGCGGACATGCTCCCGGGCCCCGTTCATCACACTTTTCCGCGTGTTTTTGTTCCCAAAGCTTTAAAAAATGCTGAGTTTGTTTTTGTCAGGCACAAGGCTCTGCGACCAAGCCTCCGCCCACCATACGACGGCCCATTTAGAGTGCTGGAAACGGGTGATAAACATTTTGTGCTAGATTTGGGGGACAGAAAGGAAACAGTTAGTATTGACAGACTAAAGCCTGCTTTTGTGATGAACGACGAGTCTGTACCGGTGGCGAAGGCGCCTCGACATGGCAGACCCCCGCAGGGATCAAATAACCATTCTCTTCCTCAGTTAGCAGATTCTCTACAGGACAGCACCGCAGCAACGGCGAAACCTGCTTACAGCAAATTTGGAAGACGCTTGAAGCCCAGACGGCGTATGGACTAATGTGTTATTTTATCATGTTGTGTAGAATACGCTGTTGATTTTTACCAGGTTGTGTGAACTATGCTTTATTGTCCATTCTTCGACGTTTGTGGGGGGGGGGGGGGTTATGTGGCTCATACATTTTTGCCTACATATGTATAAGCACAAGGAGATGCTTAGAACTGCATGTGTTGATTGACCTCACGTCTTGGATGGGACAATACATCTGGACCACCTGTGGATGATGGCAGGAGAACGGAGGTGCCGGGATAAGACTCTGAAAGGACTTCCTGACCTCCTGGGGCCAGATGGAGGACTAAGACACTCAGGGGAAGAGTTATTGTCAAATGGGGGTTTTGACAGCAATGTGTGATTCTGCCTTTTGATGTGTCATGTATAAATGTGGGGGGTTTGATGCAGCTCACTCTCTTACTTGTCTTGAGAGATAGCTGGGGATGTGAATCTGCAATAAACCTGAATTGAGAAATAATTCAGTCTCGTTATTTCACTCTCCCCACAGTCTTGCCTCATTTTGAGAAGTACTGTGTTTATACATTAGGAATAAATATCAATCACTCCACCTAAACTACTACTAGTTTAGGTGGAGTTTAAGCCTCTGATAACTGAAGCAGAAACCTCTTTCACAGTTTTATTGAGAACCACAGTCCAGTGACATTTTTGTAGACACTGGCACATTGCAGCAGCAATAGAAAGCTTTGGTGCTAAAGCCAACAACAGGTTTGAACCACACAGTAAAACAGGGGTCTGCCCCCCATTCATTTCTGAACATGCTGGTGATATTGCTTATGCTGTGGAGAGTGTAAATGAAGAGGCAGCTTCATGTCAGACGATTTATTACACACTCACATCTCACAAGCACAGAACAGAATGACTAGTTACAGCAAGCACTCCTCTCTATATAACAAGTCACCTTCACAAGCTTCAAGGCACTTCCTCATACACAGCATGATATTTACACCACACTTCATTTAACCCCCTCTCACCCTCTTGGGCATTGTTCTCCCATGTGTATTCATTGTCTCTGTCTGAGGTGCGAAATAACCTGACTTCCATACCACCCCCCCAGCATCTTAGATAGAACAATAGAATATCAGTCCACATGCTGTTTCGGCTTCAGTCTCCTCCCATATCTGCTGTAACTGGGGTTTACTGCCTCCGTGGCACTGCTGTGCCGGTGGGGGGCTGCTGGGAGTGTGTCCGACTGCGGGTGAGCCGTGGTGAGGTGGGGGGGGGGGTCGCTCTGTCCGTGTGGCTGCTCTGATGAATCGTTCCCCTGGGGAGTTCTCCGTGGGGGTCTTCCATGCCGAGGGGCCCTCGCCAACAGCACTTGCTCATCCGCCACTACAAAGGCGGGTTTGAATCTGTCTGTGCCAATTTTCTCCCGTCTACCCCCCCAAGTCTAGCACAAAATGCTTATCCCCTGTTTCCAACACTCTGAACGGTCCATCATAGGGTGGGCGCAATGGAGGGCGGTGGGCGTCGTGTCTGACGAACATGAACTCCGTGTTCTTCAAAGTTTTAGGCACGAAAACACGCGGAAAACAGTGGTGGGCTGGGCCCGGCAGCGTGCCTGTGTTTGCGCTACGCTGCAAAAGCTGAGACGGGCAGCTGTCCGGCGCGGGATTATATGGCAGAAATTCCCCGGGCAGCCGTAGGGGCTGCGCAAAAACCACTCTGCCGAGGAAGCTTCCAGATCCTCTTTTGGCGCGGAGCGCAACCCCAATAAAACCCACGGCAACCTGTCCACCCAATTTGCATCTGTCAGTGAAGCCCTGAGTGCTGCTTTCAGTGATCTATGAAAACGCTCGCATAACCCGTTGGCCTGTGGGTTGTATGCGGTTGTGCGATGAATTGTAAGACCCAGGCTGCGGGCCATCGTGGACCAGAGTTCGGAAACAAATTGAGGGCCCCTGTCGGACATAATGTCCGACGGGACTCCAAAACGCGCCACCCATGCTGTTAAAAAAGCGCGTGCTACGTCTGCGGACATGGTTGCCGCCAGTGGGACTGCTTCTGGCCAGCGCGTGGTGCGGTCCATCACTGTCAGGAGGTGCGTGCACCCCTGTGATGGCGGGAGGGGGCCTATGAGGTCCACGTGAGCATGGTCGAACCTCTTAGCTGGTACTCGAAACGGCTCCAAGGGAGCCTTCGTGTGTCTGTGTACCTTGGCTCGTTGGCACGCCACGCAGGCTGCAGCCCACTCTTTTACTTGTTTGCGTAGGCTCGGCCACACAAATTTCTCTCCCACCATTTTGACTGACGTGTGCACTCCTGGGTGCGCCAGAGTGTGAACCGACTCAAACATGGGGCGGCGCCACGTGACCGGGACCACCAGACGCGGGCGTCCCGTGGAGACATCGCAGATTAGGGGGGGATGCCATCTTGCAGCACCCTGCTCTACAGCCTTAACCCTGTTGGTCCAGACTGGAGCGTGCGCACGTCTGCATCGCTAATCTGCTCCGCGGCCATGGCTGCGTAATCTATCCCCACATAGACCGGGGCCACCACGGCGCGCGAGAGGCAGTCCGCAACCACATTCAGTTTACCCGACACATGCTGAATATCGGTAGTAAACTCTGAGATCGTGGCCAGCTGTCTCTGCTGCCGGCCCGACCACGGTTCTGAAACCTTGGCCATTGTGAACGTTAGTGGCTTGTGATCCACGAACGCGGTGAAGCTGCGCCCTTCCAGCCAGAACTGGAAGTGGCGTATGGCCAGGTGGAGAGCCAGCAACTCCCTGTCGAATAAGCTGTATTTACGTTCGCTGTCGCGCAAAGTTCTGCTGAAAAAAGCGAGCGGCTGCCAAGCCCCGGCGACGCGCTGCTCTACGACAGCCCCTATGGCCACGTCTGAAGAGTCGGTGGTGAGGGCTATCCGGGCCGCCGGGTCCGGATGCGCCAGCAGTGCGGCGTTTGCCAGGGCTGCTTTAACTTCCGAGAACGCCCGCTCTCACTCCGGGGTCCATTCGACCCTATCCGCGGGTTTCTGTCTCTTGAGCGCGGTGTACAATGGTTGCATGAGCTGCGCCGCGCGGGGAAGGAAACGGTTATAAAAGTTCACCATCCCCAAAAATTCCTGCAGCGCCTTGACCGTCTGAGGCCGGGGAAAATCCGCCACGGCGCGCACTTTGTCAGGCAGCGGGATCGCTCCTTCCAGAGAGACGCGGTGCCCCAAAAAATCAATCTCCGTCACGCCGAACTGGCATTTTGCCGGGTTGATTATTAACCTGTGCTCCTCCAACCTCCGGAAAACCGTCCTGAGGTGGGTTTCGTGTTCGTCTTCGGACGCACTGGCTACCAGGATATCGTCCAGGTAGACGAACACGAACGGGAGATCGTGCAGCACTGCATCCATCATGCGCTGGAACGTCTGTGCCGCGCCTTTTAACCCGAATGGCATGCGCAGGAACTCGAATAAACCGAACGGAGTTATTACCGCTGTTTTGGGTTTGTCCTCCATGCGCACTGGGACTTGATGGTAACCGCGGACCAGGTCTATTTTGGAAAAAATGCGTGCTCCGGCGAGGTGGACGGAAAAATCCTGTATGTGGGGAATCGGGTAGCGGTCGTGTGCTGTGGCGTTGTTCAACCTGCGGAAATCACCGCACGGTCGCCACGATCCCTCTGCCTTAGGGACCATGTGTAGCGGGGATGCCCATGGGCTGTTCGAACACCTGACGATGCCCAACCGTTCCAGGTTGGCAAACTCCTTGCGTGCTATGGCCAGTTTAGCTGCGTCCAAGCGCCGAGGTCTTGCAAAAACGGGCGTCCCGGTGGTGGTGATAAAGTGCTCCACCCCGTGTTTAGCGATGGCCGCCGAAAACGTTGGGACCGTGAGTGCTGGGAACTGAGTGAGCAGTGCGTGGAACTTACCGCCTGGAGCTGTGACGTTGGCTTGTGCTGTTGGCTGGGTCACTCGAGCTATACAGGGGAGAGAGTCAAAGGACAGTGCATTAACCAGGCGCCTGTTAGCAACATCAACCAGTAAACCACGTGCACACAGAAAATCAGCCCCCAGGATATGGTAATTCAGTGCTGCTACGACAAAAGTCCACTCGTATGTACAGCCGTGTAGAGATAAGATCAGTGTCCTCTCACCAAAGGTCTTAATTTCTGAGCCGTTTGCTGCCAACATCTCGGGGCCGCTAGGTCCTGCCAGCCGGTCGGCATAGGACGGCAGGATGAAGCTCTTCTGGGCTCCGGTGTCCACGAGGAAACGCCTCCCCGAGCGTGCGTCCGTCAAGTAGAGCAGCTTGTTCTCTTCACCGAGGGTCGCAGCTGCTACCGACCGCCGGCCCCGGCGTTTTCCCGAGCGCTTGAATTGGCACGGTGGTGCACATCTGCGTGCGTTCTCTCTGAAGCGGCGGTGGTAGAAACAGAGCGTGTCTCTCTGGTGCTCCTTGGCCCCTGCTGCTGCTACCGTCGGTGGCTCCTCGCCTCCTGTGGTCGTCTCGCTGGGCTCCGCCGCTGCCGCGTTGACTGTGATCGCCCTGGTGGTGAGGATGATCCTGTCTGCCTCCTGGGCTAGCGCACGGTAGTCACACGCGGCCAGCAACGGCGAATTGGCCAGAACTGCTCTTTCCACTGTTGGAAGGTTCCGGAGGAAAAGCTGGGCAAACAGAAAGTGACCGTCGTCCATGCCCATTAACGCCAGCATCTTCTCCATCAGGTCTACGGCCGACCCATCTCCTAACTCAGTCCGCGTCAGGAGCCTCTCCGCTCTCTCACATTCCGAGAGCGTGTAGCGCTGGGTGAGCGCAGCCTTGAGCGCCTCATATTTGTTGCTGGCTGGTGGCTGATCGAGCAGGCTTGCTACCTGCTGGGCTGTGCGGGAGTCCAGCGCTGCTACCACATGGTAGAACTTGGTGTCGTCTGCCGTTACTCCCTGGAGGGCGAACTGGGCCTCGGTGTGGTGGAACCAAGAGCGCGGGTTGTGCTGCCAGAAATCCGGTAGCTTGACTGAAACTGCACACGCATTGCTGGGGGTTCCAGTCCTGGCTGTCTGTGGAATGGCTGCTGCGTCTCTGGGGCTTCCCGACTGGGCCGTCTTCGGGGTTCTCGCCTCGTGTTCCATAATACGTCTTGGGTCACCAGTGTGGAATGTGTAAATGAAGAGGCAGCTTCATGTCAGATGATTTATTACACACTCACATCTCACAAGCACAGAACAGAATGACTGGTTACAGCAAGCACTCCTCTCTATATAACAAGTCACCTTCACAAGCTTCAAGGCACATCCTCATACACAGCATGATATTTACACTACACTTCATTTAACCCCCTCTCACCCTCTTGGGCATTGTTCTCCCATGTGTATTCATTGTCTCTGTCTGAGGTGCGAAATAACCTGACTTCCATAATGCGTTCAGTCCGTCATGCCTTCATTAGTGTTGTAACGTACACAAACGATTTGATCAAGTGTACTAGTTTTTGGGGTTTTTTTTAAATGGGTGAACGTACTGTATTGAATCACTCACCAGAACTGTACTGGAAGCCAGGGATCACCATCTTCTGTTTGCTGAGCAGCAAATGAGCCCCACCCGCTCGGTTCAGCCAACTCTCAGTTCAGTGAGTGGTAGACAGTTGGAGCTCCAGTATAGCACTGAGTGATTTGGTGTACAACTATTTCTAACGTATCTTTTTAGCTTGACTCAGTACGTTTCAGTGAACTGTGGATCTCATCACTAACTTCCATCCAAGGCCGCCTTTCTGCTACTGCAACACGAGTCTTCAGTCTTCTTTTCCAAGCAGCCCGCACACAAGATGATGCATAAAAACATGCATAGTATGTGTGCAGGATTCATATTCTGATTGTGTTTTCTCATGTATTAACTTGGCCATGTAATGAAGAGGTCAAATTATCGTACATTATGGGATTTTTGAAATTATTGATTGTACATCGTACAGAGGGCAAAATTATAGTAAGTCTGGCAACACTGCCTCTATATCTCTGTGGCTCCTTCAACCTCACTCTCTTGCTTGACAACTCACACAGAGCAGCACCTAGGTTTCGATTAGAACTCCCTCTGCTGGCAGATTCTATAATTGCATTTAAGAATGCAGTTCTAAATACGGTCAAACGTGATATAATTGATTTTTGGAAATAGATTGGTGGGCTGCAGTGGATGAGGGTGCAGGCCATCAATTGCCCATCCCTGATGTAAACTGCTGAGTCTTCCAGATTTGCAACCATTTAGCTTCAAAATGTTCACTCCTAATTCTTTTCCCCACTTCTTCTTTACAGGTATTGCACTCCCTCTTCTCTCCATTAGACACCAGTACAATGTTGATATTATTATATATTTCTTTGATTTTCAAACCCCAATTATGGTTCTCATTATTCCATTAATTTCCAAGTTTATGAGATCGGACAGGAGTCTCCATGGACCATGATGTTTACATATGACATTGTGATATGTAGTGAGAGTAGGGAGCAGGTGGAAGAGAACCTGAAGAGGTGGAGCTATGCTCTGGAGAGAAAAAGAATGAAAGTCAGTAGAAGCAAGACAGAATACATGTGTGAATGAGAGGGAGTCAAGTGTAATGGTGAAGATGCAAGGAGCAGATGTAGTGAAGGCAGATGAGTTTAATATTTGGGGCCAACCATTCAAAGCAATGGAAAATGCACGAGGTAAAGAGTGGAGAAAGAGTGGAGTGGGTGGAGACGAGTATGAGGGGTGATTTGTGACAGAAGGATAGCAGATAGATTAACAAGGCCTGTATTGATGAATAGTGTGGAGACAGTGGTACTGAAGAAAAGACAGGAGGCAGAGCTGGAAGGGGCAGAGTTGAAGATACCAAGATTCCCATTGGGAGTGACTAGGAGGGACAACATTAGAAATTAATTAATCAGAGGGACAGCTCAGGTTGAGTGGTTTGGAGACAGAGAGGCAAGGCTGAGATGGTTTGGACATGTACAGAAGAGGGATAGTGGATATGTTGGACAAAAGATGTTGAAGATGGAGCTGTCAGGCAGGAGGAAAAAAAGAAGTCTACAGAATATTCACGGATGTAGTGAAGGAGGACATGGAGAGGGCTGGTGTTGGTGAAGATGCATGGGATAGGGTGAGACGGAGGCAGATGATCTGCTGTGGTGACCCCAATAGAGAGCAGCTGAAAGATCAAGAAGAAAAAAGACGTTTCGACTTCTTTTCATAAAAGTCCCTTAATTGTGGATATCTAAAGAGGTTTTGATTGTTATTATTAAGTAATTTAATTCAAATACCCAAGGACCCCTTTACACAGCACAGAAATCGTTGAGAGACTGGCCCACTTTTTGATCTTTGGGATTGTTTGGGAGATCCCTGTGTGTTTTGGACTGAGTCAAAATTTTGAGGAGAGACCGTTGCACTGTGGAGATCATTGAAGGTCATTGATAGATCAAAAATTGGCCAATCTCTCAATGGTCTCCATCCCTGTGTAAAGGGGATATGTCATAATCATCAAAATTTAAAACAAAAAGGCTTGAAACAGCTTTAACTTTTGAACATAATAAAAACAAAATTTTCACAATATTCAAATTTTTTGAGATGCACTAGTATTTAACCCTTTAGCATTCCAGCCATCCATCCATCTTCTACCGCTTTTCCGGAGGTCCGGGTTGCGGAGGCAGCAGTTCAAGCAGAGAAGCCCAGACTTCCCTCTCCCCAGCCACCTGCTACAGCTCTTCAGAGAGGATACCAAGGCGTTCCCAGACCAGCTGGGAGACATAGTCTCTCCACCGAGTCCTGGGTCTGTCCCGGGGTGTCCTCCCAGTGGGACGTGCCTGAAACACCTCAAGAGGGAGGTGTCCAGGAGGCATCCTAATCAGATGCCCATACCACCTCAACTGACTCCTTTCAATGTGGAAGAGCAGCGGTTCTACTCTGAGCTTCTCCCGGATGACTGAGCTCCTCACCCTATCTCTGAGGGTGAGTCCAGCAATCCTACGGAGAAAGCTCATTTCAGCTGCTTGTATCTGCGATCTTGTTCTTTCGGTCATTACTCAAAGCTCGTGACCATAGGTGAGAGTAGGAAAGTAGACTGACTGGTAAATCGACAGCTTTGCCTTAGAACTAAGCTCCCTCTTCACCACAACAGACCGGTACAACGTCCACATCACTGCAGATGCTGCTCCAATCTGTCTGTCAATCTCTCGCTCCATTTTCCCCTCACTCGTGAATAAGACCCCAAGATACTTAAACTCCTCCACTTGGGGCAGGAGCCTGTCCCCAACCCAGAGAGGACAATCCACCTTTTTCCGGCTGAGGACCATGGACTCGGAGGTGCTGATTTTCATCCCAGCCGCTTCATACTCAGCGGCAAACCGTCCCAGCAAGAGCTGTAGGTCATTGCTGGATGAAGCCAACAGGACAACATCATCTGCAAACAACAGAGATGAGATCCTGTGGTCACCAAGCATGACACCCTCCATTCCCTGGCTGCACCTAGAAATCCTGTCCATAAAAATTATGAACAGGATTGGTGACAAAGGGCAGCCCTGGCGGAGTCCAACTCTCACTGGGAATGACTCCGACCGAGTCAATTTCCCAAAACATGCCACAAGATAGCATATGCACAGTAAATCAAATTCTTTCTTCACTGAATGGCAGCAGAAAATTTGAGATGTCCCAGGTGCGGGACACTGGAATTTAAAAGGATACATCAATAAAATCAAACAAAATGCAGGATGTAGTTGTTTTTCTTTAATAACTTTAAGCAGAAGTGTACCTGCATTTCCAAGAGAGCAAGAAAGTGAATTCTCATCTGTAAAAAGGCATTCTTGTGATTTATTCATTTTAAACAATGTGAGAAAGGTAATACAGAATCATTTCACAGGTAGTCTTTAACAGCGGCATGTGTTGTGTACAGGCTGTTTTCCATAATCAACAAACATCACAGCAAAAAACTGTAATAAATATGAATATTTACATGTTTGATTCTAGGTTGACTGTATGTATCGGTTTGGGTGTTTTTCACAATAAAGTATAGTTTGGATAGAGCACCCCTTAGCAACCATTCATTCATCTTCAACTGCTTACTCCTCTTCAGGTTGCAGGGGGGCTGGAGCCTATCCCAGCATCTTTAGGCAAGAGGCAGGGTACACCCTGGACATCTCGCCAGTCCATTGCAGGGCAAACACAGAGAGACAGACAACCATTCACTCTCACATTCATACCCAAGAACAATTTAGAATCCCCCAGCTGATGCTAATTAACCTAACCTACATGTCTTTGGCCTGTGGGAGGAAACCGGAGTACCCAGAGAAAACCCACACAGACATGGGGGGAGAACATGCGATCAATTTAATGGGACCCAATCATAACCTCAAGTTAATAGTAAAAATACTGGCGGCTGACAATGGTACCTCTCAGTTTCTTTGTCTGGTGTTGAGATGTAGTTTATGTGGCATTTTGACCCTGACATTTGACCTTGCAATTCCAAAACCATAGGCAGAGGTGAGGCTGAAAGGGTGGACCTGTGTACAGTTTGGTGACCCTAGGTGTCACTGTTGTTGAGATATAGTTTATAGGGCATTTTGACCTTTGGCCTTTTTGTCCCCAAACCCATAGTTATAGGTGGGGGCCCCAAGGTGAACCTGTTTACCAAGTTTAGTGATCCTAGCTTTCTTTGTTGTTGAGATATATCTTAAATGGCAATTTGACCTTGACCTTGTAATCCCAAAACCATAGTCAGAGGTCAGGGTGAACCTGTGTTCAAACTTTGGTGACCCTAGCTTTACTTGTTCTGTAGCAATAGCGCATAACCACGACCTTTGACCTTTTGACCCCAAACCCATAGCTGAGGGGTTCCAAGGTGAACCGGTGTACCAAGTTTGGTGACCTTAGCTTTATTTGTTCTACAATAATAGGGCATAGGGAAAGCTAACCATGACCTTTGATCTTTTGACCCCAAATCTATAGTCAGAGGTCAGGATCTCAGGATCAACATGTGTACCAAGTTTGGTGACTGTAGTTGTACTCACTCTATAGTAATAGTGCAAAGGAAGTGTTAATATTGACCTTTTGACCCAAAACCCATAGTCAGAGAACAGGGTCTAAACCACAGGTGTCAAACTCATTCCATGGAGGGCCAAGACCCTGCAGGTTTTACTTCCACCCAGTGTCTTCAACAGGTGATTTCTCTGAATTTCTTCCTACTGATTGCTGATCAGTGAAAACACCTGCTGAAGAGACTGGGTGGAAGTAAAACCTGCAGGGTCTTGGCCCTCCATGGAATGAGTTTGACACCCCTGGTCTAAACCGTCCAAGACTTGTCTTAGACATGATGAGATCAATTTGAAAAGGCTACATCATTCTTTTGTGTGGTTATCCAGTTCACAAGGTCAAAGGTCATCCAAATTCGAACTAATCTGAGATTTTTCATAGATACATCCATGGTATAAATTTGAAAAGGCCACGTCATTTCTTTCTCTAGTTATTGCATTCACAAGGTAGATGCTGATGCTGCCCATCTGCCTGACAGGGTGGCAATACCTCTCCAGCCTTTAGAGGCTGAGGGTTAATAAAAACCAGTGCACATCCATATGGAGTGCTGAAACAAATTGTAACTGTTGAAAAAGTAGAGTTAAAGTTCTATTTTGTACTACAACTTCTCACCAGACAACAACCACAGTGTTTTCCTGGGAAAAATATTCATAATGTACCTTAATCCAAAATTAAAGTGTGGGAGCAAATGTTACAATAAACTGCTACTGATAAAAAAAAAAAAAATCAACACAATTAAAAATATATATTAAAAGCATCAATAAAAAGTAAAAGCAGGAATGCATTGTCATTAAATAATGAAAGGTGATACATCAGTCTGGAAATAAACACATTCTTGTAGGAAGTTGCAATCAGTATGCTTCCAAACAGCAGCAAAGAGAAGACATAAGTTGGAAAGAGTAAGTGTAACAATTATTAAAATACAATATCCCCTACAATTATAGTGGATATATTCAGCAGTAAACCAAAATGCTTTTTCTTTGCATTTTCACCAACCCTCTTTAAAAAGTAAGGCGAGACTTGTGCAAATCCCTGCACTCTATCCTGCAACGCATGAGTTGATAGAAGTTTATGATTGTTGTTAAATGGAAGCTATAAAACAGGCTTACCAGCATGTCTGTGTCTGCAGCCTGACCTGCCATTATTGAGGCCGGTAAGGTCATCGAATCCAAAGATTTAACTCGCCACAGTGTTCTGAAATGACTGCTTTGTATGTTAAATTGGCAGGTAAGATTAATATTATAAATAGATCTGCCTTTTTTGCCCTCCCACCCACTGGTTGGTGAAAACACACTGGAATTCCATAGGGAATCAATGGTGTCATAAGAAAAACTTGTTAATTTGAGCTTAATTGTGACAGCAAAGGAGTAGCTTTGAGTGAAACATGAGCAACTACCCGATCCTTACAGCATTAAATAGGCAGGCTAAGAACAAGCTAATAGGATTTATTCATGATAAATCTATGGAAATCATAACCGTTTTCAGCTGTTATTCATAATTTCTACATCCAACAACAAAAATAACATTTCATTTTTTATCTAGTTGTTTTATTGTGTACAAGTGAGGTTGATGTGTGTATATATCTGGCTAATACCATCTGCTAAAAGCTAACTTTATAAGTAAGTGTTTGTTCTGATGTAACCTTTAGTCCAGCGTCTCTGGGTTATGCCCATTATAGCATAAGTGCTTGGAAGATATTATGGCTGAGAGGCTCAATGTATTGATAAGGTTTTAATGGTGGTGTTGTACCATGCATTGACAAGAGCCAGCAGGATGAGGCAAATTAATTAGCATGTGCTGTTGTTGGCATCAGAATATCTGAACGGCAAAGAAAGCCATCATACACCTCACATTACAACGGCTTTTTGGTCAATCTTGTTTTGATGAGGAGTGTTGTGTTTACTATGAAAACACAGCATTGCTTGCAGTGCCATGTTGGAAAAAACATAAAAACGTGTGTGCAACCCTGGGGGTAGCAGGTTGTCTGCATGTGGCCTGTCTGTGTGGTATTAAATTCATTAATTAGCCTTACTGTCAGTAATTTCCACAGTATTCACACTCTATTCACACAGAACAATGGAGACTGGTCAATCCTTTGCTAGCAAATCATGTTTAGGTCGTCATATGTACAATGTGAAACCTCACTCACGAACGTGTCTATATATATGTAAACACTCAGCAGGAGTTCTGTGTTTAGCCTCAGTAGGACATAACAATTTAAACTTCCTACAGAATGACTAATAAGCAGACACCTTTTTAAAGAAACAGTTTAAATAAAATCTAAACATTACAACATGTCTGAAAGTAAGATTCATTGCAACACTGTTAAATAGGACATCATTACTTTCAGCTTTTTTTTTTTTTTTTTTTTGTTACTTATTTGTACCCGTAGGTAGACTTGGTTTGCAGTCTGGTGACAAGCCACTGGCTGCTGGTCGCTGCGTGCGCGAGCACCCTAAACCTACATGTTTTTGGTAGCTTGCAAGCAAGTTAGCTTGCTCTAACTTGGAGTGTAAGAATTTCTAAATGAAAAAATAAGACAATACCACAAATGAGTGAGTAACACTCCAGTGGGAAGAGAAAAGATGCAACTGACATGACACGCTAAATTTAAACAGTATAAAAACTATGGAATGAAGATGTATATAGCGTTCCTATTTGTTGTCAGCAGGGGACACGGCTTTAACACTTTAAAAAAAATCAGCTACTGTAAATCATTTTCCGACAGCATGAATTATTGCGGAAAACAGTGATTGTGTCAGCTGGTAATAATGTTTCAAACTGCTCTTTGGTATTAATCAAATAATTACTAAAAGTTTTTGTTTCTCCTTTTTGTATATTTTGATCAGAATACCTAACCAAATATATTTTTGGCAGGTTTGATCAGTCTGATGAATCCCTTGACTCATGACAGACAATTAAAATCTGACTGACTCATCATAAGTACAATTCATTATTAGTCTTGCTAAGCCAGGCCCATTAGTCCAATTACTATATGCACTAAGTGTACATATATAAAAAATAGATTGTAAAATAACCTGCTGACTTTAACACCACTGGACTTAAATTCTCTAAAGTAATGGCAGTCATTTATAAAACATGTTTGAATAAAAAACTACAACTTGAGAGGCATGTATTTGTCAGGCTCTGCACTCAAGAGTAAGGCTTTGAAAACAGCAGCTTGCTATATATAAATGGTTAATTCTTAAAAAATTGAACCTTTTCATTCAACCCAGCATTCCCTATACAAATTCCAAAGCACTTAAATGAAGCATAAAAAAGAAACAGTACTCTAGACACATGTCTTTGTGTATAGACAAGTTTGCAGAAGAATGTGTTAAATCTATCTGGTGATCACAGAAGATGAATAAATCCCTAAAAGGACAATGAGTTTGTCTAACTAAGCTGGCTAAATGTTGTTAATGCAGAGTATGACAGAACAACAACAACAACAAAAAAAAGAGGTGGCTGCTAATAGTGTTTAATCACCACAGCATTAATGCATTTGCTACTAGTGTCAGAGCACAGCCACACTCTCATACCACATCAAGGCTTGGAAATAAACGTGAGGAAAAACACCCACAACAGAAATTATTTCATGCTCCACTTGGTCCGTAATTTTTTTGATTCTGGTACCTTAAAAGACACAGAAGGGGTTTGAACATTTTAGACAAAATATCTTCCATGTTGATCTTTGGCTCAATTTAAGTCCAGTTCCCACATCTACATCTGCAAACCAAAAACAATGGGCACGTTACAATAATCCCCATCATCAAATAAGCAAATACCCTGATAGAAGGAGCACCTAAAATGAAGTAAACTTACAGACTATTTGCTTGTATTGGGAAGAATGTCACAGAGTCAGATCCCATCGTTACTGATAGTGTCTTCAAGAGTCCCAGTCTGATCTCTGGAAACAAAAGGAAGCAGCAACATTGACTTCAATACAATAAGAAACAATGTGTTACAGAGTTGTTGTTGTTGTTGTTGTTGTTGGTGGTGGTGGTGGTGGTGGGGACTCAAAACTTAACCTTCCAGTGGTTTAGTGTTAAGAGACATTGCACTGACCTCACCTACCCAGTCTCCACAATTATGTATAAACATGTCTAACAACTGAATACCTTTTTAAGCCAGAGTAAAAGAAGTCACGCCTCAATTACTCTGACATCAGAAATGAAACTTGAGTATCATGTTTTACTTTGATCTAATAAATACAGAATAGTCACCTTCAATGAAATGCAGGAAGGAAGAAGAGAAAAGACTTTAAGAGGCCAAGTCAGTATGCAAGTATGTAGCACCTAGGGCTGGGTATAATTAATGGTTTCCAGAATTGATTCAATTCCAATTCACATGATCTCAATACAATTTGATTTTTGATCTGATTTAATTCAATCCATTATCAATTTAGTCAATGATGTTGCTATTATAATAACTATTTTACTTGCATGTAACAGAATTTCTCAGAGACCTAAAGCTATAAATTGCTCCAGGACCCCTCTAAGTTGGTAAATTAAATATATGAACATGAGAGTTCAGCCACGTGAGACCTCTTGTAAACCTCTCTTAAGTTTTACACATGTGAAAAGACATTAGATTAAAAAAAAAATAAGGATTTTTTTTAATTGATACTGGATCATTCAATGAAAATTAAGTTGATATCAAATATTCCATATTCTTACCTCCAACACACACACACTGTTGGGATCCTAAGCACGGGTGGGGGCTGGGCTCAGTTTCCAGCTTTGAGTTTAGTCTTGTCTTGTTTGTTTATTGTGTCATTTTGTATCTTTAGTATTATTTACTTCTTGGGGTTGTGTCATCTTATTTTTGTATCATTATGGTTTCCGGTCTGTGTTTTATTTTGACATGCTGTGCAGCTTCCGGCTGTCAAACTGGTTCGCGGGCTCCACAGCTGTCATTGATTGTGCTACTTTCTCCACTCATGTATCCACACCTGTCACACATTATGAAACAGTATTCAAGGGCACAGCAACCTTTCCCTGTTGTCGTGTCCTACTGGTTCATTTCTCAGTTATTGCCTGTCAAACACTGAGTGTATTTTGGGTAGCTGTTGAGGTGATTGTCAAGCTCTGACCAGGTAATTTGTCCTTTCCCTTAATTTTCCCAGCCGTGAGCCCCGCTTCTCTTCAGGTGTGCGCCGGCTGTTACTGTCTCTGTTTCCCTAGCGTCCCCGAGCGCCTCAGCCATATTTTCCCCTGGTTGTTCTGCCTCCCCTTGGTTGTGAGCTCCGCTCTCCTCTGGCACCTTCCGTCATATGTACGTTAGTGCTTTCTGTTTTGTCCATCTTTATGTGAATAAATGTGCAAAACTACAGTGAGTGTCCTTCAATAGCCCTTAAAAACAGCAATTTATGACACCCCCTCCACATACACACACGCCCCTACCCAAATGAAAATTAGAAAGGACCCATAGATTCATTTAAAAAATTGCCATTGTGCTATAAACTGTGCTATAAACACATTGCATTTGGTTTCAATGAGGGTTTGTCTTTGTGCTAATCAATATAAGATAAGATAAGCCTTTATTAGTCCCACAACGGGGAAATTCCAGGATTGCAACAGCACAGGGATAGCAACACTCAGAGCAACAATCAGAAGGCAAGAAAAAAACAAGCAAGCAAGAGCAGCTAATATACATATGTACATATTACTATAAAATATATATATACACACACATACACACACAGAAACACAGTGCAGAGCATTGTAGCTGGATGGAATAAATATATGAATATATGAACACAGTGCAGAGCATTGTAGCTGGATGGAATAAATATATGAATATATGAACACAGTGCAGAGCATTGTAGCTAGATGGAATAAATATGCAAGTATATAAACACACACAGTGCGGAGCAATGTAGCTAGATGGAATAATATGTAGATATATAAAAACACAGTGCGGAGCATTGTAGCTAGATGGAATAAATATATAAATATATAAATATAAACACACCCAGTGCTGAGCATTGTAGCTAGATGGAATAAATATGTAAATATATAAACACACACAGTGCAGAGCATTGTTGCTAGATGGGATGAAACAGCATAACCGTCTACTTAGTTATCCTACATGGTATGATTATGTGCCCATACATATTCGCACCCTCCATAGCGACCGGTATGTTCCTAGTTGTATGCCGGAGGGGACCATTGTGTAAGTCTATTGCATCTTTTGCATTCAAAAAACTATTAGTTTGTTACGTCTTTTTGCTATCTCTGCGAGCAGCCCTGCTTAGGTTGTACAGTCTGACAGCCGTTGGTAGGAAGGACCTACGAAACCTCTCGGTTGTGCACCTGGGATGATGTAGTCTGCTGCTAAATGAGCTCCTCAGTGCATCCAGTATGTCCTGCATAGGGTGGAACTCGGACTCCAGCAGAGATGACAGTTTAGCCACCGTCCTTCTCTCTCCTATCTCCTCCATCGGATCAAGGCGCTGCCCCAGGACAGAGCTAGCTTTCTTAATCAGTTTGTTCAGTCTCTTCCTATCGGCTGCAGTAATGCCACTGCCCCAGTATGCCCCAATGCCAATGCCCCAATATGCAGTACTATGCAGTCCCTCCAGGATTTTGCAATGTTGCAATTCCACTAATTCATGCAAAATTAGTGATTCACTCCATCTTTTGGCCAACCTTGCAACTTTGTCCAGTCGCCACAACTTTCCCGCAATTTTGGCTAATCCTTGTCAACTTCCGCCAATTTTGCCAATCAAATTTGTCCCTGAATAGCGCTCAAATGCTGAGTCTAACCAATCAAATGCGTTGCTGCACCATGTTCACTTCCATGCTTACATTGAGTATAAACAGAACAAGAGCAAAAAAGAGTGTGTGATTTAAAAAAAAAAAATACCCACAAGTCTTCCTACACTGTCCCTTCCTCCGTCAACCTCGGCCTGCTGGTGGACATCTCCCCGTGTCTCCGTCCTGACCGTGTGTACGATGTGCCGGGTTTGTATTGAAAAAAGTCTGCCAGCCCGAAAAGCACCCCATCGTGGGAGCGCGTGTGGAGGTGCCGTAAAACCACAAACGAGCAAATATAACACTACAGCCAGTGTTTGAACTTTGATACTAGCCCCCGGGCCCCAGGCGCTGGAAAGCCAGCGTGCCCCCACCCCACCTCACGGGAACCCCCATGCCCAAGGAAGGTGGCAGCAAGGCACAGCAAACCACAAACAAACAAGCAAATCTAACATTACAGCTAGTGTTTGAACATTTTATACATCTCTCAAGGTAAAATCATTACTACATCTTGTCAATGAGTTTTAAAGCTGTGAAACTCCAGTCTGGACACAGACCAATCCACACCCCCAGCAACCCCCCAAGGAGTCCTCTCCTCCCGGTACGACTCCTGGTAAAGGAAAAATGAGTATCTGATGAGACAGGTGTGTGTCAAGATGCACAGACCGATAGAAAGACAAGTAGGAGTCAGGCACGGAAAGGGAATATTAAGTAATTTTTTTTAATAAAAACACAGACTTCAACAGACAATACAGAGCAATAGAATAAATTATTTCTTTTTTCTCTGTGCTCGGTACCGAGTGGTTGGGGACCGCTGTAGTTAGGGAGTTTTCAAATGAAGGTGCTGCCATAACTTCCAAATCTATACTCTTTAACATGCATTCAATGCAATTTAGCTGTTAGATAAATATATAAATATAGATATATAATATAGATAGATAATGATTTTATTCATCCTCTTTAATTCAAGTTCTCAGCAAGAGTAGCCTACAGTGTTTTTATGACAAATTTATGAGTCGGAACTTCATTCTCACTTAACTGTGTTAAAGTCTGTATTTGTCAAAGTGCCTTTATTGTCATTCCATTGCCAAAAAACAAAAAACAATACAACAAAATTAAGATGCTGCTCCCTAAAACAAACTATCACACTCACAATTCATTCATGAATTTAACATCCTCATAGTTACAACAATAAATAATGCTTAAAGCAATAATACCTAAAAAATTAAAATAAAATATATACATAGCAATAATAAAAGCATACTGAGCAGTAAATAAAATAGGACCATCCTGTACACAAGGTTCCGGGTTTTACGGGATCTGTACCGCTTTCTTGAGGAGAGCAAGTGAAAGAAATCATGACCTGGATGAGTGCAATCCATAATGATGGCAGTAGCTCTGCTGAGGTACCGAGACCTGGAAATCTCTTCCAAAGAAGGGAGAGAACAACCAGTGATTTTTTTGCGCAATCTCGATCACTCTCTGCAAAGCTTTACGGTCTGCGGCCGAGCAGCCACCATACCAAACTGTGATGCCATATGAGAAAAAGCTCTCAATGGCAGAGCAATAAAATAAAACCAGCTACTGTGCATTCAGGCAATTCCTCTTAAGGAGCCTCAGAAAGTGTAAACATTGTTTAGCCCTCTTTATCGTCGCTATGGTATTAACTGACCAGGTGAGGTTGTGAGAAATATGAACACCCAAAAACTTGAAAGCCTCCACCCTCTCCACACACTCCTTGCCTATATATAGGGGAGGAGGCTCGCTACTATCCATCCATCCATCCATCCATCCATCCATCCATCCATCCATCCATCTTCTACCACTTTTCCGGAGGTCCGGGTCGCGGAGGCAGCAGTTCAAGCAGAGAAGCCCAGACTTCCCTCTCCCCAGCCACCTGCTCCAGCTCTTCAGAGGGGATACCAAGGCGTTCCCAGACCAGCTGGGAGACATAGTCTCTCCACTGAGTCCTGGGTCTGGCCCGGGGTCTCCTCCCAGTGGGACGTGCCTGAAACACCTCAAGTGGGAGGCGTCCAGGAGGCATCCTAATCAGATGCCCATACCACCTCAACTGACTCCTTTCAATGTGGAGGAGCAGCGGTTCTACTCTGAGCCTCTCCCGGATGACTGAGCTCCTCACCCTATCTCTGAGGGTGAGTCCAGCAATCCTACGGAGAAAGCTCATTTCAGCCGCTTGTATCCGCGATCTCGTTCTTTCGGTCATTACCCAAAGCTCGTGACCATAGGTGACAGTAGGAACGTAGATTGACTGATAAATCGACAGCTTTGCCTTAGAACTAAGCTCCCTCTTCACCACAACAGACCGGTACAACGTCCGCATCACTGCAGATGCTGCTCCAATCCGTCTGTCGATCTCTCGCTCCATTCTCCCCTCACTCGTGAACAAGACCCCAAGATACTTAAACTCCTCCACTTGGGGCAGGAGCCTGTCCCCAACCCGGAGAGGACAATCCACCTTTTTCCGGCTGAGGACCATGGACTCGGACTTGGAGGTGCTGATTCTCATCCCAGCCGCTTCACACTCAGCGGCAAACCGTCCCAGCAAGGGCTGTAGGTCATTGCTGGATGAAGCCAACAGGACAACATCATCTGCAAACAACAGAGATGAGATCCTGTGGTCACCAAGCATGACACCCTCCATTCCCTGGCTGCGCCTAGAAATCCTGTCCATAAAAATTACGAACAGGATCGGTGACAAAGGGCAGCCCTAGCGGAGTCCAACTCTCACTGGGAATGACTCCGACCGAGTGTTGGCAATACGAACCAAACTCTCACAACGGTCGTACAGAGACCGAATAGCTCGTAACAACAAGCCCGATACCCCATACTCCCGAAGCACCCCCCACAAAAATCCACGAGGGACGCGGTCAAATGCCTTCTCCAAGTCCACAAAACACATGTAAACTGGTTGGGCAAACTCCCACGAACCCTCGAGAATTCTCGAGAGGGTAAAGAGCTGGTCCGATGTGCCACGGCCAGGACGAAAACCACATTGCTCCTCCTGAATCCGAGGTTCGACCAACGGCTGGACTCTCCTCTCCAGTACCTTGGCATAGACCTTCCCAGGGAGGCTGAGGAGTGTGATCCCTCTAAAGTTGGAGCACACCCTCCGGTCCCCTTTTTTAAAGAGAGGAACCACCACCCCGGTTTGCCATGCCAAAGGCACTGCCCCTGACCTCCACGCAATGTTGCAGAGGCGTGTAAACCATGACAACCCAACAACATCCAGGGCCTTGAGGTACTCGGGGCGAATCTTGTCCACCCCTGGGGCCCGACCACCAAGGAGATTTTTAACCACCTTGGCGACCTCAGCCCCTGTGATAGGCAAGTCATCCCCCTCGTCCCCAAACCCTGCTTCCTCTGTGGAAGGCGTATCAGTGGGATTGAGGAGATCCTCGAAGTATTCCTTCCACCGCCCAACGATGTCCCCAGTCGAAGTCAACAGTGTCCCATCCGCACCATACACAGTGTGGACGGGGAGCTGCTTTCCCCTCCTGAGCCGCCGGACAGTTTGCCAGAATCTCTTTGAGGCCGACTGAAAGTCTTGTTCCATGGCCTCACCGAACTCCTCCCATACCCAGGTTTTTGCTTCAGCAACCACCCGAACTGCACTCCGCTTGGCCTGCCGGTACACCTCAGCTGCTTCGGGAGTCCCACAAGCCAACCAAGCTTGATAGGACTCCTTCTTCAGCTTAATGGCCCCCCTCACCACTGGTGTCCACCACTTGGTTCGGGGGTTGCCACCACAAGATGCCCCGACCACCTTGCGGCCGCAGCTCTGGGCCACCGCTTCAACAACAGAGGTGGAGAACATGGCCCATTCAGACTCCATGTCTCCAGACTCCCTCGGAATGTGGTTGAAGTTCTTCCGGAGGTAGGAGTTGAAGACCTCCCGGACAGGGGCCTCAGCCAGACGCTCCCAGCACACCCTCACTATACGTTTGGGTCTACCAGGTCTGAATGGCTTCCTCCCCTGCCATCGGATCCAACTCACCACCAGGTGGTGATCAGTTGACAGCTCTGCACCTCTCTTTACTCGGGTGTCCAAGACATACGGAAGCAGGTCTGATGACACAATAACAAAATCGATCATCGACCTGCGACCTAGGGTGTCCTGGTGCCAGGTGCACATATGGACACCCTTATGCTTGAACATGGTGTTCGTTATGGACAGACTGTGGTTAGCACAGAAGTCCAATAAATGAACACCACTCGGGTTCAGATCGGGCAGGCCGTTCCTCCCAATCACCCCCCCTCCAGGTTTCACTGTCGTTGCCCACGTGCGCATTGAAGCATTGGCTCGCTACTATGCTTCCTGAAATCAATGATGAGTTCTTTTGTTTTTTTTGTATTCAATAGCAGGTTATTATCTGAACACAATAAGATAAGATAAGATAAGATAAGCCTTTATTAGTCCCACAATGGGGAAATTCCAGGATTGCAACAGCACAGGGATAGCAACACTCAGAGCAACAATCAGAAGACAGGAAAAAACAAGGGCAGCGAATATACATATGTACATATAAATATATAAACACACAGTGCGGAGCATTGTAGCTAGATGGAATAAATATATAAACACACACAGTGCGGAGCACTGTAGCTAGATGGAATGAACAGCATAACCGTCTACTTAGTTATCCTACATGGTATGATTATGTACCCATACATATTGTCACCCTCTGTAGCGACTGGTATTTTCCTAGTTGTATACCGGAGGGGACCATTGTGTAAGTCTATTGCGTCTTTTGCATTCGATACTATTAGATTGTCACGTTTTTTTGCTATCTCTGCGAGCAGCCCTGCTTAGGTTATACAGTCTGACAGCTGTAGGTAGAAAGGATCTGCGAAACCTCTCGGTTACACACCTAGGATGATGTAGTCTGCTGCTAAATGAGCTCCTCAGTGCGTTCAGTATGTCCTGCATAGGGTGGGACTCGGACTTCAGCAGAGATGACAGTTTAGCCACCATCCTTCTCTCTCCTATCTCCTCCACTGGGTCAAGGCGTTGCCCCAGGACAGAGCTAGCTTTCTTGATCAGTTTGTTCAGTCTCTTCCTATCGGCTGCTGTAACGCCACTGCCCCAGCAGACCACTCCACCTCAGTAGGAACAGCCTGCGCTGTCCCTTCTTGTAGAGTGCGTCAGTATTGTGTGACCAGTCTAGTTTATTGTTCAGATGAACACCCAGGTACTTGTAGGATGTCACCATCTCGATGTCTGTTCCCTGTATGTTTACTGGTGCTGTGAGGGGTTGTCCTTGCCTGCGGCAGTCCACCACCAACTCCTTAGTTTTCCTCGCGTTGATCTGGAGGCAGTTCCGATGGCACCAGTCCACGAAGTCCTGGATAAGTCCTCTGTACTCAGCTTCATCTCCATTGGAGATGAGGCCAACAATCGCAGAATCGTCAGAGAACTTCTGTAGATGGCAGTGTGTTGTGTTGTGTGAGAAATCCGCAGTATAAAGGGTGAACAGGAAGGGAGCCAAAACCGTTCCCTGGGGGGCCCCCATGCTACTGATGATCGTGTCGGACACACAGTCCCGGGTTCTCACAAACTGTGGCTGGTTAGTGAGGTAGTCCAGGATCCATGATGACAGGTGCTGGTCCACCCCTGCGCACAGCAGCTTGTCCTTCAGGATCATTGGTTGGATGGTGTTGAAAGCACTGGAGAAGTCAAAGAACATGATCCTCACCGCATTCCCGGGCTTCTCCAGGTGGGACAGAGAACGGTGAAGGAGGAAGATCACCGCATCCTCCACCCCAATGCCATGCTGGTAGGCGAACTGGAGTGGATCCATCGCTGGTCCCACCAGGGCGCGGAGGTGAGCAAGGAGCAGTCTCTCCAGGGTCTTCATCATGTGGGACGTCAGGGCCACTGGTCTGTAGCTGTTCAGATCTTTGGGGTGGGAAGTCTTTGGTACAGGTACCACACAAGATGTTTTCCACAACTGTGGTACCCTCCCCAGCTTCAGGCTCAGGTTGAAGATGTGCTCCACAATCCCACACAGCTGGTCTGCACAGGACTTGAGGAGCTTTGCGCTGATGCCGTCCGGTCCTGACGCCTTCCTTGCCTTGATCTTCCTCAGCTCCGTCCTCACCTGGGTCTTAGTGAGGGTCAATCTTACCAGTTTCTGGACCTCATCTCTGTATGCAGACTCATCTCCTTCTGATATGAGCCCCACCACTGTTGCATCATCCGCGAACTTCACTATAATGTTTGTGGGATGAACAGGTGTACAGTCATATGTGTACAATGAATACAAAGTGGGGCTCAACACACAACCCTGTGGCGAGCCTGTATTAAGCATGATTGTAGAGGAGAAATGGGGTCTGAGTCTGCTAGTCTGCATGCAATTTGTTAAAAAGTCCTTAATCCAACTGCAGGTATGAGTAGGCAGACCAAGCTGAGACAATTTACTAATGAGAATATAGGGAATAATTGTATTAAATGCCAAACTATAGTCCACAAACAACATTCTTACGTAGCTCCCCTTATCTTCTAAGTGGCTGAATGCTGAGTGGTGAGCTATAGCAATAATATCTTCAGTAGATATGCTCCACCTATAGGCAAACTGGTACTGATCAAAGGCTGGGGGGAAACTGGACAAAAAATGTTTCAGTATCATTTTCTCAAAGCACTTCATAACAATGAGTGTTAATGCTACCGGTCTGTAGTCATTCAGACTATCAATGTGTTTTTTGGGCACAGGGATAATGACTGCAGGTTTTAGACACTATGGAACAGAGGCTGCCTTAAGAGACAAATTAAAGATGTCAGTCAAAACAGAGCATAGCTGATCTGCACATGCTCTGAGCACCTTTCCTGGCACCCCATTGGGACCAGTAGCCTTTCTCAGATGAACTGCTCTAAGTGTATGTCTCACCTCATGATCCTGCAGGGTAAGCACATCGGAGCTGGTATTCAGTAGCGTCAGTGGATCTGGGCACAATGAATTTGCCTCAAACCGTGCGAAAAAGCAGTTTAATTCTTCTGCCAGTGAGGCGTTGATGTCACTAGAAGTAATGCTGCTGCCCTTATAGTTTGTGATATGGAGAAAGCCTTGTCATACTCGTCTTGAACCATTATCAGAAAAATGGTCCTCAACTTTCCTCTTATAGGCCTGTTTGGCCTCCTTAATGCCTTTCTTCAGATTAGCCCGGGCGATGCTATACAGATCTGTATCCCCTGACCAGAAGGCTGCGTCATGGGCCCTGAGGAGTGCCTGGACTTCGTTTCTCATCCAAGGCTTCTGGTTAGGGAAAACCCTAATGCGTTTTTCCACAGTCACCTGGTTGATACAATAGGTGATGTAGCATAATATAGTCTGCGTGTACATTTCCAGATCCTGATTCTTGAATAAATCCCATGAAGTGTTTGAAAAACAGTCCTGCAACTGAGAGAGAGCTCCCTCAGGCCATGTTGTGATGATCTTTATAGTAAGTCTAGCAGTCCTCCTGAGGGGGGTATATGCTGGAATGAGGAGCAATGATAGATGGTCTGACAGGCCGAGATGTGGAAGGGGCACAGCTCTGTAAGCATGCTTCAGGTTAGAATACACCCGATCAAGATGATTCTTTCCCCTAGTGGCACATTTCACATACTGTGTGAAATTAGGTAACACAGTTTTCAAGCACGCTTGATTAAAGTCACCAGCTACAATGTCAACACCCTCGGGATAGGCCTGTTGCTGTTTATTTATAACACTGTACAGATGAGCAAGGGCCACTTCGGTATTTGCATCATGAGAAATATAGACAGCTCTAATAATGACCACTGTCAACTCTCTCGGTAGATAAAAAGGCCAACATAAAACTGGCATTGTCTCCAGGTCAGAAAAACATTAAGTGTTAATAATACAGCTGTTATTAGTCCAAGAGTTGTGAAGAAAAATACAGAGACCGCCCCCTCTCCGTTTCCCAGATTCTGCTGTTTGGTCCATATGGTGAAGTGTGCGCTCTGGTAGCTGCACTGCAGCATCAGTGATCAGCGGATGGAGCCAGCTTTCCATTAACAACAGCAGTCTCTCAGTTTTATTAGTTGCCAGCTGTAGCACTAAATCATTCATCTTATTGGCGTTGGAGAGAAAAACGCTGGGTAGGGGAGGTCTATGTGGCTGTCGCTTTAAGATAAGATAAGAAAAGATAAGATAAGATAAGATAAGCCTTTATTAGTCCCACAATGGGGAAATTCCAGGATTGCAACAGCACAGGGATAGCAACACTCAGAGCAACAATCAGAAGGCAAGAAAAAACAAGAGCAGCTAGTATACATATGTAAATATTAATATAAATATATATATATATATATAGACACACAGTACGGAGCATTGTGGTTGGTGGATGTGCAGGAGAAAGTCTAAGCTCTCTCTCCACGGATGGGGCGGGCCAGCTGGATGTCTTTGGGCATGATGGTGACCCTCTTGGCGTGGATGGCGCACAGGTTGGTGTCCTCGAGGAGACCCACCAGGTAGGCCTCGCAGGCCTCCTGCAGAGCCATGACGGCGGAGCTCTGGAAGCGCAGGTCGGTCTTGAAGTCCTGAGTGATCTCCCTCACCAGGTGCTGGAAGGGCAGCTTACAGATGAGCAGCTCCGTGGATTTCTGGTAGCGACGCATCTCTCTCAGAGCCACGGTACCGGGCCTGTAACGGTGAGGCTTCTTCACTCTGCCGGTGGCCGGAGCGCTTTTCCGAGCAGCCTTGGTGGCCAGCTGCTTCCTGGGGGCTTTTTCCTCCAGTAGATTTACAGGCGGTCTGCTTGGTTCTTGCCATCGCTCTTTATTATTCTTATATTTCTTGCACGCCGCCTAAACTCCAGCCCGGCACCCGCGTCGTTTTCGCTTCAGTTCTCCCGGTCGAGTTTCTCTGTTAGCACCGGGTGGCGGTTGAGTGCTAGCTAGCTCTTCCCTGCTGTATCGTCTTCTGCTGTAAACAGAGGCTCCGTCCGCCCACTCGGGAGACCTTTGGGGCGATCTGTGTGTCCGTGATATATATAGAGTGAAAGGTGTGCCGGATCAGAAAGTTATCACTGGATCAGAAAGAAGAAGGAAGATAAAAAGACTCAGAATTGAGCCGCTGGAATGCTTTGAGAATGCTTTGTGCAATCTCAAAAATTGCTGTGACAACAGACTTTTGCTGCTGCACAAAAGTTTTTCTGTGATTAAATTAAGTACATTTAAATTAAATCACTGTTTAACAGGAAATTTTTTGACAATCCTGTGCTTTTCTTGTGGTGTTAAGATAGAATATCATTGCAGTAAACTATGAAAAAAAGCATCTCAAAGTCAAGTCAAAGTCAACTTTCTTGTCAATTCTGCCAAATGTACAGCACATACAGAGAATTGAAATTACGTTACTCTGAGACCCACGGTGCAGCAAGGTAAACACTAAGTAGGAAATATGAATATAAAGTATAACATCTAACACGAAACAATAAACACTGAACATCAAACATCAGTGCAAAGAAAACCAACCCCCAACCAGAAGCTAACTAAAAATACTAAGGGTGTGCAAAATAACTAAATGCGATAAAAATTAAGACAGCATGTAGTGACTTAAGGCACATATCTGGGCACATAGAGGGTTAAAGTGGCATCATTTACCCCTTAAGATGGCGGTGGCACGTTCACACGCTGCGGCTGGACGCTCTGGACTACTGCACTTGTTTTTATGGTTTTTTTTCTGCCTTTTTTGTGCTCCTTCTGTGATGGACTAATTACCTACAGTCACCAGGAACGTTTAGGCATTGATTGCCAACTTACCTTGGACATCTCCAGCGCTTATTCCAGTAATCACCACCACATCCTTGAGGAGATCGCCAGACCTCCGGGCGCTCCATGGTTTGTTATCGGGCCCCACAAATGGCGTAGATGACAAGAGAGAAAGCAGAAACGAGGCTGCAGGGCTGGCCTCTGTGCCCAGCTGCGCAAACTATGCACCAAATCACTGTTACCTTCAATTTTTCTCATCAACGCCAGATCCCTCACCAACAAAATGGATGAGCTGCAAATGGAGATCACCTACAATCGTTATGTCCAGGACTGCTGTATTCTGATTGTTACCGAGTCATGGCTACACCCACATATTCCTGATGCCACTATGAAACTACTCAGTTGAACTACACTCTGTTTCAACTGCAACGCTGATTCTGGTAAGGGCAGGGGTGGTGGTCTCTGTGTTTTTATGCTCTAGACTTGGTGTAATAACAGCAGTATGATTCAAAGCCACTGCTCACCGGACTTAAGAGGCCATGTCCTTCCTGTGCAGGCCTTTTTATCTTCCCCGCAAGCTAACTGCAGTAATTGTAACAGCTGTTTACGTTTCCCCAGACGCTAAAGTTAGCTTAGCACTCAACCACCTCCAGCACATTGTCAGCAGGCAGCAAAGAGATCACCCCGATGCAGTCCACATCATTGCAGGGGATTTAAACAAAGCATGCTTAAAGACTGTACTCCCCAAATTCCATCAACATGTTAAGTGTCCCACAAGAGGGGAAAGAACACTGGATCATGTTTACAGCAACATTAAAGTAGAACTGAACTCACCTTTTTGCCAAAAAAGTAGAATAGCAGATTAATTCCTTATTACCTATTGTATTTTTCAACACATAAAAGAAATTTTTAGGCCGTGCGATGGCCAAGCTATAAGCCGATAAACTTTTGCCTCTGGCTGGCAGTGTCAAACAAACCGGAAGTAGTGCAGACGACGCTGCGTGACGTCACGAGTGTGACCCTTATCAAAACAACAATGGCAGATGATAGCAGTTCCAGCAGTCAAGAACACCAGAGTTTTCAGAGTGAGGAGGCATTCAGGATCGGTGACAAGACAGAGGAGGATGCAGGAGTGTCAAGTGAACAGGAAGAGAGCGAGGGAGGCATCGAACCGTACAGATTAGAGCCAGAATTTTCGGGGGATTCCGGCACCGACTCAGACCGCAGCAGTGATGGGGAGGAGAGTCGCTTATTGAATACAGAATGGTGAGTCTTTACTTTGGCATGTTTGGGGTGTCAGGATAAGGAAAATTAACAATAAAAAAGAAAGGGAAAAAAAACCATCAGCATTTTTCCAACTTATTACAGTGATCCCTCACTTATCGCGTTTAATGGGGACCAGAACCGACCGCGAAAAGTGAAAAACCGCGAAGTAGCGTCACCCCCCCCCCCCAAGGGCGTCATAAGCACTATTTTGCACAAAAAGGCACAAGAGAACAGCGAAAAGTGCCACTAAGCAACACGAGCGATAAAGAACAATGAATGCGGTCTTCCTTCGCTGGGTATAGGCGCTTGGCAGGGAGCGAAGCTGGGTAAAACGTCTCGGCCAATCAGCTTGCGAGATTCCCGAGCGGTGAAGAGGTGGGCGGAGAGGAGTGGAGCGGTGGTCAGAGAGGTAGATTTTGAGTTGTGCGGGCTCTCCGTGTTGATACCTGATGTTCTAATGTAGAAGGCAGGGAGACTACATTCCCTACATTCACCGATGATGCCAATTGCTCGGCATCATCGGTCGAGCAATTGGACCGGTATGCAAACTGGAATGGGTCCAGGGAGGGGGGCAGGGCAGACCTGATGTGCTGCATGTTTGCTGCACATCACATAATGTAGTTGCATTTCTGCAATAGCACATTCAGGCCACAAAATGAGCTATGCCCTATGTTGGGGCTCCTCAAATGGCAGACCCAGTTCTGGATCTGGACCGCGAGGGTCTTCTGCCCGAATCTCAAAACCGTTTGATAGAATTTGAAAAAACAAGTGCCTATTTCGTTTTGATGGAAGAAGAAAAACAAACAAACCAAAAAAAAAAAAAACGGAACTCAAATGTTGTAAAGGCTGCCAGCTGGATGGAGTGAGGTGTTTAACTAGGATCCGTCTAACCAGGGCAAAATGCTCAGTGCAGGCAGGCAAGCACGAGAAACCACAGTGCGCACTACACCCGGAGGAGGGGAGAAAATGGTCACAACCACTGCTGGCGACCGGAGAACTACAACCTGGAAAGGGTGCCCATATTCTGCATTTGACAATCAGGGTCTCTGCCTGCTCCACGGGCCACTTGTTTGGTAAATTTGCAACTTTTTCCTCATAAATCTGCTGTTTTTGCATCTTAAATCTGCAATTTTTTGAGTTTTTTTTCTTGTAAATTTACATATTTTTCCTCATGAATTTGCAGCTTTTTTCTGGTAAACTTGACTTTTTGTAAATTTGCAACTATTTCAAATTTGCAGTTTTCTTTATCATAAATTTATTACTTTTTTCTTGAAAATTTGCAGCTTTTTCCCATAAGTGTATGTTTTGTAAATTATTTCTCATAAATTTGTGATTTAATACTTAGAATGCCCCCTCAATATTTACTCTGGAGAAAATGTTCTGTTTATTGTCCCTCCCAACATCAAAATGAAATATTCACCCATGCACCATGTTAGCACTGCTCCGGACCTCTGGCCCACTGGAAAAAACATATGCGGACCCCTGGCAAAAACATTTGAGTTCTCCTGCCCTATGTTATAGTGTAGGGAAGATGTAATGATGCTTTATCTACAGTGCATCACAGCCATGTTGATCTTCACTTATTACAGCACTACTTGTGTGATGCTGGAACTGGAAGTTCATCTTCACACTTTTGCACAATCTACTAAATATTATACTAATGCTGTTCAATGTTATTGTCAAACATCAGCAAAGCTGAAATGCCTATTGTCTAATCAAACTGCTTGGGTGTAACTAACCATTCTATAAAGTACTATTAATTATGTTAAAAGGGACTACATACAACATTTGTAAACTTGGATTTAATTGGCACCCTTTGGTCACCAAATGAGCTGCAACCCCATTCCCGCCATTTCTAAGAAGTGTTGGTCAAAGTTTTTCTCTAGTTACATTTGTTCGAGTAGTAGGTCACTTCTATTATCTGTCAAGCAGCCTTTGGTAATTAAAGATTTCAACCAAGCTTTGAATGTGAGCATTTGAATATTGTCATAAAACTGGTTTAAAAACATTCACCCATTTCTATATCCAATGAGGAAGATTGCTCATTTAGAAAAAGTAAATCTAACATCCTTCCTCCATCTTGTCTCCTGGAAGTGCTCTCCTGCTAGTATTTGTTCAGCATGATGTTTAAAGCAGCTCCAACTGACCTGAGGTTATCTTGAGAGTTGAATGAAGACAGACTTGCAGAAGCAAATCCAGCATTTCCCAAGGAGGATGAGAATGTGGTTTCAGACTCGTTGCGGGCAGGTAAGGTCTTTGGGAGGAGGTCAGGACGTCCAGATGACGTGAAGGATGAAAGGGGAAGAACAGCTCCTGATGCTGTGGCGAAAACACATAACATGCTGGTACATGCAGGGCCACTCAATGTTTGCAAACAACACTCATTTCCCACATTACATGTCTTCTACTTTTTCCAGCTCTTACCATTGTCTCCTTCAATGTCTTCTCTGGTGTCAGTACTGACTTGATGTTGGAGTGACGGCAGCAGGTTTTTGCTTCTGGCTAGGGGAGACATGGAAGGTCCAGCACCTCCTGTTCTTTTCAAAGGAGCTATGGCCCCCGCACGGCGCTTCTTAGATGGGGAGGTCTTTACTACATAAGATACAGCAATGTGTTAATCAAGAATAAAAACACAATATACTGTATTTGGGCTTGCATATAGACTTACATGGAACTTTTGTAAAAACAGTACTGCACATGAACTTCTGAAATCTATCTGCATAGAATCTTGGTCTGTGTACCGATATTGTGTCCTGGAGTGAAATAGTGATTAAAAATTAACATTTGCATTTTCAAAACACAATAAGCAGCAAATCAGTTGTAAAAAGTTACCCCATCATGAACCAGAGCTTTCCAGGAGTGTTCAATCCTTTTCGCCAGTCTGAAACACACAAACACCCCAGCTATTGTAAATCACCATGCAACGTGAACTCACCACAGGTATCTATGCAGGCTTCGTAACAGCAACATAACACATTGTTTTAACCTTCAAGTCTACATACGTCCAAAACACAGATGACCTGCACACATCTGGACCTGAACACATGATATTCATGCACTATTGAAGGACTGAAGCCACTCCTCCTCTGCTCTGTTCAACATGCTTTGTTATGTGGGCTGTTTTGACGATCAAGAAAAGCAAGACCGTACACTTCCTCCAGAGCTGGAAATTCCTTACACATTTCTTACCTCGTTTGCTGTGTGGTATTAAAGACATAATACAAACTGCCCAATTTCCTTGATTATAGAATGGTAAACAATCACTCAACAATGTGGTTCTGAATTATAGTTAATTGCATCAAGGTTTGTGCAATTCTTGCTTCTGTTAATATTTATGCAAATACATCCACAACTTTTAAAGTACGTTACCTATAAGATTGCAGAATGTCAATGATGCCAATGTACACGAGGAGCCTTTCTCCTTTTGAGTTCCGTGCAGGGATTCCTCCAGTTCTGTAAAATATAATAGATTTAACACTTCCTGACAGTGACAGAAACTCATATGAGGAAGCTCTTCCATATGACCAGAGAAACACTGTCACTCACTTGTCCTCTGTGTCTGATGTGACCATGCTTCCTGTCTCTGCCTGGATGGACTCTATAGCTGTGCTGTACAGGGATTTTTGGCCAAGTGGCCTCCTTTGGTCTGAAGCTCCAGCAACTGGCTGTTCATTGGCCTGCTCTCGACAGGCCTGATCTACATTATGAATTCCCACCAGAAGGCTGTAATCCATGATCTTGAAGCTCTGCAATACCTGAATGGAAGTCAAGCAAAGCAATAATATCAAGCAAGTAATATCAGAGCGACTGAGTGATTGAATCCTGAAAAAGACGTCAATAAATGTGTGACTTTATACTAATTCTTTCCAGATGTATTAACAATATAAAGGTTGCTGTTAAATAAATTTATTTAAACATTATTTTAATGTTTCTCACCAGGCAGTCTCTCTGAATGGTCTTGCACACAGCACTGTACATGTCAGCATCCAGTATCAGCTCCCCATTCATATCCTGCATGAAATCCAGATCCTTGTATGTCGGTACGGCCTTCTCTTTCTCTTTAGCCGAAGCTCGTCGCTTATAGGTGGAGCCCTTCAGATCAAACTTAAGGTGCATTCGCACAGCGCTTGGTAGCAGATTGTTCATGACTGCAATGCGGATGTTTTTACCACCTGCCTGAACGCAGTACAGCCCATAAAACTTTGGTAATAAGGTCCGTTTGTTCTGGTTCAGGTTCTGAGCAGGAATCGAGATGATGGAGAGAAGAAAGGAAAATTACATTAAAACAAGTATCAGTAAAAGTGACAATATTGCCAAATTAACAGACAACTAAAGGAAAATGAAAATAAATGATGAATGAAATAAATAAGTAGACAGCCTGAAGTAAAAACAAACCAGCAGTCATTAAATATTTGGACCAGGTCAGTTCAAGTGAAACAGCATAATAATGAAAAATAAAATGATTGGTCATGTTCTAAACAGTAGACATACAATGTAGGAATAAAGTTTGACCAAATAACCAGACCATAATTGATGGAGTAGCTCATTATAGCCTGAAGAAAGCATCCTGATGTCCCCAAGAGTCTTTGCTTCTTTCTGTCTCTCTCTACATGTACACTCACATATATAGCCTAGCCCTGAAATTACACATACTCATATCCCCTTGGCCTTTGATGTTGAACTTGACCTTGAGCAAAACCTGGAGGCAGAAACCACCTGAGGATTACTATGTCTTGAGTTTGGTGAGTATCTGAGCAATTGCATGGGAGTAGCCATTCTGTTGAATTGTCGACAGACAGACAGAAGGATACTCATTTTGGCTTTGCGGTAATAAGCTAAAAAAAATAAATAAATCATTTTATTAGAGTTGCTGCCTCAAATTTGTATAAATCCACCAACCATTCATCCAAGTTGCTGTAAACATCCATATCTGTAGCAAATGTGAATGACAAAAACACCAAAGTGTAATTAGTTGATCATTTGAAACAGATTAAAACTCCCTCCCAGTGTTTCTGATATTTTGTATTATCAAAAATCAAACATCTGTGAAGCCAGAGCA
Organism: Pholidichthys leucotaenia; assembly: GCA_020510985.1. Lineage (NCBI taxonomy): Eukaryota > Metazoa > Chordata > Actinopteri > Cichliformes > Pholidichthyidae > Pholidichthys > Pholidichthys leucotaenia. The sequence goes on from CM035839.1 coordinate 94,719,726, forward strand.
GCCTTGACATTTTTCTACCAAATTCTAATAGTTTTATCCTTGAGTTTTATCCAAGGATCCCCTCATGGATCCCCTCATGGATCATCACCTTATTGTGGTGGGGGGTTTGCGTGCCCTAGTGATCCCAGGAGCTATGCTGTCCGGGGAAATTTGCCTCTGGTAGGGTCACCCAAGACAAACTGGTCCTGGGTGAAGGGCCAGACTAAGAATGATCCAACAGACTCAGACTCAAACAAGGATTCAGTGTACCACACCCGGTATGGAGTTACTGGGGCCCCACCCTGGAGCCAGGCCTGGGGGAGGGGCTCGATGGCCAGCGTCTGGAGGCCGGGTTTCCGCCCATGGGACCCGGCCGGGCTCAGCCCGAGGGAGTTACATGGGTCCGCCCTCCAGTGGGCTCACCACCTGCAGGAGGGATCATGGGGGTCCGGTGCTATGTGGATCAGGTGGTGGTCAAAGGTGGAGACCTTGGCGGTCTGATTCCAGGCTTCCGAAACTGGCTTTTGGGACGTGGAATGTCACCTCTCTGGTGGGGAAGGAGCCTGAACTGGTGCATGAGGTTGAGAGATACCGGCTAGATATAGTTGGCCTCACCTCAACAAACAGCTCCAGTTCTCGAACCAGTCTCCTGGAGAGGGGCTGGAGCTTGGCCTTCTCTGGAGCTGCCCCGGGCGAGAGGCGATGAGCAGGGGTGGGTATTCTTGTATCCCCTCACCTTGCTGCATCTATATTGGAGTTTTTCTCGGTGGACGAAAGGGTTGTTTCCCTGCGCCTTCGGGTTGGGAAACAGGTCCTGACCATCATTTGTGCCTATGCACCAAATGATGGTTCAGAGTACCCACCCTTTTTGGAGTCTCTGACTGGGGCCCTGGAGAGTGCTCCTCTTGGAGACTCCATTGTCCTACTGGGGGACTTCAATGCACACGTGGGCAACGACAGTGAACCGGCCTGCCTGATCTGAACCTGAGGGGTGTTCAGTTATTGGACTTCTGTGCTAACCACAGTTTGTCCATAATGAACACCACGTTCAAGCATAAGGGTGTCCATATGTGCACCTGGCACCAGGACACCCTAGGTCGCAGGTCGGTGATCGATTTTGTTATTGTGTCATCAGATCTGCGACCGTATGTCTTGGACACTCAGGTGAAGAGAGGTGCAGAGCTGTCAACTGATCACCACCTGGTGGTGAGTTGGATCCAATGGCAGGGGAGGAAGCCATTCAGACCTGGTAGATCCAAACATATAGTGAGGGTGTGCTGGGAACGTCTGGCTGAGGCCCCTTTCTGGGAGGTCTTCAACTCCCACCTCCGGAAGAACTTTGACCACATTCCGAGGGAGTCTGGAGACATGGAGTCTGAATGGGCCATATTCTCCCCCTCCATTGTTGAAACAGCGGCCCAGAGCTGCAGCCGCAAGGTCGTCGGGGCATCTCGTGGTGGCAATGCCCGAACCAAGTGGTGGACACCAGTAGTGAGGGGGGCCATTAAGCTGAAGAAGGAGTCCTATCAAGCTTGGTTGGCTTGTGGGACTCCCGAAGCAGCTGAGGTGTACCGGCAGGCCAAGCGGAGTGCAACTCGGGTGGTTGCTGAAGCAAAAACTCGGGTATGGGAGGAGTTCGGTGAGGCCATGGAACAAGACTTTTGGTCGGCCTCCAAGAGATTCTGGCAAACTGTCCGGCGGCTCAGGAGGGGGAAGCAGCTCCCTGTCCACACTGTGTATGGTGCGGATGGGGCGCTGCTGACTTCGACTGGGGATATCGTCGGGCGGTGGAAGGAATACTTCAAGGATCTCCTCAATCCCACTGATACACCTTCCACAGAGGAAGCAGGGCTTGTGGATGAGGGGGAGGACTCTCCTATCACAGGGGCTGAGGTCGCCAAGGTGGTTAAAAATCTCCTTGGTGGGCGGGCCCCGGGGGTGGATGAGATTCACCCTGAGTACCTCAAGGCCCTGGATGTTGTAGGGCTGTCATGGTTGACACGCCTCTGCAACACTGCGTGGAGGTCGGGGATAGTGCCCTTGGCATGGCAAATAGGGGTGGTGGTTCCTCTCTTCAAAAAAAGGGGACCGGAGGGTGTGCTCCAACTTGAGAGGGATCACACTCCTCAGACTCCCTGGGAAGGTCTATGCCAAGGTACTGGAAAGGAGAGTCCAGCTGTTGGTCGAACCTCGGATTCAAGAGGAGCAATGTGGTTTTCGTCCTGGCCGTGGCACATCGGACCAGCTCTTTACCTTCTTGAAAATCCTCGAGGGTTCGTGGGAGTTTGCCCAACCAGTTTACATGTGTTTTGTGGACTTGGAGAAGGCATTCGACCGCGTCCCTCGTGGTTTTTTTGTGGTGGTGGTGGGGGGGTGCTTCGGGAGTATGGGGTATCGGGCTTGTTGTTACGAGCTATTTGGTCTCTGTACGACCGTTATGAGAGTTTGGTTCGTATTGCCAACACTCAATCGAACTCATTCCCAGTGAGAGTTGAGACTCCACCAGGGCTGCCCTGTGTCACCGATCCTGTTCATAATTTTTATGGACAAGATTTCTAGGCGCAGCCAGGGAATGGAGGGTGTCATGCTTGGTGACCACAGGATCTCATCTCTGTTGTTTGCAGATGATGTTGTCCTGCTGGCTTCATCCAGCAATAACCTACAGGTCTTACTGGGACGGTTTGCCACTGAGTGTGAAGCGGCCGGGATGAGAATCAGTACCTCCAAATCCGAGTCCATGGTCCTCAGCCAGAAAAAGGTGGATTGTCCTCTCTGGGATGGGGACGAGCTCCTGCCCCAAGTGGAGGAGTTTAAGTATCTCGGGGTCTTATTCATGACTGAGGGGAGGATGGAACGAGAAACTGACAGACGGATCGGTGCAGCATCTGCAGTGATGCGGACGTTGTACCGATCTGTTGTGGTGAAGAGGGAGCTGAGCTCTAAGGCAAAGCTGTCGATTTACCAGTCAGTCTACGTTCCTACCCTTACCTATGGTCACGAGCTTTGGGTAATGACCGAAAGAACGAGATCGCAGATACAAGCAACTGAAATGAGCTTTCTTCGTAGGATCACTGGACTCACCCTCAGAGATAGGGTGAGGAGCTCAGTCATCCGGGAGAGGCTCAGAGTAGAACCGCTGCTCTTCCACATTGAAAGAAGCCAGTTGAGGTGGTATGGGCATCTGATCAGGATGCCTCCTGGATGCCTCCCTCTTGAGGTGTTTCGGGCACATCCCTCTGGGAGGAGACCCCGGGGTAGACCCAGGACTCGGTGGAGAGACTACGTCTCCCAGCTGGCCTGGGAATGCCTTGGTATCCCCTCTGAAGAGCTGGAGCAGGTGGCTGGGGAGAGGGAAGTCTGGGCTTCTCTGCTTGAACTGCTGCCTCCGCGACCCAGACCTCCGGAAAAGCGGTAGAAGATGGATGGATGGATGGATTTTATCCAAGTTAAGTTTTGCACAGATGGTTCTTCTTAAAGGCAAAATATCTGGTTTACGACAAAGAGACAGACATAGACAGAGAAATGCACCTCCAGCCACTGCCGGAGAGACAACTGCATAAAACCAGCTAAATACTGTTATTACATTTCTTGACAATGTGTTAAAAATAAAATGTCTATTCTCAAAATCTCCAGAGTCATAAATGATATTTTCAGCTTGTTCAGTAAAAATCGAGAATTAAATTAAACCATCATACATGCTTATTCAGCTTAAGATAGGGTCATTTCTAAGCTTTATTATAAGAATGTACATGCACAACTACTCTGAAGATAATGTTTGATCTTACCATGAAGTATCCTGGCAACAACTTCTGTAAAAACTCGGCCTCTTTATGCTGCACCGTCTTTATGATGTACTCGTCATCACTGGAGACGTAGAATAAAGATCCACTAGCCCCAGGGTTCGACAGCTCAATCAGGGGCTCACTGCACAGAGAACACTACAAACAGCACGGAGCACAGTAGTTAAGATATGCTATTCAAAATACTTAAAATTTAAAAAAAGAAAGAAAACAGGGAAATCAGACAACCTCCCCAGTGTCGACACGCCATTGTACAAATAGAGTGTAGCCTCTAGTTCCAATCCCTTTCATTTAATCCCCCTTTTCTACCCATAGTTCATGGAACAAAGTGTACCATGTAGTCATCAGGTGGGATTCCAAACATTTCTCTGTAGTAGCGAAAGGCGATGGGAGCGTATGTTTTGAACCTGAAGTCTCCATTGTGATGGGCTGGTGTCAAATTACTGCCCTCACTGCAATGAAAGCAAAGAAAGAGCACAAGATAACATTAAAACTCTGATGACCATCATCAAAGGGGGCTCTTGCAGAAGCAAAAATCTTGAAATGGGGGGAAAATATACATTTATTTTAAAGTATATACAATAATTTAGTTAGACTCACCTGGGAAAGAAGATGCTTTCCACCACCTCAAAGTCCTGCAGCAGCACATCCCTCTCAGGTTTTTGACTTAAGCTGCCTACGGTGTGTGTGATGCCTAACTGGATAGCGCCTTTAAGAGCCGACGATGTTGTCTGGAACCAGAAAAAATAAATCAAAATATTTTATTTTAATTACAATGATTTAAGTTAAACATGCTTATCTGTCCTTTATGGATAAAATCAAGTCTTATTTATAACACTAGCATAACAGATTAATGAATTTTTAAAATTTAAATTATTGGCAATCCTTGCAATAAGGCACAATTCCTCCTTCATTTTTGAGTACTTTCAAGTTTTAAATATTCCAGTAAATGTAGAGATGCAAGAGAATACTCATCTCAGAAAACCAACATATTCTAGCTTTCCATCTAGCTATCCATCCATCCATCCATCTTCTACCGCTTTTCCGGAGGTCCGGGTCACGGAGGCAGCAGTTCAAGCAGAGAAGCCCAGACTTCCCTCTCCCCAGCCACCTGTTCCAGCTCTTCAGAGGGGATACCAAGGCGTTCCCCGACCAGCTGGGAGACACAGTCTCTCCACCGAGTCCTGGGTCTGCCCCGGGGTCTCCTCCCAGTGGGACGTACCTGAAACACCTCAAGTGGGAGGCGTCCAGGAGGCATCCTAATCAGATGCCCATACCACCTCAACTGACTCCTTTCAATGTGGAGGAGCAGCGGTTCTACTCTGAGCCTCTCCCGGATGACTGAGCTCCTCACCCTATCTCTGAGGGTGAGTCCAGCAATCCTACGGAGAAAGCTCATTTCAGCCGCCTGTATCCGCGATCTCGTTCTTTCAGTCATTACCCAAAGCTCGTGACCATAGGTGAGAGTAGGAACGTAGATTGACTGGTAAATCGACAGCTTTGCCTTAGAACTAAGCTCCCTCTTCACCACAACAGACCGGTACAACGTCCGCATCACTGCAGATGCTGCTCCAATCCGTCTGTCGATCTCTCACTCCATTTTCCCCTCACTCGTGAACAAGACCCCAAGATACTTAAACTCCTCCACTTGCAGGAGCCTGTCCCCAACCCGGAGAGGACAATCCACCTTTTTCCGGCTGAGGACCATGGACTCGGACTTGGAGGTGCTGATTCTCATCCCAGCCGCTTCACACTCAGCGGAAAACCGTCCCAGCAAGAGCTGTAGGTCATTGCTGGATGAAGCCAACAATGAACCAAAGCCAATGAACCAAACTCTCACAACGGTCGTACAGAGACCGAATAGCTCGTAACAACAAGCCCGATACCCCATACTCTCGAAGCACCCCCCACAAAAATCCACGAGGGACGCGGTCAAATGCCTTCTCCAAGTCCACAAAACACATGTAAACTGGTTGGGCAAACTCCCACGAACCCTCAAGAATTCTCGAGAGGGTAAAGAGCTGGTCCGATGTGCCACGGCCAGGACGAAAACCACATTGCTCCTCCTGAATCCGAGGTTCGACCAACGGCCGGACTCTCCTCTCCAGTACCTTGGCATAGACCTTCCCAGGGAGGCTGAGGAGTGTGATCCCTCTAAAGTTGGAGCACACCCTCCGGTCCCCTTTTTTGAAGAGAGGAACCACCACCCCGGTTTGCCATGCCAAAGGCACTGTCCCCGACCTCCACGCAATGTTGCTTGAGCAGCCGCTTCAACAATGGAGGTGGAGAACATGGCCCATTCAGACTCCATATCTCCAGACTCCCTCGGAATGTGGTTGAAGTTCTTCCGGAGGTGGGAGTTGAAGACCTCCCGGACAGGGGCCTCAGCCAGACGCTCCCAGCACACCCTCACTATACGTCACTATATATATATCATCTAGCTATATGTATGCAAATTTGGAACATAATAAAACAAAATAGACAAATTTTGTATTAAAAATATATGCCTTTGACAGAGGTGAATTAATGAAGACTCAATTGTGAAGAAGTTTGAGTAAAAATGATTTTTGTATGTCTCTGCTGACAGTACAAACGGCTATGGTTATGTGTAGATATAGAAGCAAGTCTTTTCCTGGATTTAATTCAGGAAAGCAACATAAACACCCTTGCGTATCATTTCCTCACTAAGAATTTATTTTACACTTTCCATTAGTTGGTCCGTCTTGTACTTTGCCGTCAACACTTCATTACTGTCCTGTTTACATGACAACAGTTTAACTAAAAACAGAAAAAACAGTTTGTTTCACACATCAATGTCAGTGCAAAACAAGATCACTCTGAGGCGAGTGCAATAACCCCCTCCTCCATTTTCTTTGACAATCCCAATACTTACTGACAGAGAGCAGTTTTCAACTTTTCAATATAATTACTGTGGCAGAACCATATTATGATAAGCCCATCATCCTTGAATATACAACAAAGTATACAACCTATAATTGTAGGTGAGGATCCCGAGGTGAACCTGTGTAGAAAGTTTGGTGACCCTAGCTTTCTTTGTTGTTGAGCTATAGTTCAGGGTTTCCTTTGGTAACATTTCTGTGTGGCGGGCCACCATCCTTGAAACTATGCCACCATGCCAAGGAAATATAATTTAAGAAAAAATATGAAGGAATAACGCTCCACAAGCACACACATGAGCAACACCCGTGACCGTCATCCGCGCAGAGTTTGGAAGTGTCCTGCCCGCGTGTACCAGTCGGCAGGCAGAGTGTCTCGCTAGCGTCGCTGTCTGAGAGAAGCATGAGCTTATTAAAGCACTTTAAACGAGAAAAAAAATCAGAAGAGGTATGTAAGCAGTGGAGGCATTTATCATGGTTTTAACCCACAGGTAAAGGGAACAATAATGAAGAGTTGCTTAGCAAACAGGTCGGGTTTGGATTCATATGCAGGCTTCACATGCAGGGAAAGGCAAAAGTGAATTGCTGAGGATTTACTTCACCAGCCACTACAATATTAAGTAATTTATGTTCATTACTATGTACCTGGCAAGTTAAGATGAACGAAATTCACGAAGTCAACGACTTTAATCCATCAACAGCCTTTAGACATCCTAAACATGCCAACATTTGAATTTCAAAATAAGGGAGGTTTATCCTGCTGTCTGGTTGGTGAGGAGAGTTCTAAAAAACTATAAATATATAGAAATATTAGAACAGAAATAACTGCATCTTTGGTAATGTAAGTTGATTTCCTTAAATATAATTTTACTATTATTTTTTCTTTAAAATCAGAGTTAAATTATTGTTCTATTCTGGCTCTGCAAAATTATGGTCAAAAGTGTAAATTGTATAAGGAAAAAAAGTCAAAATTTTACCACATTCGGTTTCACATTTATAAAATAACCCCAGTAATTTTATTTAAAAAAAATAGACAAAAATTCACCATAAAATAATCCACAAATTTACAATAAAGTCTCAAATGTACAATGTTACGACCCACTCTCTGGGCCAAAGCCAGAATCGCCTGTTTCAGCCTGGAATCACCAAATCTGTTTCAACCTCATGTCAAGATGGACAGACCTAAGTGACTTTTGCCCACAGGCAAGGTAGACATACACCTCCGAATATCCCAAGCCGAGATCTGAACCCATGACACCGTGATCTAAAAACCTCTTACTCTACCACCAAGCCAAAGAGGAATTCCTCACTAGCTCTTGGCTAATGACGGAGGTGTACTCTGAGGTGTCACGGACTGCACTACTGACTAATTCCCTATGGAGAGATGCGTAACAACAAGAAAAGACAATTTTACAAGAGGAAATTAAAAATTTGAGGAAAATAGTTTCAAATTTAGAAAAAATTACAGAGAAAAGTAGAAAACTAAGAAAATTGTAAATTTTGTAGAAAAACCTCAAACCTTCAAGACTGAAGTCATTACTCAAGTTTTTAAGTGGGTGCTCTTTGCACCCTTAACTCCAACTAGAAATTTTTGGTTGTCTACTTTTAATTATTAATTTCATAACACTGCTTTTACATGAGTAGAATTTTCTGGCTACTATACCCACCTCTGAGCATCTAATTTAAATATGTGTGAGTTAATTACTGTTACAACTCGCCGCTCATTAGCGGCGCCAGCTGAGCGCACACCTGCACCTCGTCAGCAGCGTGGCATATACGCCACTCTGCCCTGGGCCTCGGCCTGAAGCCGTCTGTTCCCTTCGGCTACTTGCTTCAGAGGAACCCCCTCGCCTACCAGCAAGTTTTCCCGCATAAGCATACCTCCTCTTGTGTTCCAGTTTTTCCCCTGTGCACAGGTGGATCTTCCCCGGCGGCGGACTCCGCCTCTGCATCACCATCTCGTTGCTGCTGTCAGGTGCACCGTCAGGTTGCTGTCTCCTGGACTCGCCCTTGTGCACGCCTGCCACCTGCCCTGTCAAAAAAGCCAACAAATCCCTTGTTACCTGTTGTACTGGTTTGGTGCCCGTCACCTTCTCCCTGTGCTCTCTCCCCAGGGTTGTCTGGCTGTATGGTTTCCTGCCTCCGTGCCTGACGCTGACGTCCGCCATCAGTACATCCACATTCCACAGACATGCATCCACACACACATTTGTTGTTTAAATAAACTGTTAAACCTATTCTGAGCCTGCGTGTGTGTCTCCTGAGCCGTGCATTATGTCAGTATGGCTTCAGCAGAGCGGCTCGGCGGACAGCGGGCTCACACGCCGTCTCACCATCTTTGAGGCTTGAATGGATTTGATAGTTCATCAACAACAGGTGATGTTGAATCAATTGATTAAGATTACTGACCGGTTAGACCGCCTGGACCCCCGTCAGCCGTTCCCCCCGGCTCGTCAGGGAGGCGCAGCTCCAGCGGCCGTCCAGCCTGCTCCGGGTGTCCCAGCCCGACTCACACCTATCCCGACCCCCGCCCGCTTTAGCGGTAAGCTTGGTGGAGCGCAGGGGTTCATTATGCAGTGTGAGTCGGTGTTTCTGCGCATCCCCGGAGATTTTCCCTCAGACCACAGCCGAATTGGCTACATAGGAAATCTCCTGGAGGGTCGTGCGCTCACCTGGGCTTATGCCGTAATGGCGAAGCCCAGCTATGCCACCCTCACCTATGGCCAGTTCATTAACCTATTCCTGGAAGTCTTTGATCACTCTCGTTATGAGAGTGTCCAGGTCGATCGCCTCCTCAGCCTTCAGCAGGGGAGCCGATCGGCTGCCGATTACGCCATTGACTTCCGGGTTACAGCGGAGGAGGTTGGCTGGGAGGAACGCGCCCTCTGTGGCATCTTCCTCCGCAGTTTAAACTCTGGTCTGAGGGATGAACTGGCTGGTCGGGATCTCCCTGAGACATTTGCAGAGCTAATCTCTCTCACCATCAGCTTGGATAACCGGCTGCGTGAGCACGCCTCGGAGCGGAAGTTGCCTTCTCGCTCGCGGGGTGCCTCGTCACGCCCGTCCCAAGTTCGCCCCCTGGTGTTACCGCCACCGGAGGTTTCCGAGGAGTCGGAACCTATGGGGACGGGCCGGGCAAAGCTCCCCCTTGCGGAGAAACAACGCCGCCGTGAGTTGGGTCTCTGCATGTATTGCGGAGACAACCAGCACACTGTGGAGCGTTGCCCGGAGAAGCCCAAACGGGGAGGTCCGCGAGTCACTGTAGGGGCTCTCGCGCACGCTAATCAGTCAGTTCCTCTCACACATTTGTCGCTGCCCATCCGTTTCTGCCACAACATCACAGGGCATCTCACTCATGCACTGGTGGACTCAGGCGCGGAAGGCAGCTTCATCTCACAAAGCCTGGCAACCCGATTGGGCATCCGTTGCCAGCCCCTTAAAACTCCTCTCACCCTCATCAATCTCTCCCGTGCATCTCTGGGGAAAGTGACCCACTGGACAAACCCCGTCTTTGTCATCGTCTCTGGAAATCACCGGGAGGAAATCTCCTTTTACATCTTGCCATCCTCTGTGTCTCCGGTGATCCTGGGTTATCCGTGGCTCCGTCTCCATAACCCTGTCCTGGATTGGAAGACCGGAAGGGTGACAGCCTGGAGTACCTTTTGTATGGGCACCTGCCTCCAATCCGCTGCCTGCTCTCCATCTTCTCCTCCCGTGGTCAAGGATGCCGCGCCCCCGGACCTCTCCTTGGTGCCCGCGGAGTTTCACGACCTGGGCACGGTCTTTAGTAAGTCCAAGACGATGTCTCTTCCTCCACACAGGCCTTACGACTGCGCCATAAATCTCCGCCAGGGGGCGCCTCTTCCCTCGGGACGTCTCTACAGCCTGTCAGCGCCAGAGAAGGAGGCTATGAACACCTACCTTAAGGAATCTCTCAGTGCAGGTATTATTCGCCCATCATCATCTCCATTAGGTGCAGGGTTCTTCTTCGTGGGCAAGAAGGATGGCTCTCTTTGTCCATGCATAGACTTCCGTGCCCTCAATGACATCACGGAGAAGGACCGTTACACCCTGCCCCTGATGGACACTGCCTTCCACTCCCTCCAGGGGGCGACCTGGTTTACCAAGCTGGATCTCCGCAGCGCGTACCACCTCGTCCGGATCCGGGAGGGAGATGAATGGAAGACAGCCTTCCGTACCCCGAACGGCCACTTTGAATACCTGGTCATGCCGTTCGGGTTAACCAACGCTCCAGCCGTCTTTCAGCGCCTGATTAATGACGTTCTCCGGGACTTCATCGGTCTGTTTGTGTTCGTTTACCTGGATGATATTCTCATCTTCTCCAAGTCCAGGGATGAGCACCAGGTGCATGTGAGATGGGTCCTTCAGAGGTTACTGGAGAATCGGTTGTATGTGAAGGCAGAGAAGTGCGAGTTCTATGCCAAGAAGACGTCATTTCTCGGGTTTGTCATCTCCCATGACCAGGTGCTCCCAGACCCAGCTAAAATTAAAGCGGTGGTAGACTGGCCGACTCCCACATCTAGAAAGCAGGTGCAACAATTCATCGGCTTTGCCAACTTCTACCGCCGCTTTGTGCCCAACTTTGGAGCCATCGTCGGCCCTCTGACCCGTCTCACCTCCCCTAAAACCCGGTTCCAGTGGACTGAAGAGGCCGCGGCGGCCTTCCAGGCGCTGAAGGCGGAGTTTTCATCCTCCCGGGTCCTCAGCCAGGTCAATCCCTCTCTGCAGTGCATCGTGGGGGTCGACGCCTCGGATACAGGGGTGGGGGCGGTGTTGTCTCAGCGGTCACCTGCTGATGGGGTCAAACGGCCTTGCGCCTTCTTCTCCCGGCGCTTGTCCCCGGCGGAACGCAACTATGACATGGGGGACAGGGAGCTTCTCGCCATCAAGCTCGCGCTCCAGGAGTGGCATCACTGGCTGGAGGGGGCCGTCCTGCCCTTCGTGGTGCTAACGGATCACAAAAACCTGGAATATTTAAGAACTGCCAAGCGTCTGAATGCCCGCCAGGCCCGTTGGTCCCTGTTTTTTGCGAGATTCCGTTTCACCATCACATTCAGGCCGGGCTCCAAGAACGGACTCCCTGACGCCCTCTCCAGGCAATTCACCCCTGAAGACTCAGGGGGCACTGTACACACCATCCTGCCCAGATCGTGCATCGTGGGGGCCGTTACCTGGGAGATCGAGGATAAGGTCCGGAAGGCGCAGGAATCGGAGCCAGACCCGGGCGGCGGACCGGAGGGGAGGCTCTTCGTTCCATCCTCCGTTCGGGGGGAGGTCATCCATTGGCTTCACACGTCCAAGCTAGCCTGCTATCCTGGGACCTCCCGAATGATTGACCTGCTCCAACGCTCCTTCTGGTGGCCGGGACTGCGCAAGGACGCTGCCCGCTACGCCCGGGCCTGCCCCATCTGTGCCACCAGTAAAGCCGGCAACTCCCCCCCTGCGGGTTTGCTCCAGCCCCTGCCCGTTCCTGGTAGGCCCTGGTCGCACATCGCATTGGACTTCGTCACCGGTCTCCCCGTTTCTAACAACTTCGACACTGTCCTGACCATCGTCGACCGCTTCTCCAAGGCCGCCCACTTCGTGCCACTGCGGGGGCTCCCCTCTGCCTTGGAGACGGCAGATCTTCTCATCCAACACGTGGTCAGGCTGCACGGGATACCAGTTGACGTGGTCTCCGACCGGGGTCCCCAGTTCACCTCGGACGTCTGGCGGGGTTTTTGCAAGGCACTAGGAGCCCAGGTAAGCCTCTCCTCCGGCCATCACCCCCAATCTAACGGGCAGTGTGAACGGACCAACCAGGAGCTGGAGGCTGCTCTCCGCTGCATCACCGCCTCGAAGCCTGCGTCATGGAGCAAACACCTTGCCTGGGTGGAATACGCCCACAACACCGCTCGCTCCTCAGCCACAGGGATGTCCCCCTTCAAGGTGTTCCTGGGTTACGAACCCCCTCTGTTCCCCTCGCTGAAGAACGAGTCGGCAGTCCCCACGGTTCAGGCTCACCTCAGGCGGTGCTGCTCCATCTGGACAGCTGCGCGCAATGCGCTTTTACGCACGGCAGAGCGCAATAAGGCCACTGCGGATCGGCATAGAAGACCTGCTCCTGCCTACCAGGTAGGCCAACCGGTCTGGGTATCCACGCAAGATGTGAACCTGAAGGGTGAGAGGAGGAAGTTGGCTAAACGTTTCATGGGTCCATACCCTGTCACCAAAATTATCAACCCAGTGGCTGTGCGTGTTGCTACTCCCCCCTCCCTCCGCATCCATCCCACCTTCCACGTTTCCAAGGTGAAACCGGTGGTGTCTGATCCCATCTGCCCTCCTCCTGCTGCGCCGCCCGCGCCTCGGATGATTGATGGCCATCCGGCTTGGACTGTCTCTACCATCTTGGACTCCCGACGCTGGGGTCGCGGGCTACAGTATTTGGTGGACTGGGAGGGCTATGGTCCAGAATGGAGGCAGTGGGTTCGCTCCTCGTTCGTGTTGGATCGCTCTCTCATCACCGAGTTTCACCGGAAGCACCCCGATAAACCATCGCCAGGAGGCGCTGCTAGAGGGGGGAGTACTGTTACAACTCGCCACTCAATAGCGGCGCCAGCTGAGCGCACACCTGCACCTCGTCAGCAGCGTGGCATATAAGCCACTCTGCCCCGGACCTCGGCCTGAAGCCGTCTGTTCCCTTCGGCTACTTGCTTCAGAGGAACCCCCTCACCTACCAGCAAGTTTTCCCGCGTAAGCATACCTCCTCTTGTGTTCCAGTTTTTCCCCTGTGCACAGGTGGATCTTCCCCGGCGGCAGACTCCGCCTCTGCATCACCATCTCGTTGCTGCTGTCAGGTGCACCGTCAGGTTGCTGTCTCCTGGACTTGCCCTTGTGCACGCCTGCCACCTGCCCTGCCAAGTAAGCCAACAAATCCCTTGTTACCTGTTGTACTGGTTTGGTGCCCGTCACCTTCTCCCTGTGCTCTCTCCCCAGGGTTGTCTGGCTGTACGATTTCCTGCCTCCGTGCCTGACGCTGACGTCCGCCATCAGTACATCCACATTCCACAGACACGCATCCACACACACACTTGTTGTTTAAATAAACTGTTAAACCTATTCTGAGCCTGCGTGTGTGTCTCCTGAGCCGTGCATATGTCAGTTACTATTATAAATGTTTTTCCCTTCTCTTTCCTACTCTTTCTCAATGGAAAAAAGAAACACTAGAATAAAAATACAAACAATACACATATTTTTGTCATTTATATAAACCATGACAAAAAATCCTGCAGGACAAAACCTGACACTCGCTATTTTCTAACCTGTTTGTATACCACCATAGATTGAGAGAGAACCTGAATTAGACAGGGATCAGAGAGGGAAAGATGAGGCAGACAAGATGAGCCAAGGAGAGGAAAGTGTTCATGCAGAGGGTCCAGGAGAGGTGAGAGCACAGGGAGGAGAGAAGGATGACACCAGTAAAAAGTAGTGATGTTACGCTCAACACCGCCCATTCAACACTGATTCGAGCAATATAAAGTGGAAGTGTCATAAGCAGTGCGTTGAGCGTCGTTTCAGCACGCCCACAGTCACGAGACCATAGCAAGTGAGGCCTCGTTATGTCGGTCACATCACGTGACTTGAGGGCTTGCGGGAAGTTTGAGAGGGAATTATGGGTTTTTTTTGCTTGCTTTGTATTGTTTGTTCCTGCCATCCAATTTTGAATAGACCTCAGATGGCCAAATGCTCAAAAAAAAAGTATTGAGATTTTCTTCATGTTTTCCACTCAGATGTAGTTCTGACAGTGAGTCACCAGATGGCAGTCTTTATTAGATGTTTTATAACACTGTGTCTCTCATGAAGCAATTGTCTCAAAGCTGCTCATTGTTTCATAAGGCCTCAGTTTCAACATCACTAGTAAAAAGACCATACATAGGATGTCTGGGTGGGACCCCAACTGGCCCAATATTCTAACAGTCAAGCTTTGGTTGCACAATACTTCAAATGGTAAGTTCCATATGCAAAGTTAGGGGCAGATTTACTAACGTGTTGCACTATCACAAAACCCTGTTTTGGCATTAAAAAACTACTGTTGAGATTTACCCCTCATGGATCATCACCTTATCGCGGTGGGGGGCTTGTGTGCCCTAGTGATCCTCTCATGGATTGTCACCTTATCATGGTGGGGGGTTTGCGTGTCCTAGTGATCCCAGGAGCTATGTTGTCCAGGGAAATTTGCTTCTGGTAGGGTCACCAACAATAAATTGGTCCTAGGTGAAGGGCCGGACTAAGAAAAATCCAACAGACTCTCATGATGAATGCTAAAAAATGGATTCAGTGTACCCCACCCGGTATGGGGTTACCGGGGCCCCACCCTGGAGCCAGGCCTGGGGGAGGGGCTTGATGGCTAGCGGCTGGTGGCCAGGTTTCCGCCCATGGGACTCGGCCGGGCTCAGCCCGAAGGAGTTACATGGGTCCGCCCTCCAGTTGGCTCACCACTTGCAGGAGGGACCATGGGGGTCTGGTGCTATGTGGATCAGGTGGCGGTCAAAGGTGGAGACCTTGGCGGTCTGATCCCAGGCTTCCTAAACTGGCTTTTGGGACGTGGAATGTCACCTCTCTGGTGGGGAAGGAGCCTGAGCTGCTACAAGAGGTTGAGAGATACCAGCTAGATGTAGTCGACCTCACCTCAACACACAGCTCCGGTTCTGGAACCAGTCTCCTGGAGAGGGGCTGGAGCTTGGCCTACTCTGGAGTTGCCCCTGGAGAGAGGCGGCGAGCAGGGGTGGGTATTCTTGTATCCCCCAATTTGCAGCTTCTATATTGGAGTTTTCCCCGGTGGACGAAAGGGTTGTTTCCCCGCGCCTTCGGGTTGGGAAATGGGTCCTGACCATCATTTGTGCCTATGCACCAAGTGACGGTTCAGTGTACCCACCCTTTTTGGAGTCTCTGACTGGGGTGCTGGAAGGTGCTCCTCTTGGAGACTCCATTGTTCTACTGGGGGACTTCAATGCGTACATGGACAATGACAGTGAAACCTGGAGGGGGGTGATTGGGAGGAACCCGAGGGGTGTTCAGTTATTGGGCTTCTGTACTAACCACAATTTGTCCATAACAAACACCATGTTCAAGCATAAGGGTGTCCATATGTGTACCTGGCACCAGGACACCCTAGGTCGCAGATCGATGATCGATTTTGTTATCAGATCATCAGACCTGCAACCGTATGTCTTGGACACTCGGGTAAAGAGAGGTGCAGAGCTTTCAACTGATCACCACCTGGTGGTAAGATGGATCTGATGGCAGGGGAAGACACCATTCAGACCTGGTAGACCCAAATGTATAGTGAGGGTGTGCTGGGAACGTCTGGCTGAGGCCCCTGTCCGGGAGGTTTTCAACTCCCACCTCCAGAAGAACTTCAACCACATTCCGAGGGAGTCTGGAGACATGGAGTCTGAATGGGCCATGTTCTCCACCTCCATTGTTGAAGCGGCTGCTCAAAGCTGTGGCTGCAAGGTCGTCGGTGGATCTCATGGTGGCAATCTCCAAACCAAGTGGTGAACACCAATGGTGAGGGGGGCCATTAAGCTGAAGAAGGAGTCCTATCAAGCTTGGTTAGCTTGTGGGTCTCCTGAAGCAACTGAGGTGTACCGGCAGACCAAACAGAGTGTGGCTCGGGTGGTTGCTGACACAAAAACTCGGGTGAGGGAGGAGTTCAGTGAGGCCATGGAACAAGACTTTTGGTCGGCCTCCAAGGGATTCTAGCAAACTGTCCGGTGGCTCAGGAGGGGGAAGCAGCTCCCTGTCCACACTGTGTATGGTGCGGATGGGGCACTGCTGACTTCGACTGGGGATATCATCGGGCCGTGGAAGGAAAACTTTGAGGATCTCCTCAATCCCACTGACACGTCTTCCATAGAGGAAGCAGGGCTTGTGGATGAGGGGGAGGACTCGCCCATCACAGGGACTGAGGTCGCCAAGGTGGTTAAAAATCTCTTTGGTGGCCGGGCCTCGAGGGTGGATGAGATTTGCACTGAGTACCTCAAGGCCCTGGATGTTGTAGGGCTGTCATGGCTGGCACGCCTCTACAACATTGCGTGGAGGTTGGGAGCAGTGCCTTTGGTATAGCAAACCGGGGTGGTGGTTCCTCTCTTTAAAATGGAGGATCGGAGGGTGTGCTCCAACTTGAGAGGGATCACACTCCTTAGACTCCCTGGAAAGGTCCCCTGTGGAGCCCCACAGTCTCTGTGGGGCTCCACAGGGGACTGTGCTTTCTCCTTTTCTCTTCACCTTATACATCACTAACTTTCAGAACAACTCCCGAGTCATGCCACGTGCAGAAATTCTTTGATGACTCGTCTGTTGTTAGGGGCATAAGAGGGGGAGAGGAGGGGCAGTGCAGGGCACTGACAGACAGATTTGTAGACTCGACCGAGCAGAATCACCTGATGCTGAACGTCAGCAAGACCAGAGAGATGGTGATTGACTTCAGGAAGAAGAGGATGCTTACACAGCCATTGCGGATTGGGGGGAGAATGTGGGGGTAGTGGAGGACTACAAATACTTGGGTGTCATGATCAGCAACGGATTGGACTGGAAATTTAACACTGATGCTGCGTACAAGAAGGGGATGAGCAGACTCTACTTTCTGAGGAAGCTGAGTTCCTTCAATGTGTGCAGCGAGATGCTGGAGCTCTTCTACAAGACTGTTGTTGTCAGCACCATCTTCTTTGCTACTGTTTGTTGGGGTAGTAGTATCAGAGCCAGCAACACCAACAGACTTAACAAGATTATCAAAAAGGCTGGCTCTGTAATTAGTTTTATTCAGGGGATCCTTCTCTCTGCACCAAAGCCTTCTATTACCCACAGACAGGTAGGATGAAATCAGTGCAAAGCCAAACCAGTCAGGCTTGCAAATAACTAAGAATAATAATAACCTGATAATAATGATAATAATTTCAACTTAGATGCACAGAGCATTTACAAAGGACCGCTCTAAGCATCCAATCATTTCTCCTCCTCCTGCACACTCAACATCCTGTCTGGAAGCAGGTCAGCTTAAAGATAAACTTTCCCAGCCTCTGTCATTCATTGCAGCCCCGCTGTCAGTGCAGATAAAAGAAATGGCTGGATGTTTTCTGATTGACTGTCAGTGTTTTTATCGTGCATAAAACTGCTCTGAAAGTGATCCCAATGACATCGTCTGCCACTTTTGTTACAGTTATCACTGTAGTGTGAAATGTGCCATCCACCTGAGTTAAAAAAAAACCTTTTTTATTAATCATCTAAGGTACAGGCAGTGTGTCAGAAAGCCTTACCTCTAGATCCTGATTTCAAACGTTTAGGGATTTACCCCAAAACCCTCATGTCAAGTAAATGAAAAACCCTCTACATCAGAAGTTTTTCCTGTTAGAACAGCTGTTGTGTAAACGGAGGCAAAGTAGTACTCTACTAGATGATACAAATGAAATGGTATAAATAGATTTCATTTTCTTTAAAGGACTACTCAGAAAGATGAGTAGAAACCCAGTAATTACAAGCTATCAAAAAAGATGAATGTCACTTTAAGCCGTCCAAAATCCTGTTGGACAGACTGCTTTATCAAATAAATTAAACAATCTTTTAACTTATTGTGAATCTCATTGGCAGAAAAAAAACAATTCCAAAGTAATTATTAGTTACAGGTAATAACTAAGACATAAAAAATGTGTTTGAATCTGTGAAGGTCCCAAACCTTCTTGTACGTCGTTTCCCCAGTAGGATCAATTCCACGGTGGCCAATTGTTTTTTTCATGGCTGGAGTCATGCTAGTACTTGGACCCTGTCACAAACAAGCCAAGGCCAATTCAAAGAAAAAACATCATTTCAAACATAAAGGAATCTGTCAGCAAAATACTGGAAAATTCCAGTCAGTTTAACAAGAAAACAATGTGAATTTTCTGTCTAGCACAGTGCTACAAAACCATCTGCCATTTCTTACCTCTGCAGTAGCCTTTTTTTGAATCTCAGGTGAATCTAGAGTCAAAAAAGTAGGAAAAAAACACAAGTTACATAAGTCTTATACACAGAGGAAAGACAATGATATGAACAAGCACAGTGGATGCATAAATATGCAAACCACACAGGATAAAAACAGCTTCTAACATTCCTGAAAACTAAACACAGAGTGCAACCGAGTTCAGACACAAGCATGCAGACGTACTGTGTTCATTACCTCTGAAAGAAGACAGTGTCCTCCAGAACTGACTCTGCCAGTCTTTAGTGTGCAGTGGAAGGAATTAGATAAGTATGCTATTAAAGTGAGTTCATATGGGGTTAAATAAATGTTCAGATGCTTTCAAACAGAGTCACGTTTCTCTGAGTAAGTTGCCAACTACAAATAGTCTACTTTTGTCTAATGAGGCAATACATACAGTGGAGATCAAAATTACAGAACAATGTATTAATACTTGATTTATTCTGAAATGCTGTTATTCGTCATTGTTCAGAAATTGACAGAACTAGTGCATTGCCCGTAGAACGCAAGTATTTTTGTGTGAAAACAAGGATCCCAATTAGGCTTTACAGGCCCAAATGTAGGCTGTGTTTTAAAGTGGAATACAAAGAGGTGTAGGCTATACAGTATGTCAGCAATCACACGTTAGACTTTGACAAATGCATATAAAAGGGATTAAATGGCACTAAGATTTATTTGACTGTGTGAATATTAATTACCGAATATCTAATTAATGAAAATGAATGGGACATCCAGTGGGCTCACCACCTGCAGGATGGACCATGGGGGTCACCAAGGTGCTATGTGGATCAGGTGGCGGTCGAAGGCAGATCAGGTGGATCAGGTGGTGATAAAAGGCGGAGACCTTGGTGGTCTGATCCCAGGCTTCCTAAACTGGCTTTTGGGACGTGGAATGTCACCTCTCTGGTGGGGAAGGAGCCTGAGCTGCTGCAGGAGGTTGAGAGATACCGACTAGATATAATCAGCCTCACCTCAACACACAGCTCCGGTTCTGGAACCAGTCTCCTGGAGAGGGGCTGGAGCTTGGCCTACTCTGGAGTTGCAACGGGTGAGAGGCGGCAAGCAGGGGTGGGTATTCTTGTATCCCCCCACCTTGCGGCTTCTATATTGGAGATTTCCCCGGTGGACAAAAGGGTTGTTTCCCTGTGCCTTCGGGTTGGGAAACAGGTCCTGACCATCATTTGTGCCTATACAGCAGATGAAGGCTCAGAGTACCCACCCTTTTTGGAGTCTCTGACTGGGGTGCTGGAGGGTGCTCCTCTTGGAGACTCCATTGTCCTACTGGGGGACTTCAATGCGCACATGGGCAATGACAGTGAAACCTGGAGGGGGGGTGATTGGGAGGAACAGCCTGTCTGACCTGAACCCGAGTGGTGTTCAGTTATTGGACTTCTGTGCTAACCACAGCTTATCCATAACGAAGACCATGTTCAAGCATAAGAGTGTCCATATGTGCAGCTGGCACCAGGACACCCTAGGTTGCAGGTCGATGACTGATTTTGTTATTGTGTCATCAGACTTGCGACCATATGTCTTGGATACTAGAGTAAAGAGAGGTGCAGAGCTGCCAACTGATCACCACCTGGTGGTGAGTTGAATCCGATGGCAGGGGAGGACACCATTCAGACCTGGTAGACCCAAACGTATAGTGAGGGTGTGCTGGGAACATCTGGCTGAGGCTCCTGTCTGGGAGGTTTTCAATTCTCACCTCCGGAAGAATTTCGACCACATTCCAAGGGAGTCTGGAGACATGGAGTCTGAATGGGCCATGTTCTCCACCTCCACTGTTGAAGTGGCTGCCCAGAGCTGCGGCCGCAAGGTCGTCGATGCATCTCATGGTGGGAACCCCCGAACCAAGTGGTGGACACCAGTGGTGGTGGTGGTGGTGGGGCGGGGGGGGGGGGGGGCATTAAGCTGAAGGAGTCCTATCAAGCTTGGTTGGCTTGTGGGACTCCCGAAGCAGTTGAGGTGTACCGGCAGGCCAAGCAGAGTGTGGCTCGGGTGGTTGCTGAAGCAAAAACTCGGGTGTGGAAGGAGTTTGGTGAGGTCATGAAACAACACTTTCAGTCGGCATTGAAGAGATTCTGGCAATCTCTCTGGTGGCCGGGCCTTGGGGGTAGACGAGATCCGCCCTGAGTACCTCAAGGCCCTGCATGTTGTTGGGCTGTCATGGTTGACACGCCTCTGCAACATTGTGTGGAGGTCAGGGACACTGTGTCTTCGGCATGGCAAACCGGGGTGGTGGTTCCTCTCTTTAAAAAGGGGACCGGAGGGTGTGCTCCAACTTGAGAGGGATCACACTCCTCAGACTCCCTGGAAAGGTCTATGCCAAGGTACTGGAGAGGAGAGTCCGGCCGTTGGTCGAACCTCGGATTCAGGAGGAGCAATGTGGTTTTCATCCTGGCCATGGCACATCGGACCAACTCTTTACCCTCTCGAGAATCCTCGAGGGTTTGTGGGAGTTTGCCCAACACTCTGTCAGACTCATTCCCAGTGAGAGCTGGACTCCGCCATTGCTGCCCTTTGTTACCAATCCTGTTCATAATTTTTATGGACAGGATTTCTACGCACAGCCAGGGAATGGAGGATGACATGCTTGGTGACCACAGGATCTCATTGCTGTTGTTTGCAGATGATGTTGTCCTGTTGGCTTCATCCAGCAATGACCTACAGGTCTTACTGGGACGGTTTGCCGCTGAGTGTGAAGCGGCTGGGATGAGAATCAGCACCTCCAAGTCCAAGTCCATGGTCCTCAGCCGGAAAAAGGTGGATTGTCCTCTCCGGGTTGGGGACAAGCTCCTGCCCCAAGTGGAGGAGTTTAAGTAACTCAGGGTCTTATTCACGAGTGAGGGGAGAATGGAGTGAGACTGACAGATGGATCGGAGCAGCATCTGCAGCAATGCGGACATTGTACCGGTCTGTTGTGGTGAAGAGGGAGCTAAGTTCTAAGGCAAAGCTGTCAATTTACCGGTCAATCTACGTTCCTACCCTCACCTATGGTCATGAGCTTTGGGTAATGACAAAAAGAATGAGAACGCGGATACGAGTGGCTGAAATGAACGTCCTTTGTAGGATTGCTGGACTCACCCTTAGAGATAGGGTGAGGAGCTCAGCCATCCAGGAGAGGCTCAGAGCAGAACTGCTACTCCTCCACATTGAAAGGAGCCAGTTGAGGCGGTATACGCATCTGATCAGGATGCCTCCTGGACGCCTCTCACTTGAGGTGTTTTGGGCACGTCCCACTGGGAGGAGACCCTGGGGTAGACCCAGGACTTGCTGGAGAGACTATGTCTCCCAGCTGGTCTGGGAACATCTTGGTATCCTCTCTGAAGAGCTGGAGCAGGTGGCTGGGGAGAGGGAAGTTTGGGCTTCTCTGCTTGAACTGCTGCCTCCGTGACCCGGACCTCCGGAAAAGTGGTAGAAGATGGCTGGATGGATGGATGATTGGATGGATGAATGGGACATCCAATATCAGCAACTGTTTCAGATCCCTTGTTTATTTGTTTGTCAGATCACTTATTTGTCTGTTCTTTTATCACTTATTTTCATAATAGTGCATCTTGCACTTTGGGGAATGGAAGTTGTTCAGTCACCATTATAATTATTTTACTTTATATCACTGTTCAGTGATGAAGTTAAGTGTAATAGTGAATTTCTTCTGTGTATCATCAATAAACTCATGCAGTACTATAACAGGACACGTTTACAAGTATGTGAGAGCCATTGTAGTGCATCAGTTTATATTTTAGCAATATTTTGTTATTAAAAGTTTTTTTTAAAACTAATCAACCGAATTAACTACAAAACACCCAACCTCAAAAAAGTATATGCATATCATACTGTATATCATCGCCTTTCACCTGAAACGGGTATATCCACAGTTCCTTCCTTACTCCTCTCCGCTCTGCGTCGAGCCTGTCTTTTCTCATGAGCCATCACTCTCTTTGTATTATGCGCCCTGCAAACTTTCCTCGTGAGGTTCTTCCATTCCGCTCTGTCATGTACTACCAATTGCCATTGATCTAAAACATCGGCACACTTCAATGCATTTTTGCACGTGTCCTTAAAATGGAGTTTGGGTCGACCTACTTTGCGAGAACCATGAGCCAGCTCACAGTACAGGAGTTCCTTCACCGGCTTATCATCATTCATTCGACAGACATGACCTAACCAGCGCAGGCGACTCATTACAAGCTTGATCTCGATGTCTTCGACGTGTGCCCGCCGCAGCACCTCCTCATTGCTGATGAAATCGTCCCACTTGATGTTTAGTATAAGGCGAAGGTGACGCTGTTGGATTATGCGAAGCTGCCTGACTTCATGCTGGTAAAGGGTCCAGGTTTCGCTGCCATACATCAGGAGGGGCATAAGGCACTGATTGTAAACTGCGACTTTGGTAGAGACTGTGAGGTCATGCGAATCAAACACCTTCTTGCGCAGACGGTCAAAAGCACACGATGTTGCTTGGATGCGAGATGCAAGTTCCCCCTTCATAGAGCAGTCACTGCTGACATAACTGCCGAGATACTTGAAGCGAGTAACGGTGGCCAATTTGATGTCGTCAATAAAGAACTCAGCTGTATGGCCAATACACATGGTCTCTGTTTTGACTGTGTTGATGCAGAGACCCATTCTCTTAGCGACGTCATTGTAGGTGGATAATAACTTCTGCAGGCCCTCTGGTGTATCACTGAAGATCGCGATATCGTCAGCATACTGAGCTTCTCTAATATATTCTGTGAGGACTCTGGATTTCGCTTTTAATCTGCGGAGGTCAAAAAGATCGCCATCGTAACGCAGTCTGATCTGTACGCTGCAGGTGTGCTTGATTTCTTTGAAAGCGAGCCAAAGTAGGACTACTGCGTACATGCCAAAGAGTGTTGGAGCTAGTTTACACCCCTGCTTGACCCCGCTGTTGTATTCAAGGGATTGGGTGAGTTCACCATTGATAGCAAGTCGGGCGTGCATGTCCGTGTATAGTCTCTTGATGATTCTTATAAACTTTGGAGGACAGCCAAGTTTGCCAAGGATGATGAAGAGGAGCTCGCGATTGACCGTGTCAAACACCTACACAAAATCCACAAAGGCTATGTACAAACATCTGCGCTGCTCTCTTGTTTTTTCCATCAGCTGGCGAAGGGTGAAAATCCCATCTATTGTACTTCTACCATTTCGATACCCTGACTACAACTGGGGGTAGATATATTCTGCTAACAGGTGAAGCCTCTGCAAGATAATGCCCGCGAAGACTTTACCGACAGCACTGAGCAGTGACATTCCTCTGTAATTGCCACAGAGGCTTCTGTCACCGTTTTTGAACAGAATTGCGATGATGGCGTCTATCCAGTCGGTTGGGATAATCTCTGTAGTCCAGCAGATGCTGAATAGGACAAGTAGGAAAGCTCTTAAGCGACGTCCTCCATGCACAAGTACTTCAGGAAGAATACCGTCTGGACCTGGGTTCTTTCCTAATCGGGTGTTTCTAAGGGCTTGGTCAAGTTCTTGGTCTTCAATTGGGAGGCTCATTGATTCGATAACTGGAAGCTGGTCTATGTCATCGACGATGCTCAAGTCAACATCCGTTGGTTGGTTTAATAAGTCGCTGAAGTGTTCAACGCATCTGTCCTTTATCTTGTCAGAAGCAGTCAGGAGCTCATGATGCATTGTAGTGCATCAGTTTATATTTTAGCAATATTTTGTTATTAAAAGTTTTTTTTAAAACTAATCAACCGAATTAACTACAAAACACCCAACCTCAAAAAAGTACATCTATCTATTATTATACACAGCAGAAGGACCCATTTGACTACAACTGTTGCATCAGTGTTGCCCATTTGTCAGTAAATATTTAAGTAAAAATGATTTATTTGTTATTTGGTGTTTCTGTGTCCTGCGTTTGGTTGTTAAGTCATTCCGGCCATTCCGCTCCACAATCATGACGGTATTAAGTGTTTAATATTTAGATACTCACGTGGGAGGGAGGGACTTGCGGTCCTGCAAAGTACAGTGGTACCACACGGGTGAAGCAGAAGCAAGAACCCCCGTCTACTACTGACTGGGCAGGCTGGGCATGCCTCCCTGCAAACAATCGTGAAAGCACCCGGCCGGACACCGGGGTTGGAGAAGCAGCAGCTAAACCAGTGGATCGCAGTCCTTCACAGGGAGCCAAGCCCAGCCTGCCTGGTTAACAGGAGGCCCAATTGTTTCTTTACCCATGGTGCCAGTAGTTCAGCTGGTGCTCCACCCCCCTTCCCCCAGTGCACCCTCGCACCTCGTGTTGTCCATGCCGAATTATCCATTAGACCTACGCAATCACAGCAACTTCATGGTATAATTTTTTTAAGCATTAAATCTTAAGTATTATCTTTTTCTAGTCAAATTTGTCGCTTTTCACTTCCTTGTTTTGCACACGGAGACCTGTGGTCACTAATGCCATAATGCCATGTATTATCCAATCAGTACGGAGTCAATCCGAAACCAAACCCCGCCCACACTTCTAGAAGCCTGGGCATGAGACAGAGCGGTGGCTAAACTTTTATTGATAAAAATTACTTATTTTGACTGAGTGACTCCATACTCTGGGATGCACACCCTCGTAACCTCAGCAAAGGACTTATAAAATCTGAGGCCAGTCTGACGAATGGTTCAAGAGATATGCGTGGAACAAACACACAGATAGACAGACACACAGACAGATTCTTTGCATTTATACAGTTAGGCCCAAAAATATTTGGACAGTGACACAAATTTTGTTATTTTAGCTGTTTATGAAAACATATTCAGGATACAATTATATAATCAATATGGGCTTAAAGTGCAGACTCTCAGCTGTAATTTGAGAGTATTCACATCCAAATTGGAGCAAGGGTTTAGGAATTACAGCTCTTTAATACGTAGCCGCCTCTTTTTCAGGGGACCAAAAGTAATTGGGCAATTGACTCAGAAGGCTGCAAAAGAAAATAACAAGGCTGCATGGGCTCTTCCCTCATTAACCTGTCATCAGTTAAGCAGTTAAAAGGTCTGGAGTTGATTCCAGGTGTGGCGTTTGCATTTGGAAGCTGTTGCTGTGAACACACAACATGCGGTCAAAGGAGCTCTCAATGGAGGTGAAACAGACCATCCTGAGGCTGAAAAAAAGAAGAACTCCATCAGAGAGATAGCAGAAATGTTAGGAGTGGCCAAATCAACAGTTTGGTACATTCTTTTCTTTCAAAGGTCTTTTTATTATTATTAATTGAAGTATCAATACAATACAAAGTATTAGAAATTTTCATTTTTGTTTCAACCAAACAGTAAAAAACTAGAACTTAAAGCCAACAAATGTAAATGCTTCAAAGCACAAAAACCTTTAAATAAACAATAAAAAAAAAAAAAAAATACAAAGAAAAATTGTGTGTGTGAAGTGGGGGTGGGGTAAAGGGGATATGAGCTACTCAGAAACTATAATCGTGGGTCTTTCAAAGAAATCAAGAAACGGGCGCCATAATTTATAGAATTTGTTTTCAGAGCCACAGACTGTATCTGATTTTTTCTAAATCCAAACAGGACATTATATCTTTTATCCACTGTAAATGTGAAGGGGGCGAAGAGTCTTTCCACTTCAGTAATACAGCACGTCTGGCCAATAATAATGAAAATTTGAATACTTTTAATTTGGAACTTGGCAAGACAAGTTCTGGAGCCACACCAAAAATGGCGCATAATGGATCAGGTTTAATTTGATATTGCAGGACTTCAGACATAGTGATAAAAACAAAATGCCAAAAATTCATCAATGCAGGGCAGGACCAATACATGTGAAGCAAAGTGCCAGGAGCGCTACCACACTTTTCACAAGTTGGGTCTATATCCGAGTAAATACGTGCTAACTTAACCTTGGACAGGTGCATCCGGTGTACAATCTTAAATTGAATAAGAGCGTGACGAGCACATATTGATACAGTGTGAACCTGGCCAAGAATAGAGTCCCACAGTTCATCAGTAAAAGTAAAATTAAGATCTTGTTCCCAGTTCAATTTGATAGCGGCCAGAGAAGAAGATTGTAAATTTGAAATTAAATTATATAAAACTGACATTACCCCCTTAGAAGTTGGTTTAACTAATAAAAAATCATCTAGAGGATTATCAGAAGGTTTTTGAGGGAATTGTTTTGTCATGGTTTGCACATAATGTCTGACCTGGAGGAAGCGGAAAAAATGTGTAGAAGTGATGTCGAATTTGGTGGAAAGTTGAGAAAAACTTGCAAATTGACCATCAAAATATAAATCCGCAAAAGATTTTAAACCTTTTCTGTGCCATATATGAAATGCACTATCAATAGTTGATGGGGTAAATAAATGATTTGCGGCAATTGGACTTCTAATGGAAAAAAACTGAAGACCGAAATTTTTCCTGAATTGAGACCAAATTCTAAGAGACTGACGAACTACTTTATTATTACCCAGTGTAGACAAAGCAAGGGGAAGTGGTGAACCTAAAATTGCTGGTAGGGAAGTTTGATTGTCCACATGTGACTCCATAAGGATCCAAATAGGTGATTTGGGTTCCAGATAAAAATGTTTCCAATATAACATGCACCTGATATTTGCTGCCCAGTAGTAATATTGAAAGTTAGGCAGAGCCATGCCACCTACTGATTTGGGTCTTTGAAGAAAAACTTTCCTCAATCTCGGATGTTTACCATTCCAAATAAATGAGGTAATCAGAGAGTCCAAAGACTTAAAAAAGGATTTAGGAATAAAAATGGGGAGACATTGAAACAAATATAAAAACTTTGGAAGTAACATCATTTTTACAGAATTGATTCTGCCAATTAAAGACAAGGATAGTGGGGACCATTTGGAAAGTATTAACTTGCACTGGTCAAGTAAGGGGAGAAAATTATTTTTAAACAAGTAATTAAATTGTTTAGTGACACATATCCCAAGATAATTAAAATGATCAATAACAACCTTGAAAGGAAAATTTTCAAAATCCTGAACTTGAATCTTTTCATTAATCAGAAACAGTTCACTCTTATTAAGATTAATTTTATAACCAGAAAACCTACTAAAACTATCCAAAATATTAAGTATAGCGGGTAATGAAGTAAGTGGGTTGGAGAGAAATAATAAAAGATCATCAGCATAGAGTGAAACCCTATGCTCAATGCCACCCCTACGAATGCCTAGAAAGTCCCGGCTCCCACGGATTGCAATAGCTAACGGCTCAACTGCCAAGGCAAAGAGCAACGGGCTTAAAGGACAGCCTTGCCTCGTACCACGGTAAAGTCTAAAATAGTCAGAATAGCGACAATTAGTTAACACTGAAGCTAAAGGACTAGCATAGAGAAGTTTAATCCAGGAACAGAAGGAAGGACCAAAACCGAACCTCTCCAAAGTAAAAAAACAAATACTCCCACTCAACCCTATCGAATGCCTTTTCAGCGTCCAAACTAATAAGACATTCAGGTATGTTGTGGTGAGGAGTATAAATAATATTAAACAACCGCCGCAAGTTAAAAAAAGAATGGCGATTTTTAATGAAACCGGTTTGGTCCTGTGAAATTATAAAAGGAAGAATCTTTTCCAACCTTGAAGCTAACAACTTTGACAAAATTTTAACATCGGTATTTAACAAGGAAATAGGCCTGTAAGAAGCACAATCAACAGGATCCTTATCCTTTTTAAGCAACACAGTGATACAGGCCTGATAGCATGAAGGAGGAAGTGTACCAGAGTCAAGCGACTCTGTAAAAACTTGACAAAGGAAAGGGGCGAGGTCATCAGAGAATTTTTTTAAAAAATCAGCGGAAAACCCATCAGGTCCTGGAGATTTTCCTGATTGCATGGATGATATTGCCAGCTGAATTTCTTCTTTTGTGATGGGAGCTTCTAAAATTTGCCGAGATTCTGAAGAAATCGAAGGAATATCAATAGAATCAAAAAAAATTTCCAAATCCTTTAAGTTTGTTGTATATTCTGAGGTATATAATTTGGAATAAAATGACCTGAAAATATCATTAATCGCTTGTTGGTCAGATGTCACCTCTCCTTTATCTGTCCTAACTCCAGTAATAATTTGCTTAGCTCTAATACCACGTAGTTGATTAGCTAGAAGTTTACTGGTTTTTTCGCCATGTTCATAAAATTCACTCTTGTTCCTTATTAAACAACCTTCAATTTGTCGAGTAGAAAGTAAATTAAGTTTAGTTTGTAATGTCATACGTTCCTTGTACAGAGCGGGTGATGGAGATTGAGCATATTGTCTGTCAATGTCCAGGATTTGATCTAAAAGAGCCTTCTGTTCCTGTATTAAGGATCGTCTTTTAAATGCTGCCAATGAAATAAATTCCCCCCTAAGAAATGCCTTCATGGCTTCCCATATCGTTTTATTTGACATACCAGGAGTTTTATTTTCTTTCAAAAAAAAATTAATTTTAGAAGAAATATTCGCAACCAATTTTTCATCTGTAAGTAATAATGGATCCAATCTCCAATGCTTTCTCATGGAGTCACATCCATGGAGGATCATTTTAAGTACAAGAGGGGCATGATCAGAAACCGAGATGCTATCATAACTGCAAGAGCAAAGGTTATTAATTAATAAATTGTCAACAAAAAAATAATCTATTCTGGTATAAGTATGGTGTACGTGAGAGAAAAAAGAATAGTCCCTGCCGTTAGGATGTAAAAAAACGCCAAGGATCTGTAAGGCTATATTCCTCAAGAAAAGACTTAACATAAGTTGCAGATTTATTAAGACTAGCAGGTTTTGAAGATGAGCGATCTAAGATCGGATCCATATACAAATTAAAGTCACCCCCAAGAATTAGAGAATGAGTATTTAAATCTAGAAGTTGCGAAAAAAGGTTGCGAAAAAAGTGCACATCATCAAAATTCGGTGCATACAGATTAGCCAAAGTGACATGTTTATCGCCAAGTTTACCTGATACTATTACAAATCGTCCATTTTTATCTGATACAACATTAGAGGGAATAAATGGGATATTTCGATCAATAAGAATAGCAGCGCCCCTGGCCTTAGCTTTAAAATTTGAATGAAAAAATTGTCCTGACCAACATTTTGACAAACGCAAGTGGTCGGAATCCTGCAAATGGGTTTCCTGCAAAAACAGTACCCCAGGCTTAAACTGCTTTAGACGTGACATGACTCTCTTTCGTTTAATTGGATGGTTCAACCCCTTCACATTCCAGCTTACCAAAGTAAGATTACTATTCATTCAAAGAGTAAAATTTATATATTATGTTGTGTAGCCCAAAGAAGAATAAAGTGAGGTACGGGTAAAAAAAAAAAAAGGAAGGGGTAAGGGGGGTGTAAATAAAACCATAACAAAAAAACAAAAAAAAAAAAAAATAAATAAAAAAAAAAAATAAAAAAAAAAAAAATAAAAAAATCCAACAACCAAACCTATAACAACACTCCAGCCGGTTGCAAAAAAACAGCAACCGCTCCATCTCCAGCTCTATTTTCATCCTAACAGAATGCTCCCATACAACTGGCTTCAATCCTGCATAATATGAACGTTTTACCCTAAAAAAAAAAAAAAAAAATAAATAAGATAAAATTAAAAAAAAGAATTAAGTAAACAACAACGTATAGGGAGCCAATTTTACCTTGTTTTTAAACATCTGAAAATGCATCAATGTCCAGTCAGTGTAGCTTCAATGAAGTAACAAGCAGCCCAGCGCGGCAGCTGGTCAACCCAGAAATGTCCAGTTCAAGGCGAAAATTGCTGGTTTCTCTCCATAGTTTGCATGAAGCAGGTGGCCTCCGAGACGGACGCCAGCCACTGGTTTTTGCCGTCTGGAAGAGTTATCCGGAGCCTGGCAGGGAAAAGAAGAGAAGGACGAAAACCTCTCTTGTACAACTCGGACATAACCTCCTTATATTCGGCTCGTTGCTTCTGAAC
Source organism: Pholidichthys leucotaenia (assembly GCA_020510985.1). Classification (NCBI taxonomy): domain Eukaryota; kingdom Metazoa; phylum Chordata; class Actinopteri; order Cichliformes; family Pholidichthyidae; genus Pholidichthys; species Pholidichthys leucotaenia. The sequence continues at coordinate 94,750,329 of CM035839.1, forward strand.
GTCGGCGTTATAATCCTCGTAGAACTGAAGTTTATGCCCACGATATTCCAAAGTCCCACGGCGTCTCCGCGCTTCTCTCATCACCAAGTCTTTGGTCCGAAACCGGTGGAAACAAATAATGACAGCGCGCGGCTTCCCATTCGGACTCGGCTTGGACATGAGGCTACGGTGGGCTCTATCCAGCTCTGGGGGAGATGGCAAAGTTTGTGCGCCAAAGACGTCCACCAACAGCCGAGAAAAAAATTCAGATGGCCGTGGACCCACATCAAAGGACTCCGGCAGACCCACCAGACGAATATTCAGCCTCCTGCTTCTTCCCTCCAGGTCAGAAAGTTTGTTTTTCAAAAGTTTGTTCTCCTCCTGTATTGACTCGCATGTAACTTCAAGCGCCGCTAGGCGCTGGCTGACGTCCTCCGCGTTGTTTTCAAGGTCGCCAATGCGTTGCTCCTGGTTCGCCACATCTGCTTGAATTTTGTCCAGCTTACCATTAATAAGTTCAAATGAAGCTTTGAAGTCAGCAGCTATGGACATTCTGTGTTGCTCAAGCAAGGCAACAAGTGCAGGGTTAAGGCTGATACTAGCATCCTCAGCTAAGCTGGTGTTAATATTGTTCCCTGCTGCCTCCTTTTCAGTCTGCTTTCTTGTTTTGGACATATTTCAAAACAGATTCTGCACGTATTAACTGTCCAAAACATTAACAGCTTACAGCAAAATAGGGTTTAAAAAGTAAAGAAAAAAATATAGCAGGAGCCAGCAACGCACACACCTACTCCATTGCCAGCACCTGTTTGGTACATTCTGAGAAAAAAAGAGTGCACTGGGAACTGGGAACTGGGAACTGGGAACTTAAAAAGGCCTGGACGTCCACGGAAGACAACAGTGGTGGATGATCCCAGAATCCTTTCCATGGTGAAGAACAACCCCTTCACAACATCCACTCAAGTGAAGAACACTCTCCAGGAAGTAGGTGTATCAGTATCTAAGTCTACCATAAAGAGAAGACTTCATGAGAGTAAATACAAAGGATTCACCACAAGGTGCAAACCATTAATCAGCCTCAAAAATAGAAAGGCCAGAATTGACTTTGCCAAAAAACACCTGAAGAAGCCAGCCCAGTTCTGGAACAGCATTCTTTGGACAGATGAGACTAAGATCAACCTGTACCAGAATGATGGGAAGAAGAAAGTTTGGAGAAGAATTGGAACAGCTCATGATCCAAAGCACACCACATCTTCTGTAAAACATGGTGGAGGCAGTGTGATGGCATGGGCATGCATGGCTTCCAATGGCACTGGATCACTTGTGTTTATTGATGATGTGACAAAAGACAGAAGCAGCCGGATGAATTCTGAAGTGTATGGGATATACTTTCTGCTCAGATTCAGCCAAATGCAGCAAAGTTGATTGGATGGTGCTTCACAGTACAGACGGACAATGATCCAAAACATACTGCAAAAGCAACCCAGGAGTTTTTTAAAGCAAAGAATTTTTTTTAATTTTTTTTAAAAATTTTGTATACTTTACTGATCCCCAAAGGAGAAATTGAGGGCATCCACCTGGATGGATGAAGCAGCCACGGTACGGCGCTATCCCTTAACCATTCACACACACATTCACACCTAGGGCCACTTTAGAGTCTCCAATTAACCTAACCTGCATGTTTTTGGCCTGTGGGAGGAAACCGAAGAAATCCCGGAGTAAACCCACGCAGATACGGGGAGAAACATGCAAACTCCACACAGATCACCGTTGGTCAGGGGCTGGGATCAAACCAGGGATCCCATGGCCACGGGTGAGTTGCTGTGCTGGCACAGTGCTAACCACTGCTCCACCGCACCGCCCAAGAAGTGGAATATTCTGCAATGGCCGAGTCAATCACCAGATCTCAACCCTATCAAGCATGCATTTCACTTGCTCTAGACAAAACTTAAGGCAGAAAGACCCACAAACAAGCAACAACTGAAGACAGCTGCAGTAAAGGCCTGGCAAAGCATCACAAAGGAGAAAACCCAGCGTTTGGTGATGTCCATGGGTTCTAGACTTCAGGCAGTCATTGCCTGCCAAGGATTCTCAACAAAATATTGAAAAGTAACATTTTACTTAGGGTTATGTTTATTTGTCCAATTACTTTTGAGCCCCTGAAATGAGGAGCGTTTGTATAAAAATGGCTACAATTCCTACATGTTTAATCATATATTTTTGTTCAACCCCTTGAATTAAACCTTAAAGTCTGCACTTCAATTCCGTTGTATTTGTTTCATTTCAAATCCAGTGTGGTGGCATGCAGAGCCCAAATCATGAAGATTGTGTCACTGTCCAAATATTTCTGGGCCTAACTGTAGATCAATATCAGCTGTGGCTATAGCACTGCTGTACTAACATGTTTTAACCAAGGCACTTCAACACAAACATTTATTTTGTAAAAAAAAAAACAAAAAAACCCCCAGCAAAATTAGAGACATTGTGTCAGAAGAGAAGATTTAAACAATGTTTTTTTTGTATGCGCAAGATGGCGCCCACAGTGGTCGCCATGGTGCTTCGTTGTGCCCTTTGTTTGTTTTTGTTTGTCAATTGTGTGTCTGCCTGCTCTTATACCCGTGAAGAGCTTCTAAATATCAGGACTTTCACTCCCACGGACCTACTCCCAGTTTTTTTAGCTCCTGCCGCCGATGTGGTTCATTGCTTGGCTCGAAAAGTGAGACGGCGAAAGAGAGGAAGACGAGCGGGCGCTCTCGTTCGGCTCCGCAGGAGAGGCACGCACACGGCTTTGCCTGGCATATTTCTGTCAAATGCCAATTCTCTCTCTAACAAGGTAGATGAACTAAGACTGCTGATGCATTTTAAAGACCTCTCTACCTCGGCTGCCCTCTGTTTTACTGAGACCTGGCTCAGGGAAAATACACCGGACAGCGCGCTGCGCCTCGAGGGATTTCAGCTGTTTCGTGCTGATCGTGACACAGAGCTCTCTGGTAAATCCTCAGGAGGAGGAGTCTGCTTTTACATCAACAGCAGCTGGTGCTCTGATGTAACGGTAATTTCCAAACACTGTTCTCCCGCCCTGGAATTTCTTTTTATTAACTGCAAGCCATTTTATTCCCCGCGGGAGTTCGCTTCATTCATCCTCGCCGCTGTGTACGTCCCTCCCGACGCGGACGCGCGCGAAGCTCAGCGCGCGCTCGCGGATCACATCCAACATACGGAGCGCACTTTACCGGACTCTCTGGTTATTGTGGTTGGCGACTTTAACCAGAGCAATCTGAGCCACGATCTCCCCCGCTACAAACAGTTTATTAAATGCCCCACCAGAGGAAAAAACACGCTGGATCACTGTTACACCACAGTTAAGGATGCGTATCGCGCTGTTCCCCGCGCTGCGCTCGGACTATCTGATCACGTGATGGTCCACCTCATTCCCACTTACAGACAGAGACTGAAGCTCACTAAACCTGTTGTGAGCACTACGAAGAAATAGACCAGTGAAGCTGAGGAGAAGCTGGAAACGTGCATGGTAATAACTGATTGGGGCATGTTTAAAGGAGCCACGCATGATTTGGATGAGTACACGGACACTGTGAACTCATATATCCACTTTTGTGAGGAGAGCATTCTTCCATCGCGCACCAGGGTGAGGTACTCAAATGACAAGCCCTGGTTCACTGCTAAGCTCAGACAGATCAGGAAGGAGAAGGAAGCAGCGCTGAAAAGTGGAGACAGGGACTGCTACAGGGAGGTTAAATATCGGTTTAACAGAGAGCTGAGGAGAGCTAAATCTGTGTATTCTGAGAGACTCCAGCAGCAGTTCACTGCTAACGACTCTGCTTCTGTGTGGAGAGGACTGAGGCAAATCACCAATTATCGGCCTCAGGCTCCTAGAGGCCAGGATGACAAAGCCCTTTGTCTAAGACTATCCCAACACTATGCCCATTTTGACACCTCGTCAGCTGTGTCCAGCTCCCCCCCTCCCTCCAGCTCCACAGCCTCCACGGTCCCTACTTCATCAAAGGCAGCCCCCCCTCCCCCCCTGCCCTTGTCATCAGTGAGCAGGACGTGCTCAAACAGTTCTCCAGACTGAACCCGCGCAAGGCCCCTGGTCCGGACGGCGTGTCTCCCTCCACCCTGAGACACTGTGCGAAAGAGCTGGCTCCTGTCTTCACAGACATTTTTAACACCTCCCTTAAGCTATGCCACGTGCCGACCTGCCTCAAATCCTCCACCATCATCCCTGTCCCCAAGAAGCCACGGATCACTGGACTTAACGACTACAGACCTGTAGCGCTCACCTCTGTAGTCATGAAGACCTTTGAGCGCCTGGTCCTGCTTCACCTCAAGTCCATCACCACTCCCCTCCTGGACCCGCTGCAGTTTGCCTACCGAGCCAACAGGTCTGTGGACGACGCAGTCAACCTGGCCCTCCACTCCATCCTGCAGCACCTGGACTGCCCGGGAACCTACGCCAGGATCCTGTTTGTGGACTTTAGCTCCGCATTCAACACCATCCGCCCCGCTCTGCTCCGGGACAAGCTGTCTCTGCTCAACGTGCCTGACTCCCTCTGCAGGTGGATCACCGACTTCCTGACGGACCGGAGGCAGCTTGTGCGGCTGGGAAAGACTGTCTCAGACTCTGTTAGCATCAGCACCGGATCACCCCAGGGCTGTGTACTTTCCCCCCTACTCTTCTCCCTTTATACCAACTCCTGCACCTCCAGCCACCAGTCTGTCAAGCTGATCAAGTTTGCGGACGACACCACCCTCATCGGGCTCATCTCCAATGGCGACGAGTCCGCCTACAGGAGAGAGGTGGCCCAGCTGGCGTCCTGGTGCAACAACAACAACCTGCAGCTGAACGCTCTGAAGACAGTGGAGATGATTGTGGACTTCAGGAAAGTCACAACCCCTCTGCCCCCCCTCACCCTCACAGGCTCTCCCATCACCACTGCTGATTCCTTCTGCTTCCTAGGCACCACCATCACCAGGGACCTCAAGTGGGAGCCGACCATCAGCTCCCTCATCAAAAAGGCCCAGCAAAGGATGTTCTTCCTGCGGCAGCTGAGGAAGCTCAAGCTACCCACCAAGATGTTAGTGCAGTTCTACACAGCCATCATCGAGTCCATCCTCACCACCTCCATAACCGTGTGGTACGCAGGAGCCACTGCCAGGGACAGACTAAGGCTGCAGCACGTCGTGCGCACTGCTGAGAAGGTGATCGGCTGCAAGCTCCCATCTCTCCAGGATCTGTACATCTCCAGGACCCGGAGGCGTGCTGGCCGGATCATAGCCGATCCTTCACACCCTGGTCACGTACTGTTTGCCCCTCTCCCCTCAGGTAGAAGACTTCGGTCCATTCAGACTAAAACCTCCCGTCACATGAACAGCTTCTTCCCCTCTGCCATCAGACTGCTGAACACTAAGTGACTTATTGACTCTCGTGCACTATGTACAGCAGCTCAACCAGACTCATGTCAATCATCACTGTTTTCTTCTTGCATTACCGACTGCACTATATGGTTCTCCACATTATCTGCTGCTCGCTAATATATTTAAACTGCTGACTAGTATTACTCATTCTTATTCTACACTTTATTGCATGTATAGTTTATTTCTTTTATTTTATCATGTTTAATGTTGCAGCATTGCACCAAGACAAATTCCTAGTTTGTGTACTACATGAACAATGGCAATAAATCTGATTCTGATTCTGATTTTAAGGGCTATAGTATTCAAAAATTAATAGGAAGTGTAGAGGCTAGGGCTGTCACGGTGGAGGAATTTCCCCTGTGGTGACAGTGGATAGCTCAACACTGCTACAGTGGGGAAAAAAAGTATTTAGTCAGCCACCAATTGTGCAAATTCTCCCACTTAAAAGATGAGAGAGGTCTCCAATTTTCATCATAGGTATACCTCAACTATGAGAGACAAAATGAGAAAAAAAAATCCAGAAAATCACATTGAAGGATTTTTAATGAATTAATTGGTAAATTCCTCGGTAAAATAAGTATTTGGCCAATAACAAAAGTTCATCTCTATACTTTGTTATATACCCTTTGTTGGCAGTGACAGAGGTCAAATGTTTTCTGTAAGTTTTCACAAGGTTTTCACACACTGTTGCTGGTATTTTGGCCCATTCCTCCATGCAGATCTCCTCTAGAGCAGTGATGTTTTGGGGCTGTCACTGGGCAACACGGACTTTCAACTCCCTCCAAAGATTTTCTATGGGGTTGAGATCTGGAGACTGGCTAGGCCACTCCAGGACCTTGAAATGCTTCTTACGAAGCCACTCCTTTGTTGCCCGGGCAGTGTGTTTGGGATCATTGTCATGCTGAAAGACCCAGCCACGTTTCATCTTCAATGCCCTTGCTGATGGAAGGAGGTTTTCACTCAAAATCTCATGATACATGGCCCCATTCATTCTTTCCTTTAAACGGATCAGTCGTCCTGGTCCCTTTGCAGAAAAACAGCCCCAAAGTATGATGTCTTCATCCCCATGCTTCACAGTAGGTATGGTGTTCTTTCTCCTCCAAACACGACAAGTTGAGTTTTTACCAAAAAGTTCTATTTTGGTTTCATCTGACCATATGACATTCTCCCAATCCTCTTCTGGATCATCCAAATGCTCTCTAGCAAACTTCAGACGGGCCTGGACATGTACTGGCTTAAGCAGGGGGACACGTCTGGCACTGCAGGATTTGAGTCCCTGGCGGCGTAGCGTGTTACTGATGTAGCCTTTGTTACTTTGGTCCCAGCTCTCTGCAGGTCATTCACTAGGTCCCCCCGTGTGGTTCTGGGATTTTTGCTCACCGTTCTCGTGATCATTTTGACCCCATGGGGTGAGATCTTGCGTGGAGCCCCAGATCGAGGGAGATTATCAGTGGTCTTGTATGTCTTCCATTTTCTAATAATTGCTCCCACAGTTGATTTCTTCACACCAAGCTGCTTACCTATTGCAGATTCAGTCTTCCCAGCCTGGTGCAGGTCTACAAATTTGTTTCTGGTGTCCTTTGACAGCTCTTTGGTCTTGGCCATAGTGGAGTTTGGAGTCTGACTGTTTGAGGTTGTGGACAGGTGTCTTTTATACTGATAACGAGTTCAAACTGGTGCCATTAATACAGGTAATGAGTGGAGGACAGAGGAGCCTCTTAAAGATGAAGTTACAGGTCTGTGAGAGCCAGAAATCTTGCTTGTTTGTAGGTGACCAAATACTTATTTTACCAAGGAATTTACCAATTAATTCATTAAAAATCCTTCAATGTGATTTTCTGGATTTTTTTTTCTCATTTTGTCTCTCATAGTTGAGGTATACCTATGATGGAAATTGGAGACCTCTGTCATCTTTTAAGTGGGAGAACTTGCACAATTGGTGGCTGACTAAATACTTTTTTGCCCCACTGTATATGCGGTATTATTGCAAATGTTTTTAGGACCCTGTGGTCTCGTAATTTAAACAGGGTTCGTAACTTGTGTGGCAAACGATGGAAACTGTGAGAAACTCGCTGCACCTCCGCTCTCAACTTTATGTGCATGTGTGACAATTGTGTGGAGCTCCTGTCTTACTAGGGATGAACTGCCGATTCTGTTAAAAAAAAAAAAAAAACATGATCATTTTCATAAAGCAGTGGCAGTAACTCCAGTATTTCAACTACAGGGTGTGTGGACTGGTTGGAGACTGCAGCAGCATTCAGCTTATTTAAACAGGACAACCTCCGTACAGGACCCTGCGTGGCTCTTGTCTCCATAATTTTTGGATTTTTGCCACTGTCCGAAAAATCACGTTCAAACAAGGAATGCACTATGCAGTAGTTGTTTTGCTCTCGGAGCTCAGTTGTCAGGATCATAAACACTCCGCTCAGAAGGAAATAACACGCTCTGTGCCCTTTCAGTGCTCACTGTCACGGCTGTATTTAGCAATTAATCCAAACGCTTCCGCCACTAATTGCCTGCTGGAATCTGTCAAGACAGTGCCCCACACGGTGCTGGTGGTGGCAGCACCCGGTGCTTCCACAGCACCGGGTGCAAACATACTGTTGGCAATAAAAATACACTTAACATTCAACAATTTATTTAATAATCAATAGGCGCACATAGGTGAACAATGAAATTTAGCCACACATACAAACAAAGTGAACACCACGGTTGTTGCAGTTGCTCGTTATTCTCCGCGGTAGGCTTGTCCATAGCGCGGTACTACATAAATGCGGTTATCACAACAGTCCTAGTAGAGGCCCTTCCTTTGAATGACTTCAGCACATCTGTGCCCACAGGACATCACTAGTTTCTCACACTGCTCTGATTTGATCTTGGTCCATTCTTCTTACAGTCTCTTCCACAGTTCGGTAACTGCACTGGGTTTCTTAGCCATTACTTTGTCATCAAGGGTTTTCCAGAGAATCTCTATGGGGTTAAGATCTGCATTCTGGGCTAGCCATTTCATTGTTTCAATATTGTTAAGATTCAAGGAACTGTTTAACCCATTTTGCAGTGTGATGGGGGCATTGTCTTGCATGGAAATTGTGGGCTGATAGGGAGACAACTGCAGTGAAGGAATTGCATGTTGCCAAAGGAGGTTCACATAAACGTTTGCATTCACCCTGCTATGTAGCTGTACAAGAGGCCCAACTCCTGCTGCAGAAAACATCTGCCAAACTGAGACACTTCCTCCTCCAAATTTAAATAACTTCTTTATACACTTTAGGTTCAGTTTTCCCCAGTCTGACACCTAACATACTGTTTCCCATCAGACCCAAATACACTGAACTTACTCTTATCACTTAACTGCACTCTGGATCAGTTCTCCTCTGTCCACACAACATGCTCCTTAGCAAAGTCTAGCCTTTTTATTCTTTCTGCTGATGAGAGGTTTGGTCACTGCAGAGTGAGCTTTGAGTCCAAATTGTCTTAAATGGTGAGACACTGTGTGCAGAGACAGATCCTTGCCCTGTTCAGCAGTGAACTGGAAAGCAATTCCAGCTGCACTGTTGAACCAATTCCCCACTGACAGTCTTTGCATAATCCTGTCCCTTAAACCAGAGCAGTGTGAGAAACTAGTGATGTCCTGTGGACGCAGATGTGCTGAAGTCATTCAAAGCAAGGGCCTCTACACTTCCTATTAATTTTTGAATCCTATAGCCCTAAAAAAAAAGTTAAAATTTTCTGACACAGTTCTCTAATTTTGCTCACTTTTTTAAAAAAATAAATGTTTGTGTTGAAGTGGCCTTGGTTATTTAAAAAACAAACATGCTAATACAGCATGTGGTATAGCCACAGCTGCTATTCTGTCAAATTTTGAACAACGAAAAATAACAATATTTCAGAATAAATCAAGTATTAATACACTGTTCTCTAATTTTGATCTCCACTGTACAATTAAAGAAACAAAACATATTCATGATCCACTGAGTTAAACTGTAACCCAGTTTCCAAAAAAAGTCTGGGGCATTCAGTACTTTAAGTGGGCCAGGAGACACCATCGCAGAGAATTTTACCCTCTACCATACCAAGTCTCTTTTCAGCATACCGCGAGTTCTCACAAGCTGCAGGTACTCTCTCCTCTCCTTTTCACATCAGAAATTCTCTGTGCAATTATTAATGGCATCTAAATTACACTACCCAGGGTTCACAATGTGAAGCTGGCCTCATTTTATTCACAGCTGGCACAGAGGTGTTAACAAAATCAACTATAGCTCTCTGACAAGTACTGATGCAGATCAGGAGCAGAGGTGGGGCCACTGTTTGTGTATTATGCAGTATACACTACTCACAAAAAGTTAGGGATATTCTGCTTTCAGATGAAATATCAGGATGCACCTAAAATGCACTATAACCTTTGCAGGTGAACTTAATTTGATCTTCACTAACCTTTTGAATGCACACGTCCAACTGTTCAGTGTTTCAATTCTTTTTGCATAACTTGCTGTTCTCTAACAAGGTGCTTAACGGCAAACTTCACAACAGGTGTCTGATCCATGAATCAATCAATAAATTTTCTGGTTCAATTTAGAATTAGTATTTAAACAGTTCTCTTCATCATGCTGTTCACATTTTGACATCAGGAGACCAAGACAACACCCAACAACTGATCAACAGTACCTCGCCATTGCGAGGCTTCAAACAGGATGTTCTCAGAGGGAAGTGGCCACTGAGCTCAGAGTGTCATCAGCAGCATGCAACAGGGATACAGAGAGACTGGAAGAGTCACAGAAAGGCATAGAAGTTGACGTCCTTTGGGCACAACCAACACTGATGACCTCTTCATTGTGAACAGTGCCCTGCAGAACTGGATGATGAATGCTACTCAACTTCAGGCACATTTAAAGAAGATGAGAGGCACCCAAGTGTCACGTCAGACCATTCAAAACTATTTACATTAGTGTGGACTGTGTGGGCAGCACGGTGGTGCAGTGGTTAGCACTGTGGCAGCACAGCAAGAAGGTCACGGGATCGATTCCACCCCTGACCATCGTGGATTTGATCCCACCCCTTGACCATCAGTGACTCTTCTGTGTGGAGTTTGCATGTTCTCCCCGTGTCCGCGTGGGTTTACTCCGGGTACTCCGGTTTCCTCACACAGGCCAAAGACATGCAGGTTAGGTTAACTGGCATCAACTGGGGATTCTAACTTGTCCTTAGGTATGAATGTGAGAGTGAATGGTTGTCTTGTCTCTTTGTGTTGGCCCTGTGATGGACTGGCGATCTGTACAGGGTGTACCCTGCCTCTTGCCCAAAGATGCTGGGATAGGCTCCAGCCCCCCGCGACCCGAAAAGGATTAAGCGGTAGAAGATGGCTGGATGGATGGATGGTCTATGTGCTAGATGACCTGCAAGGGTACCTGACCACACCACCAGGCACAGACGTCATCATCTTGCATGGGCCAGGGAGCATTTACACTGGACAAGGGACCAGTGGGCCTCAGTGGTGTTCTCTGATAAAAGTCAATTCAAGATGAGCAGAAATGATGGCCACCAACGATGTTGGAGACATCAAGGAGAGCGCTATGCATCAGCCACTATTGTCACCAGACAAGCCTTTGGTGGTGGTGGTACAGTCTGGGCAGGTGTGTCTAGTCAATACAGAACTGCCCTACACCTTGTGAATGGTACAGTGACAAGTTGATATTACTTGAATAACATCATTAATCCAGTCACTGCGCCCCTGCATGAACAACACAGGCCTAATTTCATCTTCATGGATGACAATGCTCCAGCTCATCAATGTTGCATCATTGAGGAATGGCTGCTGGAGGCTGGGGTACCTCAAACGGAGTGGCCTGCACTTTCTCCAGACCCAATTCCCATAGAAAACCTATGGGATCAGCTGAGTCGCCATGTAACCTGCACCCCACAACCTCAATGACCTGTGGGCCACCCTTCAAGAAGAATGGAATGCTATGCCTCAGCAGACAATAAGTCAACTTGTGAACAGCATGAGACATCGCTGTCAAGCTGTAATTGATGCTCAAGGGCACATTACAAGTAATTGAGACACTGACATTTTTTGTTGTGGTATATCCACCATGGTTGTTGGCTTCTGTTTCAATAAATTGCTTAAGATGAGGAAATCGCCATTGTATGCTTTGACTTAAATACGCTACTTTCATGATATTATATCACCGTAGTGTGAACTTTTTACATTTTCCATGTTACCCGAAAGCCAAATATCCCTAACTTTTTGTGACTAGTGTGTGTGTGTGTGTGTGTGTGTGTGTGTGTTTATATATACAGTGGGGTAAAAAAGTATTTAGTCAGCCACCAATTATGCAAGTTCTCCCACTTAAAAGATGAGAGAGGTCTCCAATTTTCATCATTGGTATACCTCAACTATGAGAGACAAAATGAAAAAAAAATAATCCAGAAAATCACATTGAAGGATTTTTAATGAATTAATTGGTAAATTCCTCAGTAAAATAAGTGTTTGGTCACCTACAAACAAGCAAGATTTCTGGCTCTCACAGACCTGTAACTTCTTCTTTAAGAGGCTCCTCTGTCCTCCACTCGTTACCTGTATTAATGGCACCTGTTTGAACTCACTATCAGTATAAAAGACACCTGTCCACAACCTCAAACAGTCAGACTCCAAACTCCACTATGGCCAAGACTAAAGAGCTGTCAAAGGACTCCAGAAACAAAATTGTAGACCTGCACCAGGCTGGGAAGACTGAATCTGCAATAGGTAAGCAGCTTGGACTGAAGAAATCAACTGTGGGAGCAATTATTAGAAAATGGAAGACATACAAGACCACTGATAATCTCCCTCAATTTGGGGCTCCACGCAAGATCTCACCCCGTGGGGTCAAAATTATCACGAGAACGGTGAGCAAAAATCTCAGAACCATATGGTGAGACCTAGTGAATGACCTGCAGAGAGCTGGGACCAAAGTAACAAAGGTTACATCAGAAACACACTACGCCGCCAGGGAATCAAATCCTGCAGTGCCAGACATGTCCCCCTGCTTAAGCCAGTACATGTCCAGGCCCGTCTGAAGTTTGCTAGAGAGCATATGGATGATCCAGAAGAAGATTGGGAGAATGTCATATGGTCAGATGAAACCAAAATAGAACTTTTTGGTAAAAACTCAACTTGTCGTGTTTGGAGGAGAAAGAACACCATACCTACTGTGAAGCATAGGGGTGGAAACATCATACTTTGGGGCTGTTTTTCTGCAAAGAGACCAGGACGACTGATCCGTGTAAAGGAAAGAATGAATGGGGCCATGTATCATGAGATTTTGAGTGAAAACCCCCTTCCACCAGCAAGGGCATTGAAGATGAAACGTGGCTGGGTCTTTCAGCATGACGATGATCCCAAACACACCGCCCGGGCAACAAAGGAGTGGCTTCGTAAGAAGCATTCCAAGGTCCTGGAGTGGCCTAGCCAGTCTCCAGATCTCAACCCCATAGAAAATCTTTGGAGGGAGTTGAAAGTCTGTGTTGCCCAGCGACAGCCCCAAAACATCACTGCTCTAGAGGAGATCTGCATGGAGGAATGAGCCAAAATACCAGCAACAGTGTGTGAAAACCTTGTGAAAACTTACAGAAAACGTTTGACCTCTGTCATTGCCAACAAAGGGTATATAACAAAGTACTGAGATGAACTTTTGTTATTGACCAAATACTTATTTTACCGAGGAATTTACCAATTAATTCATTAAAAATCCTTCAATGTGATTTTCTGGATTTTTTTTTCTTATTTTGTCTCTCATAGTTGAGGTATTCCTACGATGAAAATTGGAGACCTCTCTCATCTTTGAAGTGGGAGAACTTGCACAATTGGTGGCTGACTAAATACTTTTTTACCCCACTGTATATATACATTTTTTTGTGTGTGTGTGTGTGTGTCCACCACCACTCTAGCTGCCTGCGATGGTACGGGTCCACCTGGGGCTTTGTTGATGGAAGGTCCCCTTGGGCAAACCCGACATTGTTTATGGAGGTAATTTCCGCGACCCTCTGATATCATGTAAAAACAATAATTTGCTCTGTGTGTTACTGAACATGAAAAGTTCCACACACATCCACCTCCTCTCTCCCTGTGACAGAGTGTTACCCAGACAGACACAGATGAGGTTAAAAAAAAATAAAAACATTGCTGACATTAAAAAAACTGCAAAGGAATTCTGTCATGTAGAATTAATTATATTTTCTGTACCTTTTTAAGGGTTACAGTTTGAAACTTTTTTAAATTTTTTTTTATTTAAGTTTTTGTAAAGGGTACACATGTCATTACAGCATTGCATTGTTTACATTTTCATCACGTTCCATTTTTTTTTGTTTTTTGACAACATTGGAAGAATAATTATTACAACACCCTGTTTTTTTAAGTGAAAGAAAAAGAGAAATTAAAGAAAGAACAAAAAAAAACCAAACAAAAAACAAAGCAAGAAAAAACAAAAAACAAAAACAAAACAAAAGAACAAAAAAAATAAATCAAATCAAATCAAAAATAAATAAATAAATAAAAATAAAAGAGCATCTGAGTAGCTTTGGAACAAAGAGAGGTGCCATTATTGAAATGGTATTTGTCAAAGATTAGATCTGATGGAAGACACATATGCGTTCCAGGGTTGCCAAAAGCTCAAGAACCCATCCTTGTCCTGTCTCAGTGCGAATGTCAACTTTTCCATCGAGTAAATGTCTTGAATCACGTTAATCCAAACTTCAGGTGTAGGACAATCCTTCAACATCCATTTTTTAGTTAGAGCTTTTTTACTTGCCAGTATTAAAACAGTGAATAAGTATTTTTCTCCTCGTCTTTCCAGTGAGTCCGGTAGTAAACCCAAATATAAAGTTACAAAAGAAAAGGGGACTGCTATTTTGAATATTTTCCCCAATATTGTCTGTACATTGGTCCAATATTGGTGGATAACTGGGCATGACCAAAACACACGAAAATGATATGCAGTCTCTTCACCACACAAGCGCCAACAATTCAACCCCTTACGAGTAAATTTGTTTTGTGCAGGTGTTCTGAAAAGTCTTATCAAATTTTTCCATCCAAATTCTCTCCACTGCAGGGATAAGGTACTTTTCCATTGCTGTTTATTTAGCTTTTCCCATATTTCCAGTTGTAAAGTGAAATTCCCCTCTTTTTCCCATCTCTCTTTTATATATGATGTGCTGTCTCCTTTTAAGTCTTGAAGACCTTGGTATATTTTAGAAATGTATCTGATCCCTTTATATGCCATTAAGAAGACCTTCAGAACACCTGACTGGGCCCTTTCCAAATCCTCCTTTTTAAGTATATTGTTTATGTGGTGTCTAAGCTGAAAGAACCTGTAAAGGTCTTGATTTATTAGACCTTGTTTTTTCAAATCTTCAAAACTTCTTAAAATTTGCCCTTTAAAAAAACTGTAATGTTTTATCAGTCCGTTCTCTTTCCACTTTTTAAATCTAGTGTCTGTTTTATTAGGAGTAAAGTCTTGATCATAGGCAATCCATTGCAGTAATCGATAGGGTTCTTTAGTTTGATTCTCTCTGACTATCTTAAACCAAATTTTTAGCGGGGTCTCTATCCACGGGTTAGTGTTATTCAAAAGTTTAGGTAAGGCATTGTTCCCTATTATCGCCTGTAGGGGGATGCCACTTGTTATTTGGCATTCCATCTCCTTCCATTGTGCAGTGTAGACTGGGTTACATATCTCTACTAAAGTTTTAATTTGCGCGGCTTTAAAACAGTCCCTGATATTTGGCAGCACGAACCCACCTTTGTCTTTGTTTAGCTGTAGGGTTCTATATCTGATTCTAGGTCTCTTGCCCTGCCATATGAATCTTGAGATCCTTCCGTCCAGTTCTTGCCATGTTTTTTTGGGAGGTTCTACCGGTATTGTTTGGAAAAGGTATAGAAGACGTGGAAGTATATTCATTTTGACTGCTTCAATTCTTTGTGCGGTACCCAAGAATGGTATCATATTCCATCTTGCTAGATCAGATTTTATTTTTGCCACCAGTGGATCATAGTTTTAGTGTTTCGGGATATTGACCCCCAGATATTTCATAGATTCCATCTCCCAGTTAGTTTTGAGTTTGCTTAGTAAATATTGATTTGGGTCATAGCTGAATGTTAAAACTTGGGTTTTATGCATGTTTAATTCGTACCCCGATAAATGTCCACACTCTGAAAAAACTGAGATTAGTTCTGGAAAAGAGGTGTGCGGCTGCCCCAGGTATATTAAAATGTCATCAGCAAAGAGTGCTATTTTATGTTCCTTCTGACCAAGTGTAATACCTTGAATTTTTTGATTCTGTCTTATCCATTGGCTCAGAGGTTCTATGAAGATTGCAAAGAGCAGTGGAGACAAGGGGCAGCCCTGACGACATCCTCTTTCCAGCTCAAAAGATGATGATAATTTTTTTTTTTTTTTGTTACTTATTTGTACCCGTAGGTAGACTTGGTTTGCAGTCTGGTGACAAGCCACCGGCTGCTGGTCGCTGCGTGCGCGAGCGCCCTAAACCTACATGTTTTTGGTAAGCGGGAGGAAACCGGAGAAATCCCGGAGTAAACCCGCGCAACACGGGGAGAACATGCAAACTCCACACAGCTCACTGTTGGTCGGGGGCTGGGATCAAACCCACGATCTCATGATCCCCGCGATCCCCCGGCCGAGGGTAAAACTGTGCTGCCACAGTGCTAAACCACTGCGCCACCGTGCAGCCCCAATTTACCAATTTACCAATTACCCAACCCCAATTTACCGTTAATCCTTATTTTAGCTGTTGGTTTTTTTATATAATGCCTGGATAGTTCTAATGAAGTTGTAATGAAAATTGAAACTGGATAAGATTCTATATAGGAAAGACCAGTCAACCGAATCAAATGCTTTTTTCAGCATCTAATCCCAATATGGCTGCATTTAAGTTATATTTTTTTATATGATGAATTATGTGTAAAGTGCGTCTAATGTTGTCTTGTGTCTGTCTTTGTCTCATAAAACCTGTTTGGTCTAAATGAATTAAGTCTGTCAGTATATTTTCTAACCTTTTGGCGAGGATAGTGGTAAAAAGCTTATAGTCCTGATTTAACACACTGATTGGTCTGTAGTTGGAGCAGTCTAGTTTATCCTTTTCAGGTTTAGGTATGACTGCAATGACCCCTTCTCTCCAGGAGGGGGGGATTTCCCCTGTGTGGAGGACACAGTTAAATGTTTTCAGGAGGAGAGGAGATAGTTGCTGTTTTTGTGGCCTCGGCGCCACACCAGTCGGCTGCCTTTTGCAACAGCGGCTCGATTCCGAGTCTTTTTCCCTTCCTCTCTCTTTTGATCCGTCTTTTTTTTTTCACCCCACTTATATCACGGACACACAGATCGTCCTAAATGTCTCCTGAGCCGGTGGACGGAGCCACTGTTTATAGCAGGATACGATACAGCAGAGAACAGCTGCTAGCATTCAACCGCCACCCGGTCCCATTGGAAAAACTCGACATACCGAGAGAACTGAGGCGAAAACGCCGCGGCTGCCGGGCTGGAGTAAGGCGGAGGACAAAAAATATAAGGTACAGACCCTCCCTTCCATCTGTTGTCATGGGAAATGTACGGTCGATACTGGGAAAGTTAGATGAGCTAGCGGCTATCTCCCGTTATGATAGCACATACCGGGAGTGCTCTCTCCTTTTGTTTACTGAGACGTGGCTAACTGAACTAGCAGCAGATGCTAACATTGAGCTGGAGGGTTTTCACATGATACGAGCTGACCGAACACCAGACAGTGGCAAGGCTAGGGGCGGTGGAGTGATAATGTATGTTAACAACAACTGGTGCAGACCGGGACATATCACTGTTAAACAACGACACTGCAGCAAAGACATTGAGTTGCTAGCTGTTAGCATGAGGCCTACATATCTCCCGAGAGAACACTCACACGTGATCTGCATTGTTGTTTATGCAAATCCGACGGCGAATGCTGGGACAGCACGTGACGTCATCCATTCAGTAACCAGCAGGCTGCAGACAGAACACCCAGATGCTCTTCTCCTCATCTCAGGCGATTTCAACCATGTTTCACTGTCTCCCATTCTACCCACGTTCACCCAGTATGTCACATGCCACACTAGAGACAATAAAACACTGGATTTATTCTACGCAAACACTAAGGAGGCGTACACCTCATCACAACTCCCCCCACTCGGGAGATCGGATCACAACTTGGTTCATCTCCGGCCGGTGTACAAACCCCTAGTGCACAGACAACCTCCGGCCATGCACACTGTGGAGTTATGGTCTGAGGAGACAATGGACACCCTAAAGGGCTGTTTTGAAGCCACCGCCTGGAAGCAGCTCTGCGATCCACATGGTGAGGACATCGATGGCCTCATTCACACCTTCACGGGCTACCTCAGCTTCTGTGTGGACAAATCCGTTCCCACCAAGACCATACGGCGTCACTCAAACAACAAACCCTGGATCAACCCTGAGATAAAAACACTTCTGAGAGAGAAGAAGAGGATCTTCAGGTCAGGGAACAGGGAGATGCTGAAGTCCGTACAGAGGGAGCTGAGGAGAAAGATCAGAGAAGGCAAGGACAGCTTCAGGAAGAAGATGGAGGACAAGCTGCAACAGAGCGACATCAGCGGGGTCTGGAGAAACCTCAAAACCATCTCGGGGCTCCAGAATACCTCCCCCCAGGCCACAGGGGGCAGGGAGTGGGCGAACAACCTGAATCTGTTTTTCAATAGATTTGACCAACCGCCCTCCCCCCTGACTGCACAACAACCACTGCTGCCTCTAAAGAAATCAAGTCCTGCTGCCCACTCCCCACTCCACCAACACCCCCCCACTCCCAACACACAGCCCCCCATCCTGACCCTGACCAGGACCCAGGTGAGGACGGAGCTGAGGAAGATCAAGGCGAAGAAGGCGCCGGGACCGGACGGCATCAGCGCAAAGCTCCTCAAGTCCTGTGCAGACCAGCTGTGTGGGATTGTGACGTATATCTTCAACATGAGCCTGAAACTGGGGAGGGTACCACAGCTGTGGAAAACATCTTGTGTGGTACCTGTACCAAAAACTTCCCACCCCAAAGACCTGAACAGCTACAGACCGGTGGCCTTGACGTCCCACTTGATGAAGACCCTGGAGAGACTGCTCCTTGCTCACCTCCGCCCCCTGGTGGAACCAGCGATGGATCCACTCCAGTTCGCCTACCAGCATGGCATTGGGGTGGAGGATGCGGTGATCTTCCTCCTTCACCGTTCTCTGTCCCACCTGGAGAAGCCCGGGAATATGGTGAGGATCATGTTCTTTGACTTCTCCAGTGCTTTCAACACCATACAACCGATGATCCTGAAGGACAAGCTGCTGCGCGCAGGGGTGGACCAGCACCTGTCATCATGGATCCTGGACTACCTCACGAACCGGCCTCAGTTTGTGAGAACCCGGGACTGTGTGTCCGACACGATCATCAGTAGCACGGGGGCCCCCCAGGGAACGGTGCTGGCTCCCTTCCTGTTCACTCTTTATACTGCGGACTTCTCACACAACACAACACACTGCCATCTACAGAAGTTCTCTGATGACTCTGCGATCGTTGGCCTCATCTCCAATGGAGATGAAGCTGAGTACAGAGGGCTTATCCAGGACTTTGTGGACTGGTGCCATCGGAACTGCCTCCAGATCAACGCGAGGAAAACTAAGGAGCTGGTGGTGGACTGCCGCAGGCATGGGCAGCCCCTCACAGTACCAGTAAATATACAGGGAACAGACATCGAGATGGTGACATCCTATAAGTACCTGGGTATTCATCTGAACAATAAACTAGACTGGTCACACAATACTGATGCACTCTACAAGAAGGGACAGCGCAGGCTGTTCCTGCTGAGGAGACTCAGGTCTTTTGGTGTACAAGGGGCGCTGCTGAAGTCATTCTATGACACGGTGGTGGCATCAGCCATCACTTTTGGAGTGGTCTGCTGGGGCAGTGGCATTACTGCAGCCGATAGGAAGAGACTGAACAAACTGATTAAGAAAGCTAGCTCTGTCCTGGGGCAGCGCCTTGATCCGATGGAGGAGATAGGAGAGAGAAGGACGGTGGCTAAACTGTCATCTCTGCTGGAGTCCGAGTTCCACCCTATGCAGGACATACTGAATGCACTGAGGAGCTCATTTAGCAGCAGACTACATCATCCCAGGTGCACAACCGAGAGGTTTCGTAGGTCCTTCCTACCAACGGCTGTCAGACTGTACAACCTAAGCAGGGCTGCTCGCAGAGATAGCAAAAAGACGTAACAAACTAATAGTTTTTTGAATGCAAAAGATGCAATAGACTTACACAATGGTCCCCTCCGGCATACAACTAGGAACTTACCGGTCGCTATGGAGGGTGAGAATATGTATGGGCACATAATCATACCATGTAGGATAACTAAGTAGACGGTTATGCTGTTTCATTCCATCTAGCAACAATGCTCTGCACTGTGTGTGTTTATATATTTACATATTTATTCCATCTAGCTACAATGCTCAGCACTGGGTGTGTTTATATATTTATATATCTACATATTATTCCATCTAGCTACATTGCTCCACACTGTGTGTGTTTATATACTTGCATATTTATTCCACCTAGCTGCAATGCTCCGTACTGTGGGTGTTTATATATTTACATATTTATTCCATCTAGCTACAATGCTCTGCACTGTGTGTTCATATATTCATATATTTATTCCATCCAGCTACAATGCTCTGCACTGTGTGTCTGTGTGTGTGTGTATATATATATATTTTATAGTAATACGTACATATGTATATTAGCTGCTCTTGCTTGCTTGTTTTTTTTTTTTTTTTTCTTGCCTTCTGATTGTTGCTCTGAGTGTTGCTATCCCTGTGCTGTTGCAATCCTGGAATTTCCCCGTTGTGGGACTAATAAAGGCTTATCTTATCTTATCTTAAAGGTTTTGTACCACACTGCTGTATAGCCATCTGCTCCTGGGGATTTGTTAGCTGTAAGTTTCATAATTGCTTTTTCTAACTCTTTAGGTTGTATTTCTGACAGTAGTGTTTTAATTTGTGACTCAGTAAGTTGGGGAAGGTTTAATGTGTTTAGGAATGCTTCGGATGCGTTTTTATGTTTTTTGAGGGAATACAAGTTCTTGTAGTAATTCTCGAAGCTTTTAAGAATATCCTGAATTCTAAATTTTATTTCCTTTGATACTGGGTCTCTGATTTTGTAGACTGCTCTCTCCGTTTGTTGTTTCCTCAATTTATAGGCTAGTAATTTTGCCGATTTGCTGCCTGTTTCATAGTATTTTTGTTTCAGAAATGTAAGTTTCTTCTGGATTGCTATTGTGAAGATCTCATTTATTTGATTTTTAATTTCCTTAATTTTGAGCAAGTCATTAGAATAAGTGTTGTCTTTGTGCTCTTTTTCTAGGTTCTTAAGTTCTGACTCTAATGTGATTAGTTTTTCTTGTCTCAGTTTCTTTTGGCTTGCCAGTTTTGCGATAATCTTTCCCCTTATTACAGCTTTGCATGCATCCCACAGTATTAAAGGGGATACTTCTCCATTATCATTTTCTTCCAAATATCTGAGAATATCTGATTCCAATTCATCTTTCAGGGGTCCTTTCAGCACATTTGAATTTAACCTCCAAGAAAATGTATTATTTGTGTATTTTTGGATACTTAAGTCCATATAGATCGGACTGTGGTCAGAGAGATCCATCAGTCCTATTTTACATGTTTTTACTCTTCCAATGTCTCTATTAAACATAAAAAATAGTCAGTCCTTGAGTATGATGAATGTGGTGCTGAGTAAAATGTATAATCTTTTACACTGGGGTTGAATTCCCTCCACACGTCACAGATTCCCATTTCTTTTAATAGCATCCGAGTTTTTCTACTTTGAGTGTTATTTTGATGTGGAGAATTACCTGATGCATCCCAGTATGGATTCAGTCTTAGATTGAAATCTCCACCACATATCACTAAACCTTGGGCTTTAGTTATCATTAGGTCAAATACATTTTTATAAAATTTCCAGTTAGCCCCCGGAGGTGCATATACAGTGGGGCAAAAAAGTATTTAGTCAGCCACCAATTGTGCAAGTTCTACCACTTAAAAGATGACAGAGGTCTCCAATTTTCATCATAGGTATACCTCAACTATGAGAGACAAAATGAGAAAAAAAAATCCAGAAAATCACATTGAAGGATTTTTAATGAATTAATTGGTAAATTCCTCAGTAAAATAAATATTTGGTCACCTACAAACAAGCAAGATTTCTGTCTCTCACAGACCTGCAACTTCTTCTTTAAGAGGCTCCTCTGTCCTCCACTCGTTACCTGTATTAATGGCACCTGTTTGAACTCGTTATCAGTATAAAAGACACCTGTCCACAATCTCAAACAGTCAGACTCCAAACTCCACTATGGCCAAAACCAAAGAGCTGTCAAAGGACACCAGAAACAAAATTGTAGACCTGCACCAGGCTGGGAAGACTGAATCTGCAATAGGTAAGCAGCTTGGTGTGAAGAAATCAACTGTGGGAGCAATTATTAGAAAATGGAAGACATACAAGACCACTGATAAGCTCCCTCGATCTGAGGCTCCACGCAAGCTCTCACCCTGTGGGGTCAAAATTATCACGAGAACGGTGAGCAAAAATCCCAGAACCACACGGGGGGACCTAGTGAATGACCTGCAGAGAGCTGGGACCAAAGTAACAAAGGCTACATCAGAAACACACTACGCCGCCAGGGAATCAAATCCTGCAGTGCCAGACGTGTCCCCCTGCTTAAGCCAGTACATGTCCAGGCCCATCTGAAGTTTGCTAGAGAGCATTTGGATGATCCAGAAGAGGATTGGGAGAATGTCATATGGTCAGATGAAACCAAAATAGAACTTTTTGGTAAAAACTCAACTTGTCATATTTGGAGGAGAAAGAACACCATACCTACTGTGAAGCATCGGGGTAGAAACATCATACTTTGGGGCTGTTTTTCTGCAAAGGGACCAGGACGACTGATCCGTGTAAAGGAAAGAATGAATGGGGCCATGTATCGTGAAATTTTGAGTGAAAACCTCCTTCCATCAGCATGGGCATTGAAGATGAAACGTGGCTGGGTCTTTCAGCATGACAATGATCCCAAACACACTGCCCGGGCACCGAAGGAGTGGCTTCGTAAGAAGCATTTCAAGGTCCTGGAGTGACCTAGCCAGTCTCCAGATCTCAACCCCATAGAAAATCTTTGGAGGGAGTTGAAAGTCTGTGTTGCCCAGCGACAGCCCCAAAACATCATTGCTCTAGAGGAGATCTGCATGGAGGAATGGGCCAAAATACCAGCAACAGTGTGTGAAAACCTTGTGAAAACTTACAGAAAACGTTTGACCTCTGTCATTGCCAACAAAGGGTATATAACAAAGTACTGAGATGAACTTTTGTTATTGACCAAATACTTCTTTTACCGAGGAATTTACCAATTAATTCATTAAAAATCCTTCAATGTGATTTTCTGGATTTTTTTTTCTTATTTTGTCTCTCATAGTTGAGGTATACCTATGATGAAAATTGCAGACCTCTCTCATCCTTTAAGTGGGAGAACTTGCACAATTGGTGGCTGACTAAATACTTTTTTACCCCACTGTACATTCAGCAGGGTGATATCTTCTCCCTCTAGCCGCCCAAGTACCATATTGATCTCCCTTCTTTATCTTTGTGTTCTGATTTTTTTTCAAATATAATTTTGGTTGAGATCAATGTTGCTACTCTCCTCCTCCTCCCTGACTTTTATGAAGATGAAGAGATCATTTTAAACCCTTGTCTATTGAGTTTAGTGTGCTCCACGTCTGTTAGGTGGGTTTCCTGTAAAAATATTATTCCTGCTTTGTCTTTTTTCATTTTGCCTAGAATCTTGGATCTTTTAACTGGATTCAGGATCCCTTTTACATTATATGAGATTATTTTGGTTACACCCTGTTTCTCCATTGTGTTGTCTTATTTAGTATAACAGTGTGGTGGCCCTCTTTTATGCTACTCAGAAACTGAAAAAACATTAAGAACATAAAAAACATTAAGAACATAGTATATAAAACTTAAAAACAAAAAACTGACAAAAGATCTTCCTGAGCTGAGGCCTTTTTAGTGACCTTAGAAGAGCCTTGATGGTGTGTTGGCTCTGAGGGAAAATCCTCAGATTCCGTTACGTGCTGAGGGCCCTCTCTTACCCCTGTAAGTTGTCCCATGTTTTTAACGTGAATTTCAGATCCCAATCCGAACTTGTAATGATTTTTTTTTTTTTTTATGCCTATACCCTGTGAAATTGTACGCAACCTCCCACCACCATCACAGCAAACAATCACGTTAATACAGTATATGTTAGTGTGGAGAGATCATGTGGTTCATTGTCACATTTCTATTTTAACAATTTTTTTTTTTTAAAGACTTATTTGTTTCTAATATTATGTCTGTTCCATGAAATGTTTTACCACTTGCTGATTCTGCATCTCCTTTAATGTTTGTTACCTTGTAGGAGGAGGGTTGGATGCGCAGATTGACTAAAAATATCGTTATTCCCTCCTGTAAACGGCCAGTTTTTCCTTATAGCTCTGGCGCTGGGTTTCCCGCTGCTGGCCCGTGGATTTTGAGGGTCTCTGTGTGGACCACGTTTGAGCCTTGATTCTTTCGATCGGGTCTGCTGCGGGTTTATACACCGTTACCGGGAGTCCTCTTCTCGCCATATCCGTGGTTGCTTCTTCCGCCGAGTTGTAGAGACACGTCTCATCTCCATAAAACACCCTCAGCTTCGCCGGAAATGGAGTCTGAAAGCGCAGTTTCTTCTCTCGTAGCACCTTTTTAGCGTCGTTGTATTCCCGACGATTTTTAAGGACCACCGGGGCGTAATTGTGTTCCACGAAAACTTTTCTCTCTTGGTGCATAAATCCTTTTTTCTGCCAAGCCAGTCTTACAACCTCTTCTTTTATTCTGAAGTTGGAGAACTTCACCACCACGGATCTTGGTGGCGCTTCCGCCGCCGGCCTAGGGGCTAATGTACGGTGCGCCCTTTCTATCTTCAAGTCAGTGGTTTGGGGAATATCCAACTTCTCTCTCAGTAAGGATTCCACGCATGCCGCCATTGTGGTGAAACTGTCCTCGACTCCTTCTTTCAGACCATGAATTCTAATGTTGTCTCTTCTTAGTCTTCCTTCTTGGTCGGTTAGCTTAGCCTCCAGTCTAGACTGTCGTTTGTGTAGTTCCAGCACGGTATCTTCCAGCCCTTTAATTCTTTCCTCTGCTTCCATGATTCGGTCCTCGGCCTGGTCCACTCTGCTGTTTGTCCTTTTTATTTCGTCTTTGATTTCACGAAATTCAGCCCAACACTCTCGGCGAAATTGTCTTAATTCTTTAAGTACCATTTTTAAGCTAACCTTGTTGCTAGCTTCATTCAGCTCCTCGTCTTCTGAATGGAAATCCTCCGGATCAGATTCTCCGGCCGATGCATGTCCTGGCCTGGTAAATGTAGATTTCTTCTGTTTTCCTTTAGGCATGATGACTTTCTTTTGATTTTAACTCTTCCAAAAATCCGTTAAATCTGATTTTCAAGGTATTTGCCTGAATCAGGTCTGGGAGCTTCAGCGTTAAGCTGCTATCACCATGGTGTCCAGACCGGAAATCTGAAACTTTTTTTTAATATTGAAAATATAGTATAGAGGCGGACTTCTGTGAGATTTTGTTTTTTAAATATTATTTTTAAATGTATGTAATTTAGTTTGAGTCCTGTAAAACTTTCTATTTTGAGGATTTAAGTTGTAGATTTTATAATTTTAAAGCTATTTATTTGGAGTGAAAAACACATTTAGTGTTCCCCTGTATTATTATGAATAAATTATCACGTTTTATTTGAAATTGCGCAAAGAATTTATTTGATTTTTTGTTTAAAAAAATACAAAACTAAAAGTAGCTAAAACATCTGCTTAATAAAATAATGAATAAAAGCAAATGATATTGGCCTGCTGGAGACAGCTGTGGTCTTCTTAAAGAATGTCCATGAAAAGATGACTTCTTAAAAGCACATTTTCAGATAAATTTGTCCATGTGATTTGCCACATTTCTCTTCCATTTCTTTCATTAAAAGATGTGTGAAGTAAATTAATGGGTCACTGCAAACACTTGGCTTTAAAAGTCACACAGTCAGAGGAAAAAATCCTGAAAAAAAAATGCATCGAGAATCATTTTAGAATCAAATCAGAGACCCTGAATCATAATTGTATCGTGAGGTGCCTCAAGATCCCCATCCCTAATTCGGGCCTCAGCTGGGGAGGAGGACTGATTTATCAGACCTCTTGCACTTTTAGTTGGTGACCCCTGCCCTAAAAGATATCCATTTGTGGAAATGCCAGGCAATGTTGAACAGTCAAGACTGCAATTGACAATATTTAGCCCACTGTGAAAAAATTCCCTACATATGAGGTTCATCTCTTCTGTATCACTTCCTCTTATTCAAGAGGAATTACTCAACCACTCCTTTCTTTCATCATTCACAGACTTTTCCCTTTCTGCAGGAGAAAGACTTTTGCATATTTCCTGAATGGAAGACTGCTGAATAAACATGTACACCATGTAGTCATTGGCTGGATGCTTAAATATCTTTCAGAAGAAAGAACAAAAAAGTGACTCAGACATGTTATTTTAGCCTGAAGTTTCCAAATCAAGTGGCTCTGTTACTGAAATCTTAAATGAATGAAACAAGAATGGCAAAACCTATCTATGTCAAAACTATGGCAGTTGGTGTTTTGTAAGTTCCCAAAACCCAACAGAGTATTCTTAGAATAATAACTGATACAATTACTACACAGTCACAACTTTATTAATTAAAAAAATATTATTTATACTATATTATACATTTTTGGAATGCACACTACAAGATTGATTATCTTGCGCTCAGATTCTTGTTTAATCTTTATTAAAAAAGAAAAAGAATATCTTAGTGCTTTATTCAGTATCAAAACTCACACTCGAGATAACATGCATATGATGACCCTCAAACTTCTTAAAAAAAAAGTATTTAAAAAAACAACAACAAAACAACACTAACACTCATTCCTTTTCCCAGTCCACCACAACTAGCATTTCAACTTGGCGCAGCTGTCACATGACTATTGTAGCTTCCCGCATCCACTTCAGTTCTGCTTGCAAAAATGACAGCTAATACACAACATAGTGACTGTAGTGTTGAACACTGAACACAGAAGAATCAACCATTATTAATCACTAATTTAAAGATTAAATTTGAGATGCTTTAAGAGTAAAATTTCAAGTAAAACAGTTTTTCTGAGCATGTAATTTAATACATTTATTTGGGTAACTTAGTTGAATTACTACTTCTACCTTTTCCAGAGTTGTTTACCAGACAACCATCTAAATTTCTGCTTAAGTAATGTGTGCGTTTTTGCCACCTCTGGTAAAGGCAATTTTTAAACTATTTATCTGTGTCCATTTTGTCCATCCATAGTACCAGTATGAATAAAAATCTAATTTATTGATATAAATGAAGGGATGTGTATAATAACACCTTACTTACTGCTAACTGGACCTTGTAGCCCAGGAGGCTGATCTGCAGCTGTGGCCATTCAGACCAAAGGATGACCTCTAACCCGATTTGGATGAAATTCAAGTCCTGACCATCAAGAGTCTCGATGCAATTAGTTCAAGAAGGAGTAGATCTGAGGAGACAAACAGTGGCTCATTAATGGTAGAAAGTGAAATAATATTAATTTTATGACCCATATACGGACATCAGCCACAAGTTTGATTTCGAGCTTAAGTAAATATGAACAGTCAATGAATTTTAACGGTAACTTCCGACGTTAAGTGACAGCACTTCCTCAGAGAAATAAAACCTCACTGCTTACAGCTAAGTTATATATGTGTATAATAAGATCAGTACATGCTGTAACAGTCTGACAGAAGTAGTACCGAGGTATCTGGGTTGCGACACTTAACCAAAAATGCAGACGAGAGCTAACTGCTAACTCTGCTTTAACTTTCATAACTGTAAGCTAGCAGCCAAAACAACAACCGACGAAAAACACCTCAAACAAAAAGAGAGAGAACTCAC
Source organism: Pholidichthys leucotaenia (assembly GCA_020510985.1). Lineage (NCBI taxonomy): Eukaryota > Metazoa > Chordata > Actinopteri > Cichliformes > Pholidichthyidae > Pholidichthys > Pholidichthys leucotaenia. The sequence goes on from CM035839.1 coordinate 94,777,858, forward strand.
TCGAAACTTTTATGGAGGAATTCAGAAAACATCCATACCGAGAAATGGGAAACTTTTCTCCTAAAGAGTGACTGTTTTCCCTAAACAAGTAAACAATGAAAGAGTGCGGAAGCGGCAGTGTTTGATCCAATGACGTCATTGGTTTGATCCGCCTCCTTGAGAACAGCCCTTCCGGTCCCATCTTTTCAAAATAAACTAACTAACTAACTAACCTGCACTTATATAGCGCTTTTCTAGTCACAAAGACCACTCAAAGCGCTTTCATTAATACTAACCCTCTATTCTAAGGGCCTATAGGAAACAGATATCTAGGGACAATTTAGAACAGCCAATTAACCTAACATGCATGTTTTTGGCATGTGGGAGGAAACCGGAGAAATCCCGGAGTAAACCCACGCAACACGGGGAGAACATGCAAACTCCACACAGATCACTGTTGGTCGGGGGCTGGGATCGAACCCACGATCCCACGATCCCCACAATTCCCCGGCCAAGGGTAAACTGTGCTGCCGCAGTGCTAACCACTGCGCCACCGTGCAGCCCCATAAAACCAACCAACCAAAAAAAAAAAAAAATCCTACCAATGTGGGGCACGTATGTTAGTTTCATATGCTCCACAGATATATTACTGTATGTTTATTGTGTGCTTCACGTCTCAGGGGAACAAAGGGACTGAGCCTCCTAGAGGTAACAGGAGGGTGTGAGATTTGGCCTTTTGTTTCAAGGAGATGGCCTTGAGAGATTTCCTGACCACCGGAGACTAGGGGGTGGATGGTGTTAAGATCGGGGGAAGTTACATTGTGACTGGGATTAAGTACCATGTGACTGTATGTTTGGGTTTTTTTTTTTGGTTTTTTTTTGTTACTTATTTGTACCCGTAGGTAGATTTGGTTTGCAGTCTGGTGACAAGCCACTGGCTGCCGGTCGCTGCATGCGCGAGCGCCCTAAACCTACATATTTTTTGGTATGCGGGAGGAAACCGGAGAAATCCCGGAGTAAACCCACGCAACACAGGGAGAACATGCAAACTCCACACAGCTCACTGTTGGTTGGGGGCTGGGATCGAACCCACAATCTCATGATTCCCGCAATCCCCCAGCCGAGAGTAAACTCTGCTGCCACAGTGCTAAACTACTGTGCCACCGTGCAGCCCGTGTTTGATTAAACACCATGTGACTGTAGGTTTGATGTCCTGGGTATAAAAGGACAGATGTGAGAAGATTCATCCTCTTTTTCTGCTTTGGAATGTTGGAGTATGTGATTATGAATAAAGCTGAACCTGAGGAATAAACTCAGTCTCGTCCTTCAACACATCTCCACACTGGTGACCTTATGACGAAGCATGAGCAGGAGTAATTCTCCCGAGCCGGACTCGTCAGAAGCCAGCCTGACGAATGCCGCCACGTTCCAGCTGCCGGACTTCTGGCAGAATAGTCCGCGCTCCTGGTTTAGCGCAGTCGAGGTGCAGTTCAACCTCCGGAGAATCTCGAGAGACGACACAAAGTTCTACCATGTGGTGGCGAAGCTGGACAACCACACAGTCCAGAGGGTGGAGAACCTGGTCAACCACCCACCGGACAGCGACAAGTACAGCGCATTGAAGGCTGCGCTTATCAGCCACTTCACCCCCTCGGTGCAACAGCGAGCAGAGGGGCTCCTGGCGTTGACGGAGTTTGAGAACGACAGACCCGCAGACCTGATGTGGAAAATGCTGAGGTTGAGAGACTCTGAAGATGACAGCTTTATCTTCACCCACCTTTTCCTCAGGACCCTACCGCCAGCGGTGAGAGTGACCCTGGCCGGTTCACCTCTGTTGGCCCGGCGAGACTACCACGAGCCAGGTAGTCTTGAGCCAGGAGGCCAGCTCCTTGAGCCAGGAGGCGCAACGACTCGTCGACGCCCACAAACGGAGCGCGGCTTCGGCCGCGGCAGCAGAGCTAGGCGCAACGTCCGGAGACGGCATGGGGCCAGAGGCTACAGCACCAGACTCACTGACGACGGCAGAAGCAAGGGCCAGGCGACACGGATCGGACGACATCCTTTGCTTTTACCATCGCCGCTTTGCAGAGAGGGCGCGCAAGTGCATTCCACCGTGCCATTTCAAGCGCTCGGGAAACGCCAAGACTGGGGGTCGGTAGCAGCTGCGGCCCTCGGGGAGGAGAACAAGCTGCTCTACCTGAAGGATGCACGCTCGGGGAGGCATTTCCTCGTGGACACAGGCTCCCAGCTGAGCTTCATCACGCCTTCCTACGCGGACCGGCTGGCGCCTTCCAGTGGTCCCCGGGTGTCAGCAGCGAACGGCTCAGTGATTAAGACCTTCGGTGAGAGGACTCTGCTTCTGTCTTTGCAGGGCCGTGCATTTGAGTGGACTTTTGTTGTAGCGGCAGTCAATTTCAACATGTTAGGGGCTGATTTTTTGTGCTCACATGGTTTATTGGTTGATCTTGCTAACAGACGTCTGGTTAATGCACTCTCCTTTCACTCTATTCCCTGCACAGCTCGAATGGCCCCACCAACTGCACAAGCCAACGTCACAGCTGCAGGTGGTAAGTTCCACACACTCCTCACTCAGTCCCCAGCACTCATGGTCCCAACGTTTTCGGCGACAGTGGCTAAACATGGGGTGGAACATTTTATTACTACCACCGGCCCACCCGTTTTTGCAAAAGCTCGGTGCTTGGACTCAGCTAAACTATAGCGCGCGAGGAGTTCGCCAACCTGGAAAGACTGGGCATCATCAGGCGTCCGAAGAGCCCATGGGCTTCACCGCTGCACATGGTCCCAAAGGCTGATGGCTCGTGGCGACCTTGCGGTGATTTCCGCAGGTTGAATAACGCCACAGCGCACGACCGCTACCCGATCCCGCACATCCAAGATTTTTCGGTTCATTTGGCGGGGGCGCGCATTTTTTCTAAAATAGACTTGGTACGCGGTTACCACCAGGTTCCAGTGCGCGCTGAGGACGTACCCAAAACAGCGGTAATAACTCCTTTCGGGCTTTTTGAGTTTTGCGCATGCCGTTTGGGCTTAAGGGAGCGGCGCAGACGTTCCAACCCATGATGGACGCAGTCCTGCGCGATCTCCCTTTCGTGTTCGTCTACCTGGATGACATTTTGGTAGCCAGCGCGTCCGAAGACGAACACGAAAGCCACCTCACAGCAGTTTTCCGGAGGTTGGCAGAGCACGGGTTAATAATCAACCCAGCGAAGTGTCAGTTCGGGGTGGCGCAGATTGATTTTTTGGGGCATCGCGTTTCGCCAGAAGGAGCGGTCCCTCTGCCCGATAAGGTGCGCGCAATAACAAATTTTCCCCAACCACAAACGGTCAAAGAGTTACAGGAGTTTTTGGGAATGGTTAATTTTTATAACCGTTTCCTCCCCCGCGCAGCGCAGCTCATGCAACCATTGTACGCTGCACTAAAAAAACAAAAACCCACGAATAAAATCGAATGGTCTCCTGAGCGGGAGCACGCATTCTCTCAAGTCAAATCAGCCCTGGCAAACGCTGCGTTGTTGGCACACCCAGTCCCAACGGCCCGCATGGCGCTCACTACTGACGCGTCAGATGTGGCCATAGGGGCGGTCGTTGAACAGTACGTGGCTGGGACCTGGCAACCGCTCGCGTTTTTCAGCAAAACCTTGCGCGATAGCGAGCGAAAATACAGCGCGTTCGACAGGGAGTTGTTAGCTCTACACTTGGCCATCCGCCACTTCCAGTTCTGGCTGGAAGGACGCCATTTCACCGTGTTCGTGGACCACAAACCGCTGACTTTCGCGATGGCCAAGATTTTGGAACCTTGGTCGGGCCGGCAGCAGAGACAGCTGGCCGCAATATCGGAGTTTACTACCGATATCCAGCATGTGGCAGGTAAATATAATGTAGTGGCAGACTGCCTCTCACGTGCTGTGGTGGCTCCAGGCCCCGTGGGGGCAGACTCTGCAGCCATGGCCGCAGACCAGGGTAGCGATGCGGACGTGCGCGCGCTCCAGTCTGGACCAACAGGGTTAAGGCTGGAGAACAGGGTGCTGCAAGACGGTATGCCCCCCCTAATCTGCGATGTCTCCACTGGACGACCGCGTCCGGTTGTACCAGCCGCGTGGCGCCGCCGCGTTTTTGACTCGATCCGTTCTCTGGCACACCCGGGGGTGCGCGCGTCGGTCAAAATGGTAGGAGAGTAATTTGTATGGCCGTGCCTGTGCAAGCAAGTCAAGGAGTGGGCGGCAGCCTGCGTGGCTTGTCAGCGAGCCAAAATACACAAACACACTAGAGCTCCCTTGGAGCCTTTTCACATCCCGGCTAAGCGGTTCGATCATGTGCATGTCGACCTCGTAGGCCCCCTCCTGTCGTCACAGGGGTGCACACACCTTTTGACAATGGTGGACTGCACCACGCGTTGGCCGGAAGTGGTCCCACTGGCATCAACCACAGCCGAGGAGGTGGCGCGCGCTTTTTTAACAGCATGGGTAGTGCATTTTGGAATTCCGTCGGACATTACATCCAACAGAGGTCCTCAATTTGTTTCCGAGCTCTGGTCAGCGATGGCCCACAGCCTGGGGGTAACGATCCACCGCACTACCGCGTACAACCTGCAGGCTAATGGTTTATGCGAACGTTTCCATAGGTCATTGAAAGCAGCCCTCAGAGCGTTGCTTACGGATGCAAATTGGGTGCTACCATGGGTTTTATTGGGGTTGCGTTCTGCACCTAAAGAGGATTTAAAAGCCTCCCCAGCTGAGTTAGTTTTTGCACAGCCACTCCGGCTGCCCGGGGAGTTTCTCCCGGATAATCCTGCACCAGAGTGCCCCCCGCTCAGCAGTTGCAGAGCGACACGGGATCGAGCACGCTTCCTGGCCCAGTTCATCACAGCTTCCCGCGCGTTTTTGTGCCTAAAGCTTTAAAAAATGCTGAGTTTGTTTTTGTCAGACATGATGCCCATCGCCCAAACTTGCGCCCGCCTTATGATGGACCATTTAGAGTGCTGGAAACAGGAGAGAAGCATTTTTTGCTAGATTTGGGAGGCAGAAAGGAAGTGATTGGCATAAACAGGCTCAAACCCGCTTTTGTGATGGCTGACGAAGCTGTGCAGTTGGCGAGGGCCCCCCGGTGCGGCAGACCCCCTAGAGGGCATTCCCCAGAACACCCACAGAGATTGACTAACAGTTCTAACCCACAGGCAGCATCCCCACAGCAGGAGGACACTGCGGAGGCAGTAAAGCCGGCTTACAGCAAATACGGCAGAAGACTAAAGCCTAAGCGGCATGTGGACTGATATGTAGTGATTTTATTATGACATGCATCTTTAGTTATGATTGTTCCATCTTAGACGTTTGGGGGGGGGGGTCATGTGGGGCACATATGTTGGTTTCATATGCTCCACAGATATATTACTGTATGTTTATTGTGTGCTTCACGTCTCAGGGGAACAAAGGGACTGAGCCTCCTAGAGGTAACAGGAGGGTGTGAGATTTGGCCTTTTGTTTCAAGGAGATGGCCTTGAGAGATTTCCTGACCACCGGAGACTAGGGGGTGGATGGTGTTAAGATCGGGGAAGTTACATTGTGACTGGGATTAAGTACCATGTGACTGTATGTTTGATTAAACACCATGTGACTGTAGGTTTGATGTCCTGGGTATAAAAGGACAGATGTGAGAAGATTCATCCTCTTTTTCTGCTTTGGAATGTTGGAGTATGTGATTGTGAATAAAGCTGAACCTGAGGAATAAACTCAGTCTCGTCCTTCAACACATCTCCACACCAAAATATTAGCTGACAGTTTTAACAACAGCCAAAGTTGCACTCTCCCAGGGGCAGGCCTAGAATTTTTTTGATGGGAGGGCTAGGGTGGGGCACTTTCTCAGAGAAGGGTGGCACATTCGAAATAACATTTAAAAAAAATATCTTAATTTCTGGATTCTAATTAACAACAGTATTTATCCCATAGTGTTTTAAAGATGATATCCACCTTATTCCTGTGGGCACTGCTGTAGAAACGATTATGGGCGCAACTTCCGGTTTTGGCTGCAGTAGCTTAAATCAGTCAGCAAGAGTGGAGTCCTGGGGCATTTAAAATAGCATTTTTAAAAGTTTTCCAAATTCATTTTAATGTATATTCCACATATGTGTTTTGCACTCAAACTTGAGTGCAAAACACATATGTGGCAGCTAATTTCAGCACTTGGGAGTTTTTGTATTTTTTGAATGTTTTGGCGTAGTTCTGGTACTTGTTGCTGGTGTTCCTGACTGTGCCATAGACTGTATGAGGCTTCTCACCGGCAATGCGTAGACCATGCACTGAAAACTAACAAGGACTGTTGATGGGATGGGTGGTACAGACGCAAGAGCACAAAGCATGTTTTCACTTGTATGAATGTCATAGATCTGACGTTTATGCGTCATATATGTCACCAGATGCAAAGCTGCATGAAGTAAAATAATAAATAAAAAATAGTAACAGTTTGTTTCATAAGGCTGAACGATTTAAGAAAGATATCAAATAGTTTTTTTGGGGGGGGTTGCATTTGTTGCACTGCCTTGGAACGATATGGACTTGATATTAGCACCTTCAGCATGCATTAATTTTTAAATTATCACATAATATAGATCAATAAAATTTTGAACAACTGTCAGAAAAGGTCTGTGTGGTGTATCAAATATGACACATTTCATATTGAGTGTACTGGACTGGCGATCTGTCCAGGGTGTACCCTGCCTCTCGCCCAAAAGATGCTGGGATAGGCTCCAGCCCCCCCGCGACCCGACAAGGATTAAGCGGAAGAAGATGGATGGATGGTGGCTCCACCTTTCTGGTTCCGCCGCCACCCTGTGTATAAAAGGTGGATGCGGAAGAGGCATGGTCTCTTTTATGACCTTCGCCGGCGTTCAAAATGAAAAAGAACGTGTCACAACTCGATCTCGCCTGTCTCCCGCTCCAGCTGCGCGCACACCTGCGCCTCATCAAGCTCAGGCTATTTAGCCCACTCCGCCTGGAGCCTCGGTCTGGAGCCGTCTGCTCACAAATGCTCGTGCATTCCAGCACTCGTCTACTCCTTTCTGCCTGCGCATCTCAGAGTCCTTCCTCGCCAATCAAGTAAGCCATCATCATCATTCTTACTGTCTCTCCAGCCTCTCTCCCCTGTGCACAGGTGGATTCCCTGGCGGCGGATTTCTCCCTCCTCATCGCCATCTCCACTCGCCCCGCGCCGAGCGCACACTGGAGCGCTGTCTTCCAGGCAGGAGACCTTCGGCTAAGCCAACGCCAGCCACCAAACCACCTGCAAGTAAGCACCAGTCAAAATGTAAATCCCACTGAGTGTACTCCAGCCTTTAACCCTTGTGTTTGCTCTGCCCTTAGGGTTGCCTGGCTGTACGGCTCACTGCTTCGCCCTCGGTGCATCCTGTCCTCCAACAATACATTCACACCCCGCACTCATGCATTCATTCACCAATTGTTGTTGTTGTTTAATAAAATCACTGAATCTTGCTCGAGCCTGTGTGCGTGTTCCCTGGGTCCGAACTTATGACAGTACGGCTCCAGCAGAGCGGCCCAGCGGACAGCGAGCTTGGACACCGGCTAAACATCATTGAGGCTTGAGTGGATCAGATCACTCATCAGCAACAGGTGATTTTAAATCAACTTACCCAAATTACCCACCGGCTGGACCGTTTGGATCCCCAGCAGGCGTTCCCTCCAGCTCCTCACGGCGAGTCAGCTCCCGCTGGTCCTCCTGCTAGCCAGGCTAGCCCGGGGCCGCCAACCCGGCTCACCCCAATTCCCATGCCCACACGCTTCAACGGTAAGCTCGGTGAAGCTTGGAGGTTTCTCCTCCAGTGTGAGTCGGTGTTCCAGCGCGTCCCCGGGGACTTTCCAACTGATCACAGCCGAATTGGCTATATTGCTAACCTCCTGGAAGGGCAAGCGTTAGCGTGGGCCTACGCCGTAATGGCGAGACCCAGCTACGCCAACCTGACCTATACTCAGTTCATGCATGACTTCAACGAAGTTTTTGATCATTTGGACCATGACAGTGTGCTAACCACCCGGCTGCTAAACCTTCGCCAGGGTAGCCGGTCGGCCGCCGACTACACTGTCAACTTCCGGGTGGTAGCAGCGGAAGTTGGGTGGGGAGATGCTGCTCTCTGCAGCATTTTCACCCATAGCCTGAATTCAAGTCTCTGGGATGAGCTGGCCAGCCGGGACCTTCCGGAGCGGCTCTCCGAATTAATCTCCCTCACTATTAGTCCCGATAACAGGTTGAGAGAATGGGCCGCCGAGCGGAAGCCGTCTAGCCGCTCGGGCGGTGCGTTCCCCCGTACCTCTCAACCTCACCCCCTGGCGTTGTCCGCGCCAGAGTCCGCCGACGAGTTGGAGGCGATGCTGATTGGCCGGGCCAAGCTTCCACTAGCGGAGAAACAGCGCCACAGGGAGCTGGGTCTCTGCATGTATTGTGGAGACGACCAGTACTCCGTGGAGTCTTGCCCGGTGAAGCCAAAAGGGGGAGTCCGCGAGTCACTGTAGGGGGCCTCACGGATGCATCCCAATCTAACGCCCTATCAAAGTGCCTTTTACCAAACAGATTCTGCCATAACTCCACTGAACACCTCACACATGCACTGGTGGACTCGGGGGTGGAACAGAGCTTTATTTCTAGGAGCCTGGCAACCCGCCTGGGCATCCCATGCGAACCCCTGCCGGCTCCTCTTAGCTTCGTCACTCTCTCTGCTACCTCTGCTACCGCCCTGGAGAAAGTTACGCACCGGACTGTCCCGGTCCCTGTCATCATCTCCGGAAATCACCGAGAGGATCTCAGCTTGTTCGTGCTGCCCACCTCTGCAGCCTCCGTTATTCTGGGTTACCCCTGGCTGCGCCTGCACAACCTGGCTTTTGACTGGCGGTCTGAAAGTGTTCTCTCCTGGAGCACCTTCTGCTTGGGCGCCTGCCTCCAGTCCGCTGCCTGTGCCCCGTCGCTTCATCCTTCCTCCTCTGACTCACCCCCTCCGGACCTCTCCACGGTGCCTCCGGAGTTCCACGACCTGGGAACCGTTTTCAGTAAGTCCAAAGCACTGTCTCTCCCCCCCACCGCCCCTATGACTGCGCCATCAACCTCCGCCCGGGGGCGCCCTTACCTTCCAGTCGGCTGTACAGCTTGTTGGCGCCGGAGTGTGAAACCATGGACACCTACATCAAGGAGTCGCTCAGCGCCGGCATCATTCGCCCCTCCTCGTCTCCGGTCGGGGCAGGGTTTTTTTTCGTCGACAAGAAGGATGGGTCCCTTCGGCCTTGCATCGACTTCCGGGCGCTGAATGACATCACGATCAAGGACAAGTATACGCTGCCGTTGATGAACTCTGCATTCGACTTGCTCCAGGGGGGTTCCTGGTTTACAAAGCTGGGCCTCCGCAGCGCATATCATTTCATTCGGATCCGGGAGGGTGATGAGTGGAAGACGGGGTTCCGGACGCCCAGCGGCCATTTCGAGTACCTGGTCATGCCGTTTGGGCTCACCAACGCTCCGGCCGTCTTCCAGCGACTAATTAATGACGTCCTTCGTGACTTCTGGGGGTATTCGTCTTCGTCTACCTGGACGACACCCCGATCTTCTCCCGGTCTCGGGAGGAACATCAGGTTCACGTGAGGCAGGTCCTCCAACGTATCCTGGAGAACAGACTCTACGTGAAGGCGGAGAAGTGTAAGTTCTATGCGGACAAGACCTCCTTCTTGGGCTTTATCGTTTCCCACAACCAGATCATCCCCGACCCGGCCAAGGTCAAGACGGTAGTCAAGTGGCCCCTCCACTCATCCAGAAAACAGGTCCAGCAATTCCTGGGGTTTGCCAACTTCTACCGCCGCTTCGTCCCAACGTATGGTGCTATCGCTTCTCCCCTGACCCACCTTACCTCCCCCAAGGTGCCGTTCCGGTGGACTGAGGAAGCCGCAGCTGCCTTCGCTGCTCTGAAGACGGAATTTTCCTCCTCCCGGGTCCTGTCTCAGGTGGACCCCACGCTGCAATGCCTCGTGGAGGTGGACGCCTCCGATACAGGGGTGGGGGCGGTGTTGTCTCAGTGCTCTCCAGCGGACGGGGTGATTCGTCCCTGCGCCTTCTTCTCCTGGCGCCTGTCCGCGGCGGAGAGGAATTATGATGTCGGCGACAGAGAACTCCTGGCGGTTAAGCTCGCGCTGCAGGAGTGGCGTCACTGGCTCGAGGGGGCAGCTCAGCCTTTTGTGGTCTGGACAGACCATAAGAACCTGGAGTACCTGAGGACGGCTAAGCACCTGAATGCCCACAAGGCGCGTTGGTCCTTGTTCTTTGGCTGCTTCAAGTTTACCATCACCTATCACCCCGGCTCCAAGAACGGGAAGCCGGACGCTCTGTCCAGGCAGTTTGCTCCAGAAGCCCCCAAAGACCAGGATCACACCATCCTGCTGGCCTCATGCGTTGTGGGAACTGTCTCATGGTCCATCAGGGACAAGGTCCGGAGGGCACAGGAAACCGAACCCAATCCTGGCGGCGGTCCAGCTGGGAGGCTGTTTGTGCCATCGGTGGTCCGGGGTGACATCATCCATTGGGCTCGCACCTCTAAGCTCGCCTGTCACCCTGGGATCTCCCAGCTGGTTGAGCTTCTCCAAAGGTCCTTTTGGTGGCCGGGCCTCCGGGACAACGTTGCCAATTACGTCCGCGCCTGCCCCCAATGTGCGACTGGTAAGACGTCGACCTCTCCCCCTGCGGGGCTCCTCCACCCCCTGCCGGTCCCTGGAAGACCCTGGTCCCATGTAGCCTTAGATTTCGTCACCGGTCTCCCGACGTCCAACTCTTTCGACACCATCCTGACCATCGTGGATCGGTTCTCGAAGGCCGCCCACTTCGTGCTGCTCCATGGCCTTCCTATGGCGCGGGAGATGGCAGATTTGTTGGTCCAACACGTTGTGAGGCTGCATGGGATTCTGGTGAATGTCGTCTCTGACCGGGGGCCTCAGTTTGTGTCCAGGGTCTGGAAGTGTTTCTGTAACGCCTTGGGGGCTACGGTGAGCTTGTCGTCCGGTCACCACCCCCAGTCTAATGGGCAGTGAGAGCGGACAAATCAGAAGCTGGAAGCTGCGCTGCGCTGCGTCACCTCCTCCAACCCCTCCTCCTGGCGCACCCATCTGCCCTGGATAGAGTACGTGCATAATTCCACCTTGTCTTCAGCCATCGGGATGTCTCCCTTTCGGGCGTCTCTGGGCGTCTCTGGGCTATGACCCTCCGCTGTTCCCTGAACTAACTAACTAACTAACCTGCACTTATATAGCGCTTTTCTAGTCTAGCTTTTCTAGTCACAAAGACCACTCAAAGCGCTTTCATTAATACTAACCCTCTATTCTAAGGGCCTATAGGAAACAGATATCTAGGGACAATTTAGAACAACCAATTAACCTAACATGCATGTTTTTGGCATGTGGGAGGAAACCGGAGAAATCCCGGAGTAAACCCACGCAACACGGGGAGAACATGCAAACTCCACACAGATCACTGTTGGTCGGGGGCTGGGATCGAACCCACGATCCCACGATTCCCACAATCCCCCGGCCAAGGGTAAACTGTGCTGCCGCAGTGCTAACCACTGCGCCACCGTGCAGCCCCCGGAGAGGGCCCCCCCCCAAGAGGAGGGGGAGGTGGCAGTACCATCTGTCCGGGCTAATCTCAGGCACTGTCGGCGCTTTTGGACCGCTATGCGCCAGGCGCTTTTACGCATGGTGGCGCGCAACACCAGCACAGCTAATCGTCACAGGAGGGCCGCTCCCCGTCATCAAGTGGGTCAGCAGGTTTGGCTATCCACACGGAACATCAACCTGAAGTCCGAGAAGAGGAAGCTGGCCCAGCGCTTCATTGGACCGTACCCCATCACTAAGATAATCAATCCGGTGGCTGTGCGTCTGCCCCCCCCCCCCCCGTCCGCGTCTGTCCGACGTTCCACATCTCCCAAATTAAGCCCCTGGTGTCTAACCCTCTTTGTCCTCCTCCTAGGGCTCCTCCCCCTCCCGTGATGATCGACGGCGACCCGGCGTGGAGGGTCGACTCCATCCTGGACTCCCGCCGCCGGGGTCGCGGACTGCAATACCTGGTGGACTGGGAGGGGTATGGCCCTGAGTGGAGATCCTGGGTGCACCCGTCGTTTGTGCTGGACGAGCGCCTCATCACGGAGCTCCACCGGGCGCACCCAGATAAGCCAGCGCCGGGAGGCGCTGCTTGGAGGGCGGAGTATTGTCACAACTCGCTCTCGCCTGTCTCCCGCTCCCGCTGCGCGCACACCTGCGCCTCATCAATCTCGGGCTATTTAGCCCGCTCCGCCTGGAGCCTCGGTCTGGAGCCGTCTGCTCACCAATGCTCGTGCATTCCAGCACTCGTCTACTCCTTTCTGCCTGCGCATCTCAGAGTCCTTCCTCGCCAATCAAGTAAGCCATCATCATCATTCTTACCTTCTCTCCAGCCTCTCTCCCCTGTGCACAGGTGGATTCCCTGGTGGCGGATTTCTCCCTCCTCATCGCCATCTCCACTCGCCCCGCGCCGAGCGCGCACTGGAGCGCTGTCTTCCAGGCAGGAGACCTTCGGCTAAGCCAACGCCAGCCACCAAACCACCTGCAAGTAAGCACCAGTCAAAGTGTAAATCCCACTGAGTGTACTCCAGCCTTTAACCCTTGTGTTTGCTCTGCCCTTAGGGTTGCCTGGCTGTACGGCTCACTGCTTCGCCCTCGGTACATCCTGCCCTCCAACAATACATTCACACCCCGCACTCGCGCACTCATTCACCAATTGTTAGGGGCTGCACGGTGGCGCAGTGGTTAGCACTGTGGCAGCACAGTTTACCCTCGGCCGGGGGATCGCGGGGATCGTGAGATCGTGGGTTTGATCCCTGCCCCCGACCAACAGTGATCTGTGTGGAGTTTGCATGTTCTCCCCGTGTTGCGTGGGTTTACTCCGAGATTTCTCCGGTTTCCTCCCACATACCAAAAACATGCAGGTTAGGGATACGGGGCAGCGACCGGCAGCTGGTGGCTTGTCACCAGAAATAAGTAATAAAAAAAAAAAAAAAATTCACCAATTGTTGTTTAATAAAATCATTGAATCTTGCTCAAGCCTGTGTGCGTGTTCCCTGGGTCCGAACTTATGACAGAATGGGGCAGGACCAGCTGGCACGGTGGACGGACGTGCCACACAGCAACACTGGAGGCCGAGTCGGGCATCGTATGGGGTCGGTGGAGCGGTTCGACCCAGAGAGGAAGCCCGGTCTAAGTGTTGTGGACATTTGGAGCCTAGTCGAGCCCACCTGCGGGTCGCTGACGAGGTTCAGCCCAGGGGGGAGGCTCAGTTAAGGAGGGCCCACGACAAGAGGAAACAACGTGATGAACAGGGGCAGCTGCGAGTGGTGGCCGTTTGGGAGGACAGCTATCTCCAATTGTCCGATGACTCATGGAGACATCCCAACGAGCTGTGGCACATCAGCAATGGGAAGGAGGTGTCCAGACTCCGACATGGCTCATGTCCAGAGGCAAAGAGACAAAGACACTCTGGGAGGGACCCGCCAGACATGCCTCCGGGGGGTGGCTTCTCCATTGGGACTGTATGGTAGCTAAGGGGTCGATGTGCCAAACTGTATATAGTGTTGTCTATTGCCTGAGCTACGTAGTCAATATGTTCCTTATTCCGAGTGCTATAAGTTACCCATGTAAAAAAAAGAAAAACAAAACTGTTTGGTGCTTAAGATGTACAAATTACTGTGTGGTTTGCCTGGGTTATGGGGTGGTTTTGTTGGGTGTGTGGATAGCACTGTGCAGGCATAAATACTGACTGTTTGTTGGAAAAAAATGGAATTTATCTGTGTGTACAAAAGTTCATGGGATTGTTTTCTTATATATTAGGAACACAGCAGCTTTTATTTTATGGACTATATTTAAGTTGATAAAGACGGCAGAATAATCCGTCTAGCCGTGTGGAGGTGGGACAGTAGTTCACCTGTTCCCCTCTAGTTTTAGTTGTTTTGTGTGCATGGATAGGCCTGTATATACAAATATTCTGTTTGTTGTTAGTGCGTGAGTCGGGTTACAAATTTGGGAGGGCCTAATAAGTGTGTTTTGGACTTTTCTACGGGGGGAAAGTGTGGTTATCAAATATGATACATTTCATATTGAGTGTACTATGGGTGGCAGCTCCACCTTTCCGGTTCCGCTGCCGCCCTGGGTATAAAAGGCAGATGCGGAAGAGGCACGGTTTCTTTTACGACCAGACCTCTGCCTTGTATGAGAGCACCTGTATTGGAATGAGTTCTTCAATAAACCTTCATTCTACTGCATCTCTGGCCTGGTTATCGAAGTGCGGGTTAAGGACATAACAGTCTGTACATGTTAAGTTAAACAATGTGCATTCACTGCATGACAGCAGCATGAGGATTTTAATTTCAGGGTAAAACAAACAGCTGTTGCTGTTTGTATTTACCCCAACATTAAAACACCCAAGCACGGTGCTGTGGTTCTTTGTGGCTCTGACTAGATTCTACGTCTGCTCTGAGGTAAATATGATTATGTCCAACATCTTTTAACAAAAAGCATCTGACTTTATTGTGGTGGAGACATTGATATATCTCAGAGCTTTTATTTGTTTACAGTGTTAGCATCTTAGCAGTGGCGCTAACAAATGGAGCTACTGTCTGCAAAGCCACTTTTTAAGGTCATCTTTCCATCCCTCCATAGTCGTGGGAAGTGGTATGATTATATTACTGTTTTTGAGGTGCAAAAGGCCGTGTTCCCACATTTTCCATGCCAAAGTCTCCGGGTATCAGCAGCGGCTGAGAAAAAATGAGCTCTGCTGGGGAGGCTGCCAAATCCTCCTTAGGTGCAGAATGTAGCCCTAAAAGAACCCAGGGCTAGCGGCTCCTGGAGCAGGCTTGCCGCCTGTTGCGTGGTGTGCGCATCTGGCACCACAATCACATAGTAGTATTTTGTGTCATCCATAGTTATCCCATGGAGTGCGAACTGGGCTTCCATGTGCGAAGACCACGCTGCCAGTTTGAGAAGTCAGAAGTCTGGGAGCTTGACTGAAACAGCACCCGTGGTGCTGGTGCTCTTCCTCCAGGTAGTCTCTGGGGCGGTGCTCGGCTTGCTCTCCATGGCACGTCAGGGTCACCAGTGTGGGTCACCAGTGTGGCTCGCTCTCAATGGAACATCACGGTCACCAGCGTGGAGAAAGGGATAGGTGAGGCAACGAGCTGACAAGACACAAGGCTTTATTCTTTCTCCAACAACATAACAGCAAACAATGAAACAGTGCTACAGCGCTCCTGGGTCTCTGTGCATTCCCCTTTTATATCTTTAATCCCATGCATTGAGACCAGGAGCTTCCGACCATCATACATTGTTGTTTAACAAAGGAATGTGTGGCACATTAACATAACATACACCGGTGCCGCTTTCACACCTTTCTTCTCTCCGAGGCTCCAGTCATTCTTACTCTCCCTGGGGTTGCGCATAGAACCATCTGTTCCGTCTGATGCCCCCCGGTGACACCTCTTCATTTGGTCCATTGTCCTCCTCTTTCCCCTGCCTCTCTGGGTGGAGAAAACCCCCACACCATGCCCCCACAATATTCAAGATAATAATAGTTTATCTTGCACTTTGGGGAATGGGAGTTGTTCAGTCAATATTATAATTTAGTTTATATGTGTAGTTTATAGTCTATCGTCAATAAACTCATGCAGTACTATAACAGGACACGTTTACAAATATTAGAGACCCATTGTAATGCATCAGTTTATATTTTAGCAATATTATAAGTACAACACACCGAACATTATTATTATTGTTTTGGTATTTGTATTTTGTATACTTTATTGATCCCCGGAGGGAAATTCAGGGCATCCACGGTACGGAGCCAAATCCCTTCACCATTCACACATACATTCACACCTAGGGCCACTTTAGAGTCTCCAATTAACCTAACTTGCATGTTTTTTATACACAGCAGAATGACCCGTTTGGCTGCAACTGTTGCATCAGTGTTGTCCATTTGTCTGTTAATATTTAAATAAAAATGATTTATTTCATTATTTGGACATTTTGGCATCTTGTTGTCTTCATGTTGCATATGTGTCTGCACATGATATGCAGTTGATCTGGCCATTCCGCTGAACAATAAAGCAGCAGTCGGAACTGCCGTCTACCACTGATCAGGCAGGCTGAGCGTGCCTCCCCGCAAAGGATCATAGAGTGCCTGGCTGGACACCAGTGTTGGAGAAGCAGCAGCTGAACCGGCAGATCACAGTCCTTCGCAGGAAGTGAAGCCCAGCCTGCCCGGTTAACGGAAGTCTCGGCTGCTGCTTTGCCCGTGTGCCAATGGTGTCCTTTGTGGCACCACGGATCCCCGCCAGCCCCCCACCCCCACCCCCAGTGCACCCACGCATGTTGTGTTCTCCATGTCGAATTATCCATTAGACCTATGCAATCACAGCAACTTTATGGTATTAAGCATTAAATCTTAAGTATTATCTTCTTCTAGTCAAATTTAACGCTTTTTGCTTCCTTGTTTTGCTTACGGAGTGCTGTGGTTACTGATGCCGTCATGCCACGTATTAGCCAATCAGTATAGAGTCAATCAAAACCCCGCCCACACTTCTAGAAGCCTGGGCATGAGATAGAGCGGTAGCTAAACTTTTATTGATAAAAAATTACATATTTTGACTGAGCGACTTCAAACTCGGGGATGCACACCCTCGTAAGCTCAGCAAAGCACTTATAAAATCTTAGGTCAGTCTGAGGAACAGTTCAAAAGATATGCATGGAACAGTCAGACACACACAGACAGAGATTTCGTATATTTATAGATAGACTAGTGCATTGCCTATAGAACGCAAGTATTCCCATCTGAAACGGGTATCCCAATCAGGCTTTACAGGCCCAAATGTTGGCTGTGTTTGAAAGTGGAATACAAGGAGGTGTAGGCTATATGTAGGCAATCACATGTTAGACTTTGAGAAATATAAAATGGAGTAAACAGCACTAAGATTCATTTGATTGTGTGAATATTAATTACAGAATACCTAAATACTGAAAATGAATGGGACATCCAATATTATCGGCTGTTTCAGATTCCTTGTTTATTTGTTTGTCAGATCACTTATTTGTGTGATCTTTTATCACTTATATTCAAGATAATAGTGTATCTTGCACTTTGAGGAATGTTCAGTCATCATTATAATTATTTTAGTTTATATCACTGTTCAGTGATGGAGTTCAGTGTAATATTGAATTTCTTCTGTGTATCGTCAATAAACTAATGCAGTACTATAACAGGACACGTTTACAAATATTTGAGACCCATTGTAGTGCATCATTTTATATTTTAGTAATATTTTGTTATTAAAAGGTTTTTTAAAACTTTAATGCTAAGATTGAGGCGGTGCTTATATCATGGCGCTGGGGTGATACCGAGGCCAAATAATGATCTGAACCTTAAGGGCGTGACTGGTTTGTTTTTTATTAATGCAGGAAGATTATTTATTATTATTAGAAGTAGTATTATTATTCTACCTAAACAATCACATTTTTGACCCTCTAAACATTAACCAAAACACAATTTTTTTTTCGCACACACCTCAGACCCAGTGAAAAATTTTATAAACTGGAAAAAATATGTGCCCCATGCTGAAAATTTTCTGACGTATCCAGCGTATGGTTGATACGTCCTGCATTCATGGAGCAAAGGTTGTAGGGCCTTCCCCCGTGTGTTTTTTTTTTCTTTTTTTACCTTTGCAGTCTGTCCCATCGGCTGTCCATGCTATTCTGATACTGTAGATATGCCAAAATGTCAGAACACCGGAGGAGGTGGATCCCATCAGCTGATCGCTCAAACCACAGAGCTCAGCTGTTTTCCATGATAAATCATCCTCAGGGCAAAAGCACACTCCATGCATTATCTTTTTTTCACTTTATTGAAAATAACTCTTTTTTTTTAATCGCCATCAGTTAGCGTGCCTTTGAGCCAGGTCATGTCTGGCCGCTGCTTCTCCCGGCATATTCTGTGTTGATTTGTCAGACCCGGTCCCCACTGACACTCCATCCAGTCTGCTTGCGCACCTCATGTTCTCTACATATGCCGAATTATCCTTTAGACCTATGCAGTCACGGCAACTTTATGGTTGATAATAATAATAATAATAAGTTTATTTATAGAGCACTTTTCACAGACAGAGTCACAAAGTGCTTAACATGGTAAAAAACAAAATAAAAACACAGGCACATAAAACAGTAAAAAAACAAACAAAACAAAAACAAAGTAGACAGTAAAAGCACATAAAAATACAATCAACACATAGTTAATTTAAAAAGCCAGGCTAAAAAGGTGGGTCTTTAGTTACTTCTTAAAAACATCAATGGAAGGTACAGATCTAAGTTCAAAAGGTAAGGCGTTCCACAGTCTGGGAGCAACAGCAGCAAAGGCTCTATCGCCTTTGGTTCTGAGCCTAGTGCTAGGGACTACCAATAGGTTCTGATGAGAAGACCTGAGAGACCTGCTGGGCTGGTGTAGAAAGAGCAGGTCACTAATATAAAAAGGCACCTCTTCATGAATGGCTTTGTAAGTAAGAACAAGAACTTTAAAATCAACTCTATAATTTACAGGAAGCCAATGCAAGGAGGCCAAAACAGGAGTGATATGACAGAATCTACTGGACCTAGTTAGTAATCTTGCATCAGAGTTCTGGTCTAACTGTAAGCGGTGTAAAGAGGATTTGCTAAGACATGTGAAAAGAGCATTACAGTAGTCCAAACGTGAAGAAACAAAGGCATGAATAATGATTTCTAACTGACTGTAGGAAACCAATGACCTAATTTTGGATATATTCCTAAGGTGGAAAAAACAACTCCGGGTCAGAGATTTGACATGCTGATCAAAACTCATCGATTGATCGAAAATGACACCAAGATTTTTTAGAAAAGTTTCATATTTCATGTGGGATTGTGACGTATATCTTCAACATGAGCCTGAAACTGGGGAGGGTACCACAGCTGTGGAAAACATCTTGTGTGGTACCTGTACCAAAAACTTCCCACCCCAAAGACCTGAACAGCTTCAGACCGGTGGCCTTGACGTCCCACTTGATGAAGACCCTGGAGAGACTGCTCCTTGCTCATCTCCGCCCCCTGGTGGAACCAGCGATGGATCCACTCCAGTTCGCCTACCAGCATGGCATTGGGGTGGAGGATGCGGTGATCTTCCTCCTTCACCGTTCACTGTCCCACCTGGAGAAGCCCGGGAATATGGTGAGGATCATGTTCTTTGACTTCTCCAGTGCTTTCAACACCATCCAACCGATGATCCTGAAGGACAAGCTGCTGCGCGCAGGGGTGGACCAGCACCTGTCATCATGGATCCTGGACTACCTCACGAACCGGCCTCAGTTTGTGAGAACCCGGGACTGTGTTTCCGACACGATCATCAGTAGCACGGGGGCCCCCCAGGGAACGGTGCTGGCTCCCTTCCTGTTCACTCTTTATACTGCGGACTTCTCACACAACACAACACATTGCCATCTACAGAAGTTCTCTGATGACTCTGCGATCGTTGGTCTCATCTCCAGCGGAGATGAAGCTGAGTACAGAGGGCTTATCCAGGACTTTGTGGACTGGTGCCATCGGAACTGCCTCCAGATCAACGCGAGGAAAACTAAGGAGCTGGTGGTGGACTGCCGCAGGCATGGGCAGCCCCTCACAGCACCAGTAAATATACAGGGAACAGACATCGAGATGGTGACATCCTATAAGTACCTGGGTATTCATCTGAACAATAAACTAGACTGGTCACACAATACTGACGCACTCTACAAGAAGGGACAGCGCAGGCTGTTCCTGCTGAGGAGACTCAGGTCTTTTGGTGTACAAGGGGCGCTGCTGAAGTCATTCTATGACACGGTGGTGGCATCAGCCATCACTTTTGGAGTGGTCTGCTGGGGCAGTGGCATTACTGCAGCCGATAGGAAGAGACTGAACAAACTGATTAAGAAAGCTAGCTCTGTCCTGGGGCAGCGCCTTGATCCAATGGAGGAGATAGGAGAGAGAAGGACGGTGGCTAAACTGTCATCTCTGCTGGAGTCCGAGTTCCACCCTATGCAGGACATACTGGATGCACTGAGGAGCTCATTTAGCAGCAGACTACATCATCCCAGGTGCACAACCGAGAGGTTTCGTAGGTCCTTCCTACCAACGGCTGTCAGACTGTACAACCTAAGCAGGGCTGCTCGCAGAGATAGCAAAAAGACGTAACAAACTAATAGTTTTTTTTGAATGCAAAAGATGCAATAGACTTACACAATGGTCCTCTCCGGCATACAACTAGGAACATACCGGTCGCTATGGAGGGTGAGAATATGTATGGGCACATAATCATACCATGTAGGATAACTAAATAGACGGTTATGCTGTTTCATCCCACCTAGCAACAATGCTCTGCACTGTGTGTGTTTATATATTTACATATTTATTCCATCTAGCTACAATGCTCAGCACTGGGTGTGTTTATATTTATATATCTATATATTTATTCCATCTAGCTACAATGCTCCGCACTGTGTTTTTATATATCTACATATTATTCCATCTAGCTACATTGCTCCGCACTGTGTGTGTTTATATACTTGCATATTTATTCCACCTAGCTGCAATGCTCCGTACTGTGGGTGTTTATATATTTACATATTTATTCCATCTAGCTACAATGCTCTGCACTGTGTGTTCATATATTCATATATTTATTCCATCCAGCTACAATGCTCTGCACTGTGTGTGTGTGTGTGTGTGTGTGTATATATTTTTTATAGTAATATGTACATATGTATATTAGCTGCTCTTGCTTGTTTTTTTTTTTTTTTCTTGCCTTCTGATTGTTGCTCTGAGTGTTGCTATCCCTGTGCTGTTGCAATCCTGGAATTTCCCCGTTGTGGGACTAATAAAGGCTTATCTTATCTTATCTTATCTTATTTGTTTCATATTTGTGATTTGCTTTGTCTCAGAGTCTGTGTGAAAGTGTTAAAGATTCAGCTGTATTATGTTATCATCTTGTTTTAGTTCATTTTGTGAGTTTCCCTGTGTAACTGGTGCTGAGTGAGCGTCATGATTCCTGAGAAAGAGATAATCTGTACACTGTGGGGGGCACAGTTGTAGGCTTTCCTCACACCCAGAGAGACAAAGAGTGGAGAGGGAAATTATGACTGAAGGAGGAAGTGTCTCCGGGAGGTATCAAATGAGACAGTTACTCTATACACCTCCCGGGGAGAGGAAGAGTAACCGGGAGCCACAGAGAGAACAAGGTGCTGAAGCGGCGCACATGTATGTTATGCTAATGATGTGAATTGTCTGACAATCTGAATGCTATTGTCTTACACATTCTCTTTGTCCATGCAACAAAGTACACACGTGGACAAAATTGTTGGTACCCCTCTGTTAATGAAAGAGAAACCCACAATGGTCACAGAAATAACATGAATCTGACAAAAGTGGTAATAAATAAAAATTCTATGAAAATTAACCAATGAAAATCAGACAATGCTTTTGAATTGTGGTTCAACAGAATTACTTTAAAAAACAAACTCATGAAACAGGCCTGGACAAAAATGATGGTACCCCTAGAAAAGATTGAAAATAATGTGACCATAGGGACATGTTCAACTGAGATGTGTCCTCTAATTAACATCACAGGTGTCTACAAACTTGTAATCAGTCAGTCGGCCTATTTAAAGGGTGACAAGTAGTCACTGTGCTGTTTGGTGACATGGTGTGTACCACACTAAACATGGACCAGAGGAAGCAAAGGAGAGAGTTGTCTCAGGAGATTAGAAAGAAAATTATAGACAAGCATGTTAAAGGTAAAGGCTATAAGACCATTTCCAAGCAGCTTGATGTTCCTGTGACTACAGTTGCACATATTATTCAGAAATTTAAGATCCACGGGACTGTAGTCAACCTCCCTGGATCTGGCCGCAGGAATCGACAGATAATACGAATGGTAACAAAAGAGCCCAGAACAACCTCTAAACACATTCATGGTGAACTCCAAGGTCAAGGTACATCAGTGTCTGATCGCACCATCCGTCATTGTTTGAGCCAAAGTGGACTTCATGGGAGACGACCAAGGAGGACACCACTGTTGAAAACAAATCATAAAAAAGCCAGACTGGAATTTGCCAAACTGCATGTTGACAAGCCACAAAGCTCCTGGGAGAATGTCCTATGGACAGACGAGACAAAACTGCAACTTTTTGGCAAGGCACATCAGCTCTATGTTCACAGACGCAAAAATGAAGCATACCAAGAAAAGAACACTGTCCCTACTGTGAAACATGGAGGAGGTTCTGTTATGTTCTGGGGCTGCTTTGCTGCATCTGGTACAGGGTGTTGTGAATCTGTGCAGGGTACAATGAAATCTCAATACTATCAAGGTATTCTAGAGAGAAATGTGCTGCCCAGTGTCAGACAGCTTGGGCTCAGTCGCAGGTCATGGGTCTTGCAACAGGATAATGACCCAAAACACACAGCTAAAACACCCAAGAATGGCTAAGAGCAAAACATTGGACTATTCTGAAGTGGCCTTCGATGAGCCCTGATCTAAATCCTATTGAACGTCCGTGGAAGGAGCCAAAACATGCCGTCTGGAGAAGGCACCCTTCAAACCTGAGACAACTGGAGCAGTTTGCTCATGAGGAGTGGGCCAAAATACCTGCTGAGAGGTGTAAAAGTCTCATTGACAGTTACAGAAATCGTTTGATTGCAGTGATTGCCTCAAAAGGTTGTGCAACAAAATATTAAGTTAAGGGTACCATTGTGGTCTTTATTAATCATATATCCCATAACCTACATATGTATAAGCATGTGAGAATGTTTGGTGATTACATATGTAAAGCGACTTCACACCTCAGAACAGGACAAAGGGTCTCAACCGCCAGTGAAGATCAAAGAGCATCCGAGGCACTGCGGTGGAGACCAGATAGGTCGCCCTGACCTCCCAGGGCCAGGTGGAGGGGTACGGAGACAAAGGAGGATAATTAAGTTAATGGGGGATGTCAGCTTTGTATGCATGTCTTTTGTTGTGTGTGAGTATAAGTACACAGAGCCGAATGTGTTCGCTCTTTTACTTCTTCTGCTGCTGCACCAGATGAGACTTGTTAGAGGAGCAAAGCTGATAATAAACTTTGGTTTATAAGTCACATCGCCTCGTCATTCCGAGCTCTTCTACACTGGTGACCCCGACGTGATGATGGACCAGAGGCGTTCCCCAGCGATCGACTCATCTGTGGCGACCCAGGCAGACGCCGGCGCCCATGCAGACAGGGGAACAGATGGACGACGTTCCCCCACGGCAGAAGTGATAGAATCAGAATCAGAATCAGAATCAGAATCAGGTTTATTGCCATTGTTCATGTAGTACACAAACTAGGAATTTGTCTCGGTACAATGCTGCAACATTAAACATGATAAGATAAGAGAAATAAACTATACATGTAATAAAGTGTAGGATAAGATTAAGTGATACTGGTCAACAGTTAAAATATATATTAGCCAGCAGCAGATACTGTGGAGAACTATATAGTGCAGTCGGTAATGCAGGAAGAAAACAGTGATGATTGACATGAGTCTGGTTGAGCTGCTGTACATGGTGTACGAGAGTCACTTAGTGTTCAGCAGTCTAATGGCAGAGGGGAAGAAGCTGTTCATGTGACGGGAGGTTTTAGTCTGGATGGACCGAAGTCTTCTACCAGAGGGGAGGGGGGCAAACAGTACGTGACCAAGGTGTGAGGGATCGGCTATGATCCGGCCAGCACGCCTCCGGGTCCTGGAGATGTACAGATCCTGGAGAGATGGGAGCTTGCAGCCGATCACCTTCTCAGCAGTGCGCACGACGCGCTGCAGCCTTAGTCTGTCCCTGGCAGTGGCTCCTGCGTACCACACGGTTATGGAGGTGGTGAGGATGGACTCGATGATGGCTGTGTAGAACTGCACTAACATCTTGGTGGGTAGCTTGAGCTTCCTCAGCTGCCGCAGGAAGAACATCCTCTGCTGGGCTTTTTTGATGAGTGAGCTGATGGTCAGCTCCCATTTGAGGTCCCTGGTGATGGTAGTGCCTAGGAAGCGGAAGGAATCAGCAGTGGTGATGGGAGAGCCTGAGAGGGTGAGGGGGGGCAGAGGAGTAGTGACTTTCCTGAAGTCTACAATCATCTCCACTGTCTTCAGAGCGTTCAGCTGCAGGTTGTTATTGCTGCACCAGGACGCCAGCTGGGCCACCTCTCTCCTGTAGGCGGACTCGTCGCCGTTGGAGATGAGCCCGATGAGGGTGGTGTCGTCCGCAAACTTGATCAACTTGACAGACTGGTGGCTGGAGGTGCAGGAGTTGGTGTAAAGGGATGTGTAAATAGAGAGGGCTCAACCGAGCACCAGCGCCGCTGTGAGAGCCGAAGGAAGACACTCTCACCCTGCGGACACATCAGTGACGGTCCACACAAACGGCGTCACCGTCAACCTGCCGGACTTCTGGCAGGAAGACCCCGCCTCGTGGTTTCAGCAAGTTGAAGCCCAGTTTGCACTTGCGGGCATCACGGCTGACGATACAAAGTTCTATCACATCGTCGCCAAACTCGACACCGCCACTTCGAGATGTGTGCGGAGCATAATCCAGCGGCCGCCGGCCCAGGACAAATACAGAGAACTAAAAGCGACCATCGTGGCGAATTTCGTCCCCTCAGCCGAGGAGAGAGCCGAGAGGATCCTGGCGGTCTACGGCCACAGAGGATGCAGACCCAAGGCCCTCATGGAGGACATGCTGCAGCTCAAAGAAGAGGACAATGACAATTTCCTCTTCCAATTTATATTCCTCAGTACACTGCCGCCACACATGAGAGGGACGCTTGCCAACATGCGATGCAGCACCCAGCAAGACTTCCGCACGCTGGCTCGCGAAGCGCAGCGACTCGTCAATGCCTGCAGGGAACAGACACCCACAGCAGCATCCGCAGACCTCAACGCAGATGTCCGGAGCCACGGGGAGCCTCAAACCACTGAGCAGAATCCGCCCGCCATGGCAGCGACACGGCCAAGACGTAACAGACGGAGCGACGTCTGTTATTACCACCACCGCTTCGCCGAGAAGGCTCACAAATGCCTTCCCCCCTGCAGATTCACGATTTCGGGAAAACGCCAAAGCCGAGAACCGTTAACAGTGGCAGTTCTTGGCGAAAAAAGCAAGCTTCTATATGTGACGGACGGACACACCGGCAAGCAGTTCCTCATTGACACGGGAGCTCAACTGAGTTTTATAATGCCCTCCCAAGCAGACCGGGCCATGGCCCCCCGGGGTAATGGAGCGGTGGCAGCCAACGGCTCCATCATCGACACTTTTGGCGAAAGGAACCTGCCCCTCCGCATCCATGGCCGCAACTACAGATGGACATTTGTTGTAGCGGCGCTCGAGTTTACCACCCTTGAAAAACTAGGCATTATCAGGCGCTCAAAAAGCCCCTGGGCGTCACCGCTTCACATGGTCCCTAAACCCAACGGTTCTTGGAGACCGTGCGGCGATTACCGCAGATTAAACAATGCGACAGCGCATGACCGCTACCCAATTCCTCACATCCAAGATTTTTCACTACATCTGGCGGGTGCGCGCATTTTTTCAAAAATAGACCTGGTCCGCGGCTATCATCAAGTCCCCGTTAGAGCGGAAGACATTCCTAAAACAGCTGTAATAACCCCCTTCGGCCTTTTTGAATTTTTGCGGATGCCTTTCGGCCTCAAAGGCACTGCTCAAACCTTTCAGCGGATGATGGACGCAGTATTACGCGACCTCCCTTTCGTGTTCGTCTACCTCGACGATATGCTGGTAGCCAGCTCGTCTGAGGAAGAACACGAGCAGCATCTCACTATGGTTTTTCAGAGACTAGAAGAGCACGGGTTAATAATCAATCCAGCCAAATGCAAATTCGGCGTGTCACAAATTGATTTTTTGGGACACAGAGTTTCACCGAAGGGGGCAGTCCCACTGCCAGACAAAGTTCACGCAGTAAAAAGTTTCCCACGGCCACAAACGGTCAAATCGCTGCAAGAATTTTTGGGAATGGTTAATTTTTACAACCGTTTCCTCCCCCACGCAGCTCAGCTCATGCAGCCCCTATATGACGCGCTCAGAAAACAAAAACCTTCCAACGCGGTCGAATGGACCCCGGAGCGCGAACGCGCCTTCGCGGAAGTAAAAAGTGCCCTAGCTAATGCCACATTGTTGGTTCACCCTGATCCCTCGGCCCGCATTGCGCTAACCACAGACGCTTCAGACCTGGCCATAGGGGCGGTTGTAGAACAACACGTCGGCGGAACCTGGCAACCTTTGGCATTTTTCAGCAAATCGCTGAACCAAACTGAGCGTAAATACAGCACCTTTGACAGGGAGCTGCTAGCGCTTCATTTATCCATCCGCCACTTCCAGTTCTGGTTGGAGGGGCGGCGTTTCACGGCTTTTGTACACCACAAACCGCTCACCTTTGCGATGGCTAAAATTTCTGAACCGTGGTCAGGCAGGCAACAAAGACAGCTAGCTGCGATTTCAGAGTTCACCACAGACATTCGACATGTGGCAGGCAAACTTAATGTGGTAGCAGACTGCCTCTCTCGCGCTGTGACATCGCCAGAGCGCGAGGAGACAGATTATACTACCTCAGCCGCAGAACTCTTCACCAACGCGGACACATACACAGCCCCAATCCACGTAGGGATAGATTATGCAGCCATGGCGGAGGAGCAAAGTAGTGACGCGGACGTGCACGCACTCCTGTCTGGACCAACAGGGTTAAGGCTGGAGGAAAGGGATTTACGCGACGGTGTGCCCCCCCCTAATATGCGACATCTCAACCGGCCGACCTCGCCCGGTAGTTCCAGCTGCATGGCGCCGCCGTATTTTCGACTCAATTCACTCCCTCGCGCACCCAGGTGTGCGCGCTTCGGTTAAAATGGTCGCCGAAAAGTTTGTGTGGCCTGGCCTGCGCAAAAACGTAAAAGAATGGGCAAAGACTTGCATTTCTTGTCAGCGCGCCAAAATATACAAACACACAAAAGCCCCTCTAGAGCCTTTTCGAATCCCTGCTAGAAGGTTCGACCACGTTCATGTCGACCTCGTGGGACCACTACCTTCCTCCCAAGGTTTCACACATCTGTTAACAATGCTAGACCGTACTACGCGCTGGCCGGAGGCGGTCCCTCTGGCGTCAACCACAGCGGAGGAAGTCGCTCGCGCTTTTTTGACAAACTGGGTGGCACGTTTCGGCGTCCCATCGGACATCATGTCCGATAGGAGGCCTCAATTTGTCTCGGAGCTTTGGTCAGCCATGGCCAGCAGCTTAGGAGCGACAATTCACCGCACCACCGCTTATCACCCTCAGGCTAATGGGTTATGCGAGCGTTTTCACAGGTCTTTAAAGGCCGCCCTCAGAGCCTCACTAACGGATACAAATTGGGTAAATAAACTTCCTTGGGTTTTATTGGGGTTGCGTGCTGCACCTAAAGAGGATCTAGACGCTTCCCCAGCAGAATTAGTTTTTGCACAACCTCTCAGGCTCCCAGGTGAATTTTTACCAGAGAACCCAGAGCCAGGGCATCTTCCAGCCCCGAGGTTTTTAGGCAGCAACGGACCGGACTCTCTCCCCGGGCCGGCACATCATTCTTTTCCACGGGTTTTTGTCCCCCAAGCTTTAAAAGACGCTGAATTCGTTTTTGTTAGGCATGAAGCTTTAAAACCAACCTTCCGCCCACCATACGATGGACCATTCAGAGTGCTGGAACCTGGTGATAAGCATTTTGTGCTTGATTTTGGGGACAGAAAAGAAACAGTCAGCATTGACAGACATTGACCTGCCTTCTTTTTGAGAGACGAGCCTGTACGGTTGGCGAGAGCACCTCGGCGGGGTAGACCCCCCAAGAGAAAAGACTCAGCCCCCCTGCAGGGAACAAATAATCACTCTCCTTCCCAAGCTGCAGAACCCTTACAGGAAGGTCCCACCAGGATGCCCGAACGGACCCACAGCAGATTCGGAAGAAGATTAAAGCCCAGACGGCACAAGGACTGATACAAACTACTCAAAAGTTGTTCACTAATTGTGCTGTAACAGTTTAGGACCGACTTGTGATATTACTATGCTGTTATGATTACCACTGAATTCTCTACAGGAGCATAGCTGCTGGAAAGTTTCTTCTTTGTCAAGAGGTGTAGCAGTTAGTATGTCATTGCAGCGGCATGAAATAAAGTGGCGTTGTTGGAGGTTTTAAGTAGGCTTTTATTAATCATACCGCCGTCACGAGCTCCTCTCCCGGCGCTGTGCGTGTGCGCCGGGAGCGAGCCCTCGGCTCTCAGAGAAGGAGAGGAGAGGCACGTGTGTGTGTCTCCAGTTGCAGGATCAGAGTGAGAGTGAGAGAGAGAGCATGGATTTCAGTCAGCTTAAATACCAGTTACAAACAATGCATGAAAGGCATTCACAGCAGGGAGTATGGCATTTGCATTTGAGAGGCATACATCACAATAGGCAGATTTGCTAGACTGTGCTCTAGGTGCAGAACAAAGGGGTTAACAGGCACATCTACATATTGATCTGAGTCTCTAGGTCACAGTAAGGACAGGACACATGAACACAATACATGAAAGGTGACATTATCACAGTAGTGTAGCGGAAAAAACCAGGAGTAGCGAGTTGTCTGTCCTTAGTCTATTTGTGGGGGTTTTCCCAAACCGCCACAGCTCCCCCCCAGAGGGCTCGGCAGGTGGTGAGACCTCGATAGTGCAGCTTGGGCAGCGAGCAGGGAAAAGCTCTGTGCAGGAGGGGGTGGAGGGGGGTGGGGGTAGTAAAAGCCGGCCGGAGACAATGAAAACGTCCAGGCCGCGCAAAAATTGCTTGTGGGTTTGCGATGTCGAAGGGCTGGTCCCGTTGAACGTGCAGAGGTCCACAAGAAGAAAAATTAGTCACTGGCTCCTCTCGTGATTAAGTCCTGCAAGGATTAATAGCGGCCATGAAGAAAAGACGAGGCTGCGTGGCGGCTGTGATGAGGGCAGAGGGACTGGCGTGTTGACTTAAGGTTCAGGCGTAACCCTAAAGCCTCGGGAACCGCAGACAGCTGAATTCCCCTTGTGTGCCGTGGCTAAGACCATAAAATCCAGTGAGCAAGCTGCGTGCCTCAGGTGAACGAGCAAGCCTGAAGGGCCAGTGTGCAGCGGAAGGAAGGCGGTCAGAAAAGCCGTATTTGTCCCGTGCGTGGTGTGCGCCGTCCTCGTAACTCCCCGGTGCGTGTGCCGGGGTCCCGTGCGTGGGTGGGCCGCTGGAGAGGAGAACCAGGGTCAGGGAGCTTGCTGGAGATCATCCCTGTTGTCTGTTGGAGCGGTGAAGGAAAGTAGACGCTCTGTCACCCGCTTGGTCATGGTGCGTTCAGGTCCACGTGTGCTCCGTCGGCCATGGGGATCGCCGTC
This sequence comes from Pholidichthys leucotaenia, assembly GCA_020510985.1. Lineage (NCBI taxonomy): Eukaryota > Metazoa > Chordata > Actinopteri > Cichliformes > Pholidichthyidae > Pholidichthys > Pholidichthys leucotaenia. The sequence continues at coordinate 94,807,363 of CM035839.1, forward strand.
GTGGAGAGGGGGACGAGGTGCATGCGCTCACGGTGTGGAGGAGCTGTGAGCACGGCCGGTCCAGCGTGGATGTGCTGATCTAGGCGTGCAGATCTCACCATGAAACGTTGCTCAGCTTTCCCGGTCGTGGGTGTTCTCCGTGGAGTTTCGCCTGGAAACTCCGCGTTGCGGTCTCCCTGGAGCAGAAGGGAGGGCAGATCAGTCAGGCTGCCGTGTTCACTTGTCGTCGGAGAATCACCGCCGGGTGTTGCGTTCGCTGGCAGCGTGTTCTTTGCAGCGTCGGGTCACCAGTGCAGCGGCATGAAATAAAGCGGCGTTGTTGGAGGTTTTAAGTAGGCTTTTAGTAATCATACCGCTGTCACGAGCTCCTCTCCCGGCGCTGTGCGTGCGCGCCGGGAGCGAGCCCTCGGCTCTCAGAGAAGGAGAGGAGAGGCACGTGTGTGTGTCTCCAGTTGCAGGATCAGAGTGAGAGTGAGAGAGAGAGCATGGATTTCAGTCAGCTTAAATACCAGTTACAAACAATGCATGAAAGGCATTCACAGCAGGGAGTATGGCATTTGCATTTGAGAGGCATACATCACAATAGGCAGATTTGCTAGACTGTGCTCTAGGTGCAGAACAAAGGGGTTAACAGGCACATCTACATATTGATCTGAGTCTCTAGGTCACAGTAAGGACAGGACGCATGAACACAATACATGAAAGGTAACATTATCACAGTAGTGTAGCGGAAAAAACCAGGAGTAGCGAGTTGTCTGTCCTTAGTCTGTTTGTGGGGGTTTTCCCAAACCGCCACATCATAATAATTATCTTAAACTGTGAATTTTCCTATTGTCCTTTTCTTAGTCGTTTGGGGGGGGGGGGGCTGTGGTCTATATTAATCATATATCCCATAACCTACATATGTATAAGCATGTGAGAATGTTTGGTGATTACATATGTAAAGCAACTTCACACCTCAGAACAGGACAAAGGGTCTCAACCGCCAGTGAAGATCAAAGAGCAGCCGAGGCGCTGCGGTGGAGACCAGATAGGTCGCCCTGACCTCCCAGGGCCAGGTGGAGGGGTACGGAGACAAAGGAGGATAATTAAGTTAATGGGGGATGTCAGCTTTGTATGCATGTCTTTTGTTGTGTGTGAGTATAAGTACACAGAGCCGAATGTGTTCGCTCTCTTACTTCTTCTGCTGCTGCACCAGATGAGACTTGTTAGAGGAGCAAAGCTGATAATAAACTTTGGTTTATAAGTCACATCGCCTCGTCATTCCGAGCTCTTCTACAACCATCATTTTTGTCCAGGCCTGTTTCATGAGTTTGTTTTTTTTAAATAATTCTGTTGAACCACAATTCAAAAGCATTGTCTGATTTTCATTGGTTAATTTTCATATAATTTTTTTTATTTCCACTTTTGTCAGATTCAAGTTATTTCCGTGACCATTGTGGGTTTTTCTTTCATTAACAGAGGGGTACCAACAATTTTGTCCACGGCTGTATAAAAGAGGAATGTACAGGGACCTTGATAGCGCAATAGCTCAGCCAAGCTATGAAGCGTGTTTGCTGTATGTTGAGAAAAATAAAGCCTTGTGTCATCCAGCTCGTTGCCTTCGCCCATTCCTTTTTCTCCACAGTGGTGACCCTAGACGTGAGATGGAGCATCTATCCCTTTCACCATACTGTGGAATCTAAATTGCCATGCTTCGCCTGCATCCTTTTTCTCCACAGTGGTGACCCCTGACGTGCCATGGAGCGCCTATGCCTTCCTCCACACTGGTGAACCCGATGTACCATGGAGAGCGGTTGCCTATTCCTTTCTCCACACTGGCACTCTGAAGGGCCAGGGAGAGCGAGCTGGGATCCCACACTGGGATCCAAGACGCGCCATGGGTAGTGAGCTGAGCATCACCCCGGAGCCTGGAGGGAGAAAATCAGTGCCGCCTGCCCCGTTTCAGTCAAGCTCCTGGACCCTGGCTTCACCTCCCAACAACGGGGTTTCAGCACACAGCAGCCCCGTGCGTACTCAGCGGGATTACGGGGATAACTATGGATGACACAAAATGCTGCAATGTGGTTGCTGCGCCGGACGAGCGCACCACGCACCAGGGACAAGCCGGCTCCAAGAACTTATATATTGTCCTCAGCCGCTGCAAATCCCCAGGGAATAGGGCTGATTGACTTCCCCGGATCCTTTAGACCTGCGCTATGCACCTAAAGGAGTCGGGCAGCCTCACCCCGCTGCTGATCCCTGGAGAGATCTACTGGAAGATCCCGCACCCAAGATGGATCCACCCACACAATTTTTGCGTGGCCTGGAGGCTTTGAACACACCGGGCTGGCCCACCATTGCTTTCCCCACACCTTCATCCCAGAAAGACTGCAGAATGCCGGTTGGGTTTCCGTCAGGCATGATGCGCACAGGACCCTGCTGCGCCCACTGTACAACGGACTGTTCAATGTGCCGGAGCCTGGAGCGGAGCATAAGGTGTTTTCCCACCCTCCCCCTTTCCCTCCACAGACCGACATGTCCTCCAATACACTTCACCAGCAGGACGGTTCAGCTGAATTGACAACCCCCCGCTGCAGCCGCTATGGGCACCGACTTGAGCCCAAAGGACCAGGGGGTTAGAGTCCCTTCTGGGTGTTTGGGGGGGGGGGCTGTGGGGGGGCACAGTTGTAGGCTTTCGTCACATCCAGGGAGACAAAGGGCGGAGAGGCAAATTATGATTGAAGGAGGAAGTATCTCCGGGAGGTATCAAACAAGACAGTCAATACACCTCCTGGGGAGAGGAAGAGTAACCGGGAGCCACGGAGAAAATAAGGTGTCGAAGTGGCACCCATGTATTTTATGTTAATGATGTTAGTGATGTGCATTGTTTGACAATCTGAATGCTAATGTGCCACACATTCTCTTTGTCCATGCAACAAAGTATAAAAGAGGAATGTACAGGGACCTTGATAGCGCAATAGCTCAGCCGAGCAATGAAGCATGTTTGCTGTATGTTGGAGAAAAATAAAGCCTTGTGTCATCCCACTCGTTGCCTTTGCCCATTTCTTTTTCTCCACAACACCAAGTTTTGACCAGATGTATTGAACCAATCACCATGGACAAGTTCTTCTCCACCTCTCAGATAACAAAGGGCTTAAAGAACTAAGTGATGTGTGTTTAAGTCAGAATGGTGTGTGAATAGGCTCTGAGACTATTTTTGTATTGTTCTCCACTGGCCAGTGTAATTAAATTTGCTGAAACTCTGATCCCGCCTGGTTTTTGACTGAAGGTTAAGAAGAATTTTTCTAACATACTTGGCGCCCAAACCACAGGGGACTCCAGATATCTCTCCTGCTGCTTCCGGCATTTTGGAACCAACTCAGCTGTGTACGACTGCGGACAAAGCCCTCCCCCGCCTGGACCAGCAACCTGGCTTTGTGGAAGTGAGGCACGGTCCGGACACACTGGGAGTGGAGCCAGAGAGTGACAGAGCCAACCCGCAGGCGGATCACAGTAAGTAAATTTAATTACTGATGACACCCAGTTCAAGTCCACAGTCGGTCTGAAAATACGCGTAAAGGAGTTGAAAGTCGAGTGTTAGATACTGCAAAGTCCAAAAAGGTTCGGACGAGGTAGGGCTTGGTGGGTCCCGGTTTGAGGCCACATAAGAAGTGTATTTCTACTGCATTAAGTTGACCCACTAAAGAGCGCACGGGGGTATCGATAAAAAATCAATGCAAGAACTTTTTTTACATCAACAAGTGAGCATAGATTAAAAGAAAATCAATGCAAGAACTTTTTTTACATCAACAAGTGAGCATAGATATAGTACTGTAATATATTACAAGATTCTCAAATTTAACCAATGAGTGAGTAATATAGAAGTAATATAAAAAAGGGGAAAAACAAAATAGAGAATAAAAGTTATAATATGAGATAACCTTAAAATATAGACAAATAGCACTAATATAATAAGGATAATGTCATGATCAGGTGAGCATGCGCTCCCCTTCCCTTTCTGTGAGAGTTTCCCCAGCTCCGCAGGTAATCACTACTCCTGCGTGAATGGACGCATCTGCTGCCTTTTGGCCGCCAACACTGAAAAGGACCAGTTTGTGAATGTTCCAGCGCTGGCTCGTTGGGTTGCTGCCATCTTTGCAGTGCGTCTCTGGGGCTCGTTGTGCCATCGTGTGTCATTGCTCCAGGCTGCTTCATTCCACCCGGTCAGACACTTCACCCAGCTCTACGCCTTCCCCACTCCCTGCCAGCTTCATCCCGCTGGTTCGTTTGTTTCTGCTGGGTTCCTCTGCCGGGTTCTCTGCTTGCCTCCCGTAAGTTGCTTTCTTGGAATTCCCATTCTCGTCTCCCTCCTCACACTAATCAGCTGTCATCTTCCCATTACAAGCTGGGTTCTCCTCTGGTGAGTAGCGTCTTTTTCCTAACTTTGTGTTCTTTTGATTAATAAAATTGTGTTGATACGTAGCTTCTCTGTGCTATGTGTATTCGTTGGTGCAAGATCCCTGCACGTGAGCTGATCATTCTCTCTATCATGACAGAACGAGCCAGCCAAAATGTAGGCTCAGCAGGGGCTGCATCAGCGGAACACTCCGCCTTACACGGCCTCGACGTCACAGAGAGGCAGGTGGCCATGCTCACGCAGCAGCTGCAGACAATTACGCAGCAGCTGAGAACGGTCACCGATCATCTCAGCCAAATGTCTCGTTTGGGTCCTGCCCCTCCACCTGCCGCTCCTGTTTCTGCCACCATTCGCTGAACTACGTCCGTTCCCTCACCGGCCCCGTACGCGGGGGAGGTGGGGAAATGTAAGGGATTCTTGTGCCATGTTCAGCTTTACCTGGGCCAGGTAGGCAAGGAGTATCCGGATGATACATCCAAAATTCATTTCATGACCCTCCTGCTGGGAGACCGAGCCCTCAGCTGGGCTCAATCTATTCTTGATAGTACGGAGGGTCCTAGTTATGCTTTTGATAGATTTATTAGCAAATTCTCCCACGCCTTTGACCGTACGAAGAGTGAGGGCAACATCATGAGCCTTCTCATGTTGCTCCGCCAGGGGAGCTGGTCTGCCGCCGATTTCTCTGTGGAGTTTCGGGTCATTGCGGTGGAATCTGGCTGGAATGACGTTGCTTTATGCAGAGCCTTCCATCAGGGATTAAATGCCAATCTCTGCGACAATCTGGCAGTTCATGCTGTTTCCTCCTCCCTGGATGGACTCATTGATCAGGCCGTCAGTCTTGACAGTCGATACGGTGAGTGCGCAAAGGACTGCAGGACCTTCTCTGGCTTGCCCGTTTTGCACACGCCTCTCCTGGCTGCTGACACAGGTGGAGCTGACTCTTCCTCCGAAGCTATGGTGCTCGACCGAGCCCATCTGGCTCCGGAGGAGAGCCAGTGCGTGCATGTACTGGGGCTCTTCAGAGCACAAACTCTTTGACTGCCACCTGAAGCCCAGAAGACACGGCCCATCAGTAATCGTGGGAGGTCTGACGGGCAGGAACCTTATTCATCCCCTCTGTAACTTTTCCAATTCAGCCCTCATTCAGTTGCCGGGGGTCGAGAGGAGGGTGAAGGCATTAATTGATTCAGGGGCAGAGTAAAATTTCATTTCTTCACGGCTCATGCGGGAGGTCAGTATCCCTATGAGTAAACTGCCTACTCCATTAAACATCACAGCATTATCTGGTAGTAATGTGGCCTTTATTACCGAGTGCACAGTGCCGATCTCCATCCTCCTTTCCGGGAACCACCGGGAGACTTTATTGTTCTTTATTCTCCCTAGTTCGTCCTCCCCGGTGGTTCTGGGGTATCCTTGGCTCCGGAAGCATAACCCCATTATTAATTGGGCACAGAGTTCCATCTCTTCCTGGAGGCCCTTTTGTTTAGCGTCCTGCCTCAGTTTGGCCGAGTGTTCACTGTTCCTCCTCATCTCCTCTTCTCCGGTGGAGCCGCCAGATCTCAGCCTCGTACCCGAGGTCTATCATGACCTTGGAGACGTCTTTAGCAAGTCAAGAGCACTCTCTTTGCCTCCTCATCGCTCGTACAACTGTGCTATCGATCTCTTCCCAGGTGTGTGGCTGCCATCCAGCCGGCTCTACAGTATTTCTGGGCTGGAGAGGGAGACGATGGAAAGCTATATAAAGGACTCTCTGAACACCGGCCTCATTCGGCCCTCTTCAGCTCCTCTTGGGGCAGGGTTTTCTTTGTCAGGAAGAAGCACGGATCTCTGTGCCCGTGTATTGACTATTGCGAATTAAAAACTATAACAGTTAAATATAAATATCCTCTGCCCCTAATCAACTCCGCGTTTGAGCTCCTTCAGCACGCGTGGGTATTCACCAAATTGGATTTGCGCAACGCATACCATCTGGTCTCTATTCACGAAGGGGGCGAGTGGAAGACGGCCTTTAAAACACACTTTGGGCAATTTGGACATCTCATGATGCCCTTCAGGTTCACCAATGACCCTGCCGTCTTCCAGCGCATGATTAATGACGTCCTCCGCAATATGGTTAATCAATTTGTTTTTGTCTACTTTGATGACATTTTGATCTTTTCCCGCACGCCAGAGGAGCACGCAATGCATGTCAGGGCCATGTAACAGTGGCTCTTGTAAAACCAGCTCTTTGTGAAGGCCTTAAAGTGTGAGTTCTCCACCCGCTCCACTTCCTTCCTAGGGTTTATTGTTGCTGAGGGGGAACTGAGGGCCGACCCGGCCAAGGTGAAGGCTGTGTTGAGCTGAAACGCTTCTTGGGGTTTGCGAACTTTTATTGCTGTTTCATCAAAGATTACAGTGGGGTAGCACAACCTCTGATGTAGCTGACCTTGGTCAAGGTGCCTTTCACCTGGTCCGAGACAGCTGAGCGGGCCTTCTCCAAATTGAAGGGCCTGTTCTCCAACACCCCCATCTTGGCCCAGGTTGACCCTCAGCTCCAATTCATTGTAGAGGTTGATGCTTCTGATTCGTGGGTGGGCACTGTTCTCTTGCAACGCTTGGCCTCCAATCAGAAGCTCCACCCACGCGCGTATTTCTCTTGACGGCTGACGGCAGCCAAGAGGAATTAGAACATAGGGGACCGGGAGCTCCTAGCCATTAAATTGGCTCTTGAGGAGTAGAGACACTAGCTGGAGGGAGCGGCTCATCCCATCGTAGTGTGGACCGACCACAAAAATTTAGAGAATCTTTGGTTGGCCCGCAGGTTAAATGCCAAGCGGGCCCTATTCTTTCTTAGATTCAATCTTACCATCACTTATAGGCCTGGCTCTTGCAACATTAAACCGGAAGCTCTCTCCCGCCAGTTCAGCCCTGACCCACCAGCCCCCCTTCACTCCCCCAACCCATTGTCCCATCCTCGTGTATCCTTGGAGCCCTTACCTGGGAGATCGAGCAGAGGGTCCGGCAGACCCAATCTACTGAGCCCAAACTCGAGGGGGGCCTGATGACCATCTGTTTGTCCCGGCTGGCCTCCGCAGTGACGTCATCTGGTGGGGCCACACTAGCCACTTCGCCTGCCACCCAGGGGTGTCCTGGACTATTAATCTCGTCCAACGAGTGTTCTGGTGGCCCACCCTGTGGACGGACGTCTGGGATTACGTCAACGCTTGCCAAGTATGCGTCCATAATAAATCTGACTCCTCACCCCCTGTTGGCCTTTTGCACCCATTACCGGTTCCCAGCCGACCTTGGTCACACATCACCTTGGACGTTGTTATTGGACACTCCCCCTCGCAGGGCAACACTGTTATCCTCACCATCGTGGATCGCTTCTCCAAATCTATCCATCTGGTTCCCCTCCCTAAGCTGCCCTCTGCCACTGAGATCACCAACCTGCTGACCACCCATGTCATCCGGCTGCACGGCATTCCCGTGGACATTGTGTCTGACCAGGGTCCCCAGTTCACCTCCCACATCTGGAAATCCTTTTGCCGCTCCTTGGGCACCATGATCAGCCTCATGTCCGTGTACCACCCACAAAGCAACAGGCAGGATGAGCGCGCCAGCCAATCCCTGGAGACCGCCCTAAGATGCTTGGCATCCTGCAACCCATCCACATGGAGCACCCATCTGACCTGGGTGGCGTATGGTCACAACTCTGCAGTCTCATCGTCTACAGGATTAACACCCTTTGAGGCCTCCATGGGGTATACCCCCCATTACCTCCGTGCCAGGCACGGAGATACTGAGCCCAAACAAACAAAAAAACAAACAAAAAGAAAACACTCATGAACCACACCCTGACACAGTTATGGTGGCTAACTTTGGCAGCTCAGGAGGTCTCTCAACATCCGAAAACTGCCAAAACTTCAGGTGGAGTAAATTGGGTGGCCTCTCTGCACTCCACAGCCATCACAGCAGGAGGAAATGTCCCTCGGGTGGTCTCCCAGTGTCCCAAAATCACCGAGGCTTGAGGTGGGGGAAATCAGGTGGCCTCCCCACATTCCACAGCCACCACAGCGGGAGGAGTAGTCTCTCAGGTGGCCTCCCAGCATCTCTGAGCCAGCAAGCTGCGGCACACTACGCACCCCCATCAGGGGCAGCAGCCAGACCAAACGCCTCCCGACAAACCCAGACGGAGGCGAGGAACCCATGGCAGGCTCAGGTGTAGGTGGAGAAACCCCCACAGCCTCTGGCTGAGGCATGGCAGTCTCGGGCTGAGGCGCGGCACCCACAGCGGCCCCAGACTGGAGCGCAGCACCCACAGCGGCCCCGTACTGGGGTGCAGCACCCACGGCAGCCCCAGACCGGGCGCAGCACCCACGGTGGCCTCGGACTGGGGCGTAGCACCCACAGAGACCTCAGGTGGAGAGGAGGGACCCATGGCGACCTTGGGAGAGGGCTCAGAAAGACATAACACAAACACCGGGTCAGAATCACTGGCAGCAGTGGAGCCCGGGGAGGAGGCCTCAGGTGCCGTGGATGGCTGCAAATGGTCCTCCCTACCAAGAGCCAGGCAAGATCTCTCTAGGACAGACAAAATAAACACAAAAGAGAGAACTTGCCTGAGCTCGAGGTCCACCTCCGTCCAGGACTCCTCCGAGCCAGGTTGGGGCATCTCGGCCCTCTCCGTCTGGGTGTCCACATCAGACACAGCTACCTCGGAAGAAGGTGAGGCTGGACCCATGGAGCTCTCCAGTGAAGAAGCGGGAACCACAGAGGCCCCGGGCGATGATGGAGGACCTGTGGTGACTGACGGTGCAAACTCCCATGCAACCGGATCCAGGGGACAGGCATTGGTTGGCTCAGGATCTGGGGTACAGGTGGCACTCTCCTCCCATCAAGGGTGTGGCTGCAGGGCTGAAGCTGGGATCTCCAGCGCTACAGGCTCCTCTGTCGTCCGGTGGCTGTCGTCCGATGGCTGCCATCCAGGACCGACGGACACTTGGAAACAGCAGGAGAGATGGGAGAAGGAGAAGAATTCAATGCAGCAGCAGCGAGGGGGAGAGCTCAACTAAACTATGGGGCTGCAGCTGAGCCCCCCCATCCCCCCACCGGGAATTAAGCAAGGCAATTCATCATTAGGTGTTAAGGAATAAGAAATTACTTGCCTTAATTCCCAGGCTGTGCTGGTCGCTGCTGCTGGTGTCCCAGGAAATTTCCTCCTGATCAGTGCAGTGAGCGGGGGCACCATCGCTGAGGCAGGTAGAGCCGGCCCTGCAGACCTGGTGACGATGGCACAGTCCACAGCTGTGGTGGAAGAGTCCTTCCGGCACACAGCAGCTGGACTGCGGTGAGACGTTGGGTGAGCCTTCTCCCGAAGACGTTTCCTCATCTGCTTCGTCCTGGATGCCCTTGACAGCAGATCTCCCAGCAGGCTGCGGGGGTCTGTTTGGAGGTCTGAGATGGAAAATAGTAGCCCCGCATACCTGGGGTAGCTCCCTATCCCGGGGTGCGCCTCCAAGATGGCTGCAGATGTCTCCACGTTCCGGTGAACCTCTTCCAGCGAACGGGAGGTGAATGCTGCACCCACAAACTCCTGTGCAAAGTCTGCCAGCCACAGTTCATCAACAGTGGGGCCAGCTGCTCCAGATTTCCCTTGATTAGCATGGCCCCGGCGCACTGGTGGCATGACAAAAGCATGTGAAAAGAAAAAATGATGATGAAAAAAACGCCAGAACCTACAGCGGCTGGTGTCCACTGTTGGTCGTGTCCTCCTGTCATGAATCTGCCCTTTAAAGGGCAGAGGAAGGACACCACGCACATGCTGTGGTTTGGCACATTTATTAACGGAAACGATGAAAACCCAAAAATACACACAGAACACAATTAATGAAAACACAAAAGTGCTGGAGGTGAGCGGGGCTCAGCGTCCAGGGGGACGGCAGCCGGGAACACTGAGCAGGGAAGCAGAATGCAGCCGGAGCTCTCCTGTAGGCAGCGGGGCTCACAGCTGGAAAAAAAGGAGACAAATCTGGACGGAGCACCTCCACTCACCTCGACAGCGAGGCACGAGAACACTCTGAGCATTAGAGGGCAGTTGTAGCAAACAACAGTGAGCCATGAAGTAGGACACGACAATTGGCAACAGTTGTTGTGCCCTATAAATACTGTGTCAGATGTTAAGCAGGTGTGGATACATGAGTGGGGAAAGTAATCAAAACAACCAGCGACAGCCATGCAACCCCAGATGTCAAGTTTGACAGCCGGAAGCTGCACGGCGCTGTCAAAATAAAAGTACAGACCGGGACACAAAATAAAACAAGACTAAGATACAAAGTGACACAATAAACAAACAGGACACTAAGGATACGGCTAAGAATAAAACCCCTAATCAAATGGTGACCAAATACAGATAACAATAAATAAGGAAATAAACAAACAGAAACCAACTGACTAACAACCAGAGACTGGGCACGACCCCACCCGTGCCCAGGATCGTGACAGTGTATTATCCAGTCAGCACGGAGTCAATCCAAAACCCCACCCACACTTCTTGAAGCCAGGGCATGAAGAGACACAGAGCGATGACAGAGTGGTGGCTAAACGTTTATTGATAAAAATTACATATTTTGACTGAGCGACTCCATACTCAGGGATGCACACCCTCGTAACCTCAGCAAAACCTTTATAAAACCTTAGGTCAGTCTGATGAACGGTTCAAGAGATGTGCGTGGAACAGACAAACAGACAGACACAAACACACAGACTTGGTGCAATTACAGATAGATTTTTTGTTGGTGGGGTTCCTCAAGAGTTTTCCACTGGTCAAAGGGTTTCTTGGCTCAAAAAAAGTTGAAAAACAGTGGTCTACGTGTCATCCAATAAACTATTTTTTTATGAGATCCGGGGCTATTCAAAAAACATCCAAGGCCTACCAGGATGCGTGTCTGCTCATAGCGCTTTGTGTAACTTTTCACATTAAGTGCCACACACACATACACACACAAATGACAATTTACATATCTTCATGTCCTTCATGTGCACCAGAAAATTTTCTCTAAACAAATTTAAATAATCCACTTCCTCCTGTTTCTGTCCTTCACTCTAAAAACGCATCTGCTGTGCATAGCTTCTTCCCCAGTACAAAGTAATGTGCGCCACAACAGATAGAAATGACTGCAGATATCTATTTGCATGCATAAAACTAGAAAGCGCTCAGAGAGCTCATACCTCCACCAAGGCTCCATCCCTCCCTCTCTTTGTCCTCCCCTCCGTCCTTTTGTCCGTCCATGTCGCCATCCATCTGTACATTACATCTGTACATCTGTACATGAAATTTCCAGGAAAGGTGTGTAATGGCACAGGGAACAGATGATTAGATTTTGGTGGTGATTCGGATCACAATGTGGATGCAGGGATTTTTTGAATACTATTTCATATATTAATATGGCACTTTTCAAGTACTGCCCCTTTAAGATGTGTCCACTCAGTTACATGCTTGGCCACGCCATAGGGCCAGGAGCCTCGGCAACCCAGAAGCCAAACACTGCAGAAAAAGAATCAGGGGGCATGTCAAAGTCAAAGTCAAAGTCAAAGTGCCTTTATTGTCATTCCATTGTTAATGAACAATGCAACGAAATTGAGATGCTGCTCCCTAAAAACAAACTATAAACAAACTATCACACTCACAGTTCACTCATGCATTTAACATTCTTATAATTACAACAATAAATAATGCTTGAAACAAAATTACCTAAAAGTTGAATACAATATGTACGTAGCAATAATGAAAAACATACTGAGCGATAAATACAAAAGACCAGCTTATGCACACAGGGTTGTTGCTACAAAATAACCTAAAATGACAAAAAATATCAGCAGTCTGTGCGTGTTACATAAATCCGTTCAAAATACGTACTGCTGCTGGGAAAAAACTATGATTAAACTTGGTAGTCCGGGTTTTATGGGATCTGTACCGCTTTCCCGAGGGGAGCAAGTGAAAGAAGTCATGGCCTGGATGAGCACAGTCTTTAATGATGGCAGTAGCTCTGTTGAGGTACCAAGACCTGGAAATCTCTTCCAGAGAAGGGAGAGAACAGCCAGTGATTTTTTGCACAGTCTCAATCACTCTCTGGAAGGCTTTGCAGTCTGCGGCTGAACAGCCCTCATACCAAACCGTGATGCCATATGACAGAATGCTCTCAATAGCAGAGCGATAAAATAAAACCAGCAACTGTGCATTCAGGCCATTCTTCTTGAGGAGCCTCAGAAAGTATAGACGTTGTTGAGCCTTTTTTACCGTAGCTATGGTGTTAACTGCCCAGGTAAGGTTGTGAGAAATATGAACACCCAAAAACTTAAAAGCCTCCACCCTCTCCACACACTCCTTGTCTATATATAGAGGAGGCGGTTCACTGCTATGCTTCCTAAAATCAATAATGAGTTCTTTTGTTTTTTTTGTATTCAATAGCAGATTATTATCTGAGCACCATCTCACCAGTTTCTGGACCTCATCTCTGTATGCGGACTCATCTCCTCCTGATATGAGCCCCACTACTGTTGTGTCATCTGCAAACTTCACTATAATGTTTGTGGGATGAACAGGTATGCAGTCATATGTGTACAATGAATACAAAGTGGGGCTCAACACACAGCCCTGTGGCGAGCCTGTGTTAAGCATGACTGTAGAGGAGGAATGGGGTCCGAGTCTAACAGTCTGTGTTCTGTTTGTTAGGAAGTCCTTAATCCAGCTGCACGTGTGAGTAGGCAGACCAAGCTGAAGCAATTTGGTGATGAGAATGTTGGGAATAATTGTATTAAATGCTGAGCTATAGTCAACAAACAACATTCTTACATAGCTCACCTTGTCTTCTAAATGGCTGAATGCCGTGTGGACAGCTATAGCAATAGCATCTTCAGTGGATTTGCCCCGCCTGTAGGCAAACTGGTACCGATCAAAGTCTGGGGGGAGACTAGGCAAAAGATGTTTCAATACCATTTTCTCAAAGCACTTCATAACAATGGGTGTTAATGCTACTGGTCGATAGTCATTCAGACTGGTAATAGTATGATTTTTTGGTACAGGAATAATGACTGCAGATTTTAAACACTGTGGAACAACGGCTGCCTTGAGAGACAAGTTAAAAATGTCAGTCAAAACAGAGCATAGCTGATCTGCACATGCTCTGAGCACCTTTCCTGGCACTCCATCGGGACCAGTAGCCTTTCTCGGGTGAACTGCTCTCAGTGTCTGTCTCACCTCATGATCCTGCAGGATAAGCACATCAGAGCTGGCATTCAATAACATCTGTGGGTCCGGGCGAGGTGTATTTGCCTCAAACCGTGCGAAAAAGCAGTTCAGTTCTTCTGCCAGTGAGGCGCTGATGTCACTGGAAATGATGCTGCTGCCCTTATAGTTTGTGATATGGTTAAAGCCTTGCCATACTCGTCTTGAATCATTATCAGAAAAATGGTCCTCGACTTTCTTCTTATAGGTCTGTTTAGCCTCAATGCCTTTCTTCAGATTAGCCCGGGCAGTGCTATACAGATCTGTATCCCCTGACCTGAAGGCTGTGTCACGAGCTCTGAGGAGTGCCTGGACTTCTTTTGTCATCCAAGGCTTCTGGTTAGGAAAAACCCTGATGCGTTTTTCCACAGTCACCTGATTGATGCAGAAGGTAATGTAGTGTAATACAGTCTGTGTGTACATTTCCAGATCCTCATTCTTAAATAAAACCCATAGAGTGTTTGAAAAACAGTCCTGCAGCTGAGAAAGAGCTCCCTCAGGCCATGTTGTGATGTTCTTTATAGTAGGTCTAGCAGTTCTCCTGAGGGGGGTGTATGCTGGGATGAGGAGCAATGATAGATGGTCTGACAGGCCAAGATGTGGACACGGCACAGCTCTGTAAGCATGCTTCAGGTTCAAATACACCCGATCAAGACAATTCTTTCCCCTAGTGGCACATTTCACATACTGTGTGAAATTAGGCAGCACAGTTTTCAAGCATGCTTGATTAAAATTACCAGCTATAATGTGAACACCCTCGGGATAGGCCTGCTGCTGTTTATTTATTAAACCGTACAAATGACTAAGGGCAGCTTTAGTATTTGCATCAGGAGGAATATAGACGGCTGTTATAATGATCACATTCAGCTCTCTAGGAAGATAAAAAGGCCGACATAAGATTGACATTGTCTCTAGATCAGGAGAACAGTAAGTGTTAATAATACTGCTGTGTTTAGTCCAAGTGTTGTGAAGAAAAATGCAGAGACCGCCTCCTCTTTTTTTACCGGATTCTGCTGTTCGGTCCAATCGGTGAAGTGAGCGCCCCGGCAGCTGTACAGCAGTATCGGTGATCAGCGGGTGGAGCCAGCTTTCCGTTAACAACAGCACACAGCAGTCTCTCACAGTTTTATTAGTAGCCAGCTGTAGCTCTAGATCATCCATCTTGTGGACGATGCTTCTGGCGCTGGAGAGAAAAATGCTCGGTTGCGGCGGTCTATGCGGTTGTCTCTTTAGCCTCGCTAGCAGGCCCGACCGGCATCCCCGCTTTTCTTTCTCTCCCTCCTCCGTCTGCGTCGCTTCCCAGGACCGACAACAATCCATGGTGATCCCACTGGTCTACAGATAGCCTCCGGTATGTCTTGTGTGTACTCGAAAACTGCTGTAACAGCAGACTTTTATTGAAGTCCAATGTTTATCAGCTCAGTATAACTGTACACAAATCCAGCTTCACACGGTCCAATATCCAAAAACAGCATACATACACACAAAAATAGGGAGCAAAGAGCCGCTGCACAACCGTGCGCCGCCATCAACCGCGCACATGTCCACCAAACTCATTTTTCCTGCTGTGGGAAACTATTTTCTATTCATTCTCCATGTAGTCCAGCATTTACAGCGCTGAGTGCCCTCGGTGCTGAAACACTTTGAGCGGTGGCTGCTTTTGGTCTCGGTGCTCAGGGCTGAAAAAAGTTCAACTTGTCAGACTACTGTACAGCTGCGCTCATCAATGTCAGACCTTTCTATCCAGCCAATCAGAATTAAGGAAGGGCAAGACATACACTACCGTTCAAAAGTTTGGGGTCACCCAAACAATTATTTTGTGTTTTCCATGAAAAGTCACACTTATTTACCACCATGAGTTGTAAAATGAATAGAAAATATAGTCAAGACATTGACAAGGTTAGAAATAATGATTTGTATTTGAAATAATAATTTTTTCCAGATACTCAACCTGCTCAAAGGAAGGTCAGTTTTATAGCTTCTCTAACCAGCTAAACTGTTTTCAGCTGTGCTAACATGATTGCACAAGGGTTTTCTAATCATCCATTAGCCTTCTGACGCAATGAGCAAACACATTGTACCATTAGAACACTGGAGTGATAGTTGCTGGAAATGGGATGGAGGGGAGAACAAAGGGAGGGAGGGACAGAGCCTTGGCAGATTTATGCACTCTCTGAGTGCAATCTAATTCAATTTCAGTTCAATTCAATTCAGCTTTATTTATATAGTGCCATTTCACAACAACAGTCATCTCACAGCACTTTCAAATGTAGGGGAAACCCCTGCAATTGCAGAAAGACCCCAGCAATCAGGCGATCCCCTGTGAGCAAGCGCTTGGCAACGGTGGAGAGGAAAAACTCCCCTTTAACAGGAAGAAACCACTAGCAGAACCAGGCTCAGGGAGGGGCAGTCATCTGCTGCGACTGGCTGGGGGGTGAGGGGATAGAGAAGATGAGAGGGGATAGAGAAGATGAAGACATGTAGAGAGCAAACATTAAAGGGGAGAAGTCCAGTACATTATTGGAGGTCCCCTGGCTGTCTAAATCTATTAGCAGCATAACTAAGGGAGGGTTCAGAGACACATGATCCCTCCTAACTGTAAGCTATATCGAAAAGGAAGGCTTTTACCCTATTCTTAAAAACAGAGCTCGAGTCTGACTCCTGAATCCATATTGGTAACTGGTTCCACAGGAAAGGAGCTTGATAACTGAAGGCTCTGCCTCCCATTGTACTTTTTGTGGTCTATATTTATCATATATTCCATAACCTACATATGTTGAAGCATGTGAGAATGTTTGGTGATTACATATGTAAGGCGACTTCACACCTCAGAACAGGACAAAGAGATCTCAACCGCCAGTGAGGATCAAAGAGCTTCCCAGGCACTGCGGTGGAGACCGGAGGAGCTGCCCTGACCCCCCAGGGCCATGAGGAGGAGTACGAAGACAATGGGGGGATTAAGATAAGGAGGGATGTCAGCTTTGGATATGCATGTCTTTTGTTATGTGCAAGTATAATTTCTTAGAGCCGGAGGTGTTCGGTCTCTTTTTCCTTCTTCTGCTGCTGCACTAGGATGAGACTTGTTAGAGGAGCTGATAATAAACTTTGGTTTATATATCACATCGCCTCGTTCTTCCAAGCTCTTCTACACTTTTGGAGATTCTAGGTATTACAAGTAATCCAGCATTTTGGGACCGTAATGCCCTATTAGGATGATAGGGTAGTATCAGATCTTTTAAATAAAATGGGGCGTGATTGTTAAGAGTTTTGTAAGTGAGAAGAAGGATTTTAAACTTAATTCTGAACTCTATGGGAAGCCAATGAAGGGAGGCCAAAACCGGAGAGATATGATCTCTCTTTCTAGTACCTGTTAAAACTCTTTCAGCAGGATTTTGGATCAACTGAAGCCTTTTTAAAGATATTTTAGGACAACCTGATAATAAAGAGTTACAATAATCTAATCTAATAATAATCTAATAATCTAATCTATCAGTTTCTCAGCGTCACTGAGACAAGATGCTCCTAATCTTGGCAATATTACGCAAATGACAGAAGGCAGCCTTAGAAACAAATTTAATATGTGAATTGAAAAACAGATCTTGATCAAAAATAACTCCAAGGTTCCTCACAGAACTATTAAGAGAAAGTGTAACCGCATTCAAACTAAGAGTTTGATTTGGAAAGGTATTTCTAAGGTTTTTTTCACCAACAAGAATGACTTCAGTCTTATCTGAATTTAATAGTGTCACCATGGGATGAGATGCCGTTTCAGCGCTCAGCCCATGTGTCCCTTCATCCCTGCTTCCCATTGAGCAGCGTCTCAGCAGGCTCCCAGCTGGCAGCATTACGGACGGCTGGGGCCAATTAATCCTCATCAGCTGGGGCGCTGCCAATGAGAATAAATAGGAGCAGCCTCGATGACTCGGGGCTGCGACATAAGCACTGCTAGGCTGAAGCCCCTTCGTCTGGTGTCAGCCTCTACTCCCTTTACAGCATTCCTGTGATTGTAACCCGCTGTGAGTATGTACGCCTTGTTACCCCTATGTCCGGTACGAGCTTCCTGCTCCTGCGCTGTGCAACCTGTGAGTGTACCACCGTATGAGTATCTGTGCTCTCCTCATCCCTCATCCCTCACCCTTAATAAAATATCACGACTCACTGGCTCGCCCTTGGCTCTTATTGCGTGGCTCCCTAGAGCCGTGCGTGACAGTATGTCGCAGCCAGACGAGTTACCGGTGGCCGTGAGTCGCCGTGGAATTGTACCTTTCTGTCCGGGTGTCAGTGCTGCTAGCAAGCCGTTTCCCAGGAGTCACTTCCGGCGCCAGGGCGACGAGCTGAGATCCATCTCGGGGGCTGTCGACGGGACGCTCTTTACCCTGCACGACGCCTCCAACGCAAGACGCTGGCATCCGGGCCGTGCTGAGGAACTCCTGGACTGTTACCCTCATTCTGTGTTCCATCTCGAGGACAGTGCCAGGATAGACGCCACAGGTACACAGCGAGAGAAGCTCCGCGGGTTGGATGGAAATCCCGGCAGGAAGCCGAAGTGGATGACGTTGCCCCCCGCTTCGGGATCCCGTTCCTGCTGCCATTACAGTCCAGGAGTTTGCGCCAACCAGAGGGCTTTCCCCGACCTGCGCCACGTCACTCGGGATTCCCTTCAAGGAGCCGCAGCTGACAGCAGTTATGTCTGGGGCCGAGTGGCTGTCGCGAGCTCCACTGTGTGTCCTGTCACCATCTTCTGGCGTGTGGCGGCGGCAGTGAGATTGGTGGAGAGGACTCCAGGGCTGCGAAGCTTTCCCGTGCTCGACGCCTTCCTCGCCTCGATCTCCGATCAGGAGCGGCGATTCCTGGGTTCCCCCCTCGCTTCGTCCCCTGGGAATAGCCGTCATCACATCGCCGAGTCACCTCTGCACGAACCTCGTCCGGATCCAGTTCTGGGCTGCCACCAGGACCGTTCCCCCCACGCAGCTGTCACCTCTTCGTCTCGTCGGCGTGGAGTTTTCACAGCCTCGTTCCCTGAGCCTCATTCCTCCGCTGTCATTCCTGGACATTTGGGCTGGCTCACCCCGGCTGTTTCCCCCTCCTCCTCGACGCGCTTCCTGACCGCTGTGTGTGCCTGGAATCCCGGCCTGGTGAGCTCTCTGCTGGAGACTACGCGAGCGACCCTCAGACGGTTCCCCAGGGGGTCCTCCGTTATCGCCGGGCGGGGAGAGAAAGAAGCGGTATCCACCACAGCAGGCGGTATTCAACCTCCAGGAGACAGGCAAGTCATAGTTTTTTCACACCTGCTTAATGATTTGCTCTGTCACATTCCTGGAGGAGGAGTTCAGGGTTCGCAGCTCCCTGAACTCCCCCCACCTGCTGTAACCTGTGTTCCTAATCCTGCATCCTCTGTGTCTCTCTCCGCCGAGCGATCCCCGGCTCCGGGTCAATGTGGTGGGATAAGGAGAGGGCCTGTGGTTCCGCAGCTACGTTGCGGACGGAGGAGGGGGACTGACTGCTGCGTGGAGTCTGCGCCGACGACTGGGCGTCCCCGGGTCTCCACGGAGGAGCGGTTTGGTCCAGCGGGACGAGGTTCTTCTGGCTTCACGCCGAGTGGATCGTCGGCGGGGTTACCGGAGCAGGAAGAACCTCAAGCTGCGCTGACCATCGTGCTGGCTGCGGGGCCCGACGCGGCTGGATGGGAGCCTGACAAGGACCTCCTGACGACGGATCCTGGATCTTCGCAGTCCTGGATGGCGTCAGAACCCGAGATCAGGCGAGTGCTCTCCTTTCTTTTCTCCCTTTATATCTTTGAGCACTTTAGCCTGTCTCTAGGGGAGATGAACCGGGTGCAGCCGCCCGCTGTGTCTGAGCTCGTCTCGCCGGGTTCTGGCGCTGCCGGTGATCCTGATCCCGGTTCTGTTTTCTCTTCTGAGCCTTCTCCCAGGGTCACCGGCGAGGAGTTGCTGTTCCTCGTGGTGCTGGAGGGTCCAGGTTCAACGTTGGAGGTCGGTTCTGGTGCCGTGTCCAACGTGGGTTTGCCCGAGACCCAATCGGGGTCCAACGTGGGTGCTGCTCCAGCGGCGTCCAACGTGGGTTCGCCCGAGACCCAATCGGGGTCCGACGTGGGTGCTGCTCCAGCGGTGTCCGACGTGGGTTCGCCTAAGGCCCGATCGGGATCCGACGTGGGTGCTGCCCCAGTGTTGTCCAGGTCCGGTGAGGAGGTGGCCGCTTCCCTGCGGCCTGACGCTCGTCGCCCTCGTCATCGGCTCTCCCCTGAGCCTCTTCCACTGGGACCCGTTTTGACCTTTCATCCGTCTCAACGGTCCTGGTGGTTGAGTGATGCGGGTCGACGACCCGACCCGCAAAACTTTCGGTTCGGTGATCTGGTTCCCCCCGCTGATCTGTGTTTGCCTTTGGGTGGCCTGGTTCGGCTGCCGGTGGACTGGATTCCTGGGATCTGGGTCCGGAGTTCGCCGTCCGAACATTTCCCTTTCCCTGGTTTGCCAACTGGACAATGGGCGGGGAGATTTCCGGAGCCATCTCGGCCATTTTTGGACTCTTCCTGTCATATTCCTCGGGTGCCGCTTATTTTTGTTATGGTCACTCGGGTGGGATATTTTGTCCTTTTGGTGAATACATATTCATAGTGCTGTGTATTGGTTTTTTTTTTTCCCATATTAACCGTACTCAGCATTTTATCCCATTGTTGTCTTATGTTCCTGTCACCAGTTTTTCCCTAGGTGACCCCCCGTATATTTGCCGCTGTGTATTGTGTTTTCCCCTTAGCCATACTCAGCTTTTTACCTTGTTGTTGTCCTTTTACCCTGTCACCGTTATTCTCCTAGGTGTCCCTCTTGGTATTTGGCGCCGGGTATTCTGTTATCTTTTTATTTACCGGTGCATGTCATTCTCATTATTTTTGTCCTGTTGTGAACATATATTCATAGTGCTGTGTGTTTTCCATTATTTGTACTCAGCATTTTCCTTTTTGTGCCTTGTTTTTTTTAGCTTTGTCTGTGCATTATAGGGTTATGTGTTTTGTTTCCCGCCATGCTCTGTAATTGCTTTTTCCGTTTTTGTCATTCTTTTGGTGGATTGTTCTGTTCCCGTGTTTTTTATTCTCTCCGTCTGTGCCCTGGTTTTGTTCCCTTTTTTGGTGCAATGTAGAGTAGCGTATTTGGGTTTTTTTTTCTGCCCTGTTACCCTACATTTATCTACTGGTGTTGTCCTTCCCTTTGCTTCTTCCCCTCCGGTCCTGCCTCCCCTCCACCCACCCTAGGTGGGGGAGGGGGGGGCTGGGGTGTTCCTGGTCGTTCAGGAGCCCGACCTTGAGGGGGAGGCTCTGTCACCATGGGATGAGATGCCGTCTCAGCGCTCAGCCCATGTGTCCCTTCATCCCTGCTTCCCATTGAGCAGCGTCTCAGCAGGCTCCCAGCTGGCAGCATTACGGACGGCTGGGGCCAATTAATCCTCATCAGCTGGGGCGCTGCCAATGAGAATAAATAGGAGCAGCCTCGATGACTCGGGGCTGCGACATAAGCACTGCTAGGCTGAAGCCCCTTCGTCTGGTGTCAGCCTCTACTCCCTTTACAGCATTCCTGTGATTGTAACCCGCTGTGAGTATGTACGCCTTGTTACCCCTATGTCCGGTATGAGCTTCCTGCTCCTGCGCTGTGCAACCTGTGAGTGTACTACCGTATGAGTATCTGTGCTCTCCTCATCCCTCATCCCTCACCCTTAATAAAACATCACGACTCACTGGCTCGCCCTTGGCTCTTATTGCGTGGCTCCCTAGAGCCGTGCGTGACAAATAGCAGGAAATTGCAAGTCATCCAAGCTTTGATTTCCTTAAAACAGGCTTCTAACTTGGCTAACTGATTACTATCATCTGGCTTCATTGACAGGTATAATTGTGTGTCATCTGCATAACAGTGAAAAAGCATACAGTGCTTTCTAGTGATGTTGTGTAACGGAAGCATATATAAACTAAAAAGAGTAGGGCCTAGCACAGATCCCTGTGGAACTCCAAGACTGAGCTTTGAGTTGGAAGAAAACTCATTACTGACATGAACAAACTGAAGCCTATCAGACAAATAAGATCTAAACCACTGCAGCGAAGTTCCATTAAGTCCAACATAGTGTTCTAATCTATCGAGTAGAATATTATGGTCGATAGTATCAAAGGCTGCACTAAAGTCTAAAAGGACAACTACAGAAACAAGTCCATTATCAGATGCGATAAGGAGGTCATTAGTGACCTTCACTAAGGCTGTTTCAGTACTATGATGGATTCTAAACCCAGACTGAAACTCTTCAAATAAATTATTTCCCTGCAAGTGATCAAATAATTGTGTAGCAACAATTCTTTCTAAGATTTTTGAAATGAAAGGCAGATTAGAGATTGGTTGATAGTTAGCTAAAACTCCTGGATCCAGCGTTGGCTTTTTGAGTAAGTGTTTAATTACAGCAGTTTTAAAAGCCTGCGGTACATGACCTAATGTTAAAGAAGAATTGATTATTTGAAGAATACGGCTGCCAATAAATGGGAAGACTTTTTTAACCTGTTGAACTCTGTTCAACTTCCCTAAAAACACCTAAAAATAACATGCCCAAAGTAAATCAAAAGCTGTTCTTCAACCCTTTGCAGCACCCTTTCTTCCTGCTGCCTTCAGAGAGAGCAGTCGCATTTTTCCTCCCTCCTCCTATCCTGCCTTCCTGACCTAATCCCAGCTTGCTGCGTCTGAGTGAATGTCTGCGCCGTCTCACCATCTTGCTGATCTCAACCCAAATGGAAAATACGGAAAATGGATATAAGCTGGGCTTTAAACGCAATTGACACCACCTTTTCAAACAGAAAATTGGGCCCGGGGGAGCCCAAATGTGGAGAGACCCATGGATTGGAACTCATGTGTCTGTGTGATTCGACTGAAGATGTAGAAAACATCTACCTGTTTTGTCTTTACGATCACAGGATTTCTGCCGATTGGGCCTTGGAGTTCTCCTGGTGTATCGAAAATTTAACTGGAAGAGCTAATCAAAATGCGGACCCGGCGGAGCTGCTTCTCAATAATTCGACCAGATGGGGAGTGCACGAAATAGCGGCAAATGACCAACATGGAATTTACCATCTGCATGCACTGTAGAGAGATGGACTCTACCGGACATGTTCATCTGTGTTTAGAAGGGGAAACATCTGGAGTCGCTTCGTGCTCTCCAGGGAATGATATGAATTTAAAGCCAGTGAATGTTAATTTGAATTGTAAGCTCAGAATATGAGAAGAGGGAAATCCTATACTCTGTCTGTGCAGATTCGGCCTTGATCGGCGCCCCTGGATAACTCACTCCTCCAGAGTTGAGATAAGCGGATGTGTCAGCTGGCTCTGCTAACCCAAACACCGCTGCTGTGCAATAAACAGAACTCTTCAGGGACAGCGTTCATGAACTATAACATCTATCGTTGCCTAGGAGACTATTTGTTGTACTCCAGTAACTGATACACTCAACATTGCACACACACTGACATCATCATCATACTGATATACACACACTGCTCTCCCTCTGCTGTGTGATTTGTCTACTAAATGTCTGCTAAATATGCATTGAGGGTTTTTTTGCCTGCAATCAAAATTTCGCTTACTCATTAAGCGTCAATTTGATAAAACATGTTTTTTTTCTCTCGCCTACTGTGTCATATCCTCTCTCTTTTCTTTTTTTTTCCTTTCTTCTTTATGACTGGCGCCTAGCGGCTGCCCCGGCCTTGGATGCGCTCTGCAGAGCGTGCCCAAATGCCAAGTCACGTTTCGTTACCTTGTATTCATACATGTGTAATGACAATAAAGTTGAATCTCATCTCATCTCATCTCATCTTCATGGGGTTAGTCTCATTTAAAAGAAAACACTCTGAATTTTTTGGCAAAACAGTCATAATCTCTTTTAAGTGCTCCTGCCACTGAGTAACAAGAAAGTTCCCCTGGGTGTTTTTTTTAGATACAAATGCTTGCAAATAACATACAGCTGTCAGATACTGGCTGGAAAACATAACAGAAATGTAGAACCAAGTGTTTTTAAGCTCAGGTCAAAATTTTGTAAAAATACCACAAAAAATGAATATATTACACAGCTTTTTTCTCAGGTTGTAACAAGGCTGTGTCTGTACTGGAAGACCGGAAATATAGCTTTTTTTTTTCAGTGCGCACTGAGAGGCACTAAGATGCAGAGACGTGACCGCCCGCAGAATTCACAGAGTTCAAGGGGTTAAATAACCTGGTAGGAATAGGGTCTAAAAGACAAGTTGAAGGCTTGGATGAGGAAATTATTTTATCTAACTCTAAAAGGTCAATTGGAGTAAACTTATCCAAACAGATATCAATTGAAGGAGTTGTAGTAGTTACTGTATTTAAGTTAACGGTGGGAAGAATCTGACTGATTTTATCTCTAATAGATAAAATTTTATTATTGAACCAATCTATCAACCATCTAATAGATGAAATTTTATTATTGAAAAAGTTCATAAAGTCCTGACTAGTAAGCTCTAAGGGAATGTAAGGACTGACAGAGTCCTGACTCTTTGTCAGCCTGGCTACAGTGCTGAAAAGAAACCTGGGATTATTCTTGTTCTCTTCTATTACTGCAGAGTAATAACTTGTTCTAGCTTTTTATAAATTAAAAATGATTTCTCCAAGTTGAATAGTTTTCAACTAAATTAGTGGAATGCCATTTTCTTTCTAATTGACGAGTCTTCTGTTTTAAGCTACAAGTTTCTGTTTTAAACCAAGGGGTTAGAAATCTCTGATCGTACTTTTTCTTTTTTAAAGGGGCCACCAAGTCTAGAGTCTGATGCAGAGAAGCTGTAACACAATCTACCATGCTATCAATTACAGAAGGAGCAAGCTCTCCAAAGCTTATTTCTGTTGTGTTGACACATGGCATAGAGGAGACAATCTGCATAAATTTGGTAACAACATCATCTAAAAGACATCTGCTGTAGTAATATTTTTCTTTAGGAGCCAAATAATCAGAAATAGTGAAATCAAAGGTTAACAGACAGTGATCTGACAGTACAGGGTTATGAGGAGACACTACCAGATCTTCTATTTCTATGCCATATGTCAGAACAAGGTCCAATATATGGTGGAGATAATGGGTAGAATTTTCTACTTTCTGAGAAAACCCCATTGAGTCTAATATTGAATTAAATGCCATATTGAGGCAATCACTATCTACATCTACATGTATATTAAAGTCCCCTACTATAATTATTCTATATGATTTCAGCACTATATCAGCAAAGAATTTGGCAAATTTGGATAAAAACTCTGAGTAGGCTGAGGGAGGACGATAAACTATGGCAAAGAAAATTGGGTTTAACCTAAAATTGCTAACATGCCCAATACTAAGGACCAGGCCCTCAAAGGAATTAGAACATGTTTTTTGCTTTACATTAACTACTAATTTAGAATGGTGAATTGTTGCTACTCCTCCTCCACGACCAGAACTTCTGGGATTTTGATAGTTTAAATAACCAGAGGGAATTGATTCATTTAAACCAACATAATCCTCTTGCCCTAACCAAGTCTCTGTAAGGGATATTAAATCAATCTGATGATCAATTAACAGATCATGGACTAGCAGAGACTTGGAAGTTAGAGACCTAATATTTAACAAACCACATTTAATTTTTAAATTATGAAGAGGAAGAGATGCCAAATCATTAAATTTAGAGACTTGATGTTTAATTTGAGTTTTACCAACTGTTTGTTTAATCATTTTGGGATGCTTATACATTACATTTTTGTTAACTTTGGAGGGAGCAGACAATGATTCTCTGACGGGGAAGACAGGGGCTAAGTTGAGGGGTGGTGGATGAAGAGGAGCTGCAGAGAGGCGTGTATTTATCAAGTTATGTTGTATTTGTCTTGGGTTATAATGTTTTGGGTAACGGGAGACAGACACAATCTCTGTGGGGTTATGAACTGAAGACTGATCTAAACAGTGAGAATTATTTGGATTAATAGGATTAATATGAGAAGTAGAAGCAAAAAAGGACTGATTGGCAGACCCAGGTACTTCGGGGAGAGTTAACATACCAGCTTTCAGTCACTGTACTAAAAAATGCTGAATGGAATAAAACAGATTTCCGTTAGAACACGTGCACCGAGTCTATTTGGATGGATACCATCTGGCCTCATGAATGATGGGCGGTTCCAAAACAGGTTGAAATTGTCTATAAAACCAATGCTAAAAGTAGGACATGTTGAACACAACCAGGTATTAAGGCTGAGAGTTCTGCTAAAATAATTGCAACCTCTTCTACCAGGTGCAAGTGGCCCAGAAATAAACACACGTCTGCCACAGTTCATAAGAGTGGACAGAAGGCTCCTGAAGTCACTCTTTAAGATCTCCGATGTTTCATCTGGGATGTTGTTGCATCCAACGTGCACAATAACAGTTTTAGCGTGGGGGTATTTATTTAATCGGTCAGGGGTAAGAGCCTCAATGTCTGACACTTTAGCCCCAAGAAAAAATTTTGTAAAACAGTACCTGCTTCTGACGTTCCTCATTATTGAATCACCAATTACCAGTGTCATCTGGGGGGGGGGCTTTGTCGGTGGCTTCTGAAATGGTGGATAATGTTGCCGTAGTTGCTGCGGTGGCAGCGGGGTGCCGATGTGGGGGGATGCGTTCTCTTCTTTTTGGAGCTGGCGTATAGTTTGGCACACCTAAGGTAGTTTTGATCCGGGGCTTGCGGGTTTGGGCCACTGCTGAAGGAGGAGGGGCGGCCATGGGAGGATGATTGATGTCCAGGTGGGGGAAATCTTCCAGGGAAAGGATGTCGAATCTGTTTTCCAGCAAAAGGGGAAGGGAGGAGTCTGGTCAATCCCCAACGTTTGCTATATGGCCCAACAATGGTCCAGGGTGCGCAATGAGGATGTGATGAACCACCCGGGGCTTTGGGTTTAGCTCCAAGCTGAAGCCAGTGTTTGATGCTGGAGTCCTGGACAGCTGAGGTGACCGGAGCAGGGGTGGAAGTGGATGGCGATGTGCTAATTTCACCCGGGTAAGTAGCCATCTCTGCTAGCTGCGAGTCCGTCGCTGGGGCAGATGTCCGTCCAAAAATAATAGTGTCCAGCCTCCCAAATCTTATAAAGGTTAGAGAGTCTCAATTCCAACTCAGAAACCTTCTGGGAGAGGGAGACACAGCTGACACAAATAGAGGATGGAGCCATGGCTTTCCAGGCCAGAAGTGGCTAGCTAGCTAGCTAAAACAGGTTAGCCTAACCTGGTGAACAGCCCTGCCCGGGGTCTGATTCACCTGTGTGCCTGATCGGGCTTTCGTATTTACTAAGCTAACACTAAGTAAAAAGTTAATAATAGAAAAAAGATAAAGAGATAAAAATTTAAAACGGAGCTAGTACGACAAACAAAAACAGACATGATAATGCTTTGACAGCGTCGTGACAGTTTACAAACAGACGCCGACACATGCGCACAGACAAAGTTCTACTTAAGCAATATTACACAACAGTACGATATCATACCATTTCTTTGCAGTTATCAACTACAAATTCACATAGTATCCATATTATCTACTGCAACAAACTTGTAAGAAATATGACCATGACAAAGGCACAAACGCTCACCTGGCATGCTGACAGATGCGGACATGTTCCTCCAAGCATTTGCTTTCAAATTTTGATCATGATATCCTTTTAGTGTCATCAAAGAGTACTGGGTTGTTTGATGCAGCAAAGTTCAGCCTCTCCACCGTCCGTCACCTACCGTTGTTGTTTTCCTGTACCAGCGTCCTATGTCCCACCCTTCCTTAATTCTGATTGGCTGCTTAGAAAGGTCTGACATTGATGAGCTCAGCTGTACAGTAGTCTGACAAGTTGAACTTTTTTCAACCCCGAGCACTGCAACAAAAAGCGGGCACCACTCAAAGCGTTTCAGCACCGAGGGCGCTCAGTGCTGTAAATGCTGGAATACATAGAGAATGAATGGAAAATGGTCGCCCACAGCAGAAAAAAACAAGTTTGGTGGACATGCCCCCTAATACTTTTTCTGCAGTGTTTGGCTTCCGGGTTGCCGAGGCACGTGGTCCTACGGCGTGACCATTCACGTAACTGTATGGACACGTCTTAAAGGGGCAATACATGAAAAGCGCCAGATTTATATATGAAATAATATTCAAAAAAAATTCCTGCATCCACATTGTGATCCAAATCACCAACAAAATCTAATCATCTGTTCCCAGTGCCATTACACACCTTTCCTGAAAATTTCATCAAAATCTGTTCTTTTTTGAAATATGTTGCTAACAGGCAAACCAACCAACCAACCAACACCACTAAAAACATTACTTCTGTTCTCCCTTGGCGGAGGTAATTATATACTGTGTTAACCGTTCCTGCTTCTCGTCTCCTAACCGTGGTTGGGGGACGCAGGGGAGATCTGTCTTCTCCAGGGCCGGAGGCGCTTTTTCCTCCGGGGTCAACTCCCGAGTAAAACCTCACTCTTGTTAAGCAGGAGATATGGTGGTACACAGAGGCACAGGCCGTTTCGCTGAAGCGTTGGGGCTTTATTCACAGACTGCAATATTATTAGCAACCATTTCTACCTGCTCCGGTCGCCTCGCTCTCTGTCTCTCATCCGCCCAAAATCATACACACCGTTCACTTGTCGGGGCCGTTCCACACACACCTGGGGCGCGCCTCGGCTGCGCGCACGCATTCACTCACGTTCACGCACTGAGCTGTCCTATCTAAACACCTGCATTAGGCACATCTTACAACACTACCCCCACCATGGATTGGCAATTAATACTAATTCCATTCCATTTAAACCATATAAAATTGGTACACACTCTCTACATTTGTACGCCTAGCAGTAGCAGTAGCAGTGTCCAATATATAACAGGGATTCAAATAGGTAGGTAGGTTACGAGTGTCTATGCAGTGGTAAAACTAGCTCATTTGGCAGTGAAAACGTGAGGGACAAATACACTGAAATACCATTGTTTTTAATTAAACAAGGAGGTACATTATATTCTGAAAACCTATTTCTAGGCGACCGGGAGTATTACTGAACAACTAATCAGCATACAATACATTCAAATGGAATCAAGTGCAGGTGGGTATATGAAAGCATTGTTACTTCAGCTTTTTCTTTTTTTTTTTTTTTCAAACAAACATATAGAACATTATAACTAGAGTCCAAAAATGTGAACTGGAGAGTCTCCAGTGCAAACAGGAACTACCACAGTTGGCTCACTCAGTAACCCAGTCCCCGTAACGGTCCGGTCCTCTGCGCCGATGTTTGGGCCGTGACACGTGCTGAGCCTGATGGCGTGGTTCTCCCACCGCACCCCCACCATGGCCAAATATCACATGGGAAGGAGTGGGTGGAAGAGACCCGATCACATTGGGGGCATTAGCAGGTGGAGTGGACGGCCGGGAACTGCTGGGGCCATCACTGGAGGCGGTAGCGAACAGGTTGTACAGGCTGAGGTCCTGGTCTGCTGGGTCCTCGTCCACAGCCGGTGGCAAATTGCGCGGGGCTGCGAATGGCGTGAACAAATCCTCTCCATCAACAGGTGCGCCCGCGCAGCTCTCATCACACAGAAATGGGCCACAATGTCCACACTTCGTCTCAGCCCGACATCATGAGCCCTCACAGCACCTCGTCTGCACTCCCTGACGATTAGCCAGCGACATGAACGGGTTTGAGTAGTTAGTTTCTTGTCTGTAGATATCGGCGGGGATAGCGAGCGGCCGCCATGTCTCATTAGCTTAGCTGCCATCACAGTCACTCGGCCCAGCTGCCGCTGTCCTTTTCGTTCGGTACTCACCACCCTCTTAACAACGTGAGCGTCCCTTCGTGGTCGCCAGTGTTAACCGTTCCTGCTTCTCGTCTCCTAACCGTAGTTGGGGGACGCAGGGGAGATCTGTCTTCTCCAGGGCCGGAGGCGCTTTTTCCTCCGGGGTCAACTCCCGAGTAAAAACTCACTCTTGTTAAGCAGGAGATATGGTGGTACACAGAGGCACAGGCCGTTTCGCTGAAGCGTTGGGGCTTTATTCACAGACTGCAATATTATTAGCAACCATTTCTACCTGCTCCAGTCGCCTCGCTCTCTGTCTCTCTCTGTCTTTTTCTTTTTCACTTCCGCCCTCCCAAGAGAGCAGACGCTTTTTTCTTCTCTCCTGCTGACTTTTCCTCCCCTCCTACTACTGGATCCCAGCTTGCTGTTGTCTGTCTGCGTCTAACTGCGACCGCCGAAAAGAAATTATGGAGTTAATAAGCTGGGCTTTGAACACAATTGACACTATTTTTTCAACAAGGAAAAGTGCCTCCGGGGGAAGCTGTCTGCCCCGCTGGAACGGCTCCAGTGGGCCTATCTATGTGACACAGGTAATTGGAAAATGCTGTGTCTCTCTAATCTCTCTATCGAAGATATGAAGATTTGTTTATCTTCGTAATCTTGGTGATTGGGATACTTCTGATTGGGACGGGAATTGTCTTGGTTTACCGCAAATTGCTGAAGATGGATTCAACCTATCAAATGCTGGCCAGGCGAGGTGCATCCAACAAATTGAGAAACTGGAGAAGACCCTGATAGCGACTACTGGAGAACTGTCTCGTAAGGTGGATTACATCATGGGTTCGCTCAGGTCTTTCCACGACGAATTCAAAGCTGCGCAATGAAGGATTAATGTACTGAATCTACAGAAGAAATACAAGTCTTCTCTGTGATCAGTCCTATTTGGCATTATTATTCCCCATGAAAATTCCTCCTGGCTGTCTGCAGACTGTGTTTTTTCAAAATCATGAGCACAAGGCCTTGGACAGCCAGCTGCAGCGCCAGATAAGACTGGGCGCCAGACAGACAAAACATCTTCTGCCAAGGGTCCTTGGGTCTCTCTTATTATCATCAACACTGCTCAACACCGCACACACATTGATTCGTGAACTGATTAAAGATATACTGTACACTGCTCTCTTGTGTCTTGTGAAATTCTGAGTTGTTGCTCTATGCTATTGAGAGATTTTTTTTCATTGTAATCATAATCTGCTTAAAAAATAAGCTGTATTCTGATAACGAAGTTTTTTTTCTCCTCCCCCCTTGTGTCGTTCCCTCCCTTCCCCTCCCTTCTTATCTATCTCTGTTTGATGAGGCGCCTATTATGGCTGCCGTGTCGTTGTGTCGCGCGCATGCGTACCAATGTCAAGTCAAGTTCCTCGTGTGTTTTTTACATGCTTGGCAATAAAGTTTATTCTGATTCTGATTCTGATTCTGATTCATCCGCCCAAAATCATACACACCGTTCACTCGTCGGGGCCGTTCCACACACACCTGGGGCGCGCCTCGGCTGCGCACACACACTCACTCACGTTCACGCACTGAGCTGTCCTATCTAAACACCTGCATTAGGCACATCTTACAACAACTGTATACATAATATATATATCCTATTAAAGATTTGTAATGTGATTTTTTTTTTTTAGTTAAGCTGGATTCACACCAATGTTTGGACTGACTTTTACTGACGTTTTGAAAAATCAGAGAAATCAGTCCAAACGGTGGTGAAATTACATTTGTGAGCACACACCAACTTTTACGAACTTTTACAAACTTTTATGAACTTTTGCTAGCATTTCCCAGCCTTGCATTCAGCGGTATCAAACTTTTGCCAACTTAGGCTAGCGTATGTGTAGCAGCTGCCAACTTAAGCAAACAAATGGTTAACTTAAGCAAATGAATACTCAGTGCAGGTCAGCTGACATCAGCATCAGGCAATGCTGATATAAAGATCAGTGTTTGCGGAGGCTTCCTGCCATCCTGGACCTGCCTTTTTGGGTGGATTCACACTACGTTTGAACCAACTTTTACTGACATTTTGGCAAACGTCTGGCTCTGCTGGCAAAAGTTGATAAAAGTTAATGATAGTTGATGTTTGTTGGCAAATGCTGGCGAAAGTTGTATTTGTTGAGAATTTTCATCATGCTGAAAATTTGTCGAGGTTTGGAAATAAACATTGGTGACAGTTGTGCTCAGTTTGTAAAAGTTCCTCTAAGTTACGGAGAGTTCGCCTAAGTCAGCCTAAGTTAAGCTCCTTTGGCAAACATTGACTGAAATGCTGGTGAAAACAGATGTTTTTAGATCAAAACTCAGTTCAGACATGCAGGAATGAAAGAGAAATAGAGAGAAGTGGTAATTAAAAAAAGAAAATATATATGTAAGAGGACAATGTACAGTATTTGTTTGGTGATAACATGGTGTGTATGACATGTTTTTTAAATTTTTAATCTATGGGAGTTGTACTATATATGTATGTATGTATGTATGTATATATATATATATATATATATATATATATATTGTGGAGTGTGTGAAATCACAAGCAGATTCATTTCAAAATGATTTATTTCACACTCACATCTCACGAGCACAGAATAGGCTGAACTTTTTATCAGAGACTCTCCTCTCCAGTTTCACGGCTTACATCACACACAACAGGACATTTGCATCACACTGCATTCAACCCTCTACATCCTTGATTCCTTCTCGCTCTCTCACCAGGAGACTCCTGCTCTTTTGTCTCCCATGTTTATTCACTGTCTCTCGTCTGAGATGCTAGGAATCTGACTCTCCCAAGGTGCTACAAATACCCACCCCCAGCATCTTAGATAGGACAATAGAATAATAGTCCACATGCTGTGATAGAACAACAGAACATCAGTCCACATGCTGTTTGGGCTTCCGTCTCCTCCCGTATCTGCTGTAACTGGGTTTTACCGCCTCCACAGCGCTGTTGTGCCGGTGGGAGGTTGCTGGGAGGGGGGGACTTCGGACTGTCCGTGTGGCTGCTCTGGCGAATCGTTTCCCTGGGGAGCTCTCCGTGGGGGTCTTCCATGCCGAGGGACCCTAGCCAACAGCACTTGCTCGTCCGCCACAACGAAAGCGGGTTTGAGTCTGTCTATGCCAATTTTTTCCCTCCTACCCCCCAAGTCTAGCAAAAAATGCTTATCCCCTGTTTCCAACACTCTGAACGGTCCATCATAGGGTGGGCGCAATGGAGGGCGGTGGGCATCGTGTCTGACAAACATGATCTCCGCGCTCTTCAAAGTTTTAGGCACAAAAACATGCGGAAAACTGTGGTGGGCAGGGCCCGGCAGCGTGCCTGTGTTTGCGCTACGCTGCAAAAGCTGAGACGTGGAGCTGCCCGGAGCGGGATTATCTGGTAGAAATTCCCCGGGCAGCCGTAGTGATTGCGTAAAAACGAGCTCTGCCGGGGAAGCATCTAGATCCTCTTTCGGCGCGGAGCGCAACCCCAATAAAACCCACAGCAGCCTGTCTACCCAATTTGCATCCGTCAATGAGGCCCTGAGTGCTGCTTTCAGTGATCTATGAGAACGCTCGCATAACCCATTGGCCTGTGGGTTGTACGCAGTTGTGCGGTGAATTGTAACACCCAGGCTGCGGGCCATCGCAGACTAGAGTTCGGAAACAAATTGAGGGCCCCTGTCGGATGTAATGTCCGACGGGACTCCAAAACGCGCCACCCATGCTGTTAAAAAAAGCGTGCGCTACGTCTGCGGAAGTGGTTGCCGCCAGCGGAACCGCTTCTGGCCAGCGCTTGGTGCGGTCCACCGTTGTCAGGAGGTGCGTGCACCCCTGTGATGGCGGGAGGGGGGGCCCACGAGGTCCACGTGAACATGGTCGAACCTCTTAGCCGGAATACGAAACGGCTCCAAGGGAGCCTTCGTGTGTCTGTGTACCTTGGCTCGTTGGCACGCCACACAGGCTGCAGCCCACTCTTTCACTTGTTTGCGTAGGCTTGGCCACACAAACTTCTGTCCCACCATTTTGACCGACGCGCGCACTCCTGGGTGCGCCAGAGTGTGAACCGACTCAAACACGCGGCGGCGCCACGTGGCCGGGACCACGGGACGCGGGCGACCCGTGGAGACATCGCAGACTAGGGGGGGCATGCCGTCTTGCAGCACCCTGCTCTCCAGCCTTAACCCTGTTGGTCCAGACTGGAGCGCGCGCACGTCTGCATCGCTAATCTGCTCCGCGGCCATGGCTGTGTAATCTACCCCCACGCAGACTGGGGCCACCACGGCGCGCGAGAGGCAGTCCGCCACTACATTCAGTTTGCCCGACACATGCTGAATATCGGTAGTAAACTCTGAGATCGCGGCCAGCTGTCTCTGCTGCCGGCCCGACCACGGTTCTGAGACCTTGGCCATCGCGAATGTTAGCGGCTTGTGGTCCACGAACGCGGTGAAACTGTGCCCTTCCAGCCAGAACTGGAAGTGGCGAATGGCCAGGTGGAGAGCCAGCAACTCTCTGTTGAACGCGCTGTATTTACGTTCACTGTCGCGCAAAGTTTTGCTGAAAAAGGCGAGCGGCTGCCAAGCCCCGGCGACGCGCTGCTCCATGACAGCCCCTATGGCCACGTCTGAAGCGTCGGTGGTGAGCGCTATGTGGGCCGTCGGGTCTGGATGTGCCAGCAGTGCGGCATTTGCCAGGGCTGCTTTAACTTCCGAGAACGCCCGCTCTCGCTCCGGGGTCCATTCTACCCTATCCGCGGCTTTCTGTTTTTTGAGCGTGGTGTACAATGGTTGCATGAGCTGCGCCGCGCGGGGAAGGAAACGGTTATAAAAGTTCACCATTCCCCAAAATTCTTGTAGCGCTCTGACCGTTTGAGGCCGGGGAAAATCCGCAACAGCGCGCACTTTGCCGGGCAGCGGGATCGCTGCTTCTGGAGAGACGCGGTGCCCCAAAAAATCAGTCTCCGTTACGCTGAACTGGCATTTCGCCGGGTTGATTATTAACCCGTGCTCCTCCAACCTCCGGAAAACCGTCATGAGGTGGGTTTCGTGTTCGTCTTCGGACGCGCTGGCTACAAGGATATCGTCCAGGTAGACGAACACGAACGGGAGATCGCGCAGCACTGCATCCATCATGCGCTGGAACGTCTGTGCCGCTCCTTTTAACCCGAATGGCATGCGCAGGAACTCGAATAGACCGAACAGATTTATTACCGCTGTTTTAGGTATGTCCTCAGCGCGCACTGGGACTTGGTGGTAAGTGCGGACCAGGTCTATTTTGGAAAAAATGCATGCTCCAGCGAGGTGAACGGAAAAATCCTGTATGTGGGGAATCGGGTAGCGGTCATGCGCCGTGGCGTTGTTCAACCTGCGGAAATCACCGCATGGTCGCCACGATCCCTCAGCCTTAGGGACCATATGTAGCGGGGAAGCCCATGGGCTGTTCGAGCGCCTGATTATGCCCAACCTTTCCAGGTTGGCGAACTCTTCGCGCGCTATGGCCAGTTTAGCTGCGTCCAAGCGCCGAGGTCTTGCAAAAACGGGCGGCCCGGTGGTGGTGATAAAGTGCTCCACCCCGTGTTTAGCGATGGCCGCTGAAAACCTCGGGACCGTGAGTGCTGGGAACTGAGTGAGCAGTGTGTGGAACTTACCGCCTGCAACTGTGACGTTGGCTTGTGCTGTTGGCCGGGTCACTCGAGCTATACAGGGGAGAGAATCGAAGGACAGTGCATTAAGATAAGATAAGATAAGATAAGCCTTTATTAGTCCCACAATGGGGAAATTCCAGGATTGCAACAGCATAGGGATAGCAACACTCAGAGCAACAATCAGAAGGCAAGAAAAAACAACATCTAGTAAACATATGTCCATATTACTATAAATGTATATATATATAGACACACAGTGCAGAGCATTATGGCTGGTGAATGTGCAGCAGAAAGTCTAAGCTCTCTCTCCGCGGATGCAGCGGGCCAGCTGGAAGTCTTTGGGCATGATGGTGACCCCCTTAGCGAAGAAGAGACCACCAGGTGGGTCTCGCTGGTCTCCTGCAGAGCCATGACGGCGAAACTCAGGAAACGCAGGACGGTCTTGAAGTCCTGAGCGATCTCCCTCACCAGGCGCTGGACGGGCAGCTTACGGATGAGCAGCTCCGTGGATTTCTGGTAGCGACGGATCTCTCTCAGAGCCACGGACCTGTGACGGCGAGGCCTCTTCACTCTGCCGGTGGCCGGAGCGCCTCTCCGAGCAGCCCTGGTGGCTAGCTGTCTCCTGGGGGGCTTCTTCCTCCAGTGGATTTTACGGGCGGTCTGCTTGGTTCTTGCCATCGCTCTTTATTATTCTGTCTTATATTTCTTTCACGCCGCCTAAACTCCAGCCCGGCACCCGCTTCGTTTTCGCTACAGCTCCCGGTATGTCGAGTTTCCCATTAGCACCGGGCGGCGGCCAAGTGCTAGCTAGCACTAGCTCCTCCCCGCTGTAACGTCTCCCGCTGCAAACCGTGGCTCCGTCCGCCGACCCGGGAGACCCCCGGGGCGATCCGTGCGTCCGTGATATATATACAGAGTGAAAGGTGTAGAAAGAAGAAGGAAGATAAAAAAAAAGGCTGTTGCAACAGGCAGCCGACTCGTGTGGCGCCGCCGGTCCGGCGGAACCGGAACCGGAAAAAAAATAATATAGACTTAAAATCCTAACCAGCTGTCACTGAAGAGCTCTCACCTCTGGGAGCAAGGTTGAGCATGGCCCCAGGCGCCTGTTAGCAACATCAACCAATAAACCATGTGCACACAGAAAATCAGCCCCCAGAATATGGTAATTCAGTGCTGCTATGACAAAAGTCCACTCATATGTATGGCCGTGTAGAGATAAGAGCAGAGTCCTCTCACCAAAGGTCTTAATCTCCGAGCTGTTTGCTGCCACCATCTCGGGGCCGCTAGACCTTGCCAGCCGGTCAGCGTAGGTCGGCCGGATGAAGCCCTTCTGGGCTCCGGTGTCCACGAGGAAATGCCTCCCCGAGCGTGCGTCCGTTAGGTAGAGCAGCTTGTTCTCTTCACCGAGGGTCGCCGCTGCTACCGACCCTCGGCCTTGGCGTTTTCCCGAGCGCTGGAATTGGCACGGTGGCGTACATCTGCGTGCGTTCTCTCCGAAGCGGCGGTGGTAGGAACAGAGCGTGTCTCTCTGGCGCTCCCTGGTCCCCGCTGGTTGCTACCGTCGGTGGCTCTCGCCTCCTCTGGTCGTCTCACTGGGCTCCGCCGCTGCTGTGTTGACTGTGGTCGCCCTGGTGGCGATGATGATCCGGTCTGCTTCCT
This sequence comes from Pholidichthys leucotaenia, assembly GCA_020510985.1. Classification (NCBI taxonomy): domain Eukaryota; kingdom Metazoa; phylum Chordata; class Actinopteri; order Cichliformes; family Pholidichthyidae; genus Pholidichthys; species Pholidichthys leucotaenia. The sequence goes on from CM035839.1 coordinate 94,844,156, forward strand.
GGGCCAGCGCACGGTAGTCTCACGCGGCCAGCCGCGGCGAATTGGCCAGAAGTGCTCTTGCTACCGTCGGAAGGTTCCGGAGGAAGAGGTGGGTAAACAGAAAGTGGTCGTCGTCCGTGCCCCCTTAACGTCAGCATCTTCTCCATGAGGTCTATGGCTGACTCGTCTCCCAACTCGGTTCGCGTCAGGAGCCTCTCTGCTCTCTCACCGTCCGAGAGTGTGTAGCGCTGGATGAGCGTAGCCTTAAGCGCCTCGTACTTGTTGCCGGTTGGTTGCTGATCGAGCAGGCTCACTACGTGCTGAGCTGTGCGGGCATTGAGCACTGCGACCACATAGTGGAATTTGGTGTCATCTGCCGTTATCCCTCGGAGGGCGAACTGCGCCTCGATGAGGTGGAACCAAGAGCGCGGGTTGTGCTGCCAGAAATCCGGTAACTTGACTGCGACCGCACATACGTGGCTGGAGGTTCCCGTCGAGGTCGGCTCCGGGGATCTTGACTCGTGTTCCATGATACGTCTTGGGTCACCAGTGTGGAGTGTGTGAAATCGCAAGCAGATTCATTTCAAAATGATTTATTTCACACTCACATCTCACAAGCACAGAACAGACTGAACTTTTTACCAGAGACTCTCCTCTCCAGTTTCACGGCTTACATCACACACAACAGGACATTTGCATCACACTGCATTCAAACCCCCTACATCCTTGACTCCTTCTCGCTCTCTCACCCAGGAGACTCCTGCTCTTTTGTCTCCCATGTTTATTCACTGTCTCTCGTCTGAGATGCTAGGAATCTGACTCTCCCAAGGTGCTACAATATATATATATATATATATATATATATATATATATATATATACTGATATATACAGTATATATATATATATATTTATAAAATGGACATTTGATTAGTTTTGAATTGTTTGTGGGTTTGTGGTTTTTTTTTTGCAGGTGATGGGTGGGTGGTTTCATGTTTTTGCAGTGTTATTTTTCTACCACTAGGCTGTGCTGTTGCACAAACCTGTCTTTTGCCAGTATGGATTACTGGTTGCCTGGAAACAACAGCTGTTTTCTTAACATTTTCTTGGTCCGTGGAATAACGCTTTAGGCTGCATGTCCACCAAATGCGTTTTTTCCACTCTGCGCCACTATTTTTCTATTCATCCTCTATGTAGTCCAGCGTTAAACACTCTCGGGCGGTGGTGTTGTGCCCTCTGCTCCATAGTTTGGGAGAGGTATGTGGTACTTTTGAGCAAAAAAATAATGAACAGAGTCGCAGTCTACGTCTTCACTCCATTTTGCTTTATTCAAAAGAACATGAAACTTCTGCGCAAGCGCACAACACAGTTCTCTCTCTGGGCAAAAGCAATCAATTTGTGAATCATCGGACTTTCAACAAACTGTAAATAGTGTACACAGTATTTAAACTTTTTTAGTACTGTATTAATGTTTTTAAATGTAACAATCGTGCAAAAATAATAACAAAATATTAATGTTTTTAACTCTTATTTTAACTGTATATATTGTCTACAATCAGCTTTTTAACTGACTTTTTAACCTGTAATCTGATTTTTAACTTGTATATGACACGCTTTTAATTAATTTATTAATTTTTATTTTTAACCTGCCACATACTCCCCCCTCAAAATAAGATGTTGTCCCCCAACATCAGGACATGTGAAATGTATAATAACCACTGTCACAGTGCAAAATCTCAAAAAAGTGCATAGTCAACTAATTCAAAAAAGTTTACAGACTGGAACTCTTTTCATACATTCTGGCTTTGAGATGAACTCATTCACAGTCTCAAGTCGTCCATTACACTTAAGTGCATATCCTGTGCATACTGAGATAAATACCAACACAGTCCATTTTTGTTAAGTCAGTCCCATTGAGTCAAACACCTTAAAACTCAATCTTTCAGTGTGAGTCCAATGTAACTGCATTTACTCTACTTCAGGTATACAAAATGACCACCAACCATTAACATTGACCACAAAACTCTTGGAAGTAGAAAGGATGTACACAGATACCTATGACATGATCTGTTCAGGATAATAAGGCAACGTCTGAATGTTATAACATGCTGGTGTACCCAGTGTATCATAAGTGAATATTTTCGGTTTTCTAGCGTTACGTCTAGGTCTCTGATTCACTTCTCACCCAGGATCACTATAGGTAGGAGAAGGAGGGTTGCGGTGAAGGAAGGCTCGCCTCCGCAGGTAAGTCCTCTACCTGACCAATGTCGTCCTCTGTGGCTGGTCAGCTGCTGCAACTCAAGCTCTGTCTCCTGCTGCACCTCTTCAGGTATGTTGTCCTCCTGCTGAGCTGGGTCTGCAGCCCTCTCAGGCGGTGGCGAATCAAGGTGAGTGCTCAAGTGAAGTGGCACTGGATAATACTCGTCCTCATCATCGTCGTCCTCTTCTGAGTGAATCTCCGGTGTTTCCGCTGATCTCGGTAGTGGCGTATTTCTTTGAACGAGGCTGCAAAGAAGTCTCCAAAGGCAAATGATCACATGGCAGAAGGAGACTGCGATGTGAAGTTCTAGATCTACCCTTGCCTCTCTCAGGTTTCAGTTCATAAATGGGACTATCCTGCCCAACTTGCCTTACCACAGCATGGATTGCGTCCCCCCAGTGATCCCGCAGCTTACCAGCTCCTCCACGTGGTGAGCTGGTGTATGGGGGGCCGGCGGCCGTAGCGGTCTACGATACAAAGTATGGTGGGAAGCGCTGTCTGCCAGGGTAAGTGGGTCTGCGCCGTTGTTGCTGGTCTCCTTCGGGGGCGTTCTCTCCATCACTCTGGTAGTTCTCTGGATAGTCTTCATGGGGAGGGCCTCTCCTCTTGGGGGGGTAGCGCCTATAGCAGCTCCTGTCAGCGGCATACCTGCTTCCCTGGACTGCAGTGCCTCCTGGGCCGGTGAACATTTTGCCGCCTCTGCTCCCTTTTCTCCCTCAACTACATCAAACTCCACAGTTTCGCCATCTCCAACACTGCAAGGTATTTCCTTGGGTTGATCTTTTGGAAGGCTGTCTGGAGTACAAAAACGTCTTCTTTTGTGTCACTTCCTATTGATGAAACCATATCCATTCCTGACATTGAACCATTTGACTTTACCCAAGACTTTTGTTGCGATGACCTTCTTATTCCCCACTGGAGCTGCGGCTGCCGGGCTGGATGGGCTACTGCCTTCGGGCTCTCTACTTTCTCTCTCCTTGCAGCATTATGCTCCCTATATGCTCTACAGCCTGCCTGAAAATGCTCACTACTCCTTACGAATACTACCACAGGTGTAGGGCTTACATTTGGCTTTGTGTATGGGCCAGCACTCTCCTTGACACTTTTTGGAGCAGTACAAGGCACTTTTACAACACTGAACAGCATTTCAAACTCTGGTTTTCACCCTGTGTAACACAGCTATAACAACACTGGGACCTTTTTATGTCACTGGTCACACCATGTCCCGTTGGAGTGACCCCATTCTAGTTTAAAGAGTTACTTCTGGCTGGTTTCACTGGCTTCTGTGCTTTACAGCCTGCTCTAAAATGCTTGCTGCTCCCACAGCTAAAACAGTGCTGGCAAAACTCTTCACCTGTCTGAATGCAATAATAACACCTTGGTTGTGGGCGGGGCATGTGGTACCGCTGAGGGGCGAAGCGCTGCTGGAATTGTGCAGTGCCTCTCATCGGTGCCAGGCCTTGCGCTGGATAGTATTGCTGAAGAGCTGCTTGGGGCCGCTGTTGAAGAACTGCTGGGGAGTGTTGAGGAAAGTAGTGCTGAGCAGATGGGTCCAGCTGGTATTGTGGGTATGGCGTGAAAGTCAGCACTGGGGAGTGGTTTTCAGGTCCTCCGCTGGTGGTGGGTTGTGCTGTGGCTGAAGACTTCTGCATGGTTTCTCGGATTTGGGACATTTCAGCTCGCAAAGTCCTTTAAAAGTACCATCTCAGACCGCATCTCTTTATCTCTGCCAGCAGATCAGGTGATGGAACGGCTGTGCTTTGTTTTTGTCTTTTTTTCTGCAGGTGTACGAGTGTCACTGGGCTGAACAGCATTCACGGTGGCCGCTCGCTGGGGTACAGCCTGTTTCTTCTTGTCTTTCCTTTTCATTTGCGCATGCAATATTCACCTTTTCCAATAAAACTTAATCAGATGTCATGTGCTGAAGAGGTACGGCCTGCATGTCACTCTTAACATTGTCACTCTGCAAACCTGTTAGGATGGTGTGCATGAACAAACTTTGGACCAAGGCGGGATCATATTTTAAGACCCGACTCATCTTCCTGGGACGCGAAGAGAATCTTCTGGCGAAGGTCCATGGCTCTCAGAAGGAAGTTTGAGGAGTCTCTTTACTGCTCTGAGCTTCTGAAGAAAGCTGCTTATACAGTTCAGTAGCCCCTCTCTCCTGACAGTGAGACCTTAGGATCCTCCGCAGGGCAGGAAGAGTAAGATTACCTTTGCCTTCTAGGTAACTTCTCAGCTGCAGGCCTGGGTGTGATGGTGCGAATCACTGCGTCGATGATATCATCTTCATGGTAGCCTTTACTGAGCCCACTTTCAATCTGCCTGGCCAAACTGGAAATGTGAGCTTGTCTTTTTGTCCTGGTCCCCTCATTTGGCCTGATATCTTAAAGTCTTTACACCACATAGAGTTATCTGGAGGCGCTGAAGTCGTCTGTGCATTGGTGTGCTCTGTAGGCTCAGTTTATTACTCATTAGCTGATGCTATAGCTCTTCTTTGGCGTTGAAGTGTGGTCCGTAAGCATGTACCTCTTTCTGCAGGTCTTCTTTCTGTTACCTTTCACCCGCAATCTCTAAGTCTGGCATCTTTGCATTTTCAATCAAGTCCTTTATATTTAGCAAATGAGACATTCCCTCATCTTAGAAGGTTATGCTGTTTCATTCCATCTAGCGGCAATGCTCTGCACTGTGTGTGTTTATATATTTGCATATTTGTTCCGTCTAGCTGCAATGCTCCGTACTGTGGGTGTTTATATATTTATTATCTACATGTTATTCCATCTAGCTACATTGCTCCGCACTGTGTGTGTTTATATACTTGCCATATTTATTCCACCTAGCTGCAATGCTCCGTACTGTGGGGGTTGTCTATATATTTACATATTTATTCCATCTAGCTACAATGCTCTGCACTGTGTGTTCATATATTCATATATTTATTCCATCCAGCTACAATGCTCTGCACTGTGTGTCTGTGTGTGGTGTGTATATATATATATTTTATAGTAATACGTACATATGTTTATTAGCTGCTCTTGCTTGCTTGTTTTTTTTTTTCTTGCCTTCTGATTGTTGCTCTGAGTGTTGCTATCCCTGTGCTGTTGCAATCCTGGAATTTCCCCGTTGTGGGACTAATAAAGGCTTATCTTATCTTATCTTATCTATATCTTATCTTCTAGCTCAGCCAACTCAGCTCTTTCAACATAACTTGTGACAAATGTGATTAGCTGGCCTCGAGTTTTGTCTGCAAATTGCTCTTTTCCTATTCCAGATATTTGTAGTCCATTGCATACATTAAGCAGTTGTTCAACATTCAGTTCGTATAATGCACCTTTAACTTCTAACTGCACTTTCTCCAACTCCGGACTCCATTTTCATCAGAGGAAGTGGGCATAAACAGTTCAACATAGGCCTCTTTTACCTTTGTGGTGTAGTGGTGCCCTCTAGTGGTGATTGTGGGGCTAGAGTTACAACCTTTGCATGTGGTGCCAGACTCACGGTGAATGTCGGCGGTGCCTTACGTCTCTGATGCTAGGGTTTGTGGAGGGATATTCGGCTCGAGTTTCCACTTCGGCTGGCGGATTTTTCTCTCACCAAAATATCCCAGTGGTGCCTCCAAAATGTTGCGCCCTCTGCTCCACAGTTTGGGAAAGGTACGTGGTACTTTTGAGCAAAAAATAATGAAAAGACGTCGCGGTCTACGTCTTCACTCCATTTTCCTTTATCAAAAGAACATGGAAACTTCCTGCGGCAAGCGCACAGCACAGTTCTCTCTCTGGGCCAAAAGCAATCGATTTGTGAATCAATGGACTTTCAACAAACTGTAAATAGTGTACACAGTATTTAAACTTTTTTAGTACTGTATTAATGTTTTTAAATGTAACAATCGTGCAAAAATAATAATGAAATATTAATCTTTTTAACTCTCATTTTTAACTGTATATATTGTCTACAATCAGCTTTTTTTTAATTTAAGTTTTTGTAAAGGGTATACATGTCATTACAGCATTGCATTATTTACATTTTCATCACATGTTCCCTTTTTTTGTTTTTTGACAACATTGGAAGAATAATTATTACAACACCCTTTTTTAAGTGAAAGAAAAAGAGAAATTAAAGAAAGAACAAAAAACAAACAAACAAAAAACAAAACAAGAAAAAACAAAAAACAAACAAAAACAAAACAAAAGAACAAAAAAAATAAAAAATAAAAATAAAATAAAAATAAAAGAACATCTGAGTAGTGTCGGAACAAAGAGAGGTGCCATTATTGAAATGGTATTTGTCAAAGATTAGATCTGATGGAAGACACATATGCGTTCCAGGGTTGCCAAAAGTTCATGAACCCATCCATGTCCTGTCTCAGTGCGAATGTCAACTTTTCCATCGAATAAATGTCTTGAATCACGTTAATCCAATCTTCAGGTGTAGGACAATCCTTCAACATCCATTTTTTAGTTAGAGCTTTTTTACTTGCCAATATTAAAACAGTGAATAAGTATTTTTCTCCTTGTCTTTCCAGTGAGTCCGGTAGTAAACCCAAATACAAAGTTACAAAAGAAAAGGGGACTGTTATTTTGAATATTTTCTCCAATATTGTCTGTACATTGGTCCAATATTGGTGGATAACTGGGCATGACCAAAACACATGAAAATGATTTGCAGTCTCTTCACCACACAAGCGCCAACAATTCAATCCCTTATGAGTAAACTTGTTTTGTGCAGGTGTTCTGAAAAATCTTACCAAATTTTTCCATCCAAATTCTCTCCACTGCCGGGATGAGGTACTTTTCCATTGCTGTTTATTAAGCTTTTCCCATATTTCCAGTTGTAAAGTGAAATTCCCCTCTTTTTCCCATCTTTCTTTTATATAAAATGTGTTGTCTCCTTTTAAGTCTTGAAGACCTTGGTATATTTTAGAGATGTATCTGATCCCGGGGATCCCTTTATATGCCATTAAGAAGACCTTCAGAACACCTGACTGGGCCCTTTTCAAATCCTCCTTTTTAAGTATCTTGTTTATGTGGTTTATGTTACGTGTGGCCCTCGCGAGCCACACAATGAGAGCCGAGGGCGAGCCAGTGAGTTTGCGATGTTTATTTGTGATAGGGAACAGGGAATTAGGAACATGGCCTCGTGGGGCCAAAAGCACAAATACTCATACAGGTGTAACACTCACAAATGATGCAGAATGATGAACAGGTGGCTGGCACCGGGCGTAGGGGTTCCAGCCTTCGATGTGCGAAGTCACAGCCCCGAATGATCGGAGCGGCTCCTTTTTATGCCCATTAGCAGCCCCTCAGCTGATGAGGGTTAATTGGGCTCCAGCCGTCTCGTATAACTTGACAGCTGGGAGCCCGCTGAGACACTGTCACAGTAAGAGCCGGGCTGAGAGGAAATATGGCATGAAGCGCCGGATGACACGGCGTCTCATCCCACATGACACAGCCCCCCCCTCACGGTCGGACTACGAATGACCCGTAACACCCAAGACCAGCCCCCCCCCCCCCCCCACCTAGGGTGGGCGGATGGGGCGCAGGTCAGGAGGGAGAGAATCAGAGAAAGAAAAAAAAAATCGACAAACAATACAGAGTACATGGGAAAAACCCAAACACAATACTCCATAAAACACAACATGAAAAAAAAACCCAGAGAAAGGAAAAAAAAAACAATCGACAATAAACCAATATAGAGTACAAGGGAAAAACCCAAACACAATACTTCATAAAATACAACATGAGAGAGAGAAAAAAACCCAGAGAAAGGGAAAAAAAAACAGTCGACAATAAACCAATACAGAGTACAAGGGAAAAACCCAAACACAATACTCCATAAAATACAACATGAGAGAGAAAAAACCCATTCAGGCAGAGGATAATTGTGGAAATAACAGCCCAACACACAGGGAAGAAACCCCCCCCCCCCCAACAATACTCCATAACCATGACACGGGTAAGGAAAAAAAACCATTTAGGCAGAAGATAATGTGGAAACAACGGCCCGAAACACAGGGAGGGAACCCCCCCCCCCCCCACAATACTCCATAAACCATGTACAGACAAATACAAAGAAAATCAACCCCGGAGACCCCAAAACGAGAGGAAAAAACTCCCAAGGGCGAAAATAAACCATTGCAGCCATCCCTCAAACAGGAGGGGAAACCAAAAAAAAAAAAAAAAATCACGCTAAACGCGGAACAGTCATAACAGTTTAGCTGTACCCACCCAAACACAAGCACAGCAAAAGACATTCAGTTCGGGGGGTCTCCCCGCACCCAGCGTCCATACTGCTAACAGGGGTGAAGGGAAAAGTTCCGGCGGCCTACCCGAACCCCAGGCCAGAAAACACAGTTCCTCGGGAGGCCGAACCAAATCGCCGAACAGAAAGTCTAGCGGGTCGGGCAGCCGCACAAGCGAGCCGAATGGGCACGGCAGACCCTCCAGCGGCCGACCCGCATCGCTCAACCAACAGGCCCGTAGGGGAGAGGGAGAGGTCCAAAAAGGCCCTAGTGGAAGAGGCTTGGGGAAAAGTTGATGACGAGGTGGTCCAACGTCAGATGGCAGGGGATCAGCAGCTCCCTCACCGGACTTGGACACCGCTGGTGCAGAACCCACATCGGACCCCGATTGGATCTCCGACGAACCCACGTCGGACCCCGATTGGGTCTCCGTCGAATCCACGTCGGACCCCGATTGGGCCGGCGCCGCACCAGAACTGACCTCCGATGTCGAACTTGGACCCTCTGGCACCACAAGTGATGGCAGCTGCTCGCCGGCGACCCTGGGAGAAGGCTCAGGAGAGAAAACAGAACTGGGATCGGGATCACCGGCAGCGCCAGAACCCGGCGAGACAAGCTCGGACGCAGCGGACGGCTGCACCCGGCTCATCTCCCCTAGAGACAGGCTAAAGTGCTCTAAGATAAGGAGAAGAAAGATAAGGTAGAGCACTTGCCTGATCTCGGGTTCTGACGCCGTCCAGGACTGCGAAGATCCGGGATCCAGCATCAGGAGGTCATCGTCAGGCTCCCACTCAGCTGCGTCGGGCTCCGCAGCTGGCATGATGGAAAGCGCAGCTTGTGCGTCCTCCGGCACCAGTGTCCATGCCGACAGCCCACACGGCGTGGTGGCAGGAGAACCTCGTCCCGCTGGGCCGGACCGCTCCTCCGCGGAGACCCGGGGACGCTTAGTCGTCGGCGCAGGCTCCACGTAGCAATCCGCTTTCCTCCTCCGTCCACGACGTAGCTGCGGAACCGGAACCAGGCTGCCCAGAACCACAGGCTCCCTCCTCATCCCACGACGTTGGCCTGGCGCCAGGGACCGCTCAGCGGAGGGAGACACAGAGGGTGCAGGATTAATGATTACAGCTACAGCAGGTGGTGGGAGTTCGGGGAGCTGCGAACCCCGAACTCCACCTCCAGGAGTTTGACAGAGCAAATCACAAGATGAACGTGAAAAAACTGGGACTTGCCTGTCTCCTGGAGGCTGGATGGTGCCTGCTGTAGTGGATGCTGCTCCTCCCTTTCCCGCCGGGTGGTAACGGAGGACCCCCTGAGAGGACGTCGGGGAGCCACTCGTGTAGATTCCAGGAGGGAGCTCGCCAGGTCAGGATTCTGGATGCACACAGCAGCCGGGGAGTGCGTCGAGGAGGAGGGGGCGACAGCCGAGATGAGCCGGTCCGGAGCACTGGCGTAACAGCGGAGGCTCAGGAGACGAGGCTGCGGGATCTCCTCTCAGACGAGGTGCAGGAGTGACAGCTGCGTGGGAGGATGAGACCTTGCGGCCACCTGGAACTGGGTCCGGATGGGGTACATGCTTAATAACTGAGGACGGGTGCACAGTGGAGCGAGCAGCAGCCACTCGGTCCCAGACCTTAATAGCTGTCAGCTGCAGATCCTCCGGGGGAATCCCGAGTGACGTCGTGCTGGATGGGGAAAACCCTCTGGATGGCGCTAATTTCCGGGCCGGAGTGGAGGCAGGAGCGGGATTCCGAGGCGAAGGGAGATGTCTCCTCCTCTTCGGCTTCCTGCCAGGGTTTCTCTCCAACCCACGGAGTTGTTCTCGCTGTGCAGCTATGGAGTCCCTCCTGGCACAGACCTCAGGGTGGTTGGAATGGCGAGGGAGACTGTCCAGGAGATTCTCAGTATAGTCTAGGTGCCAGCATCTTTCGTTGGGGGTGTCGTACAGGGTGGTGGTGAAGAGCGTCCCGTCGACATCTTCCAAGACGGCTGACAGCTCGTCGTCCTGGCGCCGAACGCGACTCCTGGGAGACGGCATGTTCTAAGAGCAGGCACCCAGACAGGGAAGACACAAGTCCAACAGCAAACTCACAGCCGCCGGCAACTCGTTTGGCTGTGACTTACTGTTACGTGTGGCCCTCGCGAGCCACACAATGAGAGCCGAGGGCGAGCCAGTGAGTTTGCGATGTTTATTTGTGATAGGGAACAGGGAATTAGGAACACGGCCTCGTGGGGCCAAAAGCACAAATACTCATACAGGTGTAACACTCACAAAAAATGCAGAACGATGAGCAGGTGGCTGGCACCGGGCATAGGGATTCCAGCCTTCGATGTGCGAAGTCACAGCCCCGAATGATCGGAGCTGCTCCTTTTTATACCCATTAGCAGCGCCTCAGCTGATGAGGGTTAATTGGGCTCCAGCCGTCTCGTATAACTTGACAGCTGGGAGCCCGCTGAGACGCTGTCACAGTAAGAGCCGGGCTGAGAGGAAATATGGCATGAAGCGCCGAATGACACGGCGTCTCATCCCACATGACAGTGTCTAAGCTGAAAGAACCTGTAAAGGTCTTGATTTATTAGACCTTGTTTTTTCAAATCTTCAAAACTTCTTAAAATTTGCCCTTTAAAAAAATCGTAATATTTTATCAGTCCGTTCTCTTTCCACTTTTTAAATCTAGTGTCTGTTTTATTAGGAGTAAAGTCTTGATCATAGGCAATCCATTGCAGTAATCGATAGGGTTCTTTAGTTTGATTCTCTCTGACTATCTTAAACCAAATTTTTAGCGGGGTCTCTATCCACGGGTTAGTATTATTCAAAAGTTTAGGTAAAGCATTGTTCCCTATTATCGCCTGTAGGAGGATGTCACTTGTTATTTGGCATTCCATCTCCTTCCATTGTGCAGTGTAGATTGGGTTACATATCTCTACTAAAGTTTTAATTTGTGCGGCTTTAAAATAGTCCCTGATATTTGGCAGCGCAAGCCCACCTTTGTCTTTGTTTAGCTGTAGGGTTCTATATCTGATTCTAGGTCTCTTGCCCTGTCATATGAATCTTGAAATCCTTCTGTCCAGTTCTTGCCATATTTTTTGGGGAGGTTCTACCGGTATTGTTTGGAAAAGGTATAGAAGACGTGGAAATATATTCATTTTGACTGCTTCAATTCTTTGTGCGGTACCCAAGAATGGTATCATATTCCATCTTGCTAGATCCGATTTTATTTTTGCCATCAGTGGATCATAGTTTAGTGTTATAATTTTGTTGAGTTGTTTCGGGATATTGACCCCCAGATATTTCATAGATTCCATCTCCCAGTTAGTTTTGAGTTTGCTTAGTAAATATTGATTTGGGTCATAGTTGAATGTTAAAACGGGTTTTATGCATGTTTAATTCGTACCCCGATAAATCTCCATACTCTGAAAAAACTGAGATTAGTTCTGGAAAAGAGGTGTCCGGCTGCCCCAGATATATTAAAATGTCATCAGCAAAGAGTGCTATTTTGTGTTCCTTGTGACCAAGTGTAATACCTTGAATTTTTTGATTCTGTCTTATCCATTGGCTCAGAGGTTCTATGAAGATTGCAAAGAGCAGTGGAGACAAGGGGCAGCCCTGACAACATCCTCTTTCCAGTTCAAAAGATGATAATTTACCGGTAATCCTTATTTTAGCTGTTGGTTTTTTTTATATAATGCCTGGATAGTTCTAATGAAGTTGTTATGAAAATTGAAACTGGATAAGATTCTATATAGGAAAGACCAGTCAACCGAATCAAATGCTTTTTCAGCATCTAATCCCAATATGGCTGCATTTAAGTAATATTTTTTTATATGATGAATTATGTGTAAAGTGCGTCTAATGTTGTCTTGTGTCTGTCTTTGTCTTATAAAACCTGTTTGGTCTAAATGAATTAAGTCTGTCAGTATATTTTCTAACCTTTTGGCAAGGATAGTGGTAAAAAGCTTATAGTCCTGATTTAACACACTAATTGGTCTGTAGTTGGAGCAGTCTAGTTTATCCTTTTCAGGTTTAGGTATGACCGCAATGACCCCTTCTCTCTCAGAGGGGGGGATTTCCCCTGTGTGGAGGACATAGTTAAATGTTTTCAGGAGGAGAGGAGATAGTTGCTGTTTAAAGGTTTTGTACCACTCTGCTGTATAGCCATCTGCTCCTGGGGATTTGTTAGCTTTAAGTTTCATAATTGCTTTTTCTAATTCTTTAGGTTGTATTTCTGACAGTAGTTTTTATTTTGTGACTCAGTAAGTTGGGGAAGATTTAATGTGTTTAGGAATGCTTTGGATGCGTTTTTATGTTTTTTGAGGGAGTACAAGTTCTTATAGTAGTTCTCGAAGCTTTTAACCCTCATCCTACCAACATATTTTACATACAAATAGTACCATCTGGGGTCCGTTTGGACCCCACACAAAATTTAACTGTTAATTGGATTATTAAGCAATACCAAAGTATTTTTTTCCCTTAAAATGTTTTATTTGGTTAAAACAAAGAGTTGTGCTTGAAACATGATCCAAAAATCCCGGAATGGGGCTAGTTTGCCTGCCTTTCAGCACGAGTAGCCCAGTTGTAATGTGTTTTTCAACCAGTGTGCCCTGGTGCGTTCAGGTTTTTGTGGGAAATTATCTAATTTCACTTCTTAATTGGTACAAGAAATGCAAATACTTTGCCATTGTTGTGCATGTGTTCTGTAGGCCCTACAGAATACACAGAATATCCTGAATTCTAAATTTTATTTCCTTTGATACTGGGTCTCTGATTTTGTAGATTGCTCTCTCCGTTTGTTGTTTCCTCAATTTATAGGCTAGCAATTTTCCCAATTTGCTACCTGTTTCATAGTATTTTTGTTTCAGAAATGTAAGTTTCTTCTGGATTTCTATTGTGTAGATCTCATTTATTTGTTTTTTAATTTCCTTAATTTTGGATGAGTCATTAGAATGAGTGTTATCTTTGTGCTCTTTTTGTAGGTTCTTAAGTTCTGACTCTAATGTGATTAGTTTTTCTTGTCTCAGTTTCTTTTGGATTGCCAGTTTTGCGATAATCTTTCCCCTTATTACAGCTTTGCATGCGTCCCACAGTATTAAAGGGGATACTTCTCCATTATCATTTTCTTCCAAATATCTGAGAATATCTGATTCCAATTCATCTTTCAGTGGTCCTTTCAACTCATTTGAATTTAACCTCCAAGAAAATGTATTATTTGTGTATTTTGGATACTTAAGTCCATATAGATCGGACTGTGGTCAGAGAGATCCATCAGTCCTATTTTACATGTTTTTACTCTTCCAATGTCTCTATTAAAGATAAAAAAAATAGTCAATCCTTGAGTATGATGAATGTGGTGCTGAGTAAAATGTATAATCTTTTACACTGGGGTTGAATTCCCTCCACATGTCACAGATTCCCATTTCTTTTAGTAGCATCCGAGTTTTTCTACTTTGAGTGTTATTTTGATTTGGAGAATTACCTGATGCATCCCAGTATGGATTCAGTCTTAGATTGAAATCTCCACCACATATCACTAAACCTTGGGCTTTAGTTATCATTAGGTCAAATACATTTTTATAAAATTTCCAGTTAGCCCCTGGAGGTGCATATACATTCAGCAGGGTGATATCTTCTCCCTCTAGCCGCCCAAGTACCATGCTGAATCTCCCTTCTTTATCTTTGTGTTCTGATTTTTTTTTCAAATATAATTTTGGTTGAGATCAATGTCGCTACCCCCTCCTCCTCCCTGACTTATATGAAGATGAAGACATCATTTTAAACCCTTGTCTATTGAGTTTAGTGTGCTCCACGTCTGTTAGGTGGGTTTCCTGTAAAAATACTATTCCTGCTTTGTCTTTTTTCATTTTGCCTAGAATCTTGGATCTTTTAACTGGATTCAGGATCCCTTTTACATTATATGAGATTATTTTGGTTACACCCTGTTTCTCCATTGTGTTGTCTTATTTAGTATAACAGTGTGGTGGCCCTCTTTTGTGCTACTCAGAAACTGAAAGAACATTAAGAACATAAAAAACATTAAGAACATAGTATATAAAACTTTAAAACAAAAAACTGACAAAAGATCTTCCTGAGCTGAGGTCTTTTTAGTGACCTTAGAAGAGCCTTGATGGTGTGTTGGCTCTGAGGGAAATTCCTCAGATTCCGTTACGTGCTGAGGGCCCTCTCTTACCCCTGTAAGTTGTCCCATGTTTTTAACGTGAATTTCAGATCCCAATCCGAACTTGTAATGATTTTTTTTTTTTATGCCTATACCCTATGAAATTGTGTGCAACCTCCCACCACCATCACAGCAAACAGTCAAACAGCAAACGGTCAGTTAATACAGTATTTGTTAGTGTGGAGAGATCATGTGGTTCATTGTCACATTTCTATTTTAACAAGTTTTTTTTTTTAAAGACTTATTTGTTTCTAATATTATGTCTGTTCCATGAAATGTTTTACCACTTGCTGATTCTGCATCTCCTTTAATGTTTGTTACCTTGTAGGAGGAGGGTTGGATGCGCAGATTGACTAAAAATATCGTTATTCCCTCCTGTAAACGGCCAGTTTTTCCTTATAGCTCTGGCGCTGGGTTTCCCGCTGCTGGCCCGTGGATTTTGAGGGTCTCTGTGTGGACCACGATTGAGCCTTGATTCTTTCGATCGGGTCTGCTGTGGGTTTATACACCGTTACCTGGAGTCCTCTTCTCACCATATCCGTGGTTGCTTCTTCCGCCGAGTTGTAGAGACACATCTCTTCCCCATAAAAACCCCGCAGCTTCGCCGGAAATGGAGTCTGAAAGCGCAGCTTCTTCTCTCGTAGTACCTTTTTAGTGTCGTTGTATTCCCGACGCTTTTTAAGGACCTCCGGGGCGTAGTTGTGTTCCACGAAAATTTTTCTCTCTTGGTGCATAAATCCTTTTTTCTGCCAAGCCAGTCTTACAACCTCTTCTTTTATTCTGGAGTTGGAGAACTTCACCACCACTGATCTTGGTGGCGCTTCCGCCGCCGGCCTAGGGGCTAATGTACGGTGCGCCCTTTCTATCTTCAAGTCGTGTCCTGGCCTGGTAAATGTCGATTTCTTCTGTTTTCCTTTAGGCATGATGACTTTGTCTTTTGATTTTCACTCTTCCAAAAATCCGTTAAATCTGATTTTCAAGGTATTTTCCTGGATCGGGTCTGGGAGCTTCAGCGTTAAGCTGCTATCACCATGGTGTCCCTACAATCAGCTTTTTAACTGACTTTTTAACCTGTAATCTGCTTTTTAACTTGTATATGACACCTGTCACAGTGGCCGCTTTTTGTCGCAGTGCTCATGGCGCTTAGAATTGAAAAAAGTTCAACTTTTCAGACTGCAGCTGAGCTTGTCAATGTCAGACCTTTCTAAACAGCCAATCAGAATTAAGGAAGGGTGGGACATAGGATGCCGGTACAGTCTGTATTCAGACTCATGCTTTCCATGTAATCATATTTTGCATCCAGAGCTGCCACCAATGCTAGAATATGTTTCCTGTCCATTGTTATTTAGAGACTGCTATTAAAAATAAGTAGAAAATCTGACCATTGGAAAAGCGGAAGTGCTGAGCTGTGACTGACAAGCTGTTGCTCGGATACCGGGCACAGACTTTTTTTTTCCAGTGCACAGCGCACAAGCGCTGAAAAAAAGACGTTCAGGGTGGTCAGGCGACAAAAAAACGCATTTGGTGGACACTTAGGCTGCGTGTAATCTCCCAAAAACGCAGCCCAAAAGAAAAAAAAAATCTCATTGAGAAATTTACTGTTCTTAATTTTCTGCTCCATGTGTAACCATTCTCCAGGATTGGTTCACTTCCAGCATGGGAGTTAAACAGCACTGATGTGGTGTCAAGAAATAAATGATATTTAACAAGATTTTATGTTATTTTAATGGAGAGAGGTGTAACAGTCAAAATATAATCAACTGTCATTTTATTTATATGATGACTCACTAAACTAGTTTTTATTCCATCCACATTCACATTTTAATTGCGGACTTAGTATTGGAGTCTATAGCATTATTTTATTTTTTTAGATGAATGAATGAATGAACAGGGGAAAGGGGTATGCAGAAGTAACAACATAGGAATATCAAAGGAAAATAAATACTGAAACATATGCCCAAGGGAGATGTGTTCACTCCAGAAGCAGGTCAGGAACAGCAGGAAGCCTCCTCAAATGCTGATCTTTATATGAATATCACCTGACGCTGATGTCAGCCGATCTGGGCTGAGTATAGATAGATAGATAGGCGGCGGTGGGCGGCGGGACTTGGTGGAGGAGCTGCCGGTACCCCGGCTGGACAGGAGCTCGGTTACGGCGGTGGTAAGCAGTGGGACTAGCAGCGAAGGGGGCTAGCTGAGGCCCAGCTGGATTCGAGGTCGGTCGGCTCGGATACCGACGTCACCAGCAGAGATTGTTTTACTATCCACAGGTCAGTAAAAATGCCACCAAAGAAGGAGGAAATGGAAGAGATCAAAAAATCTCTGAACTTCTTGTCAGAAGAACTGACCAAAGTGGTTAGTCAGCAGGCTAAAATAATAGGGCTAATGGAAGAAGTCCGAGAATTAAAATTAACAATTAAGGAAAAAGACAAAAAAATTGCAGACTTGGAGCAACGCATCGAGGATCTTGAACAATATTCTCGTATGGATGATCTAATTATAAGTGGACTAGACATTAAATATCAATCATATGCTCATGCTACAGCAGGAATGAGAGGTGAGGATGCTCCCCTGAGTGAATCAGTCTCCCTGGAAAACCAGGTGCTTCAGTTCCTTGATAGTAGAAATATAAAGGTCGAAGCAAATGCAATTTCAGCCTGTCATGCTTTACCCAGAAAGGATAATAAAACAAAGAAATCAATTGTGATGCGCTTTGTGAACAGAAGGGTAATGACATACTGAGGCAGGCCAGAAAGCTACGGGGAACAGAAGTTTACCTAAATGAACATCTAACAAAAACTAATGCTGAAATAGCACGGCAAGCACGGATGCTGAAAAGACAAAATAAGATACAGGCAACATGGACAAGAAATTGTAGAGTTTGGATCAAACTTAATGAAACACCTGAGGAAGCAAAGAGTATAATAATCAGAGATGTTACTGACTTAAATAAATACAGATGAACACTGATTAAGAAAATTAAGAGACTATATAAGTCCATATCCACACACACGGCAAGAATAGTTCTTTTGACATACCATGTCAATGTACTTTAAAAAAAAAAAAAAAAACTAAACAAAACAAACAAAAAATTTATGACTGACTTGAGTAGACATCAATTATCCCCAGTTGGAGGAAGTCATTTGACACAGAGTGAGGAAATTCAAACTCTGAAAATATGCCATTATGCTGAACACAAACTACAAGAGATGGAAAATGATATTGATCCTGATAACCACTTTTTCAATAATATTCATAATCATTGTGAATATTACACTGAAAAGCAATTTAAAAGTCAAGTGCAACTAGATGGTAAACTATCAATAATACACTTCAACAGCAGAAGTCTTAACAAAAACTTTCCACAGATTCAGGACTATTTAAAACAGCTAGAGAGAAAATTTACAGCTATCGCAGTCTCTGAAACTTGGCTTAATGAAGAACAGGCTCCCCTGATGGCAATAGAGGCATATCAGATGTTTCATATTAACAGATCTCATAAAAAGGGTGGTGGTGTTGCACTGTATATTGATGACATGTATAGGTGTAAGCTTGTAAATGGAATGTCCTTTGCACTACCAGGGATTTTGGAATGTGTTACTGTTGAGATTGACCAAGATAAAACAAAAAATCTAATTATAAGCTGTATATATAGAACGCCGGGAACTTGCATTGAGACATTCAGAGATAAATTAGTCGAGCTGTACAATAATATTACTAGTAAGAAAATGGTAGTAATTTGTGGAGATTTCAATATTGATTTACTAAATCCATATCAACAAAATGTAATTACAGAGTTCATGAATTCTATGTACAGCATGAGTCTATATCCCACAATAACACATCCCAGTAGAATCACAGTTCACACTGCTACACTTATTGACAACCTGTTTGTTAATATTATTGATAAGAAAATAGAAAGTGGATTATTGATAAATGATATAAGTGACCACTTGCCAACCTTTGCACTTATCCATGGCCACACGGGGGCCAATACAGAAAAAATTTTAAAATCGTTGAGATACAAATCACAAAATGCAATCAGTTCTTTTAAAGAAGACTTGCTGAAGCAAGACTGGACAAAAGTCTATGTATCAGATGTAACTGAAGCCTATGACACATTTATAAACATTGTAACCATTCTTTATGAAAAAAAATTGTCCATTAGTAAAGAAAAAGCTTAAACATAAATTTGCCGATAAGCCATGGTTAACCAAAGGATTACAAAAGGCGGGTAAAAAGAAAAATTTATTGTATAAAGCTTTCCTAAAGAAAAGGACAAAAGAAGCAGAGCAGCGGTATAAAACATACAAAAATAAGTTAACATATATATAATAAGATGTAGTAAAAGAGACTATTACAGTAAAGAACTGGAGAAAAACAGAGACAATATTAAAAATACATGGACAATACTTAACAATATTCTTGGAAATAAAAACAGAAATACAAGCTACCAGAATCAGAATCAGAATCAGAATCAGGTTTATTGCCATTGTTCATGTAGTACACAAACTAGGAATTTGTCTCGGTACAGTGCTGCAACATTAAACATGATAAGATAAGAGAAATAAACTATACATGTAATAAAGTGTAGGATAAGATTAAGTGATACTGGTCAACAGTTAAAATATATATTAGCCAGCAGCAGATACTGTGGAGAACCCAACCAATTTTTCAAAAAATAATAAAACGACTTAGAGTGTGAATGCAGCTTCACCTGCAGATGAATTTAATAACTTTTTTGTTAACATTGGTCCTAATTTGGCTCGAGAAATACCCATTACGGCACCCACAGGTGATACAATAAGCAAAAACACTGCTATAAAAGATTCCATTTTCATAAAGAACACAGACAAGAGAGAGGTCATTGAAATTGTTAAATCGTTTAAAAGTAAAACATCTACGGACTGTGATGGTATTGACATGCTCTTAGTCAAAACTATTATCGAATGCTTAGTGAAACCACTGACGTATATCTGTAACCTGTCTCTCCAAACAGGTATATTTCCCAATGCAATGAAAATAGCTAAAGTAATTCCGATATACAAGATGGGTGACAGAGGGGAACTTTCAAACTATAGACCAATTTCACTATTGCCGCAATTTTCCAAGATACTTGAAAAAATATTCTATGAGAGAATTGACAACTTCATACTGAAGAATAATTTATTGTGTGAGCAGCAATATGGGTTCAGACACAAGAGGACAACTGCATTTGCTCTAATGGAATTTATAGAAAAAATATCAACTGCCGTTGAAAATAATGAGTATTCAGGTGGGGTATTCCTGGATCTTGAAAAAGCATTTGATACAGTGGATCATAATTTATTATAAAAGAAACTACAAAATTTTGGTATTAGCAGGGTAGCACTGTCCTGGTTATGTAGTTACTTAAAGAATAGATATCAGTATGTATGTGTTGGTAACAAAAACTCACAGTTACTGAAGGTTACTTGTGGAGTCCCACAGGGTTCAGTTTTGGGGCCATTGTTATTCAATATGTATATTATATATATATATATATATATATATATATATATACAGTATATATATATATATATATATATATATATATATATATATATATATATATATATATATATATATATATATATATATATATATACCACATCTTGTGTGGTACCTGTACCAAAAACTTCCCACCCCAAAGACCTGAACAACTACAGACCGGTGGCCTTGACGTCCCACTTGATGAAGACCCTGGAGAGACTGCTCCTTGCTCACCTCCGCCCCCTGGTGGAACCAGCGATGGATCCACTCCAGTTCGCCTACCAGCATGGCATTGGGGTGGAGGATGCGGTGATCTTCCTCCTTCACCGTTCTCTGTCCCACCTGGAGAAGCCCGGGAATATGGTGAGGATCATGTTCTTTGACTTCTCCAGTGCTTTCAGCACCATCCAACCGATGATCCTGAAGGACAAGCTGCTGCGCGCAGGGGTGGACCAGCAGCTGTCATCATGGATCCTGGACTACCTCACGAACCGGCCTCAGTTTGTGAGAACCCGGGACTGTGTGTCCGACACAATCATCAGTAGCACGGGGGCCCCCCAGGGAACGGTGCTGGCTCCCTTCCTGTTCACTCGTTATACTGCGGACTTCTCACACAACACAACACACTGCCATCTACAGAAGTTCTCTGATGACTCTGCGATCGTTGGCCTCATCTCCAATGGAGATGAACCTGAGTACAGAGGGCTTATCCAGGACTTCGTGGACTGGTGCCATCGGAACTGCCTCCAGATCGACGCGAGAAAAACTAAATTTTTTGAATACACAGATCACAACCCACAGGACATAGAATATGACATAGACCCTGATAATAATTTATTTAGCTCCATCAATAATGACTGTAATTACTACACAGATGAACAGGTTAACACAATGGTCACATCTGATTTCAATATTTCTATGATCCACTTCAACAGCAGGAGTCTCTATGCAAACTTTAATAACATTAAAGATTATTTACACCAGTTTAAAGAGCCCTTCAATATTGTGGCAATATCAGAGACGTGGCTCAGTGAAGAGAAAGGAGTGGATTTTACCATGGATGGCTATGAACTAAATTATATAAATAGAAAAGTGAAAAAAGGAGGAGGAGTTGCAATTTTTGTTGACAAGAGCTTGAAATACAAGGTTGTTGAAAATCTGTCAGTAACTGTGGATGATTTATTTGAATGTATTACAATAGAAATCTGTCTGGACAATGTGAAGAATGTAGTAGTGAGCTGTGTATATAGAACACCTGGATCAAACATTGACTTATTTAAGGACTGGATGGAAAAAATGTATGCAAAACTAACTCATAAAGTTATGTTCATCTGTGGGGATTTCAATATAGATCTGATGAACTCAAAACAACATAGTTTGACAGAAGAATTTATCAACACAATGTATAGTATGGGTTTACATCCAACAATTACCGGACCTAGCAGAATCACGTCACACAGTGCCACACTAATAGATAACATATTCACAAACATTATGGAAAATAATATCAGGAGTGGGCTTTTATTGAATGATATCAGTGACCACCTGCCGATTTTTGTTGTCTATCAATGTGATTATAGGAAGAAAAAGTATACCAAAAATATTAAATATAAAAGAATAAGAACCGAAGAATCAATGCATTTACTGACAAAGGAATTATTAATACAAGATTGGAAGATAGTTTATGATGAAAATGACATAAATAGAGCATATGATAAATTTTTACAAATATTTCAATCATTGTACAATAAATACTGTCCTATAAAACAATACAGTGACAGACAACAAAAAAAAAATATTCCTTGGGTCACCAAGGGGTTGATAAATGCATGTAAAAAGAAGAATACATTATATAAACAATTCATTAAATGCAGAAAGGTGGAAGCTGAGATCAAATATAAAAGATACAAAAATAAGCTTACAACTATAATGAGGACCTGTAAGAAAGAATATTACAACAGAATACTAGAGGATAACAAAAATAACATAAAAGGAATATGGCAAGTACTCAATGGGATTATTAGTAATCGTCCTAAGAATGCAAATTATCCAGAATATTTTATCGAAAATGGCAATTTGATAAATAATATGGAAGATGTGGTCAGTGGTTTCAATGAATTTTTTGTAAACGTTGGTCCTGAATTAGCAAAATCAATAGTGACACCAGAAACAAACTACAGTGGTTCTGTGAATGAAATAGAAGATAGAAATCCAAACACAATCTTTTTGGGTGCAGTTACTGAAAAGGAAATTATCGAGACTGTGAGTAAATTTAAGAACGAAAAAATCAACGGACTGGAATGAAATTGACATGACAATAGTGAAAAAAGTAATTGAGGGAATTGTTAAGCCACTCACCCACATCTGTAACCTGTCATTTCAAACTGGTACATTTCCAGACAAAATGAAAATAGCAAAAGTAATACCTCTATACAAAACAGGAGACAGTCATCGCTTCACAAATTACAGGCCAGTCTCTTTACTCTTACAATTCTCCAAAATACTTGAAAAAATCTTCACTAAGAGACTGGATGATTTCACTGAAAAACACAACCTCCTTACAGATAGCCAGTATGGTTTTAGAGCAGATAAATCTACATCTTTGGCACTGATCGAACTTATAGAAGAAATTACTAGTTGTATAGATAAAAAAAACGTTGCTGTAGGAGTATTCATAGATTTAAAGAAAGCTTTTGACACCATTGACCACAGAATACTACTAAGGAAACTGGAAAGGTATGGGATAAGAGGGGTTGGACTGAGTTGGGTGGAAAGTTATTTAAGTAACAGACAACAATTTGTACAAATTGGAGAGCACAAATCACCCTTCATGGACATCACTTGTGGTGTGCCCCAGGGGTCAGTTTTGGGACCCAAACTCTTTATTTTATATATAAATGACATATGCCAAGTATCAAAAATTCTGAAATTTATTTTGTTTGCGGATGACACAAATATCCTCTGCACTGGTGAGAATTTGCAGCAGGTTTTAGAGGTGGTCACAACTGAAATTTATCTCTAAATCTAAAAAAAAACAAAGATTATGTTGTTTGGAAATTATAAAATAAATCATCAAATAATGGTAACGATAGATGATACCAGAATAGAAACAGTACAGGAAAATAAGTTCCTGGGGGTGACGCTTGACAATAATATCTGCTGGAAACCTCACATCAGTCACATCTGGGCCAAATTAGCAAAATGTATAGGCATACTGGGGAAGACAAGACACTTCTTGGACTATAAATCATTGGTCTTATTGTACATTTCACTGTTTTTACCTTATGTTAACTACTGTGTAGAAGTCTGGGGAAACACCTACAAAACCAACCTACAGTCAATATGCACATTACAAAAAAGAGCTATAAGGATAATAAACAATGCAGGATATAGAGACCATACCAATTCGTTGTTCTTAAAGTCACATGTCATAAAGTTCATCGATTTAGTTAAATTTAAGACAGCACAAGTAATGTACAGGGCAATTAATAATCAACTACCAACTAATATACAAAAAATATTTAAAAAAAGAGACAATGATCATAATTTGAGGGGAGACTTAAACTTTACAAAACCCAAGATACGTACTACCAAGAAAAGTATGTGCATATCTGGCTGTGGGGTGGATTTGTGGAACAGTCTAGAGCCGGAACTGAAACTATGTACAAACAGAAATCAATTCAAAAAGAGGTATAAGCATCATTTGCTGAAAGGGTATATGTTAGAAGAGTAGTAGTTATATGTACGATTCATTATGTTCACTCTGGGATATTATGGGACACTATGGAATGGTGGGTAGGACAGCACTGTGTATATCTGTGTTGTTTGAGGCTGGTTTTGTTGTATGGACATCATTGTATGCTAGAATGGATGGGTGTTAATGTTGATTTGTAAAAAATACAGTAAATTGTTTACTTGGGGTCTTAAAGGTGGTAATTTGTATAAAATTCACATGGGTGTATCTATGGAAAAGAGGAGATGGAATTAATAAGTGTTCACTTCTTCCTTCTCCCTTTCGAACAGTGTATAATGTTACTTTATTGCATTTGCCATTTGCTTGTATTTGTTATATTTTTGTGTTCGAAATAAACTATCTATCTATCTATCTAAAAGGAGCTGGTGGTGGACTGCCGCAGGCAAGGACAACCCCTCACAGCACCAGTAAATATACAGGGAACAGACATCGAGATGGTGACAGCCTATAAGTGCCTGGGTGTTCATCTGAACAATAAACTAGACTGGTCACACAATACTGATGCACTCTACAAGAAGGGACAGCGCAGGCTGTTCCTGCTGAGGAGACTCAGGTCTTTTGGTGTACAAGGCGCGCTGCTGAAGACATTCTATGACACGGTGGTGGCATCAGCCATCACTTTTGGAGTGGTCTGCTGGGGCAGTGGCATTACTGCAGCCGATAGGAAGAGACTGAACAAACTGATCAAGAAAGCTAGCTCTGTCCTGGGGCAGCACCTTGATCCGGTGGAGGAGATAGGAGAGAGAAGGACGGTGGCTAAACTGTCATCTCTGCTGAAGTCCGAGTCCACCCTATGCAGGACATACTGAATGCACTGAGGAGCTCATTTAGCAGCAGACTACATCATCCCAGGTGCACAACCGGGAGGTTTCGCAGGTCCTTCCTACCAACGGCTGTCAGACTGTACAACCTAAGCAGGGCTGCTTGCAGAGATAGCAAAAAGACGTAACAAACTAATAGTTTTTTGAATGCAAAAGATGCAATAGACTTACACAATGGTCCCCCTCCGGCATACAACTAGGAAAATACCGGTCGCTATGGAGAGTGAGAATATGTATGGGCGCATAATCATACCATGTAGGATAACTAAGTAGACGGTTGTGCTGTTTCATCCCATCTAGCAACAATGCTCTGCACTGTGTGTGTTTATGTATTTACATATTTATTCCATCTAGCTACAATGCTCCGCACTGGGTGTGTTTATGTTTATATATCTATATATTTATTCCATCTAGCTACAATGCTCCGCACTGTGTGTTTATATATCTACATATTATTCCATCTAGCTACATTGCTCCGCACTGTGTGTTTACATATTCATATATTTATTCCATCCAGCTACAATGCTCTGCACTGTGTGTCTGTGTGTGTGTATATATATATATATTTTATAGTAATATGTACATATGTATATTAGCTGCTCTTGCTTGCTTGTTTTTTTTTTTTCTTGCCTTCTGATTGTTGCTCTGAGTGTTGCTATCCCTGTGCTGTTGCAATCCTGGAATTTCCCCGTTGTGGGACTAATAAAGGCTTATCTTATCTTATCTTATCTTATATAAATGATATATGTAAAGTTTCGGAAAAAATGGATTTAATATTGTTTGCCGATGACACTAATTTATTATGCAGTGGAAGCAATTTGGAACAACTTTTGGATACACTCGTGTTTTATGAAAATATTTAGACAGGTTCGTGAGGAGTCGGCACACATGAAAGTAATTCACACTGAGACAGACTAATTCACACTGAGCCAGACTGCTAGAATAACCTGTATCTTTTATTCCCCACAGAAAATCTCCTTCACACACAGAGAAATCATTGCATGTCACACATTTCCTTCACACAAGGATTAATGCATTTCATGATTTCATCAGCTCTTACCGTGATACAGATGACTGGGAGCCGCAGTCCGCAAAGAGCGTATGATTTCTCAGCTGGACGTTTTGCGCAAAAAAACTCACAGCAGACTCCCCGAACAGAGGGAAAGCCCCTGTTTTTAAAGGAAGGCTAGGTACAGAACAGAGTGGCCATCTCTGTTCCGAGCAAGCCCCCTCCCATCATAGAATTGCGTGGGGAGCAGGAAGGGCCAATTCCTGTTCTCAGGCAATTCTCTGCCCGGCTCCCAAAACATACTGTGAACACCTGCTCCATCACACACACACACATGAGGAATAAAGGTCATGCCTTTGTTTCATAAGCATGCAACAGTGATTTAAGGAGTGAGAAACTTGCTGTGCTAAGGAAAACAGTTTCTAAAAACAGGTCATGGTGTGCCTTAAGATAAATTCATCATGGGAAGAGAACTGGATTGTTAAAACATATTAAAAACAACTGAGAAACAAATCAGGGCACACATTAAAAACACATTTATATTACATTCCACCCTTTGACCTTATTTGTGATCAGTTGGTAAAGATAATTGCTTTCTTCCCCAACTAAGTGCTTTCTTCCCCAACTGAAAAACAAATCAGGGCACACATTAAAAATATTTATATCACATTTTCCACCCTTTGACCTTATTTGTTTTATCAGTTGGTGAAGAACATTGGGTAATTACTGTCTTCTTGGAGAATACTTTCATCCTCATAAGGTATGCCGACATGATTATGGTGAGATAATTCCACCCAATTGATGTCCCAAATGCATGTTACAACATGCCACAATAGCTCATTTCTCATATTGAATTGTCTATTGTAGTAACTCCATCCATTAGTCGTACCTACAGCATAATCATAACATATCCAGTGACCAGGAGGGTCAGCACTCACCTCTACTTTGCAAGATGTGGTACCATATCCTCCATCTCGAAAGATGACTGTGATTTTCATATTGCTAGAGAATTATATATTCTTTTACTTAGAATTTGTTTTACTCTTCTAATATAGCAGAAAGCACTGAAATTGCATATTGTTAAGACAGATAGAACAGCAATTAATATAGCTAGGGGAGGCACCAGTGTTTTGCGAGCAGTGACTGACATGCCTGAGAATATATCCCACCAGTGATGAGCAGAAACTTGCTCTATCTGATGAGCTGCATGCAATACCTTTGCTTGGGCCACCACAGTGGATATCACTGCAGCACGCACATTAGACATATGATCACCAATGAGCTTTTGTATCTCCGTGGATCCATTCAGTGCGCCTCTGAATCGATCCAGGGACACCTGCCATGGAACTTCCAGCACCCGCCATTGCAGGGCGGTCAGGTGAGCCTCACTGGAAAAGTTGGTAAGACGATATGTCCGATTATGCCATTGCCACATGTGAACACCATGCAGACACCCAGTGAAAGGTACCCTAGGCAACATTGGATGGAAATTTAAGGTGGCTACACATAGAGTATGGGGCCCTATTTGCCACATCATGTCACGAGGTTTTTCTATTCTCCATTCACATAGTGCCTCTGTCATGGTTAAGCATGGTTCAGTATATATTTCTCGACTTAGGCATGCATATCCTTGGTCAGTCAAATCACATTCTGATAAATCATATGTATTATTTTGCCCTGGATCAAACCATCCCCCTTTTAATTGAATAAACCAAAATGCCGTGGCAGTAATTACTGGTAACACATGATATTTGCACACGTTAACAGCTCTTGTGACAGTTAATTGAGTCCATTGCCCGCTGCACATCGTGCTATTGCAGATGGTTTTTTCAGGATGCGGAATTAACCACCATTCTTCAGTGATGTTCCACACTTCTCGCCATTGTCGAGCGTGATTGGTAGTGACAATGCGAGTGAAACGTTCCAACTGCGTGCGGATATCCAAAACTTGAATGTTGCACACAGTCCAATTGAAAGCGCGAGTGATGTTCGTCATCAATTCACTCGTAGCATTCCACATGGTCAAATCCCAATTCAGACGTTTTTGAAACAGATTGGCGGCCTCCATTTGAGGCCCCACCACCGTAGGCATCCAAAACCCAACTTGTTGAATGCCTAAAGACGTTTGATGTCCAGTATCTGCCAACATTGATCTGGTTATCTTGTTATTAATGGTGTTGGAGATTCCCAAAACTGTGCCAAATCCTCCCAGCAACGTGTCATACCATGCTCTTTTCTTCTTGGTTGAACATTTGGGAATGGGTGGTATCCTTACCATCCAATTGACGGTGATATGGCTGGTTTGTGTGGCCACCGTTGTACAGGTCGATAGTATGGGTGCCAGGTTCGTTGGGGATATATGCTTCGGGTTTTTGTCGACCACATTTAAGGTAGTATCACATTTCAGTGGATCATTAGTCGCTTTGGCCACGCATATGGTTACATTGGCAGTTAAGTTCACCATGCACCCCTTCTCCACCGCAGGCACATTATATTGATTTTTGACACATTTGGGGCATATGTAGATAGGACAGTGGCTGGTTAAGTTCAGTATCTTGCACTTTTGGTTTGATAAACAATAGAAACCGTCTTGACTCCGATTGGCACCGATTCGACTTTCCCTCCACTCCAACGAAACAGATTGGTCCACCTCGAACATTTCTTGGCCTGGTGTGGCGTGGATCTGGATCCAGCAACCGGCGATACTCATCCACAGGATCACAACGAGGGCAGGGCGGCACATGTCCCAGCAGACGACATAGCCATGTCCTCGGTGCTTGTGGGGGTGTTGAAGAAGACCCATGACGTGGCGGGTGTCCAATCACCAGTCTCCACCCGAACATTCCTGCAAAGCAAGCACATACTTAGGAGAAGAGAAAACACAGAATTAGTTCTCCCTTAGATAACATTTTGATACTGGTACATTTATCCAGGTTTCCTCTCCTGGATACAAAATGGTCACCACCTGATCCGTCCCTTGAGCTATGATCTCAGCCGGGCGGGGAGGGCCATTTTCTTGCCTCACCCATACTTTGGCCCCAGATTTATCTGTGGAACCAAAGCCTTTTTCGCCCCTTTGCGTCATCACAGCCGGCTTAGCAATCTCTTCAGGGTCAGTCATTAGGCATGGCATAATGACCAATTGGGCCACTTTATCCCCCTTATTCAGGGTTATGGGCTCTGATCCCAGTACGTAGCACACCACTCCCAATTCCCCTTGATAATCACTGTCAATCACACCTGCCAGAGTCGTCAAACCTTTTAGGGATAATCCAGACTTTGGCAATGTGACCATACATTCCATTCGGACATTGCAACCCTAGCCCTGTTTTTACCACAGTAGGTGTTCCTGGTACCAAGGTAAGGGTTTCCATAGTTCTTAGATCTAATCCAGCCGAGCCTTTCGTCGCTCGCACTGGTAGTGTTGCTTCTGGGTTAATCTTCCACATTTTAATAGTTTGTCCTTCAGAATGTTCAAGATTGACAGTGATCATTCGGTTCAGTGGTGTTGTACCAGGTGCAATGGGTCTATTGTTTAGCTGTTTCAGCGCTTGTGGTAAGCGTTTTTTCCACCCTTCCAAACTATTGTTTATCCCTCCTTTTTTCAAGGTGGCTTTCAACAACCCATTCATTCTTTCAATTAAACCCGCAGCTTGGGGATGATATGGAACGTGATAGATCCATTCCACATGATTGTGTTTGGCCCAATCTTTCACCAGGTTTCCGGTGAAATGGGTCCCGTTGTCAGTTTGAATCTGTACAGGTAGCCCATAGTGTCACCATGGGTTGAAATGCCGTCTCGGCACTCAGCCCATGTTTTCCCTTATCCCTGCTTCCCATTGAGCAGCGTCTCAGCTGGCCCCCAGCTGGCAGCATTATGGACGGCTGGGGCCAATTAGTCTTCATCAGCTGGGGCGCTGCCAATGAGGATAAATAGGAGCAGCCTCGATGACTCGGGGCTTTGACATAAACACATTGCTAAGCTGAAGCCCCTTCGTCTGGTGTCAGCTTATACTCCTCTTGCAGCATTCCTGTGTTTGTATCCCGCTGTGAGTATGTACGTCTTGCTACCCCCACGTCCGGTACGAGCTGCTTACCTCTGCGCTGTGCAACCTGTGAGTGAACCTCTGCATGAGTATCTGTGCTCTCCTCATCCCTTCCCCTTTACCCTGAATAAAATATCACGACTCACTGGCTTGTCCCTGGCTCTGATTGCCCGGCTCCCTAGAGCCGGATATGACAGTATGTCGCAGCCAGAAGAGTTACCGGCGGCCGTGAGTCGCCGTGGAAATGTACCTTTCTGTCCGGGTGTCAGCGCTGCTAGCATGCCGTTTCCCAGGAGTCACTTCCGGCGCCAGGGCGACGAGCTGAGGTCCATCTCGGAGGCTGTCGACGGGACGTTCTTCACCCTGCACGACGCCTCCAACGCGAGACGCTGGCATCCGGGCCGTGCTGAGGAACTCCTGGACTGTCACCCTCACTCTCTGTACCATCTGGAGGACAGTGCCAGGATAGACGCTGCAGGTACACAGCGAGAGAAGCTCCACGGGGTGGATGGAAATCCCGGCAGGGAGTCGAAGTGGGCGACGTCTTTCCCCGCTTCAGAGTCCCGTTCCTGCCGCTATTCCAGTCCGGGAGTTCGCGCCAACCAGAGGACTTCCCCCGACCTGCGCCACGTCACTCGGGATTCCCTTCAAGGAGCCGCAGCTGACAGCAGTTATGTCCGGGGTCGAGTGGCTGTCGTGAGCTCTACTGTGTTTCCTGTCACCACCTTCAGGCATGTGGCGGCGGCAGTGAGATTGATGGTGAGGACTTCAGGGCTACGAAGCTTTCCCGTGCTCGACGCCTTCCTTGTCTCGATCTCCGATCTGGAGCGGCGAATCCTGGGTTTCCCCCTCGCTTCGTCCCCTGGGAGTAGTCGTCATCACATCGCCGAGTCACCTCTGCACGAACCTCGTCCGGATCCAGTTCTGGGTCATCGTCAGGACCGTTCCTCCCACGCAGCTGTCATCCCTTCGCCTCGTCAGTGTGGAGATTCTACAGCCTCGTCCCCTGAGCCTCGTTTCCCCGCTGTCATTCCTGGACATTCGGGCTGGCTCACCCCGGCTGTTTCCCCCTCCTCCTCGACGCGCTTCCTGACCGCTGTGTGTGCCTGGAATCCCGGCCTGGTGAGCTCTCTGCTGGAGACAACGCGAGCGACCCTCAGACGAATTCCCGGGGGGTCCTCCGTTATCGCCGGGCGGGGAGAGGAAGAAGCAGATTCCACTACAGCAGGCGATACTCAACCTCCAGGGGGCAGGCAAGTCATTGTTTTTTCACACCTGCTTAATGATTTGCTCTGTCACATCCCTGGAGGAGAAGTTCAGGGTTCGCAGCTCCCTGAACTCTCCCCACCTGCTGTAACCTGTATTCCTAATCCCGCATCCTCTGTGTCTCTCTCCGCCGAGCGGTCCCCGGCTCCGGGTCAACGTGGTGGGATATGGAGAGGGCCTGTGGTTCCGCAGCTAGATTGCAGACGGAGGAGGGGGACTGACTGCTGCGTGGAGTCTACGCCGACGACTGAGCGTCCCCGGGTCTCCACGGAGGAGCAGTTCGGTCCGGCGGGACGAGATTCTTCTGGCTTCACGCCGAGTGAATCGTCGGCGGGGTTACCTGAGCTGGAGGGATCTCAAGCTGCGCTGACCATCGTGCTGGCTGCGGGGCCCGACGCGGCTAGATGGGAGCCTGACAACGACCTCCTGACGACGGATCCTGGATCTTCGCAGTCCTGGACGGCGTCAGAACCCGAGATCAGGCGAGTGCTCTCCTTTCTTTTCTCTCTTTTTATCCCCGAGCACTTCAGCCTATCTCCAGGGGAGACGAGCCGGGTGCAGCCGTCCGCTGCGTCTGAGCTCGTCTCGCCGGGTTCTGGCGCTGCCGGTGATCCTGATCCCGGTTCTGTTTTCTCTTCTGAGCCTTCTTCCAGGGTCACCGGCAAGGACTTGCTGTTCCTCGTGGTGCTGGAGGGTCCGGGTTCAACGTTGGAGGTCGGTTCTGGTGCAGTATTCAACGTGGGTTCGCCCGAGACCCAGTCGGGGTCCAACGTGGGTTCGCCTGAAGCCCGATCGGGGTCCGACGTGGGTGCTGCCCCAGTATTGTCCAGGTCCGGTGAGGAGGTGGCCGTTTTCCTGCGGCCTGACGCCCGCCGCCCTCGTCATCGGCTCTCCCCTGAGCCTCTTCCACCAGGATCCGCTCTGATCCTTCGCCCGTCTCAACGGTCCTGGTGGTTGAGTGATGCGGGTCGACGACCCGACCCACAGAACTTTCGGTTCGGTGATCTGGTTCCCCCCACTGGTCTGTGTTTCCCTCTGGGCAGCCTGGTTCGGCTGCCGGTGGACTGGATTCCTGGGATTTGGGTCCAGAGTTCGCCGTCCGAACACTTCTCTTCCCCTGATTCGCCAGCTGGACGATGGGTGGGGAGATCTCCGGAGCCATCTCGGCCATTTTTGGACTCTGCCTGCCATTCACCTCGGGTGTCACTTTTTCTTTTGTTATTAAGGTCACTCGGGTGTAATGTTTTGTCCTGTTGGTGGATTCATTTTTATAGTGCTGTGTTTTCCATCGCTCATGCTCAGCATTTTACTTTTTGTGCCATGTTTTTAGCCTCGTTTTTTGTATTGTAGAGTTATGTTTTGTTTTCCGTAACACCATGCTCTGCAGTTATCCATTTATTCCAGTCACTTTCATTTCTTTAGGTGACTGGGTATTTATATATTCGTGTGTGTGGGTTTTTCTTTGCCTGCACTCAGTATTTCTTTTTTGTCCTGTTGGTTCATTATAGAGTCATGTGCCTTGTTTTCTGTAACACCATGCTCTATAATTGTCATTTGTTCCAGTCACCCTCACTTTTCTTGGTGACTGTGTGTGTATGTACTTAAATTAGCGCTGTGTATAGGTTCCCCTTTATTTAACCGTACTCAGCATTTTTTGCCCTGTACCTTTTTGGTGGTTCTTTTTTCCTTGCTCTGGGTCACGCATGGTTGGTACTCTCTGGGTAGTATGTAACCGGCGTGCTGACCCAGTTCTTCTCCCCATCTGTACCTGGGTTAATTATTCTGTTTTGTCAGTATTGTATTTGGGTTTTTCTTTCCCGCTACCCTACATTGCCCCATTGGTGTTGTCCTTCCCTTGGCTTCTTCCCCTCCGGTCCGCCTCCCTTCCTCCCACCCTAGGTGGGGGGGGGGGGCTGGGATGTTCCTGGTTGTTCAGGAGCCCGACCTTGAGGGAGGGGCTCTGTCACCATGGGTTGAGATGCCGTCTCGGCACTCAGCCCATGTTTTCCCTTATCCCTGCTTCCCATTGAGCAGCGTCTCAGCTGGCCCCCAGCTGGCAGCATTATGGACGGCTGGGGCCAATTAGTCTTCATCAGCTGGGGCGCTGCCAATGAGGATAAATAGGAGCAGCCTCGATGACTCGGGGCTTTGACATAAACACATTGCTAAGCTGAAGCCCCTTCGTCTGGTGTCAGCTTATACTCCTCTTGCAGCATTCCTGTGTTTGTATCCCGCTGTGAGTATGTACGTCTTGCTACCCCCACGTCCGGTACGAGCTGCTTACCTCTGCGCTGTGCAACCTGTGAGTGAACCTCTGCATGAGTATCTGTGCTCTCCTCATCCCTTCCCCTTTACCGTGAATAAAATATCACGACTCACTGGCTTGTCCCTGGCTCTGATTGCCCGGCTCCCTGGAGCCGGATATGACACATAGAACCTTTCAATTAGTTCCACACAGGCCAGCGTGGCTTTCTGATTAGCCACTTTGGCTGGGTGTGCCACTACCACACCCGAAAATGTATCCACAGCCGTGCATACATATTTACATCGTTGTGACTCTGGAAGAGGACCAATAAAATCCATTTGCCAGATTTGCCCTGGACTCTTTCCCCTTTGTATATGTCCAGTGAGATGTTGTGGGACACCTCTTCTGTGATGCTGACAGGCCTCACACTGTTCAATGGCTGTCTTTACATCATCAGTTTTTAAATCAATGCCTCTATCCCTGGCCCATTGGGTGGTAGCTTGAATTCCCCAATGTCCACTCTTTTCATGGGCCCACCGGGCCAAATCCACAGTGGATTGCCTTTCCACTGACATTGCTCTGACCACTCCATCAATATAACGGTTGTGGAGGGCTTCTGAGTCCATATTTTGGGTATGGGCATCAACATGGGTGACATGGATAGTGACCCCTTGGACCTTTTGCCAGATTTCCTCCCACAACTCTTTACCCCACACCTCTTTCTTTTGAATCCGCCATTGATTGGACTGCCATGTAGGCATCCATGTGGTTAACCCATTAACCACTGACCAGGAGTCAGAGTAGATATACGCTCCTGACACACCCGCATGTTGTATCACCATGTGCACGGCCTTCAACTCGGCCCATTGGCTGCTTTTTCCCTCACCCATTTCTTCCAAAATTTGCCCCAGATGAGGGTTGAAAGCCCCGGCTTTCCACCTTCTTTTCCCCGCTACCCACTGAGAAGAACCATCTACAAACCACGCCCTACTCTTTTGCTCGTCTGTGAGTTCGTCATAGCGGGGCCCTGTTAACACAGGAGATTCCTGCAGCTGCTCAACTTCAAAACAAGACTCATCTGCCTCTGGGACATCAGCAACTTGTTCATGCAAGACCGAAACTCCTTTTTGTCCAGATTTCACTCTTTCAGACACGTACCATTTCCACTTAATGATGCTACTCTCCTGGGCGGTACCTATCCGATGTGTGGTGGGGTTACTCATTACCCACGTCAGAATAGGTATCAATGGCCTCATGATCACCTCATGCCCTGCAGTTAATGCCTCCGTCTCCACCAAGCTCCAATAACACGCCAATAGTTGTTTTTCAAAAGGCGTGTAACGAATTCCTGCACTCGGCAGCTTCCTTGACCAGAAACCCAAAGGTTTCCGTTGCTTGCCTTGTTTTTGCCATAAGCTCCAATTTGCATAATCATTCCGAGCCGACACCTGCAACTCAACCGGACCAGATTGCAGTTTTCCTAATGATAGGGCTTGCTGTATGGCCTCTTTGGCCATGTCAAAAGCCACTTGCTGTTTTTCTGTCCATTCAAACTGCTCTTTTTTCCTTGTCACTTGATATAAAGGCTGCAAAATTTGCCCCAAATGAGGAATGTGACTCCTCCAATATCCAAACAACCCAATAAACCGCTGCACATCCTTTTTGTTGTGCGGGGTGGCAAAAGCCATTATCTTTTCTCGGGCTTTGTCTGTGATTTCCCTTTCTCCCTTATTCCAGCAGATCCCCAGAAATTTCACCCTCTGGGAGGGTCCCTGCACCTTTGCTGGATTAATCTCCCAACCGTGACTTTTCATGTGCTGGATCAGCCGATCCAGTACCTGCTGGACTTCTTTTTCAGAGGTCCCTTGTACCATGATGTCATCAATATAATGGGATATCAATAACCCAGGGGGTGTTGTTAGCCCGTCCAGATTCTCTGCCACCGTCCGGTGACAGATAGTAGGGCTATGGAGATAGCCCTGGGAGTCTAGTAAACGTATACTGTCGTCCCTCCCAAGTAAACACAAACTGCTCCTGCCTATCTTCTGGGATTGGAATCGTAAAGAAGGCATTAGCCAGATCAATCACCCCATACCATATTCCCGGATGATGCTGCACCCGGTCAATTATGGTGGGAGAATCAGGTACTGCCGCTGTCAATGGAGGAGTGTGTTTGTTTAGTTCCCGATAATCAACCGTCATTCGCCAGGAGCCGTCAGACTTTCGGACTGGCCAAATGGGGTTGTTCCACGCGGTGGTACATGTTCTCAACACTCCAGCCTCCACATAATCTTTTATGGTAGCAGTAATCTCATCATGTCCTCCAGGGATTCGATACTGCTTCATGTTCACCACCTTATTTGCCAATGGAATGGGAAAAGGTTCCATATGTACCTTCCCCACAGTGACTGCTTTGTTCCAAATCCATTAAAAACTGGGTCAAACTGTCCTCTTTGTTTAAATTTCGCGCATTTGAGTCACTGTTGAATCCTATTGTTTTTATATTTCCTTTATGCAACCCAGCATCTCCCAAGCCTTGTGAGGCAGGCAGCCCCGCCTCTTGCATTCTTCACTTGAGCTGAGCAAAAATTCACACTTCTGTTTTTTTCTAAAGGCCAACTCTGCCTCTCCCCCGCCCCTGAGGCAAAAGGAGAGAGAGAGAGAGAGAGAACTTTCCTCGCCCGCCCCCTTTGGGAGAGAGAGAGAGAGAGAGAGAGAGAGAGAGAGAGAGAGAGAGAGAGAGAGAGAGAGAGAGAGAGAGAGAGAGAACTATCCCTCACCCGCCCCCTTTGGGAGAGCGAGGAACAGAGAAAGACAGAGAGCGCTGTTCGCCCCTCCCCCTGCTGATGGGAGAGAGAGAACAGCCGCCCGCACAACACCACATCCGCCGCTGAATACCACTCAGCGGAGCTTTCGGGGCAACCTCGATACCCCGTAGACACGCAGACACTACCGAAGGGGACCCATCCCCTGCCAAATCCGCCCATGGCTCTGATCTTCCGCCATAATCCGCTAAACATACACCAACCTGCTCCCATAAACCATTCCAGCCTGGGATAACAGCACAATCACCAGCACAATCACCAGCACAATAGCTGGGAGAGCCCCCAGCTACACTCTGTTTAATTTTTTTCTTAAACATGACTTTCCTATGCACAGCTCCTCTTTAACCTCTGTTAATTTTCCTTCCGAATCCTGTTCGTGACGCCAAAATGTTTTATGAAAATATTTAGACAGGTTCGTGAGGAGTCGGCACACATGAAAGTAATTCACACTGAGACAGACTAATTCACACTGAGCCAGACTGCTAGAATAACCTGTATCTTTTATTCCTCACAGAAAATCTCCTTCACACACAGAGAAATCATTGCATGTCACACATTTCCTTCACACAAGGATTAATGCATTTCATGATTTCATCAGCTCTTACCGTGATACAGATGACTGGGAGCCGCAGTCCGCAAAGAGCGTATGATTTCTCAGCTGGACGTTTTGCGCAAAAAAACTCACAGCAGACTCCCCGAACAGAGGGAAAGCCCCTGTTTTTAAAGGAAGGCTAGGTACAGAACAGAGTGGCCATCTCTGTTCCGAGCAAGCCCCCTCCCATCATAGAATTGCGTGGGGAGCAGGAAGGGCCAATTCCTGTTCTCAGGCAATTCTCTGCCCGGCTCCCAAAACATACTGTGAACACCTGCTCCATCACACACACACACA
Source organism: Pholidichthys leucotaenia (assembly GCA_020510985.1). NCBI lineage: Eukaryota > Metazoa > Chordata > Actinopteri > Cichliformes > Pholidichthyidae > Pholidichthys > Pholidichthys leucotaenia. Next base: position 94,881,168 of record CM035839.1, read on the forward strand.
TGAGGAATAAAGGTCATGCCTTTGTTTCATAAGCATGCAACAGTGATTTAAGGAGTGAGAAACTTGCTGTGCTAAGGAAAACAGTTTCTAAAAACAGGTCATGGTGTGCCTTAAGATAAATTCATCATGGGAAGAGAACTGGATTGTTAAAACATATTAAAAACAACTGAGAAACAAATCAGGGCACACATTAAAAACACATTTATATTACAACTCGGAAAGGAATTAGGAAAGCTTAAACTGTGGTTTGATTCAAACAAATTAACGCTCAATTTAAGTAAGACAAAATTTATAGTTTTTAACAACCATCACAACAACTTAGTATCTAAACTCAGTGTAAATGGTGTAGAGATTGAAAGGGTATCCGAAACTAAATTTCTTGGTGTAATAATTGATAATAAACTGTGTTGGAAGTCACATATTGATTATATTAAAGGTAAAATATCCAAATCAATTGCAATACTACACAGAGTGAAATATTTGCTGAATCAACCCACACAATATACCTTGTATCATTCATTAATACTCCCATACATGACATATTGTACTGAAGTATGGGGAAATACATACAAAACAAACATATATCCAGTCTTTATGCTTCAGAAGAGAGCTATTAGAATAATAAACAAAGCTGCTTACAGGGAACCAACAAACCCACTTTTTCTTAAATTAAAAGCTCTCAAGTTGAAAGATCTGGTTGACTTTAAAACTGCAGTAATAATATTTAAAGTGAAGAATCTATCACTGCCCGCAAATATCCAAAAGCTGTTCTACTCCAACGACTGCACCTCAGAGGACCCTTCGGTGAAGCTCCTGAAGTTTGCGGACGACACCACAGTCATCAGTTTGATCCGGGATGATGATGAGTCTGCATACAGGCGGGAGGTGGAGCAGCTGATCCTCTGGTGCAGCCAGAACCATCTTGAACTTAACCCAGCCAAAATGGTGGAGATGACTGTGGATTTCAGGCGACACCCCCCTTCATTCCCCCCACTCACCATCCTCAACAGCACAGTGTCCACTGTGGACTCCTTCAAGTTTCTGGGTACCACAATCTCCCGGAACCTGAAGTGGTCCTCCCATATAGACACTGTCCGGAAAAAGGCCCAGCAGAGGTTGTTTTTTCTGCGTCAGCTCAAGAAGTTTGATTTGCCTCAGGAGCTACTGGTTGTCTTCTACACCGCCATCATCCAATCTGTCCTCTGCTTTTCCATCACTGTCTGGTTTGGATCTGCCACTAAACAGGACAAGACCAGACTGCAGCGGATCATTAAGTCTGCGGAGAGGATCATTGGTACCGACCTACCCTCCATTGAGAACTTATATCGGTCCATAACCAGGAAACGGGCGGGAAACATCTGTGCTGACCCATCACACCCCGGCCACAAACTGTTTGAACTTCTATCTTCTGGTCGTCGTTACAGATCACTGAAGGTCAAAACCACCCGTCACAGGAACAGTTTCTTTCCTCAAGCCATCACTCTGATGAACTCCTTACATTCACCTAGTCCTACCTGTTGCTGTACTCATGACTTTTCATCCATTATTACATTGCACATAACTCTCACACTGCTTTTTACTTCATTCACATTATATCACTGAATCTGAGTCCACATTGAAATACTGTGTGACTGTATATTTTTTCATATATTTCTGCAAAGTGTGGTTAGTCTGAGTAAATAACTGCATATATTCCTGTATATATTTGCATCCTTTTATAGAAACGTGGACAGACTGTAATTTACTGTACATACTCTGTTGTCATTGAATCCTTATTTAAATCCTCCACCTGAACAACGAGAGCAAGTTTTTAGCCAAAGTCAAATTCCTTGTATGTGTTGTGCATACTTGGCCAATAAAGCTGATTCAGATTCTGATTCTGAAATAAGGGAGAAACAATATCATTTCAGAAGAACATGTATATTTCAAAAACCTTTAGTGAGAACTACCACCAAGCAACATTGTGTTTCAGTGCAAGGAGTCAGATTATGGAACGATTTTGGATCTGAATTAAAATTATGTACAACGCTTGGACAATTTAAACAAAAACTAAAGGAAGAAATACTCCAAACATATATACAAGATGACATATAAAATAACATAAGGATTGTCATATCCAGTCTTCATTGTGTTGCTGCCTAGTTTTTTTTTTTTGTCACATTTTGTCTTAGCTTTGTTCGGAATTGTAATCGCTCTTGTTTTGTTTTTCTTTTGAATTCTTGGATGGAATATTGGTGGGCAATATAAGCTGCGGCTTCAGCCATCACCCATTTCGGATAACTTATGTTGAACTGTATAATCAGAGGAGTTATTGTCTAATTTGACCTTGTTGGATTTTCTTCCCCCTTTGTTATATTATTCTGTTTCTTTTAATCTGTACTTTTAATCTATCCGAAATAAAGATTGATTGATTGATTGATTGATACATACTTTATTTCGGACAAAAAAGTAAAAAATCAAAACAAAACAAATGACAAGTGCGACAAAGTGACAGTATACAGTGCTCGAAAGGGAGAAGGAAGAAGTGAACACTTATTAACTCCAACTCCTCTTTTCCATAAATACAACCCATGTGTATATTCAATTTACCACATTTAAGACCCCAAGTAAACAATTAACTATATTTTGTACATACAGTATCAACATTAACACCCATCCATCCCAACATACATACAATCCATACATCAAAACCAGCCCCAAACAACACAGATATACACAGCACTGTCCCACCCACCATTCCATAGTGTCCCAGAGCATAGTGAATCATACATATAAATACTACCCTTCTAACATATATTCTTTAAGCAAATAATGTTTATACCTATTTTTGAATTGATTTCTGTTTGTACATAGTTTCAGTTCCAGCTCCAGACTGTTCCACAAATCCACCCCACAGACAGATACTGTATATTGAATATTTTTTGTATTTTGTGTTGGGAGTTGATATTAATTGCCCTGTACATGACTTGTGCTGTCTTAAATTTAACTAAATCCATGAACTTTATGACATGTGACTTTAAGAACAACGAATTGGTATGGTCTCTATATCCTGCATTGTTTATTATCCTTATAGCTCTTTTTTGTAATGTGCATATTGGCTGTAGGTTGGTCTTGTAGGTGTTTCCCCAGACTTCTACACAGTAGTTAAGATAAGGTAGAAACAGTGAACTGTACAGTAAGAACAATGATTTATAGTCCAAGATGTGTCTTGTCTTCCCCAGTATCCCTATACATTTTGCCAACGTGGCCCGGATGTGACTGATGTGAGGTTTCCAGCAGATTTTATTGTCTAGCGTCACCCCCAGAAACTTATTTTCCTGTACTGTTTCTATTCTGGTATCATCTATCGTTACCATTATTTCATGATTTATTTTATAATTTCCAAACAACATGATCTTTGTTTTTTTTTTTCAGATTTAGAGATAATGTATTTTTGTTGAACCACTGTGTTAACCTTTTCATTTCAGTTGTGACCACCTCTAAAACCTGCTGCAAATTCTCACCAGTGCAAAGGATATTTGTGTCATCCGCAAACAAAATAAATTTCAGAATTTTTGATACTTGTCATATGTCATTTGTATACAAGATAAAGAGTTTGGGTCCCAAAACTGACCCCTGGGGCACACCACAAGTGATGTCCATGAAGGGTGATTTGTGCTCACCAATTTGTACAAATTGTTGTCTGTTACTTAAATAACTTTCCACCCAACTCAGTCTGACCCCTCTTATCCCATACCTTTCCAATTTCCTCAGTAGAATTCTGTGGTCAACGGTGTCAAAAGCTTTCTTTAAATCTATAAATACTCCAACAGCAAACTTTTTTTTATCTATACAACTAGTAATTTCTTCTATAAGTTTGATCAGTGCCAACGATATTGATTTATCTGCTCTAAAACCATACTGGCTGTCTGTAAGGAGGTTGTGTTTTTCAATGAAATCCTTCAGTCTCTTAGGGAAGATTTTTTCAAGTATTTTGGAGAATTGTGAGAATAAAGAGACTGGCCTGTAATTTGTGAAATAATGACTGTCTCCTGTTTTATATAGTGGTATTACTTTTGTTATTTTCATTTTGTTTGGAAATTTACCAGTTTGAAATGACAGGTTACAGGGCAATTTACCAGTTTGAAATGACAGGTTACAGGTTACAGGTCCATGGGCGCATGCGCACGCAGCGACCGGCAGCTGGTGAAAAAAGTCTGTCGTCTGTGTGTCTGTTTTTATGCACTTTAATGTGTTTTAGCGAAATTCTCTGTGTCGTTTATGTCCTGGAATGTTTGTGGACTGTAAAACAAAGAGCTCCCTGGTTCCATCAATATGGATTTCCTCCCCATTTTTGCACTGCTGCTTCTTTCCCACCGGCTCTGTGTCTCTGAGGTAAGCGCGATCGTGATCATGCCGGGGAGAATACAATATTCCAGGGACATGTTACTGCATTTAAACACGGATAATGCAGCATCTGTGATTAAGTCTATGCCGCAACTGCCGGACTTTATTTTAAGAGACGTTCATGGACACAGTGATGAAAAGAGAGACAAGAGGAGGAAACGTGGAAGGCGTGGAGGCGTGAAATTACGCCTGAGGACACATCAGTTTAATAGCATTCCTCTCCCTTCCATGATTTTGGGGAACGTATAATCTCTGAGGAATAAAGTAGATGAAATTCAAGGGAATGTACGCTACCAGAAGGACTTCAAGAACTGCTGTGTCATGGCTTACACGGAGACGTGGCTTACTGCGCATGACCGGGACACGGACCTGTGGATTAACAGCTTTGGAGCCCCACTTCGCTCGGATCGCCAGGAAGAGGTAATGGGGAAACGTCAGGGGGGCGGCGTATGTTTATATATTAATAAACAGTACTGCACATCTGTCACAGTCAGAGAGCGCATCTGTACACCCGATGTGGAGCTGCTGTCCGTATCGCTACGCCCCTTTTATCTGAATGAAAAGTTCCCCCAACTTTTCATCACGACTGTGTACATTCACTCGAGGGCAGATGCTGACTCCGCCTCCAGCACTGTCTTTGATGTGGTCCAGATTCTTGGGGATTTTAACCATGTTTCTTTAACCTCTGGCGCTCCGTTGTCCCATGGGTGGGCAAGTTTCTGCGTCCTAGAGCGCATGAGAGCGCACGAGGGTGCTCTCGGACGCATCATGGAGATTGTGATGTAGGTGGTGTATGGCGTCCAAGCGCACACTGAAAATAAAAGCTGCAGACACAGCCGCGAACAGATTAGTTCATCTGATTGACCTCTCATTCGACTAATAAGAGCCTTGAATTGGGTTTCTGAAACCTTGAAGAACCAATGAATGAAAACCTAGCCAGAAGGACCCGCCTCCCAACGGCTGCGAGCCAATTGAAGCACAGAAGTTCGCTGAGCTGTTTTGTCTAAAGCTGGGTGAAGAGAGACTGCTTCAGCAGCCACAGGCAGTGCTTTATTATTATTTTTTTTAATTCCAGCAGAGTGTTTAGGATTCTCTTATATGGTCATCATAGACCGACGGAGGCCGACGACGAAGGTCGTAAATCATTCGCCAAAACCGCAATCATGGAATTATGTTTTGACCGGGTCGCGAGACCAGAACCGCGAGCGTCTGACAATGAGGAAGAGAAGTTGGCCAGGACAATGTGGCTGTGAAGAGGTAAGGTGTTATAAGCCAAATTATTTTTTATCCCTGAAAATTGTAATCAAAAATGACTTTTGACCGATCGGTAAATTACAACTGAGCGGCGCACGATGTGCGAAGTGCGTGCGCCGCGTTACACGGTTCATTCGCCGCCTCCGGACCATGAACGCCCCCCCCACCGCTACGATTCTGTAGCGAGGGGGTGGGGGGAGCCGCAGTGACAGCGGTGCTGTGGAAACATGCCACATCCGAGTGTAATCCGTCATGTAGCGAGGGCGGATCTCCGTCCTCTGTAGCGGAGGGGGGGCAAAAACCCCCACACACACACACACAGACACAGCCCTGAATGTGACCTTTCATTAGAGCCCTAAATGAAGCTTCTACATTGAATCATTCAAAAGTTACAGATGTTTTTCCAAACTGTGCCATTTGGCACAATTTGGCACATTTCCAAAATTCCTGGGAACAGCCTGAGAACAAAGCTGTGTAATATATTCATTTTTTGTGGTATTGTTACAAAATTTGGACTTCAGCTGGATAACACTTGGTTCTACATTTCTGTTGCATTTTCCAGCCCGGATCTGAAGCTGTGTGTTATTTGCAAGCATTTGTATCCAAAAAAACACCCAGGCCAAATTTATTTTCTTCAAGTTCACTATGTTTAGATGACTGTAACTCAGTGGCCGGAGCACTTAGAGAGATCATGTTTTTTTGCCAAAAAAATTCAAAGTGTTTTCTTTTAAATGAGACCAACCCCATGAAGATGCTGCAAAGGGTTGAAGAACAGCTTTCGATTTACTTTGGGCACATTTTTTTTTTTTGGCGTTTTTAGGAAAATTGACCGGAGTGCAAGGGGTTAAAGAAGACACTTAAAAACTTTTATCAGTATGTCTCCTGCCCAACCAGGCGAAAAAAGACATTGGACCTTGTGCTATGAATCCATTGAGAGGGACTATAAATCACTCCCCCTTCCTCCTTTAGGATCCTCAGATCACAACTGTGTACATTTGCTGCCCACATATAAAACTGCTCTCAGAAGAGGCAAGGTGAAGACCAGAGACATAGATGTGTGGACAGAGGATTCAGTGCACTGCCTCCAGGAATGCTTTAACTGTACGGACTGGGAGGTGTTCACACTGTCCTGCGGGGATGATTTGGACTCTTTGGTGGATGTCACATGCTCATAAATGGCTTTCTGTAAAAATATGATCATTCCACGTAAACGTGTCAAAATATATCCCAACAACAAGCCATGGGTTACAAAATCAGTTAAATCCTGCTTACAGAGGAAAGCACATGCCTTTAAACAGGGGTCTGTTTCTAAGCTACAGGTTGCCACAAAAGAGCTGAAGTCCAAAATTTTAAGAGCAAAACAGAATTATAAATCAGAATTGGAAAGTAAGATGGCAACAAAGAAACTTGGTTCAGCCTGAGCCAGTATGAAAACTATTGCAGGCCTACAGAGCACAGAGCGCAGTAATCGTGTGTTTTTAGATGGTTTTACTTCAGACATAGAGCTGGCTAATGCTCTTAATTGTTTTTATGGTTGTTTTGACTCCTTTGATTTTAGCAGAGAAACCCAAGATTTGAAACAGAAACTCAAAGACAATCAGCACGTTAATATTGAGGTGCAGGATGTTAAAAGGGAGTTCTGTGCTGTAAAAGTGAACAAAAGTCAGGGCCCTGATAATATATGTGGGTGCTTGGTAAAGTCCTGTGCACATGAACTGAGTCCTGTATTTTATTACATTTTCAATAAGTCCCTACAGACACAACATGTGCCCAAGATCTGGAAAGATGCTGTGGTTGTTCCCGTTCCAAAATCCAGCTGCCCTAAAATGGTAAACGACTTTAGACCAGTTGCTTTGACTTCAATTTTAATGAAAATTTTTGAAAAACTGGTCAGATGTGAGGTCCTAAAGCAGACTGAACATGCATTGGATCCTTTGCAGTTTGCATATAGGCCTCACAAAGGAGTGGAGGACGCCACTGTCACTCTGTTTAACATGCTTTTTAAACGTCTGGATTTTTAATGGGACACATGCCAGGCTTTTATTTGTGGACTTTTCCTCCGCCTTTAATACAATCCAACCTCATATTTTAGTTGAAAGGCTCCTCCAACAATTTGATTTGAGCAATAATCTGGTGGGTTGGATTCTGGATTTCTTAACCAACAGGACGCAGATAGTAAGGGTCAATGGTACATTGTCTGACCTAAAGTGCTCTTCTACTGGCTCTCCTCAGGGGTGTGTGTTGTCACCACTACTCTTCATCCTGTACACAAACATGTGTCGGAGCAGACATGACAACAAACACATTATAAAGTATGCTGATGATTCAGTTATTGTCAGTCTCCTCCAGGATGGTGAGAGTGGCCACGGCCCAGTAGTTGATGATTTTGTTCACTGGTGTGAGGATTCCTACCTGCAGCTGAATACGACAAAAACTAAAGATATGATTATTGACTTTAGGAGGAAAACTCCCAGGCACAAAGTCACCGTACTAAAAGGTCAGACCACTGAATGTGTACAATCATACAAATATCTTGGGACGATTATTGATAGTAATTTAAACTTTGAAGAGAACTGTGAAAGGGTGTGCAAAAAGGGTCAGCAACATTTGCGTTGTTTGAGGAAACTTGCATGCTTCCAAATTGACTGAACCATAATGACAATGTTTTATCGGGCTTTTATTGAATCTGTTTTATCCTTTTCTTTAGTGTCATGGTTTGGTCAGATAAAACTGAAACAGAGGAAATCCTTGGATCAGGTAGTTAGATGGTCCAGTCGTTTGCTTGGTGAGTCACAGCTGAGCCTGACATCCCTGTACACCAGACAGGTACAGAGGATTGCTACCTCCATTTTAAATGATGACTCCCACCCTTTGCACTGCAACTTTCAGCTTCTTCCCTCAAGACGGAGGTTTGCTGTCCCTAAAAAGTAAAACCCAGCGCTACAAAAACAGCTTTGTTCCTGCTGCTGTCAAAGAGTTGAACAAGTTGTAACAATATATTGCACATAATTTAGGTACCTATTTATTAACTCCATTTTATATTTACTTATTTTTGTAGGATTTTATTTGGGTTCTAAATCTTTTATTGGGTTTGAGACCTTTGAGTTTTTAACCTCTTTGATTAGTCTTTAACTTTTTAATATGACCCTTCTCTCTTATCTCTGGTTTTTCTCTCATCTCTTTGTCTTTATATCCTGATTGATGGAGCCTTGAGTATTTTTATCATGTTTATAGTCAGCTTCATGTGTGCCTGTGTTTGTGTTTATGTTGAATGTAATTGTGGCTTGTAAATATGGATGTCACCAGACTGCAAAACAAATCTACCTACGGGTACAAATAAAGGAACCTGAACTTGAACAGATGTGGGTGAGTGGTTTAACAATTCTTTCAATAACTTTTTTCACTATTGTCATGTCAATTTCATTCCAGTCAGTTGATTTTTTGTTCTTAAATTTACTCACAGTCTCGATAATTTCCTTTTCAGTAACTGCACCCAAAAAAATTGTGTTTGGATTTCTATCTTCTATTTCATTTACAGAAACACTGTTTGTTTCTGGTGTCACTATTTGATTTTACTAATTCAGGACCAACGTTTACAAAAAAATTATTGAAACCACTGACCACATCCTCCATATTATTTATCAAATTGTCATTTTCAATAAAATATTCTTGATAATTAGCATTCTTAGGTCGGTTACTAATAATCCCATTGAGTACTTGTCATATTCCTCTTAAGTTATTTTTATTATCCTCAAATATCCTGTTGTAATATTCTTTCTTACAAGTCCTCATTATATTAGTAAGCTTGTTTTTATATCTTTTATATTTGATCTCAGCCTCTTCTGTTCTGCACTTAATGAATTGTTTATATAATGTATTCTTCTTTTTACATGCATTTAGTAACCCCTTGGTGACCCAAGGAATATTTTTGTTTTGTTGTCTGTCACTGTATTGTTTTATAGGACAGTTTTTATTATACAATGATTGAAATATTTGTAAAAATTTATCATATGCTTCATTTATATCATTTTCATCACAAACTGTCTTCCAGTGTTGTATTAATAATTCCCTTGCCAGTAAATACATAGATTCTTCAGTTCTTATTCTTTTATATCTAATATTTTTGGTATACTTTTTCTTCCTATAATCACATTGATAGACAACAAAAATCGGCAGGTGGTCACTGATATCATTCAATAGAAGCCCACTCCTGATATTATTTTCCATAATGTTTGTGAATATGTTATCTATTAGTGTGGCACTGTGTGACGTGATTCTGCTAGGTCTGGTAATTGTTGGATGTAAGCCCATACTGTACATTGTGTTGATAAATTCTTCTGTCAAACTATGTTGTTTTGAATTCATCAGATCTATATTGAAATCCCCACAGATGAACATAACTTTATGAGTTAGTTTTGCATACATTTTTTCCATCCAGTCCTTAAATAAGTCAATGTTTGATCCAGGTGTTCTATATACACAGCTCACAACCAAATTCTTCACATTGTCCAGACAGATTTCTATTGTAATACATTCAAATAAATCATCCACAGTTACTGACAGATTTTCAACAACCTTGTATTTCAAGCTCTTGTCAACATAAATTGCAACTCCTCCTCCTTTTTTCACTTTTCTATTTATATAATTTAATTCAGAGCCATCCAGTGTAAAATCCACTCCTTTCCCTTCACTGAGCCACGTCTCTGATATTGCCACAATATTGAATGGCTCTTTAAACTGATGTAAATAATGTTTAATGTTATTAAAGCTGACATAGAGACTTCTGCTGTTGAAGTGGATCATAGAAATATATCATAGAAATATGATAGAATATCATATTTCTTATAATATATAATAGAATAGAATATATTATAATAGAATAGAATATCATAGAAATATGATAGTATTTCTCTGATTTTTCAAAATGTCTGTAAAAGTCAGTCCAAATGCTATAGAGTGAACCCAGCTTTAACTTAGGCTGACTTAGGTAAACTGTGCATAACTTAGCTCAGCGCTCAGGAACTTTTACAAAATGAGCACAACTTTCACCAACATGTATTTCCAAACGTCGGTAAATTTTCAGCAGGTTGAAAATTTTCAAAGTACACAACTTTCACCAGCGTTTGCCAACAAACACCAGCAATCATTGACTTTTGCCAGCAGAGCTAGACGTTTGCCAAAATGTCAGTAAAAGTCGGTCCAAACGTTGTAGTGTGAATCCACCTTTTGAAAAGCAACTTTGGGGTGCTACAGACTAGTTGCAGACAATTAATACTAGCAGGCTCAATGACACATTCCCACATAGGTCGGGTGGCCTGTGTCACCTCTGGTGAACCCACCTCTTTGGCTAGTGAATCACACTGTTTTTTGTGTGTATTATATTGGACAGATCTGCATGTAGTTATGCATGCATATTGTGTATTTATATGTAGTAATATTGACAAACCTGATTTGAAAAGGGTTAAACGTCCTTAACAGGGTAAGAATTAAATAAGTTTTAACTTCATCCTACTCCTTTTCAAGCATGACGGTGTGCAGTATAAAGATTTGTTGATTGCAAAGATAGATTCTATAAAAAAGAAAAGTAAAACCTCAGTGTTTGTCATAAATCATCCGTTTCATGGGGAGAACAAGACACCAGTCGCTGTCTGTGAATTTGTAACATTTATTAAAGTTAAGATGCACCTAGGTCAGCGGGGCCCCGATGCACTCGTGGCTTGGTAAAAGCTCGTGAAAGACAGGAGGGGAACATAATTGCTGGTAGGGGAGAAAAAAAACCCCAAACCCACAGAGGCTGGTGTCACGCTGGTTGTGACCTTCTGTCATAAATCGCCCGTTTCATGGGCAGAACAGGACACCAAACGCTGTCTTAGAGTTTGTGACATTTACTAAAGTAAAGATGAGCATAATAAGCAACACAACACTAATAAATAAAACGGGAAACACTCGTGCCAGAGGAGAGCAGAGCTTGCAACCAGGAGAAGCAGAACAGCCCGGGAAAATGACAGCTGAGGCGCTCGGGGACACCGGGGGAACAGAGACACATGCAGCCGGAGCACACCTGAGGAGCAGCGGGGCTCACGGCTAAGGAAATTTAGGGAAAGGACAAATTACCTGGTCGGAGCTCAACACGATCTCCTCAAAGGCTATGGCCGACAACACACTCATATTATTGATGATCATCTGAGGACGTCTCAGTAGGGCACCACAATGGGGAAAGGTTGTCATGCCCTTAAATACCATCTCTTGATGGGTAACAGGTGTGGGTACATGAGTGGAGAAAATAACAGAATGATTGACAGCTGTGCAGCTCCAAACAGTTTGACAACTGGAAGCTGCACAGTGCTGTCAAAATAAAACACAAACCGGAAACCATAATGAAACAACAACAACACAACCCCAAAAATGTACACATTACTACAAATACAAAATAACACAATAACTGGACAGGATAAACAAAGAAACAAACAGACAGAAAAAGACTAAACTTAACTGAGGACTGGGAACGGCGCCCACCCGTGCCCAGGATGACAGTTTCTTACTTTGTATGCTGGGTCACAGTGCACCTTGTTTTTTAATTGTTCCATCCATCCATCCATCCATCTTCTGCTGCTTTTCCAGAGGTCCAGGTCATGGAGGCAACAGCTCAAGCAAAGAAGCCCAGACTTACCTTTCCCTGGCCACCTGCTCTATCTAGCTCTTCAGGGAGGATACTAAGACATTCCCTCGGTCCAGGGGCACTCCCCAGTGGGTGGGGCGCAGGGGCTGCCATGACCCCCCCTGCCACCACTTGGGCCGTCCCAACGGCCACCCCTGGTCCCTGCCACTAAACAGTCTAACATCAATAAAGTATACAAAATCAAAATAAAAAAAAAAAAATTTTATAGCTTGTTTTTCGATGTCATATGTTACATGTAGATATTTAAGAATAACTGATGTGTGCTGTATATTATTAAAGGAAACCTGTACTGGTCATTATAACAACATTAATCCTGATTTAGCTATAAACCAAAAATGTGTTTAAAATAACCCCCTAGAGTCAGTACACTGAATAATTTTATCCCATGAAAACCACTCGGTCAAAACCAATAGGGGCAGCCATTGCCGGCCGGAAGTGACGTACACTCGTTGTTTCTGGCTTTACCGTGGAAGAGTAACATGTTTACTGCGGATGAGTAAATGTGTTCAGCAGATGCCCAGTGGGTCGAGATCCGAGTTGAAAACGGTGCAAAATCTGCACGAATATATACTGCACAAACCATCCTTGGAAATGGCCTTCATTGACGGTATAATCCGCAGGTACCTCTGGGGACCAGCAGCCAAAGGGGACCTGACGAACAGGCAAGTTCTCAGTCAAGTAACTTCAGAACACATTGAATAAATCTTGATGTACTAGAATTTTATTTCATTAAATTATATGCGGGTAGATTTGCTTGTATATGGTTGTAAAAAATTACATAAAACTCTGATGTTGAAACTTTGTTGACTGCAATACTGCAGCCCACTCAGTCACACAAAGCAACAACTGTGTGTCGTTACCGTGCTGAAAGTGGCCATGAAGGAGGCAAGATGTTGCTGACCATGACTGACTGACAGACCAGTGACTTGAAACTCGTACGTATTTGAGAAGGAATCATGACCAAAATTACTGGACAGAACCACTTGTATCATATTTGATCCTTTGAAATAGCTTTTGATTAAAATTCACTACAGGTACCCTTTAACAAATATTAACAAAATACAGCAAAGCAAGACAGATCACACTGTCAAGGTGCATTCAGACCAAACGCGAGTGGGCGCACAGTGTGATTACATTTTAAATTGATTTTGATGTGCCACCCTAAGATTTTCAGTGATCCCCATGTGGCCCCTCCCATTCAAAATTTCTGGAGGCACCCCTGCCTCACTCGTGAATGAGACCCCAAGATACTTAAACTCCTCCACTTGGGGCAGTAGCTTGTCTTCAACCTGGAGAGGACAATCCACCCTTTTCTGGCTGAGAACCATTGACTTGGACTTGGAGGTGCTGATTCTCATCCCAGCCGCTTCACACTCAGCAACAAACCATCCCAGCAAGACCTGTAGGTCATTGCTGGATGAAGTCAACGGGACAACATCATCTGCAAACAGCAGAGATGAGATCCTGTGGTCACCGAACATGACACCCTCCGATCCTTGGCTGCGCCTAGAAATCCTGTCCATAAGATTTTTTAATTGTCAAGATTTTAATTTGTATTTGCATGTTTGAAAAAAGCAATCAATCAATATGCAACCAACTAATTATTTGTGCTGAATTATTTCAGTTCACTTACAATCACAATTTAAAAGTAGCATGCAGACAAAATGGTTAAACAATGTTTATTTGTGACATTTGCTTCATTTTTCTCCTCAGACAAAACTTAATTTGTTAATCTCCAACAGGCTGCAACATACACAGTGTTTGTAGTAGCTTATAACTTGCTTAATTGTACTTATTTATAAGAATATGTGAACATTTAGCCCTGTGGCTGTAGTACTTATTCAAAGGCAGAGTCATATCAAATCAAGTTTAAAAAGCTCATTTAAAACATCAGTCAACAGCTTTAGTGCTATCCAATCCAAAAAAAAAAAAAAAAAAAGTCTTAGAACAAAGAGGACATGATATCTTTTGGCTTTGTTTTTTAACCTCAGAGAATCAGCTCAGCATTATCTTGTGTAAGGTAAGCAGGCATTTAGGTTGAAGGTGAATCCCCTCTCTGGTTGGATTGTGGGGGCTATGTAGTTTGGTTTTGGGACGTAGTTTGGGTTTGGAGACTCGTTAAAGCAGGACCACATCTGTTCTCCCGCTGTACAGCAAGGGTAATGTGCAGTCATTACGGAAAATTCATCCTGACAGAACATAGTCAGGGCTTCGATCCACTGCAGGGAAAAAACACATGACATCAGCATTGAAAGTTATTAATAATAATAATCATAATAATAATAATAAATATTATCTATGTATATAAGGATTTTGATTTATTGTGTCATACACTCTCAGCAAATTGACTTAATTTACTACAACCATGGCCAGAAATATCTGCACCTCTGGCTTCTGTCTGACAACACACCCTTTTTCTCAGAAAATTGTTGCAGCTGCAAATACTGTAGTCTGCCCATGTTTATTTCTTTTGCTTGCATTGAAACAGCACAAAGACATTTAACAAAAGCGTCCAAGACATTCCACACAAAACTCTAAAAAACTGGATGATACCACCTTTTCAAATTTGTGAAAAAATATTGCATGCACAGCTCCATTCATTTGTAATTAAACTCTCCTGTAGCAATTAACAACTGCTGGTAATGTAGAAATCACACAAATACAAGACTGTATTCACAAAAATTCTAGCTGTCTGAAAAAATACCATATTAAAACCTCATAACCAAATTGGGTATACTGTAACTTGACTTTTGAAATTAACAGCATTTGCTTAAGCATCAAGGTGAAATTATGCAATTTACTTTATATCTATAAAAGAGGTGTCAAACATGAAAACTGCAGGCCACAAAAAGCCCATTAAATGATCCAGTGTGGCCCAGTTAATAAAATGTAATGCAAACAAAGAAAAGAAAAAAAAATCTTTAAAAACAACCACATTCCTACTTAGCATAGCTTTTCATTGTGAGGTTCAGTTTGTAATTATTATTATCATTATCATCTTGTTATTCAGCAAAGATTGATGAATGTGAAAGTTTTCCAAATGATCTCTTACCTTGTTAATCTAAAAGAAAGTTAAAAAAGTGGTCCATTAGTGTAGTGTTTCACTAGTCCACCACACTTGAAATCACAATGGGCTGCTTGTCTCCTAATCAAAAAATAACTCCCCTGTTGTTTTTTTTACATTTCCCTGACCACTTGCTTTCTCATTTGTTTTCAGCCCACAAACACAGAAACTTACAGCTTGTTGTGCACAGCAGAGTTTGTAGACAGTCTGCTCTTCTCCTAGTTCATTGCAGCACTGACTGAACCACAGCTCCATGCGGTTGATAGCAAGTCCTTGGCGGCGTAGGTAACTTCGCCCGGACCGGGGATAGTCTTTTTCTGTGTATTTTGGTCGATTCTCACCATATTGACAAATGGCTCCGATATTGTCCCATGTGGGCCAGGCAGGCGGGAATGGGATGTCCATCACTTTGGTCTCTATGGAAACACAATGTAAAGCAACAAAAATTGAGGTTTTAGTTTTGCAGTACAAGAAGGTTAAATGCTTCAAAATATTTACTGAACACTACCTCCATAAAGAGTCATCTGTGCAATTATCCAAAAAACTGTGAGGCCTCCAACTGAAGTCATGGTGGTGTTAAGGATTTGAATTCTGAAAAACAAATGCAATAATCACTATGACATCGCCAACCTAGTTATAGGAGGTGGACTTGACGAAGGGATGTGTGGGTGTGAAACACTCTGTGTGTGTGCTTTATGGTGCTGGCTTGATGATGGAGACAAAAAAACAAAACAAAATGAGTTTATGCTTGAGTGATATCTGCTGATGTGTGCAAGGTCAACATAGAAAAACCTCAGTGACTGCATGGACTGTTATGACTAAAAGCTCAGGGTCACACTTGTGAAGAAAAAAAAAAAAAAAGCACATTTACACCAAAATGTCACACATGATTGGGTGGGGGGGAGGGTTAAAGAGGAGAAAACACATTTAGTAAGAAAATGAAACTTGCCAATTTATGGTAAACAAATGCAACTATACAAGAAAAGAATTTCTGCACCTAAACGGCAAGGCCAAAAACAAACATTGAATACCTGTGACCTTCAATCCCTCAGGATTGTATTAATAACCAATAATCTGTAAAGGATATTACCACGTGGGCTCAGGAATACTTTGGAAAACCATTGTCGGTTAACACACTTCATCACTACATCGACAGTGGTGTGAAAAAGTGTTTGCCCTCTTCCTGATTTCTTGTTTTTTTTGTATGTTTGTCACACTTAAATGTTTCAGATCATTAAACAAGTTAAAATATTACACAAAGATAACACAAGTAAACACAAAATGCAGTTTTTAAATGAAGGTGTTTATTATTAAGGGGGGAAAAAAAATCCAAACCTCCCTGGCCCTGTGTGAAAAAGTGATTGCCCCCTAAACTTAATACCTGGTTGGGCCACCCTTAGCAGCAACAGCTGCAATCAAGGGTTTGCGATAACTGGCAATGAGTCTTTTACAGCGCTGTGGAGGAATTTTGGCCCACTCATCTTTGCAGAAGTGTTGTAATTCAGCCACACTAGAGGGTTTTTGAGCATGAACCACCTTTTTAAGGTCATGCCACAGCATTTCAGTCAGATTCAGGTCAGGACTTTGACTAGGCCACTCCAAAGTCTTCATTTTGTTTTTCTTAAGCCATTCAGAGGTGGACTTGCTGGTGTGTTTTGGATCATTGTCCTGCTGCAGAATCCAAGTGTGCTTCAGCTTGAGGTCATGAACAGATGGCCGGACATTCTCCTTCAGGATTTTTTGGTAGACAGCAGAATTCATGGTTCCATTTACCACAGCGAGTCTTCCAAGTTCTGAAGCAGCAAAACAGCCCCACACCATCATACTTCCACCACCATACTTTATTGTTGGTATGATGTTCCTTTTCTGAAATGTTGTGTTACTTTCATGCCGGATGTAATGGGACACACACCTTCCAAAAAGTTCAACTTTTGTCTCGTCAGTCCACAGAGTATTTTCCCAAAAGTCTTGGGGATCATCAAGATGTTTTCTGGCAAAACTGAGACAAGCCTTTATGTTCTTTTTGCTCAGCAGTGGTTTTTGTCTTGGAACTCTGCCATGCAGGCCATTTTTGCCCAGTCTCTTTCTTATGCTGGAGTCATGAACACTGATCTTAACTGAGGCAAGTGAGGCCTGCAGTTCTTTGGATGATGTTGTGGGGTCTTTTGTGACCTCTTGGATGAGTCGCCGCTGAGCTCTTGGGGTAATTTTGGTCGGCCGGCTACTCCTGGGAAGGTTCACCACTGTTCCATATTTTCGTCATTTGTGTCTAATGGCTCTCACTGTGGTTCGCTGGAGTCCCAAAGCTTTAGAAATGGCTTTATAACCTTTTCCAGACTGATAAATCTCAAATACTTTGTTTTTCATTTGTTCCTGAATTTCTTTGGATCGCAGCATAATGTATATCTTTTGAGGATCTTTTGGTCTACTTCACTTTGTCAGGCAGGTCCTATTTAAGCGATTTCTTGATTGAGAACAGGTCTGGCAGTAATCAGGCCTGGGCGTGGCTAGAGAAATATAACTCATCTTTTCAAAGATGTGATAAACCACAGTTAATATGTTTTAACAGGGGGGCAATCACTTTTTCACACAGTGCCATGTAGGTTTGGATGTTTTTTACCTTTAATAATAAACACCTTCACTTACAGCCGTGGACAAAATTGTTGGTACCCCCGTTAATGAAAGAAAAACCCACAATGGTCACAGAAATAACTTGAGTCTGACAAAAGTGGTAATAAAAATTCTATGAAAATTAACCAATGAAAATCAGACCATGCTTTTGAATTGTGGTTACACAGAATTACTTTAAAAAACAAACTCATGAAACAGGCCTGGACAAAAATGATGGTACCCCTAGAAAAGATTGAAAATAATGTGACCGTAGGGACATGTTCAACCAAGATGTGTCCTCTAATTAACATCACAGGTGTCTACAAACTTGTAATCAGACAGTCGGCCTATTTAAAGGGTGACAAGTAGTCACTGTGCTGTTTGGTGGCATGGTGTGTACCACACTAAACATGGACCAGAGGAAGCAAAGGAGAGAGTTGTCTCAGGAGATTAGAAAGAAAATTATAGACAAGCATGTTAAAGGTAAAGGCTATAAAACCATCTCCAAGCAGCTTGATGTTCTTGTGACTACAGTTGCACATATTATTTAGAAATTTAAGATCCATGGGACTGTAGCCAACCTCCCTGGACGTGGCCGCAGGAGGAGACGGATAATACGAATGGTAACAAAAAAGCCCAGAACAACCTCTAAACACATTCATGGCGAACTCCAAGGTCAAGGTACATCATTGTCAAATTGCACCATCCATCATTGTTTGAGCCAAAGTGGACTTCATGGGAGACGACCAAGGAGAACACCACTGTTGAAAACAAATCATAAAAAAGCCAGACTGGAATTTGCCAAACTGCATGTTGACAAGCCACAAAGCTTCTGGGAGAATGTCCTATGGACAGACGAGACAAAACTGCAACTTTTTGGCAAGGCACATCAGCTCTATGTTCACAGATGCAAAAATGAAGCATACCAAGAAAAGAACACGGTCCCTACTGTGAAACATGGAGGAGGTTCCGTTATGTTCTGGGGCTGATTTGCTGCATCTGGCACAGGGTGTCTTGAATCTGTGCAGGGTACAATGAAATCTCAATACTATCAAGGTATTCTAGAGAGAAATGTGCTGCCCAGTGTCAGACGGCTTGGTCTCAGTCGCAGGTCATGGGTCTTGCAACAGGATAATGACCCAAAACACACAGCTAAAAACACCCAAGAATGGCTAAGAGCGAAACATTGGACTGTTCTAAAGTGGCCTTCTATGAGCCCTGATCTAAATCCTATTGAACATCTGTGGAAGGAGCTGAAACATGCCATCTGGAGAAGGCACCCTTCAAACCTAAGACAACTAGAGCAGTTTGCTCATGAGGAGTGGGTCAAAATGCCTGCTGAGAGGTACAGAAGTCTCATTGATAGTTACAGAAATCGTTTGATTGCAGTGATTGCCTCAAAAGTTTGTGCAACAAAATATCAAGTTAAGGGTACCATCATTTTTGCCCAGGCCTGTTTCATGAGTTTATTTTTTAAAACAATTCTGTTGAACCACAATTCAAAAGCATTGTCTGATTTTCATTGGTTAATTTTCATAGAATTTTTATTTATCACCGCTTTTGTCAGATTCAAGTTATTTCTGTGACCATTGTGGGTTTTTCTTTCATTAACAGAGGGGTATCAACAATTTTGTCCACGTGTGTATAAACTGTATTTTGTGTTTACTTGTGTTATCTTTGTCAAATATTCAAATTTGTTTTATGATCTGAAACATTTAAGTGTGACAAACATACAAAAAAAACAAAACCAAACCGAGAAATCAGGAAAGGAGCAAACACTTTTTCACACCACTGTACAAGTGTAAGAAAAAACTGCCATGCAAAGTGAAAGCCATATATACACAAGACCTAGAAATATCACCAGTTGCTCTGGGCCTGAGCTCATCTGAAATGGACTGATCCAAAGTTGAAAAGTGTGCTGTGGCCTGAGGAGTACATATTTCAAATTGTTTTTGGAAATCATGGACGTTGTGTTCTCCCAGCTAAAGAGGAAAAGGACCATCCAGAATTGTTTTCAGTGCAAAATTCAAAAGCCAGACTCCGTGATGATATGGGGGTGTGCTAGTGCCCATGGAATGGTAACTTGCACATCTGTGAATGTGGCATATGCTGCCATCAAAGCAATGTCTTTTTCAGGGATGTCCCTGCTTATTTCAGCAAGACAATGTCAACCCACAATCTGCACGTTTCAACAGCGTAGTTTTGTAGTAAAAGAGTATGGACACTAGATTAGCCTACCTGCAGACGTGTCTCCCGTTGAAAATGTGTGGCACATTATGAAGTGCAAAATATGACAATGGAAAGAAACCCTGGACTGTTGAGCAACTGAAGTCATACATCAATCAAGAATGGCAAAGAATTCCACATACAAAGCTTCAACAGTTACTATACTCAGGCCCTAAAAGCTTACTGAGTGTTGTTAAAAGGAAAGGAGATGTAACACAGTGGTAAACATGCCCCTCTCTCTGCTTTTTTGGAATGTGTTGCAGGCGTCAAATTCAAAATTAGTCAATATTGATAAAAAGCAATTAAGTTTGTCAGTTTGAACATCAAATATTTTGTCCTTGTATTCTATTGAATATAGGTTGAAAAAGGATCTTTAAATCATTGTATTTTCTTTTTAACTTCTACACAATGCCCCAACTTCACTGCAATTGGGGTTTGTATGTTGCATGTTGAAATAAATAAATGACATGTGCTTGTGTAATCAAAAGGAGAAATAGTCAGCCTCTCTATTCCCGCAATTTCTACATCTTATCATTGCATACAAAAGATCTGGAGTGTGTATATATAACAGTGTGGGAAAAGTGTTATTTGTATGCATTTTGGGCTAGACTGGGCTGATTTTTGCCAACATTGCAGAGTAAAAACAGCAAAAGTGTGACCTTGTTCTAATATCTGTATTTTTTTTTTTTAAAGAAAAGACCATTTAATCTCACAACACTGATCAAGAATCAATAACTCTGAAAAAGGCACTAAATGCAAAACTGTATCCCCAGGTCTTTTAATATGTCTACTGCTGAAAATTTCTAGTTAGCACTTTTCAGACCACACTTCTTAATCAGAGGAGTAGGGAAAAAAACGTCCTTGATTTTATCTTTGCTGACTGGCCAAAGAGACACATGGTGCAGAGGAGCATGTTTACTAAAATTTCTCAGATTTTTCTTCCAATACTACCCACAACTTAAAATAAAACTCCCTTGTTTTTTTTTCCCCATCTTTTTCCCTCCAAAGGATTTAGAGTCACAAAGTGTGAAACATTTTGTTTTAAATAGTTGTCCACAAGTTGTTTGGACCATGTGAGTGGAAAGTTTTGGATGGTTGTCAAGTGGCCCTCACTCTTGTGAGGTTTGACCAGCAGTTTCCCCCACTTGAACGGGATGCTTGCTTCGGAAGATAGAACTGGAAATCACTCAGTGACCAAGACTCAGCTCTTCCTTTTTCTTTCCTTTGATTTTTTGTAAAGTCATCAAGGCCAAGCACAGCCGAGCACAGGCCAAGCACAGGTGAAAAACCTTTAAATACAACACAAATAAAGGGTCAAGGAGAATGTAACCCAAGAACCCATAATAAATCAACATAACCCAAAATCAAATACTCAGTTTTTAAATTACTAAAACCCAATCTTGAAACAAATAGAAAATACTCACATCTAAAGGACCCCAAATACTAAACACATCTTAAAACACTGTTCAATAATGATTTTTAATCTTACAACTTTAAAAGCTTTTAACTTTTAAACTCTTAAAATACACTCCATTTTAACTATACTTTTAAACCCACATGATTTTATAAATATATGACATTTTAACTTACATTTCAAACACACAATTTTTTAAACACATCACATTTAACCTAAACTTAATCAAATTGCTTTTCAAATGCAGCTGCAAAGACATATTATTACAAATAGATACTCACCGGCTCCTTCTTCCTTGCTTGAAACAAGCTTTAGTCCTGCAGTCTTTTCCAAAGTCTCCAACCATTTCTCTCACACACTGCTTACTCTCCACTGCCTTGTGAGTATCTGCCTCCAAACTCTCTTAATCACCAGATCATTCCCACCTGGTGCAATCAACCAACTGCTCTCAGGCTGGGAAGCACACCCAGATCTAAAGCACTCAGGCAGAGAGGGTGTGGCCTACAGCTCAGCTCAACACCTCCCACTCGATCTTCCCACGGAAACCACTGGAAAGATCGCACACAAAAACTAGTGGTCAGAGATTTCCTCCTGGGCCTCCTGCCTGCTCTTCCACTGGCAGCAGGACCACCAAACGTCGGACGTCCCAGTAAAGAATTATGGACTGAAGGTCCCTCCGAATGCTGGAGGCAGGATGCTTGGATGCTGATGTTGCAGGCCTCACCCCAGGAACACAGGAGCTTGCCACAACTCTAACATTCACATCTCGTACAATGCCTCTGGGGTCTGGGGTGACACTGATGACTCTCCCAAGCTTAAAATGACCCCTCAATGCATTCTGGTCGCACAGCCAAACAATATCTCCAACTGCAACGTTCCTCTGTGTGGTGTGCCATTTACTCCTCACGAAGAGATTAGGACCGGCAAGTTGGCTCCAGGACCTCCAAAATTTATTTACCTGGTGCTGCATTTCCTGAAGTCTCTTATAGGGATAGCTTGCGAAGTTGAATGTTTTCCAGTCACCACTTGATGATGCTCGTCCCAACAGAAGTGTATTGGGTGTAATGTACTGTACGGTGTCTTCATGGCTTTGCACCCTGGCATCAATGGGATGCTCATTAGAAAGATTAGCGGCTAGCTGAAGTGTTGTCTGAAGTTCGCTGTAACTGAGCCCTGAATCTCTTCCCACACTCTGGAATGCCTTCTTCACAATCCAAACAGCTGCTTCAGCAGAGCCATTTCGATGAGGTGAATCAGCTGGCTGAATTTTCCAATGCCAGTCGGTTCCATTTTGAGCTGAAGTTTCCTCCACAGCAGACCTGTCAAGGCCATCCAAAAACTGATACAACTCTTTCAGAACAGGCTTGGCACCGACAAAATTGGTCCCTGGATCGGACCAAATCTTCTTAGGATGCCCTCGAATTGCTGTAAACCTCTGATAAGCCATCAGAAAGCTTTCAGTCGACATGGTGATGGCCAGCTCTGTGTGGATTGCTCTACTGGCCATACAGCAGAATACGAGTCCCCAAACCTTCATTGTGACTCTCTTCCTCACATCATCTTTGACAAGATAAGGTCCAAACAGGTCAACTGCTGTGAACTCAAATGGGGATGCTGGCCCAGTTCTCTCTTGAGGCAGATCACCCATCACTTGCTGGCATCTTCTAGCTCTGGCTTTCTTGCAAATCACACAGTTTTCAATGACTTTTTGAGCAATTCTTCGTCCATTGATGACCCATGCTCTCTTTCTCACCTTTAACAGAGTTGCAGTCACTCCCTCATGACCCTTGCTGTGAGCTTCACGAACCAACAGAGTTGCGACCCAGGCACTGTAAGGTTTGAGGGGGACACCAACTTTGTCTTCATTAAAAGTGTGGACTCTCACACCACAAACCAGTAGCCCAGTTTCTTCCTCTTTGAAGACTGCCAGCCAGTCTATTGTGGTAGTTGGAAAAATCACACCCTCTTGTGCAGCAAGGAAAAGGTCTCTTAAAGCATTTTGGCGCTCCGTTGCAGTGATGACCCCGGCTGATGAAACCGCCTCCCACTTTGGGGTTCCCAGGATCTTATTTTTAGCTGCGAAGCATTTTGCTGCCCTCCAGACCCAAGCAACTGTCTTAACCAGGTGAGCCAAATTGCTGAACCGTCTTTCATCCATCAGGTTTTGAACAGCAACACCAGCAGGTGGCCTCCAACACTCCAGATCTGGTGGCTCTTTCACCTGCGCTCTTGTGAGTGCGGCAACAAATGATTTCTTCTGCATTTTTCCAACACTCTCTCTGGCAGTGGCTGATACATCCTTTGCAAACTTAATTGGCCACTCATCAGCTGGTAGACTCAGGAACTCTGGTCCTTGCTGCCATGGTGAATTTTCATCCAAATCTTTTGGACCAGCCCCGCGCTTGATGATATCAGCAATGTTCAGTGGTCCAGGGATCCACCACCAATCCTGAAGTTGTGTGCTGCTTTGGATTTCTCCAATCCTGTTGGCGAAAAAGGTCTGAAAGCCATAGCTCTCACGCTGAATTGCACCAAGGGCTGTTTGGCTGTCAACAAAGTGATACCATTGCTTGACTTGAATTCGGCTATGTTGCTCAAAGTACTTCAACTGGGCGGCAAATACTGCTCCACAAAGCTCTGCCTTGACTACTTCCCCCTTGTGGTCAAGGGAGTTAGTTTAGCTTTAGACTCCACCAGCCTCACCGTACAACCTTGGTCACAGGCCCACCGCAGATACAGGACGGCACCATAAGCATACTCGCTCAGAGAAGGTGACTGTTAGGTTCAGCCGATGCGCCCACTGGCGTCAGAGCTCTGTGAAACTTGACTTTACTCAGCAGGGCATAGTCTTCAAAGAGGCTGATGGCATCTTCTCTGAGCTTTCCTGATAGCGCAAGGTCCCAAGTATCTTTGATGGTGCTGCACTTGGGTTTGGCCTCCTGAAATGCTCGCCAAACCAAAATGGTCCCTTTCTGCTTTACAGGCGTCGTCAGAGCAATCAGGTCATACAATCCAGAAACTTGGCTGAGTAACTCTCGTCGTGTCAGTGGGTCTGGCGTCTGTGCTCTCACCTGCTCCAATTGAAGGTCCTGGCCGAGTCTCATTTTTCTCTTCCTCTTTGAGAAATTTATCCCAACCATGACATAAAGCTTATCATCCTCCAGAGAGTATCCCCAAGAGCTTTATTGTCCTCCTCTTTGAACTGATTCGGCAGGATCACAGTCTTTGGAATAGCCACCTGTTCCTGTTTTCCAGCAGACTCCCTCCTACTTTGGCCAGAGAAGACCCACGGCTTCAACTCGAACCCTCCTGCTTTCAGGATCTGCTTTACATTTTCTGTAATGACTTTGAGCTGGTCTAAGTTGTCATGAGAGGTTAACAAGTCATCGCCATAGCTGTCCTCCTGCAGCACTTGACACTCTTCCTCAAGATGGCTGAACTGAGGGAGATTAGCCGTCTCTCTCATGGCAAGTTGAGCAATACAACCTGCTGGCTTATCTCCAACGTTAACTCTCGTGACTGCATATTCACCCAGCTCCTCCTCTTCAGAGCCACGCCACAGGAACCTATGCAAATGCACCTCTTGGTCTTCAAGCCACACGGAATTGTACATTTTCTTTATGTCTCCCAACGCAGCAAAAGCGCCCCTCCGGAATTTGACAAGCACAGCATGGATGGAATTGAGGACGTCTGGGCCTTTTAGCAGGAGATCATTGAGACTCACCCCTCTGCACTTTTGACTACTGTTCCAGACCAGTCTCACCGAAGTTGTAACAGAGTGTGGGTTAGGTGCGATGAGGTGGCTGATGTACCATACTGGACCAGTCCATGCATAAAGGACATCTTTAGGCAACTTCATTGCGGCCCGGCACTCGACCATCTCGTGAATTTGCGCAGCATAGGCAGCCTTCCACTCTGGCTCCCTAGCCAGCTGCCTCTCAGTCCTGAAGAATGTGACCTCAACTGCACTCCTGTTGCTTGGTAATGAGGCTGGATCTGCTACCCAGGGGTACTTGGCGTGCCAGTGAGGCCTCTCACTGTGATCATCAGCAGCTACATATGTGAGGCCACTCTTTAACACCTCTAGCTCCCTTTCTTCAGCGAGGGTCATTTCCTTGCCACCTGGCTGGCAGTTCCAACAGCGACAGCCCCCACATCTCGGGACGCAACCAGTGCCAATACTATCCCATTTCCACCACCCGAGGAAGTTGGAAGTAGTAGCTGCACAACTAGACTGATGAGGTTGGACAGCAATTGAGGCTTGCTGGCTTTGTGGAGGATAAATGGGGACTGCGCAGGTATGTTCTTCATACTTTACAGCAGCAGTTCTCATAGACCTTGCGAAGTGTGTTCTTGATGTGTAGGCTGACACAGTGACCTCTTCAAACAGCTCAGGATGAGTGCCCGCAACTGTCTTTCCCATTGGTCCATCCCACAGCACGAGGTCCCCCACTGTGCGAATCTTCTGCGGAGCCAGCTGACCCTCCTTGTGACTTACAAGGAGCTGGATCTCTCTTGGTCTTACCAGGTCACTGAGCGGGACATCTGGGAAGAATTCTTGCAGTTTTTTGGCTGACACATGTCTGTGGATATCTGCAATGCTGTCTAAGCCATAGCAAATCAGCTGGTGGGACTTGAGAGTACCTCTTGAGGTGTTAATACGAATTTTCAAGAGGTACCGCTTGGTTTTAACATAAGTTTTCATGCCTCCTACACCATGGACCACAAGCGTGATGTCTTCACTTCTAAGATTAAGCCGACCTGCTGCCTCATGGGTGATATAATTGGTGTCAGAAGCTAGGTCAATTAGGGTCCCAATTTTCTGCCCAGCATTAGCTGTTACCTCCAGCAGCATCATGATGACAGGCCACTCCGCTAGGCCGCTCTCTGCTAGAAGACTTGAGTGACTCTTTGCGACATGGGAGGTGCTTGCTGCTGTGTTGCAGAATGTGTCCCGGCATTGTTGGGCTAATTCAGGTGAGAGCTTTCTGAAGAATTCTTCCTGGGCCTCAGTGTAATTCCTCTTATTGCCACCTCCCACTGTACTGCCTTTGCTCCTCCTCTGGGCCGTGCTGCCTCTGGATGCTCCAGCATTGGGACACAGATAGTAGTGATGGTCTGTGGCTCTCTTGTCCTCACACTCAGGATTTTTGCACAGGAATGAAGTCTTGCAGTGACTATTGTCATCATGGACCTCCAGACATTTCCAGCAGGCTCCCAGCTTTTGCACTGCATCCTTCTTCTCTGTGAACTTGAGCACACAGAACTTTTTGCAGAAGTACAGCTTTTTCTTATGCTTGATGTCCCCACAGACAACGCATCCTGAGAGATGGCTACTTGACTGGTTTGAGGCTCTGGTTCTGGCTTGCCTTTGCTCAGATTGGGTCTCTTTCCTTGGCGGCTCTTCATCCCTCAATTGATCCATCTGTTCATAGATGCTCTCTTGACTCTTGAGGAAGGCCAGAAGACTGTCAAAGCACTTCTCTGGTTCGGCACTGATCCTCTCAGCTGCATAGAGAAGCCACTCTTTCTTCAACGCATCAGGAAGCTTGCTTTCAACTGACTTTGTCACCAGAGGGTTTTTTAAAGCACCAGTGTCACCAAGGTCAGACTCAGAAAAGATTTATTGCCAAGTACATTAACAGATAACTGATAACAGATCACTGATAACATACGAGGGATTTGACTTGACACAGAAAACGACCTGCATTCCCGGTGACACGGCTGCATCTGTGAACGCGCCTGTCAACAGAAGGGTACAGGAAGCATGGGAAGAAAGGATAATACAATAGGAAGGAGCAAAAAAATCATTGATTTCAGAATAGTGGTCATATATGATCAATATTATGATTACAAGAAAAAAAAGCCCTCAATGCACAGTCAGCAGACAAAAAAAAGTTCAAGGACACAGAGAGAGCAGTGAGTGAATCATCTTTATCATCAGTTTTGTGAATCAGTATGAGTGTAATGTTGAAAGTAGGTGTTTGTATCAGTTAAGAACAACAAGGACTCTTTGGCAGGAGATGTTTTGTCTGGCTGCTGGCATTGTCCTTGAGCCATGCAGCTGCCTGTCCGAAGGCCGTGAGCTCAATGTTTTGAAAACAAAAGCTGCAGATGATCAGGAGGATTTTTGTGAGGGAGTCAGATTTCGTCGAATAGTACTGATCACAGAGAGAAAAAAACTTTATATTCTCTTACAGATTCAGTACTTAATCCTTCATTGCTGGACGTTGAATCCTTCATGGATGGCTCTAAGCGTAATCATGATGTAATCCACCTTCCGAGACAGTTCTCCATATGCCGCTATCAGAGTCCTCTCCATTTTTTCAATTTGATGGATGCACCTCGCCTGGCCAGCATTTTGATAGGTTGTGTCCATCTTCAACAATTTGCGGTACACCAGGACAATCCCAGATCCAATCAGAACGATCCCAATCACCATTACTACGAAGACGTACAAATCTTCTACATCTTCGATGGAAAGATCAGTCAGGCACAAGAGTTTCCAATTACTTGTTTCCCGTAAATAGCCCGCAGCAGCCGTTCCTGCGGGGCAAACAACCTCCCCCGGGGCACTTTTCCTCGTTGAAAAGATGGTGTCAATTGCGTTCAAAGCCCAGCTTATTAATTCCATAATTTCTTTCGATAATCAGCAGTAAAGACGCAGACAGACGACAGCAAGCTGGGATCCAGTTAGTTAGGGGAGGAGGAGATAAGTCAGAGCAGGAGAGAAGAAAAAGGCGTCTGCTCTCTTTGGAGGGCGGAAGTGAAGAGTCACTCAGATCTTCAAGGGCTTTCTTAATAGCTTGGATGAGCTCAACAATTTTCCTGGGCTGGTGACTTTTGACAGCTGGAAGTCTCTGGAGCTCCTCAATTATTTCAATAGCGATTGCAGTTTGGCTTCCAAACCGGTTCTCCAGGACACGAAAGATGTCATCTGCTGTACTGTAGGTCATCAGCCGAAGATCTCTCATTATTTTCTCATCCAAACTGTCAAGAAGCTGGAACTTTTTGACTTCCTTTGACCCAGTGGGTTCTCCTTGCCTCTGAAGGGCCTCCCAGTCTCTTTTCCAGCAATGAAAGTCTCGCCTGATGCCAGTAAACTTGGGGAGGGAGGTTGGCTTCAGTCTAATGGCTGATGTTGGGTAGCAGATGGAAGCTGTACTCACAACTCTTTCGGCGTCTTCTTTAGCTTTTGCTTGAATAAACTCTGCTTTTCTTGACACCAACTGAAGAATGGACTGCTCAAGCTCTCATACACGCAGCTGGAAGTCTTTCTGCTCAACAGGAGGGGCCCAACACTTCCACTGTGTGTATAGCTCTTTTGCCCTCTTAACCAGACTTTCCATGTAATCGAACATGAAGTCAAAGGCCTCTTTATTTCCACTGGGTTCAAAGGAAATCACACTCTTTACATTCTCCTCTGCAGCTTTTACCACCATCATCAGTTCCTCCTCTCCATAGTTGGCCCAAAGTGTCTTTTGGATGAAGTCCTTCAGCTCATTCAGATTCATCTCACACTCACTTGCAGTTTTCCCAATATCGGCCTTTTGCTGTACACTCAACCCAGAAACTTCTTCAGGATCTGCATCCAGCTCTGCCTCTGCAAGGTACTGGGCCTCCACATCATCATTGGCTTCCATGACTTTGTTGGCCTCATCTATGAGCTTTTTGAAACTGTCTCTGAGCTCCTCCTCGGACATTATGGTGTGCATTCGGACAATGTTGTTGGCCAGCCGGGAAAATTGCCGCTTCGCAGCTGTCCTGTTGGCTTTAAGCTGCTCCAGTGACTTTGAGTCAGCCATCTTCTTTTCCGACAGGATTGAGTAAGGTGCTGTTCAGTGTGTTACCAGGCCTCTGAACTTCCAGGCCTGGCCAGTTGCTGTTCAGGGTACTCTGTTCCAGTCTCTACAGTGGTTTTTCACTGTCAAGTGGCCCTCACTCTTGTGAGGTTTGACCAGCAGTTTCCCCCACTTGAACGGGATGCTTGCTTCGGAAGATAGAACTGGAAATCACTCAGTGACCAAGACTCAGCTCTTCCTTTTTCTTTCCTTTGATTTTTTGTAAAGTCATCAAGGCCAAGCACAGCCGAGCACAGGCCAAGCACAGGTGAAAAACCTTTAAATACAACACAAATAAAGGGTCAAGGAGAATGTAACCCAAGAACCCATAATAAATCAACATAACCCAAAATCAAATACTCAGTTTTTAAATTACTAAAACCCAATCTTGAAACAAATAAAACATACTCACATCTAAAGCACCCCAAATACTAAACACATCTTAAAACACTGTTCAATAATGATTTTTAATCTTACAACTTTAACAGCTTTTAACTTTTAAACTCTTAAAATACACTCCATTTTAACTATACTTTTAAACCCACATGATTTTATAAATATATGACATTTTAACTTACATTTCAAACACACAATTTTTTAACACATCACATTTAACCTAAACTTAATCAAATTGCTTTTCAAATGCAGCTGCAAAGACATATTACAAATAGATACTCACCGGCTCCTTCTTCCTTGCTTGAAACAAGCTTTAGTCCTGCAGTCTTTTCCAAAGTCTCCAACCATTTCTCTCACACACTGCTTACTCTCCACTGCCCTGTGAGTAACTGCCTCCAAACTCTCTTAATCACCAGATCATTCCCACCTGGTACAATCAACCAACTGCTCTCAGGCTGGGAAGCACACCCAGATCTAAAGCACTCAGGCAGAGAGGGTGTGGCCTGCAGCTCAGCTCAACAATGGTCGACCTATTCCCACACGTTTTCAAAGAAATATAGCTGTATTATTCTATTTAAGGTTCCTTTTTACTCCTAAGTGAGATGTTAAGCTATAACAAGATTAATTTTAAATATTTATTTTCTGTCAGAAGTTGAACTTGACAAATGTAGCGTAGAACATTATACAACTGTATTTCAAATAATTATAAAACATAAAATAATTAGGAAGCTACAAGTGGCAGAAATGAGCTTTCTTTGTTAGGATTACTGGACTCACCCTTAGAGATAAGGTGAGGAGCTCAGTCATCCAGGAGAGGCTCAGAGTAGAACCGCTGCTCCTCCACATTGAAAGGAGCCAGTTGAGGTGGTATGGGCATCTGATCAAGATACCTCCTGGACGTCTCCCACTTGAGGTGTTTCAGGCACGTCCCCCTGGGAGGAGACCCCGGGGCAGACTCAGGACTCGCTGGAGAGACTACGCCTCCCAGCTGGTCTGGGAATACCTTGGTATCTTCTTTAAAGAGCTGGAGCAGGTGGCTGGGGAGAGGGAAGTCTGGGCTTCTCTGCTTGAACTGTTGCCTCCGTGACCCGCACCTCCAGAAAAGCGATAGAAGATGGATGGAGGGATAAAATAATTATAAAGTATAAATATTTTATAATATTCTGCTAATCAACTTATTAATAGATTCAAGATTCACAGGCTTTTTTTTTTATCATGCGCACAGTTAAGAAATGCAACATTTCCTGAGCAATGAAATTCTTACTCTGCTCTCCGAACGAATGTCAAGATAATAGGTACACAACATACTAATAAGGTAATACACCTAATACTAATGGATACTAATAACACACACTATACACATAGTTAGGCAATTAAGGCACCTTAGCACACCTTGATACTAAGTACTAATACTAATGAATACTAATAACACACATTAGGCAATTTGGACAGCTAAAGCAGTTAAAGCAGTTAAACTAGAGGAAACAAGAAGAATGAAATTTGAAAGTTCACTGGATGACTATAGTGGACAGTGGTATATTAATATCAGAGATGATATGAACCTGAGATGGCATAAGCCTATGTTCAGTGTGCAAATGAGTAGTGTGCAAATGAGCAGTATACAAATTACAAATTAGCACCAGTGTGAGAATTTCTCTGTAATGATAATACCAGTAGACTGTACATGATAATTAGCAGCAGAGATGATATGGACATCAAACAGGGTGAGACTATGCACACTGTACAAGTGAGCAATGTGCAAATTTAGCAACCGGTGTGTGAGTTCCTATTTGCAAAGCTGTTTTGGGAGGTTGTTATTTGTTGAGGAGTCTGATGGCAGTGGGAAAGGAGTTTTTTCAGTCTGGTTGTCCTGCATTTCACACTTCTGTACCTCCGGCCTGATGGCAGAAGTGTGAACATTCTGTGCTGGGGGTGGGTGGGGTCCCGGAGGATGGCGTCAGCTCTCCTTTGGACTCTGTAGTAGTAGATGCTCTGCAGGGAGGGGGGTGGAGTCCTGATGATCTTCTCTGCTGTCTTCACCACTCCATGCAGGCGTTTGCTGTCCAGGGCAGCAGTGCTGTCGTACCACGCAGTGATGCAGTTGGTCAGAATGCTCTCGATGATGCAGCTGTAGAAATTGTTGAGGATCCTGGGGGATGTGCCAAACTTCTTCAGCCTCCTCAGAAAGTACAGCCGCTGTTGAGCTCTCTTAACCAGCTCTGTGGTGTTGTGTGCCCACATAAGGTCCTCGCTGATGTGGATGCCCAAGTACTTAAAGCTGCTCACCCTCTCCACCTCAAGCTCCCAGATGAACAGCGGCCAATGGGGTGTCCTCCTCCTCTTCCTCATGTCCACTATCATCTCCTTTGTCTTGTCCGTGTTGAGGGTGAGGTTGTTGTCCTCACACCGTGACACCAGGCTGGCCACCTCGATCCCGCAGGATGCTTCAGCATCACCAGTGATGTGTCCTGTCACTGCTGTGTCATCCGCAAACTTTGGGATATTGTCCTTGTGGGAGGCA
Organism: Pholidichthys leucotaenia; assembly: GCA_020510985.1. NCBI lineage: Eukaryota > Metazoa > Chordata > Actinopteri > Cichliformes > Pholidichthyidae > Pholidichthys > Pholidichthys leucotaenia. The sequence goes on from CM035839.1 coordinate 94,913,559, forward strand.
ACACAGTCATGGGTGAAGAGGCTGTAGAGGATGGGGCTGAAAACACAATAGCTGAGTGAAGTACATGCCTAAAGCACTGCAGCCTTTATCCCACTGTCTGTAGTGATAAGATAAGATAAGATAAGCCTTTATTAGTCCCACAACGGGGAAATTCCAGGATTGCAACAGCACAGGGATAGCAACACTCAGAGCAACAATCAGAAGGCAAGAAAAAAAAACAAGCAAGCAAGAGCAGCTAATATACATATGTACATATTACTATAAAATATACAGTATATATACACACACACACACAGACACACAGTGCAGAGCATTGTAGCTGGATGGAATAAATATATGAATATATGAACACACAGTGCAGAGCATTGTAGCTAGATGGAATAAATATGTAAATATATAAACACCCACAGTACGGAGCATTGCAGCTAGGTGGAATAAATATGCAAGTATATAAACACACACAGTGCGGAGCAATGTAGCTAGATGGAATAATATGTAGATATATAAAAACACAGTGCGGAGCATTGTAGCTAGATGGAATAAATATATAGATATATAAATATAAACACACCCAGTGCTGAGCATTGTAGCTAGATGGAATAAATATGTAAATATATAAACACACACAGTGCAGAGCATTGTTGCTAGGTGGGATGAAACAGCATAACCGTCTATTTAGTTATCCTACATGGTATGATTATGTGCCCATACATATTCTCACCCTCCATAGCGACCGGTATGTTCCTAGTTGTATGCCGGAGAGGACCATTGTGTAAGTCTATTGCATCTTTTGCATTCAAAAAAACTATTAGTTTGTTACGTCTTTTTGCTATCTCTGCGAGCAGCCCTGCTTAGGTTGTACAGTCTGACAGCCGTTGGTAGGAAGGACCTACGAAACCTCTCGGTTGTGCACCTGAGATGATGTAGTCTGCTGCTAAATGAGCTCCTCAGTGCATCCAGTATGTCCTGCATAGGGTGGAACTCGGACTCCAGCAGAGATGACAGTTTAGCCACCGTCCTTCTCTCTCCTATCTCCTCCATCGGATCAAGGCGCTGCCCCAGGACAGAGCTAGCTTTCTTAATCAGTTTGTTCAGTCTCTTCCTATCGGCTGCAGTAATGCCACTGCCCCAGCAGAACACTCCAAAAGTGATGGCTGATGCCACCACCGTGTCATAGAATGACTTCAGCAGCGCCCCTTGTACACCAAAAGACCTGAGTCTCCTCAGCAGGAACAGCCTGCGCTGTCCCTTCTTGTAGAGTGCGTCAGTATTGTGTGACCAGTCTAGTTTATTGTTCAGATGAATACCCAGGTACTTATAGGATGTCACCATCTCGATGTCTGTTCCCTGTATATTTACTGGTGCTGTGAGGGGCTGCCCATGCCTGCGGCAGTCCACCACCAGCTCCTTAGTTTTCCTCGCGTTGATCTGGAGGCAGTTCCGATGGCACCAGTCCACAAAGTCCTGGATAAGCCCTCTGTACTCAGCTTCATCTCCGTTGGAGATAAGACCAACGATCGCAGAGTCATCAGAGAACTTCTGTAGATGGCAATGTGTTGTGTTGTGTGAGAAGTCCGCAGTATAAAGAGTGAACAGGAAGGGAGCCAGCACCGTTCCCTGGGGGGGCCCCCGTGCTACTGATGATCGTGTCGGAAACACAGTCCCGGGTTCTCACAAACTGAGGCCGGTTCGTGAGGTAGTCCAGGATCCATGATGACAGGTGCTGGTCCACCCCTGCACGCAGCAGCTTGTCCTTCAGGATCATCGGTTGGATGGTGTTGAAAGCACTGGAGAAGTCAAAGAACATGATCCTCACCACATTCCCGGGCTTCTCCAGGTGGAACAGAGAACGGTGAAGGAGGAAGATCACCGCATCCTCCACCCCAATGCCATGCTGGTAGGCGAACTGGAGTGGATCCATCGCTGGTTCCACCAGGGGGCGGAGGTGAGCAAGGAGCAGTCTCTCCAGGGTCTTCATCAAGTGGGACGTCAAGGCCACCAGTCTGTAGCTGTTCAGGTCTTTGGGGTGGGAAGTTTTTGGTACAGGTACCACACAAGATGTTTTCCACAGCTGTGGTACCCTCCCCAGCTTCAGGCTCAGGTTGAAGATGTACGTCACAATCCCACACAGCTGGCCTGCACAGGACTTGAGGAGCTCTGCGCTGATGCCGTCCGGTCCCGACGCCTTGCTCGCCTTGATCTTCCTCAGCTCCGTCCTCACCTGGGTCCTGGTCAGGGTCAGGATGGGGGGCTGTGTGTTGGGAGTGGGGGGGTGTTGGTGGAGTGGGAAGTGGGCAGCAGGACTTGATGTCTTTACAGGCAGCAGTGGTTGTTGTGCAGTCAGGGGGGAGGGCGGTTGGTCAAACCTACTGAAAAACAAATTCAGATTGTTCGCCCACTCCCTGCCCCCCGTGGCCTGGGGGGAGGTATTCTGGAGCCCAGAGATGGTTTTGAGGTTTCTCCAGACCCCGCTGATGTCGCTCTGTTGCAGCTTGTCCTCCATCTTCCTCCTGAAGCTGTCCTTGCCTTCTCTGATCTTTCTCCTCAGCTCCCTCTGTACGGACTTCAGCATCTCCTTATTCCCCAACCTGCAGATCCTCTTCTTCTCTCTCAGAAGTGTTTTAATCTCAGGGTTGATCCAGGGTTTGTTGTTTGAGCAACACCGTATGGTCTTGGTGGGAACGGATTTGTCCGCACAGAAGCTGAGGTAGCCCGTGAAGGTGTTAAAGTGCCTGTGATAGCCAGAGACTTCTACCATGTGAGAGGAGAGCTATCAGAGCTAGATGGCTTAGTCCTTAGAGGGAGACGTATTGTGGAGAGTGCAATAAACAAACCAGGCTTTCACAGCAGATGAACTTTATTCACTCACTTTTCTCAGACTCAGAAAAAGCAATGAACTCCTGCCACAGGGTCTTTCCTTTATATCACCACACTCATTCCCCCTGCTGCCTGAGGTCTTGCATAACAATACATTTACACATCACAACTTCTATTGTCCCCGCAGCTGCTTGTTCCTGCTGCTTGGGGTCTTACATCACAATACCTTCTCCCATCACAATTCCTATTGTCCCCAACTGTTTAATCCCCCATGCTCTTCCGGCAGAGGAGTTTACTGCCTCTCCTTTGCTTCCAGTCTGAGATGAATATCCCAGTGTGGGTTCCCCACACTGCCCCCCCCCCCCCCCCGAGTCTCAGACTGAGCGTTAACTCTCACGTCCTTTTGGATCAGCCTCCTCCCATATCTGCTGTAACAAAGGGTCTTTGGCTCCGTGGCACTGCTGTGCCGGTGGGGGGTTCCTGGGGGTGTGTCCGTCTGTGGGTGGACAATGGTGAGGGTGGGGGGACATTCAGCTTGCTCGTGTGGCTGCTCTGATGAATCGTTTACCTGAGGAGTCCTCAGTGGGGGTCTTCCACGCCAAGGACCTCAAGCCAACATCACTTGCTCGTCCGCCACCACAAAGGCGGGCTTAAGCCTGTCTATACAGATTTTTTCCTGGCGACCCCCCAAGTCTAACACAAAATGTTTGTCCCCTGGTTGCAGCACTCTAAATGGGCCATCGTAGGGTGGGCACAATGGGGGGCGGTGGGCATCGTGCCTGACAAACACGAACGCCGCGTTCTTCAAAGTTTTTGGCACAAAAGCGCGTGGAAAACAATGGTGGACCATGCCAGGTAGTGTGCCTGTGTCTGTGCTATGCTGTGAACGCGGGGACGGATGGTTGTTCGGTGCGGGGTTATCTGGTAAAAATTCCCCGGGGAGATGCAGCGGCTGAGAAAAAACCAGCTCCGCCGGGGAAGCCTCCAAATCTTCTTTTGGTGCTGAACGCAACCCTAACAGAACCCACGGCAACTGGACCACCCAATTTACATCCGTAAGCAAAGCCCTGAGTGCTGCTTTCAGGGACCTATGGAAACTAATACTAACTATTAATTATTAGATAAACTATTTATCATGGGCTGGGGGCTGTTGGAGCAGGCTCGCTACTTGCTGAGTCATGTGAGCATCCAGCGCTGCGACCATATAGTAATATCTGGTGTCATCTGCCATTATTCCCCGGAGCGCGAACTGGGCCTCGGTGTGGAGGAACCAAGACTTTGGGTCATGCAGCCAAAAGTCTGGTAGTTTGACCAAAACGGCGCACGCGTTGCTGGGGCTTCCCGTCCGGGCCGTCTCCGGGGTGCTTGCCGCGTTGCTGGGGCTTCCCGTCCGGGCCGTCTCTGGGGTGTTTGCCTCATGTTCCATTATTTGTCAAGGGTCACCAGTGTGGAGAGTGCAATAAACAGACCAGGCTTTCACAGCAGACAAACTTTATTCACTCTCTCACTTTTCTCAGACTCAGAAAAAGCAATGAACTCATGCCACAGGGTCTCTCCTTTATATCACCACACTCATTCCCCCTGCTGCCTGAGGTCTTGCATCACAATACATTTACACATCACAACTCCTATTGTCCCCGCAGCTGCTTGTTCCTGCTGCCTGGGGTCTTACATCACAATACCTTCTCCCATCAAAATTCCTATTGTCCCCAACTGTTTAATCCCCCACGCTCTTCCGGCAGAGGAATTTACTGCCTCTCCTTTGCTTCCAGTCTGAGATGAAAATCCCAGCGTGGGTTCCCCACATTATAGTCATTTCTACTGCTATGAGAGAGACTATGTTGGAGAGGATCCATGATGGACATCAAGGCCTAGTCAAAAGTAAAGAAAGGGCTAGACAGTCTATTTGGTGGCCCAAAATGTCAGAAGGTATTATGACCAAAGTGCAGCAGTGTGAGTTCTGCAGGGAAAACAGAAACACACAGAGGAAAGAGCCATTGCGATCAAATGAGCTTCCATCTAGGCCATGGCAGAAAATCGCCATAGACTTATGTGAGTTCAAAAAGCAGAACTACCTGGTAGTGTCGGACTATTATTCCAGGTATCTGGAGATTCTAAATCTACCAGCTACTACTAGCAGTCATGTAGTAACTAGACTTAAAGCTACCTTCACATGCTACGGCATCCCCGAATTGTTAGTGAGCGACAGCGGACCTCAGCTAGCTTCAGAGGAAATGCAGAAGTTTAGCTGGGAGTATGACTTTATTCATGTGACGTCCAGTCTACATTACCCTCAAAGTAATGGGCATGCAGAGAGGGCTGTTCAGATAGCCAAAAGCATACTGAAACAGGAAGATCCCCTCCTAGCCCTGATGACCTAAAGAACTACGTCAAGTTCTTCAACTGGGATAAGCCCAGCAGAGCTCCTGATGGGAAGAAAAAGTAGAACAACACTACCCACCTTGCCGTCTAACCTAGAACCTAAATGGCCTGACAAGGACAAAGTAAAATGGGCAGATGTTTCCGCTAAAGAGAGACAAGCCTACTACTACAATAACAGAAATGGAGTGAGGCTTGTACCACCACTGAGCCCAGGAGACTCTGTGCTCATGAAGCTGGATGGACAAAAACAGTGGACTACACCAACCATTGACCACAGTCACAGCTCCACTCCCAGGTCGTATGTAGTGGAGACAGCCCATGGTGAACAATACAGAAGGAATAGGCGCCATCTGTTGGCCGCGCCTAAAGTCCCAGATCCTGTCAGCAAGGGTCCAGACCCAGTTTTACCCATGGAGAATAGACACTGTGGTAACTCAAGCTAAAGAAACACCAGCTGACCACACACAAGCAACTGTTACATGGTCTGGTAGAGCGTGTAAAAGAGTTGTTAAATTGGATTTGTAAAACCATGTTGTAAGTCACTCTAAGAAGTAAGGGAAAATGAATACATTTGTGGGGAGACTTGAATAACGAAACCGAATTGTCTTTCATTCCAGTTTATTCAAGTAATCATTCCACTATCTGCTCTCATTCCTGAGCAGCGAACAAAGAGAGTGAACACACCAAAGTTCTCTCATTTAAACATTCTGACATCAAACCATTTCCCTCGCGGGGGAAATCACACATCTCTCTCAAAATCTCTTTATTCACATTCATTAGCCTTTTATTTACATAACTCCCCCTTCTCTCCTCTCGAGCCTCAGTGGTCAGGAAGTCTTCTGTCCCCTGTCCTCCGCAGGGGGTCCAGGCTCTGTGGCTCCGCACCGCAGGGGGCTGGCTCTCCTTCATCGTGGTTAAATCACATATGCAGTGTCCAACATATACATGTCTCACAACACAGCCATATAACCCCCCCCCCCCAAACGATGAAGAACAGAACTAATTCCTAAAATTAAATAGCACCTTACTCACTACTGAATAATCAACACCAACATTCAGTCTGTGCGCCGCTTGGGCTTCAGCCGTCTGCCGAATCTGCTGTGCGTTGGCCCCGCCTTGCCTGCGGTGCGTTTCTGCTTCGGGTCTGTTGACTGAGGAAGAGAGTGATTAATTGCCCCCTGCGGGGGCCTGCCTCGTCGAGGCGCCACTGCGACCGGTACAGACACGTCCTTCATGACAAAAGCAGGTTTTAGTCTGTCAATACTGACTGTCTCTTTTCTGTCTCCAAAATCTAGCACAAATTGCTTATCACCTGCCTCCAGCACTCGAAATGGCCCTTCGTAAGGTGGTTTGAGCGTTGCTTTTAGGGCTTCGCGCCTGACAAAAACGAAATCGGCATTTTTCAAAGCCTTGGGGACGAAAACTCGTGGAAAAGCGTGATGAACCGGACCCGGGAGCGTGTCTGCCCCCGTGCCGACTAACGGTCCCAGAGCCGAGAGAGGTGGGGGCTCTGGGGGCTCTGGTAAAAACTCGCCCGGCAGCCTCAGAGTTTGTGCGAATACCAGCTCCGCTGGGGAGGCGTCTAAGTCCTCTTTAGGCGCAGAACGCAACCCTAATAAAACCCATGGAAGTTTATTCACCCAATCTGCATCCGTGAGCGACGCTCTGAGTGCTGCCTTCAAAGACCTATGAAAACACTCGCATAAACCATTGGCCTGAGGGTGGTAAGCCGTAGTGCGGTGAATTCTGGCTCCTAAGCCGTTGGCCATCGCTGACCACAGCTCAGAGATGAATTGCGGTCCTCTATCGGACGTAATGTCCGACGGAACCCCGAAGCGCGCCACCCAAGCCGTTAAAAAAACGCGAGCCACCTCCGCGGCCGTGGTCGTCGCAAGTGGGACCACTTCTGGCCAACGTGTGGTGCGGTCCACCATTGTCAAAAGATACGTGAACCCCTGTGATGCCGGTAGGGGGCCCACAAGGTCGACGTGCACATGGTCGAACCTTCTGGCCGGAATGCGGAACGGTTCTAACGGGGCTCTTGTGTGCCTGTGAATTTTGGCCCATTGACAGGAAATGCAGGTTTTTGCCCATTCCTTCACGTGCTTGCGCAGGCACGGCCAAACAAACTTTTCCGCCACTAGTTTAACCGACGCGCGCACCCCCGGGTGCGCCAGTGAGTGGACCGAGTCAAAAACACGGCGGCGCCACGTGGCCGGAACCACCGGACGCGGGCGCCCCGTCGACATGTCGCAGATCAGGGGGGGCATACCGGTTTGTAAACACTTGCTCTCCAGCCTCAACCCTGTTGGTCCAGACTGGAGCGCGCGCACGTCTGCGTCCGCCCCCTGGTCCGCTGCCATGGCTGCGTAATCTATACCCACGTGCACCGGGGCTGCGCGCGCCACTGTGCCGCTCTCCTGCGGCGCGGTCACGGTGGCCCGTTCTGCCTCTGCGCATGTTGGGGTCGTGAACGCGCGTGAGAGACAATCCGCGACTACATTGAATTTGCCCGCGACGTGCCTAATGTCAGTGGTAAATTCCGAGATTGCGGCCAGCTGCCTCTGCTGCCTGCCGGACCACGGGTCTGAAATTTTGGCCATGGCGTATGTGAGCGGCTTGTGGTCCACATAAGCGGTGAAGCACCGTCCTTCCAGCCAGAACTGGAAATGACGAATAGCCAAATGCAGCGCCAACAGTTCTCTGTCAAACGCGCTGTATTTTCGTTCAGCCGCGCTTAAAGATTTGCTAAAGAAAGCCAAAGGCTGCCAAACTCCGGCTACCTGTTGCTCAATAACGGCCCCTATGGCTAAATCTGAAGCGTCTGTCGTCAGCGCGATACGTGCTGCAGGGTCTGGGTGGGCCAGGAGCGCAGCGTCAGCCAAGGCTTTTTTAACCTCTGTGAACGCGCGCTCCCGCTCCGGGGACCATTCGACCGCCTGGGTCGGTTTTTGTTTTTTGAGCGCGGCATATAACGGTTGCATGATTTGAGCTGCGTGGGGCAGGAATCGGTTATAAAAATTCACCATCCCCAAGAATTCCTGTAGTGATTTGACCGTTTGTGGACGGGGAAAATCCGCTACCGCGCGTACTTTCTCTGGTAACGGAACCGCTCCCTCCGGGGAGACGCGGTGACCCAAAAAATCGATCCGCTCGACGCCGAACTGGCACTTGGCTGGGTTAACTATTAAGCCGTGCTCTCCCAGCCTCCTAAAAACTGCTGTGAGGTGCGTTTCGTGTTCGTCCTCTGAAGTACTCGCGACCAAAATGTCGTCGAGGTACACAAACACGAAAGGGAGATCGCGTAACACGGCATCCATCATCCGCTGAAATGTTTGCGCCGCCCCTTTGAGACCAAACGGCATGCGTAAAAATTCGAAAAGTCCGAACGGGGTTATTACCGCTGTTTTAGGAATGTCCTCCGGTTGGACCGGGACTTGGTGATAGCCGCGAACTAGATCAATCTTTGAAAAAATGCGCGCCCCCGCCAGGTGCACCGAAAAATCCTGAATGTGCGGGATGGGATAACGATCGTGCGCCGTAGCGTTGTTTAGCCTGCGGTAATCCCCGCACGGTCTCCAGGAGCCATCGGCTTTCGGTACCATGTGCAGCGGCGAAGCCCACGGGCTCTTCGACCTACGAACGATGCCCAGCCTCTCCAGGCTGGCGAACTCCTCGCGCGCAATGGCGAGCTTAACTGCATCCAAGCGCCGAGCTTTTGCAAACACGGGAGGACCAGAAGTGGGGATAAAGTGTTTCACCCCGTGCTTCGCGACCGTCGCTGAAAAAGTGGGCACAGTGAGCGCTGGAAATTGGGTGAGGAGTGTGTGAAACTTACCCCCTGCTGTAGCGACGTGGGTCTGTACTGGTGGCGGGGACACTCGAGCTGAACAGGGGAGAGAGTAAAAAGAGAGTGCATTTACCAGCCGTCTATTAGCAAGATCAACTAACAGATTGTGTGAACACAAAAAATCCGCGCCCAACATGTTGAAACTCACCGCCGCTATTACAAAAGTCCATTCATATGTGCGGCCATGTAAGCACAAAGGCAAGGTCCTTCTCCCGTAGGTGTTGATGTTCGAGCCATTTGCCGCTGTAGCTCCGCTACCGTGGGGTCCAGCCACCCGGTCCGCGTATGTTGGGGTGATGAAGCTCACTTGTGCTCCGGTGTCGATGAGGAACTCTCGTCCGGAGCGCGCATCCGTGATGTAGAGCAGCTTGTTGCGTTCTCCGAGGGTCGAAGCTGCTAGCGACCCCCGGTCTTGCCGTTTCCCGAACTCCTGAAGATGCAGGGCGGCACACACCTGCGTGCCTTCTCTGCGAACCTCCGATGGTAAAAGCAGAGATCTTCTCCTCCGCTGTGTCGTGCCCGTGCCTCTGCCGCCGGGCTATTGGCTCCCCCTCGTCGCGGCCGTGTTGCCGCCGTCGTCGGCCAGTCTGGTTCTGCCGCCTCTGGCTCCCCGCTGTCTCGGGTCGCTGCTGTGGTTGCTTGCCCGCCACAGGCGTCCAGGATCCCATCTGCCTCCTGGGCCAGCTCCCGGAACTCCTCCAGGGTGTGACACTTTTTGCCGGCCAGCGTGCTTCTCGCATGCGCCGGGAGGTTGGAGAGGAAGATGAACTGAAAAATGAAATCATCGTTGTCCAACCCTCTCAGCTGTATCATCTCCTCCATCAGGGCGCTCGGCCTGTGTCCACCTTGGTCTAGCAAAGACAGGATCCTCCTCGCCCTCACTTCAGCCGAGGGGGTGAAAAACTTGATGAGGGTGGATTTCAGCTTGCCGTACCTGTCGGTCGCGGGTGGCTGCTCCACCAAGCTTTGCACGCACCGAGCTGTGCTGTTGTCCAGTTTAGCGATGACATGGTGGAACTTAGTGTCATCCACCGTTACTCCTGCGAGCGCGAACTGCGACTCTGCTTGCAGAAACCACGACCGTGGGTTATCCTGCCAGAAATCAGGCAGCTTAACGGCCACTGCGCTCGCCAGCTCTGAGCGCTGAGAGTCCGGGACCCTGAGAATTTCTTCGTTCATTCTCAACGTCGTCAGTCACCAATGTGGGGAGACTTGAATAACGAAACCGAATTGTCTTTCATTCCAGTTTATTCAAGTAATCATTCCACTATCTGCTCTCATTCCTGAGCAGCGAACAAAGAGAGTGAACACACCAAAGTTCTCTCATTTAAACATTCTGACATCAAACCATTTCCCTCGCGGGGGAAATCACACATCTCTCTCAAAATCTCTTTATTCACATTCATTAGCCTTTTATTTACATAACTCCCCCTTCTCTCCTCTCGAGCCTCAGTGGTCAGGAAGTCTTCTGTCCCCTGTCCTCCGCAGGGGGTCCAGGCTCTGTGGCTCCGCACCGCAGGGGGCTGGCTCTCCTTCATCGTGGTTAAATCACATATGCAGTGTCCAACATATACATGTCTCACAACACAGCCATAACATTGTTGAATAATGGCACATAGAGGTGTGTGTATATATATATTTTATAGTAATATGTACATATGTATATTAGCTGCTCTTGCTTGCTTGTTTTTTTTTTTCTTGCCTTCTGATTGTTGCTCTGAGTGTTGCTATCCCTGTGCTGTTGCAATCCTGGAATTTCCCCGTTGTGGGACTAATAAAGGCTTATCTTATCTTATCTTATCATTAATGCTCCACAAAAGGGATGATAAAGAGACATTTTTGTCGGGGGGAGTATGTGAATTGTCCCGCTATTAGACCAGATAAATGCTAAAGAATATTACTGTTTGGAGTTTAAAGCACTGAGTTCATGTATAGGAATAATAATCAGCTGTGGTAAGCAAAGTGTCATCCATTCTCGTGTTTGCGTGGGTTTACTCCGGGATTTCTCCGGTTTCCTCCCACATGCCAAAAACATGCAGGTTAGGGAGTTAAGGGGCGCTTGCGCACGCAGCGACCGGCAGCTGGTGGTTTGTCACCAGTCTGCAAAACAAATCTACTTACGGGTACAAAATAAGTAAAAAAAAAAAAAAAAAAAAAAAAAAATTCTGATAAAGTTCAGTATAAGTGGTCATTACCTCATAAAAGGGGGAGATGTAATGTATGGAGGTTATCACAGTGTGATGTATCCCAACAGGGGAGCGTGCACGTAAAATGCGGATGACGTATGCGGGTTGGCTCTGGAGGAGTGGAGGCACTGGCTGGAGGGAGCAGTTCATCCCATCGTTGTGTGGACCGACCATAAAAATTTAGAGTATCTTCGGTCGGCCCTCAGATTAAATGCCAGGCAGGCCCACTGGACCCTATTCTTTATCAGATTTAATCTTACCATCACCTACAGACAGGCCTGGCTCCCGCAATATCAAACCAGACGCTCTCTCCTGCCAGTTCACCCCTGACCACTCAGCCCCCTCATCCCTCCCCCAACCTATTGTGCCCTCCTCCTGTATCCTAGGTGCTCTTACCTGGGAGATCAAGCAGAGTGTTCGGCAGGCCCAGTCTACTGAGCCCAAACCCAAGGGGGGACCCGATGATCGGATGTTTGTCCCGGCCGGGCTCCACAGCAACGTCATCCGGTGGGGTCACACGAGTCACTTTGTCTGCCACCCAGGGGTTTCCCGGAGCATCAACCTAATCCAACGGGTGTTCTGGTGGCCCACACTGCGGACGGACGTCCAGGACTGTGTCAAGGCTTTTCAGGTGTGCAGCGGATTTATGGGTTTATAGGTATATTAATATTGGCACGAGTATTAATGTAAATATGAAATTGAGTAGGAATAAAGATTTATTTTCATTACACTCAGAGCCTCGTAGGGCACCAGTCCAGATAATGGATGATTTTATTGACAGTTCTTTATTTGTACCAATTATGAATCAGTCTAAAAAAAAAAAACCCTTGTGAGTTCTTGACTCCTGATAATCAAGAAGATGGACATAAAATCAAACAATAACTCCCATATGTCTTTCAATAGTTTAATAAGAAATGTCAGAATAGGTTAACATATATGGATAACTTTAAAACAGAGAATTCAACATGTATTATGGGCATTATAGACTATTATTGAGTTACTTATGAATCAAGTATTTGTGGAACCAAATAAAACACAGTTTGTCAGTATAATGAAAAAAAAAAGAAATTGATTAAATTTTATGAACAAAATGATGGTTAACTTGTCATGGCGGCCTCTGGGCCGTCATTAGCATCATTAACTCCAGCTGCGCACAGATCCACAGGGGTTAATCAGCAGCTGTTAAAAGCCAGTGTTGCTGACAGCCCGGCACGGAGTCGTCTGTCCTCCTCGTCTGAGAAAGAACCAGAACTCCGTTCTCTGGCCTCGTCAAGGTATTCTCTTGTCTCGTCAGAGTCTGTCTCGTCAAGAAATGTTTTGTCAAAAACTGCCTCGTCAGAAACTGTCTCATCAGAAGCTGTCTCGTCAGAAGCTGTCTCGTCAGAAGCTGTCTCGTCAGGAATTGTCTTGTCAAGAACTGCCTCGTCAGAGACTGTCTCGTCAGAAGCTGTCTCGTCAGAAGCCGTCTTGTCGGAAGCTGTCTCGTCTGAAGCTGTCTCGTCAGAATCTTCTCTGGCCTCGTCTAGAACGTCTCTCGCCTCGTCAAGGACATCACTTCAAAGTCAAGCACGTAAGAGAGCTGTTTGCTACTCTACTCCTAACCTCTACCCCTGTGCACAGGTGGACTCCCTTGGCGGCGGACCTGCGTCCCCAGCTGACGGGGTTACGCCAACTCGCTCACGTAGCGGCTCGCTACCACCACGACTACCGGTACGTCTGGCTCCACAAATTCCTGAATTATTACTGTATCAGTTACAGGAGTACTGGCCACCGTTACCGGTGGAGTTTGTGTCATCGTCATCTGTTGTGTCCTCGTCACCACGCTCTGTGGAATCACTCACCTCGTCGTCGTCTGTATTGTCATGGTCACCACGCTCTGTGGAATCACCCGCCTTGTCATCGTCTGGATTATCATCGTCACCACGTTCTGTGGAATCACTCGTCTTGTCATCAGCTGGTTTGTCATCGCCCCGGTCTGTGGTGTCACAGCCGGAGTCACTGGAAGACCTGTCCTCGTCTCAGTCACAGGTGGAAGCCCCAGCTCGTTACCGGACGCCTTCACCTCCACGTTGCACGGCCGCTGGTTCTCAGCAGGACGTAACCTGCACTTCTCCCAAGTAAGCCTCACTACTGATAGCTTGTCATTAGCGTGGGACAAAAGTAATGGTCTGTGCTTATATGTTCCAGGGTTGCCGGGTCTCCGTCCAGAGTGCTCAGTTCCAGTGACCAGGATACTATCCACACGCTCACGCTTGCACTACACACACTTTCACTCTAATAAAGATTATTGTTCACTAATTTGCCCGTGTCAGTGTCTGTCTCCTGGGTCCCGAAACATGTCATAACTATTTATAAAAATGGAAAATATGCGTTACTCTGAAAAAGAACATAAATTAATGAAAGGACAACATGCATTTTGAAATTCTGATGAAGGTTTGCATGAAATTAAGCTTGAAGAACTTATACCAGGAATATTCTGAAGAATTAAGGTTAAATTAAACAACAGACCATCAGCCAGAGAGTCAGATCACATCCCTGGTGGTAGCAGGGCCCCCACATGCCAACCTCCATTCAGCTGGATGTCCGTGGATTCTATTGATGGAGAGGCTGATGGACAGATTCTCCCACAAGGCTGTGCTCCCGAGATCGCAATCGGGCTTGTCTCCAGTAAGCTGGGTGAGGCCTTCACTTATGCACTGAAGAAGAATTAGTTTATTGTGGAAAGTCTCATCAGAAATCCAAAATGGAGGCAAAACACATTACAAATTCATTTCTTCCTTTCATTTCATTTCTGGTGGTTTAAATGAGTTGGTTTAAGCTTAGAAAAAATCAAACAAAATCTTCTTGCACGGTGATTTAAAGGAAAGGATTAGAATAAGTTAAAAAAAAAGTGAACTTTACAGAAAAGAAAAAGAATTTTTCACATAGCATCACAGACTCTGGGCCTTACTTGGAAGAGAGAAAAAAAAATGGAAGAGCAGAAGAGGCTTCTTACAGCTTGACCAACACCCCAAAACTAAAAACAAAGGGAAAAATAAAAAGCCAGTTTTTCTCGGGTGTGGCAGGATGGTTCTAAACTTCATGAAACCTGAGCTGAACCAATTACATTTGAGTTTCGTTCAACAAAAGTCATAAACTCGACCTAAAAAGGAAAATGCAATAAAGCCTGGAGTTCTATTGGTCAGTTAAAGTCTCTGAGGAGGGGGTCCCAAAGAGCAGAGAGACAGACATTTGATATGAGAAGTAAGACCCTCCTTAAAGCATGTGAGCTGAATAAAGCATAAATTCCCTCAAACTTTAGTGACTAAGATATTCTACTCAAGAATAAGGGAACACGTCTCTGCATTGTAACTGTAATTAATTTGTAATAGTGACCATGCAAGAATTAATTTCTTCCTGAAAATAAAGCAATACATATCAACTCATATCAATAAAAACATTTGAAACCACATTGTCCGTCCCCAGAGTTCAATCAAGTCTTCAGTAGTGGATTCTGTCTTGACCGAAAAAAATATGAATTAATTTATTTTTCCATAATGCATAAAATCCACTGCAAAGAGAAAAATTAAATATTCCTGATTCATCCACCAGATGGCACTGTGAAACTGTCTGGTTGTTTACTGGAGAATCTTGATTCCCCACACATCTGGATCATGTCACCCATAAATCTGTCAATTTGAAACATTCCTTTGCCAAAGAGCAGAAAAGAGAGTTATGACTAAGTCCTGGAGAAGGGATTAACTTCCACTTTATGGCCGATGGATAGTGTTACAACTCTGGTCCCTGGTATGATAGAAGCAGTTCATGACCAGACTTTTGAGTTGAAACAATTTTTCTTCAGCAGAGAATTATTTTATAGATTGGAACTCAAGGTCACGCTACAAGTGTGTGCCAGAAACAAATCTAACTCTTCCCCTCCCGCCGGGCTGCTTCATCCCCTCACGGTTCCCAACCGCCCTTGGTCACACGTGGCACTGGACTTTGTCACTGGACTTCCCCCCCTCGCAGGATAATACAGTCATCCTCACCATTGTTGACCGTTTTTCTAAGGCCATCCATTTGGTGCCCCTCCCCAAGCTGCCTTCCACCTCAGAGACTGCCAGTCTGTTCACTATCCACGTCATCCGCCTTCACGGCATTCCCCTGGACATTGTGTCTGACCGGGGCCCACAATTTACCTCCCAAGTATGAAAGTCCTTTTGTCATTCCCTGGGCACCACGGTCATCCTTTCATCTAGATACCACCCACAGAGCAACGGGCAGTCTGAGCGCACCAACCAATCCCTGGAGGCCGCCCTCAGATGTGTGGCATCCTGCAACCCTTCGACTTGGAGCACTCATCTGACCTGAGTGGAGTATGCTCACAACTCAACAGTCTCCTCGGTTACCAGACTAACGCCTTTCGAGGCATCTATGGGGTGTCCCCCCCCACCCTCCCCGTTACCCATGGCGGAGAGAGAGGTCGCCGTGCCATCTGTAGGGGCCCACGCTTGCCGTTGCCATCGTCTTTGGAGGGCCACCCGGGCTATTATTATTATGATTATGACCCGAGCCACTGACAACTCATCATTATTGTTTGCAATAGTTTTTGCATTTATTTTTATGTCAGTTTATTCATTAATTTATCTGTATATAATGTGCCAGCTCCTGTCATCCATTATTATTAAGTTTTTAATTTTGTTTCATTTTAATTCTGTTAGCTGTTATCTAAAAATCCTCAAGTATTATGTAATGAAATGATGTGGCTCAGAGTCAGCTATTTGACAGCCAACAAAAACTCTATTTCTTTTTACTAGTTTGCTATATTCTATTTAATCTTTTTATTCATTAATTATATTATTTTTTCTCAGTTATTTTCTTTACTTATTGTTATTTGTATGTCAAAATTCCTCATTAACTCTCCCTGTTACTTGACTGAGAAAAAGGAGGCTTCTAGTTCAATTATCAGTCTTGAATTACGCATTCTTTTGTTATCTAATCTGTTATTTGTTGAAAATTTTCAATTTTTCCCAATCTGTGTTTGTTCACTTGGTCTTTTAAGTGATATGCGTCTTTTAACTTATAACTTTTTTTCTCTTACCTCTGCTATGTGCCTGCACTTTAAACAACACCCTCACTCCTCAGCCTCTTTCTCTACTAGAGATTTTTCTTCACTTGTGTGTGTGTGGGGGGGAGGGGTGTTCCTGCACACACTTCTTCTACCTCCCTTTTTCTTATCTTTGGCCAGTAAATTCTTCTAACGCATGCTATTAATCTGCCACTGTTCTTTATAGCAGATTTCTGTGTACACAACTTCGCTCCTCCATCAGACACGCGTTTTTCTCCCTGATCCTGCATTTCCTACACCCACTGCTGAAACTTTCTGACTTCCTTTTTTTCTGTCTCCCTCGTCTGTCTGTCTCTCAAACACCTTTTCTGTCCATTCACATATTTCCTTCACAGTAAAAAAAAAAATGGTTTTGATGCTGCCACATTAGTCAAATGATCTGCACAAACTATGGGAAGCAAAAATTAATGGATATCTACAGCCCTGCGGTCCAAGCTCCAGATTTTGACCCCTTTCTAGAATTCCAGTGTGTCCAGGCTTCTACTTGGATCGTACTGAAACAAGCGGGACAGGTGCGACTTGGAATGCTAAGGGAAATCGAGATCCTTTCCTTCTTATAGACCAAACAATATTTACATTCCCTGGGCTTTCGCCTTTATTTTCAACCTACAATACAAATTCCTTTTTTCCAGACAGTCAGAAGTCAGAATTTGAGATCAGAGATAAACCCTTCACTCTACAGCATTCTTCATGTCTTAAATTGGGATAAAAGAGGTAAATCACCTACACAATCCCTGCAAGACTTACAGAATCAACACAGTGTCAACATGCATAATATCTGCAGAGTTTGTTGTGTATTCGTCCCTGCCACTTATTTCAAATACCTTTAACCGGTTTAACTCTATATAGAGGCTATTTACCTTGGCATGCATCCAGTACCAAAACCAGTGATAGTGTATTATAGAGATTAGTCCAACTAATTTTAACAAACTGGCAACACAATCCACTCACACTTTGTTATTGCTTAAGTTTTTTGTGTTGTGTCTTATACCATTAACATATAAAAGTCTTATTTTAAATCAAAACTTCCTATGTATCTTTGGTAACATATGAAAGTCCTGTTTTACATCAAAACTTCCTATGTATCTTTAAAAAGCGGCTCATTGATCTGATCCTAACATATGAGTGATTATGAAACTCTCTGCATGTTCTCAGCTTTTATCAAAAAATGACATTAATTTCTTAATTTCTGTTAAAATTATAATTATGACAAAAAGGTTTACTTTGATGAATATTACAGACAATCCTTCAGAAATTTAAAAGAGGTTCTCTGCTTACCTTTATGAAATTGGGCACCTTGAATTGTCTGTAATAGGCAGGCAAAAACTTTCCATCTGGCCACCTCCGAGTCCGTCAGTGGAATTGGCCAACTGACCAATCATGTTGGCAGTCACCAAATTTGGTGTAAAATGTGTTCAAATTGGACAGTTCACAAAAACCATTTAGAAAGATAAAGAATCACATGAGATGAACTATTCCTCACTTATCTTTTATTGAAGCATGCAAAGCGTTAACACAGCCATGGGTCCTATGCAGCTCAACCTGGTGAAGGACCCCAAAAAAGAGTTACAAGGGTACATATAGTCTTCTGGCCACTGGGAGTTCCCAGTGACCTCCCACAATGGCTACCTCCTGCTGAAGCCTTCTGTTGAACTGGTCAAAACCAGTTTCTTCATCAGATGCTCCTACTTCCTGGAGTGGCTGGCCGGGTGTTGGCAGATGTTTCCTGTTGTTGTCCTCCACTGTCTCCTTTCACTTCCTTCGCAACTCCATGATCAACCCCATGATCCAAAGATATTTTTCTATATGTAAGCAAAAAGCAGTTACTTCATTGCAGAGCAGTTGAGGGTGTGTGCAGCTAAAACCACTTCATGTTATGTAGGCAGGTGTGCAGTGCAAAGACTTCGTGCAGCAATAAGCACATTGTGTGATAATATTAATACCCCAACTTATCTAAACATTTCTATCACAGGGGGAAAATACATGTTCGCTCTCTCTCTCTCTCTCACACACACACACACACACACACACACACACACACAATAGGACAACCCAGCTGCAACTATTGGGGTTGCTTAGCAACCTCCTGTTGGCTTGTCAGTAGCAAAGTTATAATGACAGTCCTATACATGCATGTGCTCGAACATTTGCATTCATTCTCTTTCACAGACTGCCTCTTTCAACCGTTCCAAAGGTGAGGGAAATTGCTCGTTCTGTAGAATGGCAGGGAGCAATCATACTGAGGTTCCATAGTTTAAGAGTCAAACCTCAGTCAGCATGGAACCGCCACTACAAAGAAAGTATGCCCTTAGTGTGCACACTGTGCACTTTTGAGTGCACTGATGCTTTTATTAATCATTGTTTGTTAATTGTTGCATTTTAACCTGTTTTATACATTGCACTTGTAACATCAACCTGCCGTGTGATTACAGATGAAAATTAGCCTGTAAGATTAAATCTGGCATATTTACATGAAATACCTAATGGTGCTCATGTTTATTAATATGCACTGTCCCAGTTTAAATAAAAAAAAATAAATAAATAAAATTCAAATCAGCACCAAAAACTAACTGTTCGTTCCTTGGTCCATTTCCTAACTTCCCTGAAATTTTCACTGAAATCCATTCACTATTTGAGTAATGTTGCTAACTGACAAACCTCCTAGGTTTTTAATAATTAAAAGTTATTATAGCAAGAGGAGTCTATAAATGCTATTTTTTATACAGCATTTATCACATATGAGCAGAGTTACTTTTGGGAAAGTAAATCTGTTTGGCACAATAAGGCAAGCAGATACCTCTCCGTCCTGTCAAGCTGCTGGACAGGACGGGTTAAAACAAACAAACAAACAAAAAATGCCTAATGTATAGCAGACCTTAGCAGACCTTAGGTCCAGACTCATCAACAATAATCACAATAACCCCAAAAAACTCTTTTTCAATAATTGATCAGTTAATAAACCCATTTTTAATATGTCTAGCAGGATGTCTACAGACTTCAAATGTAAGGAAATTGCAGCTCACTTCAGCAGTAAAATAAAAACTATAAGGTCAACTATTAGTCCATTACAACCTACTGCTTTTAATACAGCTGAACCTTTGTTTTTATGTGGGGAAACACTGGACAGTTTTGACCTGGTTAATGCTAAAGTGCTGGAGAAAGTTATTTCCCAAAGAAAACCAGCAACCTGCCTTTTTGTCATAGTTTGCCAAGCTGGCAGGAAGAAGACCCAAATGCTGGAGCTGTGAGTTTACAAAGATTAATAATAACAAAAAATAAAACTGAGAGAAAAACTTACAAAGAAGGCGATGGGGAGAGACGAACAGCACGGAGGCTGAGATGTGGAACGCACGTCAGGTAAATAAGGTAAATAGCATGGAACACACCGCCTTCCAGGACTCTGGCGACTCTGCTGCGGCAGCTCAAGCAGCAGGCATGATGGCGGGTGAAGACGACGGAACCTCAGACGTGGCGGCTGACGCTGGTGGAGCTCCAGGCAAGGTGGCTGACGCTGGCAGAACCTCAGATGAAGCGACAGGAGCTGGCAGAACCCCAGACATGGCGGCTGACGTTGGTGGAACTCCAAACATGATGGCCGACGCTGGCAGAAATCTAGGCGTGATGGCTGACGTTGGCGGAACCCTAGCCATGTACAACAGAGCCAGGGAACGTCTCACCGATGGCATCAGGTCCCACGATGCCTAAACCAGGGGACACTCTCTTATTGGCACAGATTTCGGGATACAAGGGGCGCTCCTCTACCATCCAGGATGTGGCTGCAGGACCAGAACAGGGATCTCCAGAACAGCAGGCCCCTCCGTCATCTGTCAGCTCCCTCCCAGGACCAGTGGACACACAGAAAAAACAGAGGGGGACACAAGGGATGCAGATGAGGATGGAGGAATGGATACAGCAGCAGGAGGTGAAGACTCAGCCAAAGTGGATGGCTGCTGCTGAGCCCCCCCCCCCCCAACACACACACACACCAGGAATAAGGCAAGACAATTCACTAATAGGCATTAGAGAATGAAAATGTTCTTGCCTTAATTCCCGAGGAGTCACATCTGCTGCTGCTGAAGGCCCAGATGACTCCCTCTCCATGGCTGCAGCGGACATGGGCACCAATGTGGACAGTGGAGGAGCCACCACTGCAGACCTGAGCACGGCCAGATTCTCAGCAGCGGGCGATGACGCTGTGGAGATGAGGGGGACAGCAGCAGAAGATAGAGAGGACGAAGCTGATGGGACAGCTGATGAATGAGGATTCTGATGTGAGGAGGCTGCTGCTGCGGTTCTCTGAAGCAGCAAGGGAGGAGCTGCTGGGGAGGCAGAGGAGTTCCTCAGGCGGGATGCAGTTGGGTGGTGGCGAGAGGCTGAAGGTGTCTGCACCAGGGGATGCTCTGTTGTCGGCACAGGTACAGATAGGGAAGAGGTTTCCCCCAGCCCACGAAGCATGGGTTGGGAATTGGCCACTGAGATGAGGAGACCCATGAGTTCTGGACAGCCCCACAAGCTAGGGCAGGCCTCCAATACCTGTGCTGCGCCATCCAAACAACTCCAGGCCACTTCGGGAGTGTGGGAAACATGAGCCTCTGAGATGATACTCTCCAATACCCCGGCAGCCCAACACTCCAACTCATTCAGTCCCAGCAATTTATAGTCTGTGGTGGCTGCCATCCCAGCAACAAATGGGATGGCAGAAAAGAAAAATAAGACGTGGAACTCACGTCTGGACATTGAGATAAGGACGATGCCATGAACTGCTGTGCAGCGGCCCTTAACCAGGATAAAGGGAAATGAATACAAATGATAACAGATATGGGTTACAGGAACAAGGATAGTCAAACCAACAACTGACAGCTGTGACAGCCCGTGAACTTGAGCTACAGAGGATATAAACACATGCTGTCAAAGTAAAAGCACAGACCAGGATGAATGAAAATCAAGATAAGGAACAAAGAATGATGATAACCTACCAAGGTGAAGACAAGATAACATAAACCCAAGAGATGCTATAATATACATGAAAACCAATGTACAAAAGGAGAAGTGAGGGCAAAGACGAGGGTGGCTCATATCCAAAACCAGGAAGCTATTATTAGGAACACAAAATGATCACAAATACATAGTAATAATAAACACGCTTATAATGACCCCGGACACATCACTCTATATATAATTTAAGAAATCTGTCTGTCTGTCTGTGTGTCACGATCACAGGACTCGCTAAAAGATCATAGGACTCGCTATGTCATCATCAAAGGCAGGCATCACTCACGATCATAGGACTCGCTATGACATCAAAGATCATAGCGACTTGCTAAAAGATCATAGGATTCGCTATGACATCATCAAAGATCAAAGGCAGGCATCACTGAACGAGTGGTGACGTCAAAGATCAAAGGCAGGTTTCACCATGGTTACTGTTGCCATGGTAACCATGTCAAAGATCAAAGGCAGGTATGCAGAAATGCTTTCTTACACTTGCTTTCTACGGGCATGCAGAAATACTTGCCTATACTTGGTTTCTACGGGCATGCACAGGTAACCATGGTAACCATGTTAATCACCAAGGTTACTGTTGCCGTGGTAACCATGTCAAAGATCAAAGGCAGGCATGCAGAAATGCTTGCTTACACTTGCTTTCTACGGGCATGCACAGGTATGCATTAGTAATATAAATAAACAGGACTTTAAAAATTGAACTAAGAAAACAGGAACTCCCAAAAACAGAGAAACAAACGGCGAACTCACAAAACAACATAGACTTTTTTGAGCAGTTTTTTTTTTAGCAGTTTTACTTTCCATGGGTAATCCCTTTGTCTATTATGCTGTGTGTGTTTCTGTCATTTGGTTGTCTACTGTCATGCTGCTGTTACACTGTAATTTCCCAGTTTGGGATCAATGGGCGCAGTCGGGCATCCGGGCATTTGGCCTACTTCCGGTTAGCAACCCACATGGCAACGCCGTACTAGGTGAAAACAATTCAGTGGCGACCTAGTCCCAGGCAGCTGCCGTGACCCAGTCAAGCTTGTCCAGCCCGTCGTAGTGCATTATATTCAGCTCATCACGTCCTATATCAGGTAATTGAGTGATATTGTGTTAGTTTAATTAGTTGCCACTTGATGGATCACGTTTTGAAAATGCTAGCCGCCGACACAAGCCTCTCTGTATTGTAAACAGACGGACATTTCGTCTATGGAAATGCATGACTGATTCCCTTTTCACTCAACAATACAGACCTCTCTATGTGCAGTCAGCCTGACTAATTTAACTGTAGACTGTAGTAAATAGTGCAACAAAGGGGCTGGCCATTAATGAAAGAGGTGACAAATACGGTATCGCCGTATTTTAATACGGGGAAAATGCAATTTTAGCAAATACGGCCGTATTGCCATTTCTGTACGCCAAAAAGAAAAATATACGGGAAAAGAGAACACCTCGTGTGACTCCCACAGCGAGCTGGCAGAGCGCTCAGCGTGAGCAATTACTGATCGTTATAGAAGCGCCTCGCACCTTCTGTGGCTCCAGAACAGAGGAATCCCGGCGCCAGTAATGCTGCGCCTGATATGTGTGACTAATGCAAATGTATATGCTTTCCTGCCTACTGTGATGCTAATGTGCCATGCATGCATTAGCCGGGTATGTAAGTTGACTGTCTGCATGAAGCACCCTTTTAAACTTCACTCGTGTCCGCCTGCACTTATTTCGATCCAACACAAGCGCACCTAAGCAGTGTTTAGCATCAGTGAACATTTTCTTGTATAATTATTTCTTTTAAGAATTACTCCTGTGCTGCCCTGATATTTAATGGATTGGTCATGTTACCCATAGGGGCCTTTCCTTAAAAACATTCAAAACATGTAAGAGGGTTAATATGGGTCGAAGCAAATATGCTTACCAGGGGTGTCGATCAAGTAGCTGTACACGTCCGGCCACTGCACAGCTGGCCACCTGGTCGGGTCATTAACCCATTTTCCGGCTGGTAGTTTGTATGGGCAATCTGTCAGTCCACTTGCTGTCAGCTTCTCCAGGTAACGTAGCCTGGCTGACTCATCAAGCTTTTCTACGTAGTCACATGCCATGAGAAAAAGTCAAAAAACTGCACTCGACAATGCTTGGTAACGGGTTGTTTTCACCGAGTTAAGATGGCGGCGATGTGTTACAAACCGGAAGTGACGTAGCCCCGACTGCGCCCATAAAGTACATCTGTCTATCTAGCTAGCTAGCTAGCTAGCCAAACACAATACTCAAATACAAAATAAAGCCGGGATGAGAAAAGTACAGAAAAATAATGTAAAATAACTGAAAGCGTGAGCACGGTGCACCCACTGTGCTCCACTTTGTGACACTTTTAGATTCAATTCCTACATCATTTTTTAAAATCCATTTGTAGCTTTTTAATTGATGATGTTCTTAATATTCTAAAATATGATCATAATATTCTTCCGGCGCCACACGAGTCGGCCACCCTTTGCAACAGCGGCTCAATTCTGAGTCTTTTTTCCCCTCCCTCTCTCTTTTTGATCCGTTTTTTTTTTCACTCCATTTATATCACGGACACACACATCATCCCAAATGTCTCCTGAGCCAGTGGACGGAGCCACTGTTTATAGCAGGAGACGATACAGCAGGGAGGAGCTGCTAGCACTCAACCGCCACCCGGTGCTAACGGAAAAACTCGACATACCGAGAGAACTGAGGTGAAAACGCCGTGGCTGCCGGGCTGGAGTAAGGCGGAGGACAAAAAATATAAGGTACAGACCCTCCCTTCCATCTATTGTCATGGGGAATGTATGGTCGTTACTGGGAGAGGTAGATGAGCTAGCGGCTATCTCCCGCTACGATAGCATATACCGGGAATGCTCTCTCCTTTTGTTTTCTGAGACGTGGCTAACTGAACTAGCAGCAGATGCTAATGTTGAGCTGGAGGGTTTCCACATGATACGGGCAGACCGAACACCAGACAGTGGCAAAGCAAGGGGCGGTGGAGTGATAATGTATGTTAACAACAACTGGTGCAGACCGGGACATATCACTGTTAAACAACGACACTGCAGCAAAGACACTGAGTTGCTAGCTGTTAGCATGCGGCCTACATATCTCCCGAGGGAATACTCACACGTGATCTGCATTGTTGTTTATGCAAATCCGACGGCGAACGCTGGGAGAGCGCGCGACATCATCCATTCAGTAACCAGCAGGCTGCAGACAGAACATCCAGATGCTCTTCTCCTCATCTCAGGCGATTTCAACCATGTTTCACTATCTCCCATTCTACCCACGTTTACCCAGTATGTCACATGCCTCACTAGAGACAATGGTGCACATACCTTGTCGGGGTGCAGCGGCTTGCGTGCCTCAGCAACCCCCGGAGCTATGTCGACGGGAGCGTAGTGCTCCCAGAAGGTTCAACCATGTCGAACAGGTCCGCGTGGGGTAGAGGCCAGACTAAAGAGTGCACCCTGGTCCTCCAGGTTGGGGGTTGTGCAGCATGTAACAAATCACTCACGTAAAACCCAAGTTTTTGTTACAGCAACAGATGTCCCAACGGCAGAACAGGCGGAGAGGAGTGCGAACTCCCAACGGCTGTGAAGGCGGAGGAGGACAGACAGTTGCACGGAAAGAAGGGTCTCGGAAAGCCTTGGCAGGCAACCTTTCTACAAGGTAGACCAAGCTCTCGACAGTCCAGCCATGGAAGGCAGTTGGTCTAGGGGAGGGACCCCCAACAAACGTCCATGGCTGAAGACGGAGATGCAGGACCCCTGTGGTGCCACAAACCTCTGCATCACGCATATTCGCTTTATGATGAGTCACACTGATGTTGCATGTGATGGTGCTCGTCCTCTGGGGATCCGCCGGGGAGGAAGAGTGCCGGGCCCTCAGCCTCAAAGGGGCCCACCCTCAGCTACCGGAGGTCACCTCACCTCATCCTGCACGACCAGGGGACGGGGAACGAGGAATGCTACTGGCCGAAAAGAGACGCCAAAGGAGAGGAACGTCAACATCCTCCAGTGGAACGCAGAAGGAGTCTATAACAAAAAAATATCCCTTGCCGAAAGACTCCACTCAGAAGACATTGATGTAGCCTGCCTACAGGAGACACACCTGAAGGAAAACCAACGCTTCAGTGTTAGGGGATACCAGGTCTTCAGGAAAGACAGAAAAGGAAGAACAAAAGGAGGAGTGGCGATTCTTGTCAGAAACGCCATACCAGCACAAGAGTTAGACGTCAGTACCAACAACCAGGCAGAAATCCATGGAGTTCAAATTATGGTTCACAATGAAAGCATCACGATTTTCAATGTGTACTGCCCCCCAGAGCGAGAGCTCTCACTTGACCAAATGGAACTCCCAGACCACCGATGCTTAGTCATCGGTGACTTCAACAGTCACTCAGAGGCATGGGGATACAGTGAAGCAGATAGAAGAGGAGAGGAGGTGGAAGATTGGCAAGTCGAAAACAGTCTTCTGCTAATGAATGATCCTGATGATCCACCAACGTTCTTCTCCAGGGTATGGCTGAGTAACACCACTCCCGATCTTGCGTTTGCCACCAACGACATGGCCAGGTTGGCAACAAGAACAGTACTTGGCCAGCTCGGGGGAAGTGACCATAAACCTGTGAAGATCAGACTGGACATCGGCTACAAACCACAAGAAGCTAAGACATTCCCCAGGTGGAATTATAAGAAAGCCAACTGGGTGCGCTTCTCAACACTGGTGGACCGGTACTCTGCGGAGATCTGTCACAAGCAGCAGAACCTCAACAAGAAAGTCAGGGTGCTGAACCATGCTATTCTAAAGGCTGCAAATGAATCTATACCTCGGGGAGCCAGAAAGAACTATAGGCCTTACTGGACAGAAGAGCTCCAGCAGCTTGAAGACAGTGTGGCAGAGGCAAGGAAAAAAGTAGAAGCAGATCCTACAGTAGAAAACAACATTGCCCTGAAGGCGGTCACTGCAAAACACAGGCAGACATTTATACAGGAAGCTCGTAAGAGATGGCAAGAAAAGACAGAGCAGCTCAACTTGGACAAGGATGGCAGCAAGCTTTGGAAACTGGCTCAAGCCCTCAACGACGAGAACAGCAAAAGCTCACCGATCACAGTACAGGCAGATCAAGAACTGCTGACCGGCAAGAAAGCAGCAGACCATTTCATCAACCAGTATGTGAAGACGAGCCATCTTCAGATTCCACCAGAAAGAAGAAAGGTTGTCAGAGGAGCCCAGCGAATTCATCAGAACGCACAGATTGAACCAGTGATGAACTTGCCATTCATTCTCAAGGAGCTGGAGGATGCAATGACAACACTGAAGCTGAAAAAAGCCCCTGGGTCTAACAAGATCACAAATGAAATGTTGCTGAACCTTGGCCCCAAAACTAAGAAGAAACTTCTGCAGCTTTTCAATGACAGTTGGAGATCAGGGACTGTGCCTCAGATCTGGAGAGAAGCCACGATGATTCCAGTGCACAAAAAAGGCAAAGATAAGTTGAAGGCTGAAAGCTATCGCCCCATAAGCCTTACAAGCTGCATAGGAAAGCTGCTAGAGCGTCTCATCAACACCAGACTCATATGGCACTTGGAAGGAAAACAACACATCGGCCCAGAGCAAGCAGCCTTCAGGCAGAACCGGTCTACAGAGGACCAAATAACATACATCTCTCAAGCCATAGAAGATGCCTTCCAAGAAAAAAAGCACACCCTCGCTGTATGGATTGATCTAGAAAAGGCGTTTGACAGGGTAGGGAAAGATGGCCTCAAGCTGAAACTGCACCAGTGCGGTATCGCTGGGCGCATGTACAAGTGGATTGCCCAATACCTGCACAACAGAAGAGCCAGAGTCCAGGTCAGACAGTACTCCAGCAAGAAGAAGGTGTTGAGGGAAGGAGTCCCACAAGGAGGAGTGCTCTCCCCAACACTCTTCCTTGTATTCATTAAGGACATCATCCAGAGTTTGCCAAGGAACGTACAAGGTGCCATCTATGCCGATGACCTAGCCCTCTGGTGCAGTGAGGAAAGCATCGTGACTGCAAACTACAGAGTGCAGCAAGTTCTCCGGCTGATCGAGGCATGGACCAAGTCATGGCTTGTAAGCTTAAATGAGAGGAAGACTACATACACCGTCTTCACCCTGTCCACCCAACCCCAGAAGGTGAAACTGCAGATCAACTCCCATGAGCTCCAGGCTGAATATGCACCCACATACCTCGGGATCACCATGGATCGCAGACTGACTTGGAAGAACCAGCTGCACAAGAACCAGGCAAGAGCAAAGATCAGGATGGCCCTAATGAAGAAACTGTCAGGAACAGACTGGGGTGCAGACCAGGGTGTCCTGAAGAAGCTCTATGTGGGGAGGATTCGGCCTGTTCTGGAGTATGGCATGGCAGCAACCTCAACAGCTGCCAAAAGCAACACTGAGAAGCTGGACAGACTCCAAAACCAAGCCATGCGAATGATGACAGGAGCCATGCGCAGTACACCTATCAAAGCGCTGGAGACAACAACAGGCCTTGCACCACTGGAAGACAGAAGAAACGTCAAGGTACTGACCCAGGCCGCCAAATTCAAAAGACTGGAAAACCATCCCATGAAGGACAGACTGAACAAGCCAACAAAAGGGAGACTTAAGAGATCGAGCTTCATCCACCAGAGCAGGACACTTGAAAGGAGAGACCAAGAACTGATGGACCACATACCCACACCAATACCACCCATAGCATCTGTTCCCTCCTGGAACCGACAGAACTTCCCAGCCATACGCACAGTCATATCGGGCATTGGAAAGAAAGGAACACAGTCAGACCAAGAGAGGAAGTCGCTGGCCCTGGAGTTCATTCAGTCTGCCTACCCTAAAGAGCAGTGGACTCACGTCTACACAGATGGCTCTGCCATGGAAGCAACCAGGAATGGTGGAGGCGGCGTGTACATCAGGTACGCTGACGAGGAGACCCATATTCCCATTGCGACTGGAAAGTACGCCACCAATTTCAGGGCTGAGGCAGAGGCCCTGAGAACAGCAGCGGCCCACGTCAGGGAACATCAAGACAAGGCACACAAGCGGGTCGTCATCTTCACTGATGCCCTCTCTGTCTTGGATGCACTTCAGGACCCCCGACGCAAAGAACTGAATGAACTCGCCCTCACTCTGTCTCAACTAGCAACACAGGTGAACGTATCACTCCAATGGATTCCTGCCCACTGTGGAATCTATGGAAATGAGACGGCTGACAGGCTTGCTAAGGAGGGTGGGCAGCAAGACCAGGAAGACAGGCAGGTCTCTTACAGTGAGGAGAAAACCATTATTAAGGCCCTGTCTCACAAGAAGTGGCAGCAGCAACACCCAAACTTCTGCAAGGATGACAACTACTATAGTCTGAGCAGGGCTGACCAAGTCGTTCTGTTCAGACTCCGAACTGGACATAACAGAATGCATGCTCACATGCACCAGAAACTTAAAGTTGGACAATCGGACAGATGCCCATGTGGTACTGCCCAAATGACCAGCGAACACCTCCTCCAAGACTGCCCAGACCACGCTGCACTCAGACGAGCTACGTGGCCTGACCCCACATCGCTGAACCAAAAGCTGCACGGGTACCTCGAGGACCTCGGCAGGACGGCAGCATTCGTCAGGGCAGCTGGTGTGACCATCTAGTGATCGACGAAGAAGAAGAAGAACTATCTCCCATTCTACCCACGTTTACCCAGTATGTCACATGCCTCACTAGAGACAATAAAACACTGGACTTATTCTATGCAAACACTAAGGAGGCGTACACCTCATCACAACTCCCCCCACTCGGGAGATCGGATCACAACTTGGTTCATCTCCGGCCGGTGTACAAACCCCTAGTGCACAGACAACCTCCAGCCATGCGCACAGTGAAGTTATGGTCTGAGGAGGCAATGGACACTCTAAAGGGCTGTTTTGAAACCACCGCCTGGAAGCAGCTCTGCGATCCACATGGTGAGGACATCGATGGCCTCACTCACACCTTCACGGACTACCTCAGCTTCTGTGTGGACAAATCCGTTCCCACCAAGACCATACGGTGTTGCTCAAACAACAAACCCTGGATCAACCCTGAGATAAAAACACTTCTGAGAGAGAAGAAGAGGGTCTTCAGGTCGGGGAACAGGGAGATGCTGAAGTCCGTACAGAGGGAGCTGAGGAGAAAGATCAGAGAAGGCAAGGACAGCTTCAGGAAGAATATGGAGGACAAGCTGCAACAGTGCGACATCAGCGGGGTCTGGAGAAACCTCAAAACCATCTCTGGGCTCCAGAATACCTCCCCCCAGGCCACGGGGGGCAGGGAGTGGGCGAACAATCTGAATCTGTTTTTCAGTAGGTTTGACCAACCACCCTCCCCCCTGACTGCACAACAACCACTGCTGCCTCTAAAGACATCAAGTCCTGCTGCCCACTCCCCACTCCACCAACACCCCCCCCCCCACTCCCAACACACAGCCCCCCAACCTGACCCTGACCAAGACCCAGGTGAGGACAGAGCTGAGGAAGATCAAGGCGAGGAAGGCGTCGGGACCGGACGGCATCAGCGCAAAGCTCCTCAAGTCCTGTGCAGACCAGCTGTGTGGGATTGTGGCGTACATCTTCAACCTGAGCCTGAAGCTGGGGAGGGTACCACAGCTGTGGAAAACATCTTGTGTGGTACCTGTACCAAAAACTTCCCACCCCAAAGACCTGAACAGCTACCTTGGGTCTTGACGTCCCACTTGATAAAGACCCTGGAGAGACTGCTCCTTGCTCACCTCCGCCCCCTGGTGGGACCCGCGATGGATCCACTCCAGTTCACCTACCAGCATGGCATTGGGGTGGAGGATGCGGTGATCTTCCTCCTTCACCGTTCTCTGTCCCACCTGGAGAAGCCCGGGAATGTGGTGAGGATCATGTTCTTTGACTTCTCCAGTGCTTTCAACACCATCCAACTGATGATCCTGAAGGACAAGCTGCTGCATGCAGGGGTGGACCAGCACCTGTCATCATGGATCCTGGACTACCTCACGTACCGGCTTCAGTTTGTGAGAACCCTGGACTGTGTGTCCGACACGATCATCGGTAGCACGGGGGCCCCCCAGGGAACAGTGTTGGCTCCCTTCCTGTTCACTCTTTATACTGCGGACTTCTCACACAATACAACACACTGCCATCTACAAAAGTTCTCTGATGACTCTGCGATCGTTGGCCTCATCTCCAATGGAGATGAAGCTGAGTACAGAGGGCTTATCCAGGACTTTGTGGACTGGTGCTATCGGAACTGCCTCCAGATCAACGCGAGGAAAACTAAAGAGCTGGTGGTGGGCTGCCACAGGCATGGACAACCCCTCACAGCACCAGTAAATATACAGGGAACAGACATCGAGATGGTGACATCCTACAAGTACCTCGGTGTTCATCTGAACAATAAACTAGACTGGTCACACAATACTGACACATTCTACAAGAAGGGACAGCGCAGGCTGTTCCTACTGAGGAGACTCAGGTCTTTTGGTGTACAAGGGGCGCTGCTGAAGACATTCTATGACACGGTGGTGGCATCAGCCATCACTTTTGGAGTGGTCTGCTGGGGCAGTGGCATTACCGCAGCCGATAGGAAGAGACTGAACAAACTGATCAAGAAAGCTAGCTCTGTCCTGGGGCAGCACCTTGACCCGGTGGAGGAGATAGGAGAGAGAAGGATGGTGGCTAAACTGTCATCTCTGCTGGAGTCCGAGTTCCACCCTATGCAGGACATACTGAATGCACTGAGGAGCTCATTTAGCAGCAGACTACATCATCCCAGCTGCACAACCAAGAGGTTTCGCAGGTCCTTCCTACCAACGGCTGTCAGACTGTACAACCTAAGCAGGGCTGCTCGCAGAGATAGCAAAAAGACATAACAACCTAATAGTTTTGAATGCAAAAGATGCAATAGACTTACACAATGGTCCCCTCCGGCATACAACTAGGAAAATACCGGTCGCTATGGAGGGTGAGAATATGTATGGGCACATAATCATACCATGTAGGATTACTAAGTAGACGGTTGTGCTGTTTCATCCCATCTAGCAACAATGCTCTGCACTGTGTGTGTTTATATATTTACATATTTATTCCATCTAGCTACAATGCTCCGCACTGGGTGTGTTTATATTTATATATCTATATATTTATTCCATCTAGCTACAATGCTCCGCACTGTGTGTTTATATATCTACGTATTATTCCATCCTGCTACAATGCTCCGCACTGTGTGTGTTTATATATTTACATATTTATTCCATCTAGCTACAGTGCTCCGCACTGTGTGTTTATATACTCATATTTATTCCATCCAGCTACAATGCTCTGCACTGTGTGTCTGTGTATATATACTGTATATATATTTATAGTAATATGTACATATGTATATTAGCTGCTCTTGCTTTTTTTTTGTTTTTTCTTGCCTTCTGATTGTTGCTCTGAGTGTTGCTATTCCTGTGCTGTTGCAATCCTGGAATTTCCCCATTGTGGGACTAATAAAGGCTTATCTTATCTTATCTTATTCTAAATTATTCTCTTCAGACAGGAGTTTTTCCTAGTGCTTTTAAGACAGCCATTGTCAAGCCTGTTCTGAAGAGGAATAATTTAGACACTGAAGTACTGAACAATTACAGACCAGTGTCCAACCTGCCATTTTTAAGTAAAATTTTAGAAAAAGTAGTTTTTAACCAGTTAAATGATTTTATGAAAACTCATGATTTGTATGAAACATTTCAATCTGGTTTTCAGTCAGATCACAGTACTGACACAGTCCTGATCAAGACTTTAAATGATCTTAGAATTAGCATGGACAAGAGCAAGCTCTCGGTCCTGGTCTTACTGGATTTAAGCGCAGCATTTGACACAGTTGTAGAAAAATATGAAATTAATAATTATGATCAGGTATAAAATTATTTAATTTATATTGATGTATTGGAATCTGAGATCAAATCTCATTTCATATACACCAGAAAAGTTAATAACAGTCGTGGGGCACCAGCTTCTATCTCTAAGAAGCAATTTAATTTTTTATTTCACTTTATACCTGTTTAATCACTCAATAAATTAATTAATTATCAGTCTCAAAAATTTTCAGTGAATTCGATACCTGGGCTTAAAACAGACTCAGAATGAAATAAATTCTCAACAACTTCTCTCATTTTCACATATTTATTAAACGAAATGATTAACAGACATTGCAGTAATTTCATTAATCATAAAATCAATCTTGTAAATGATAGATTAACAATGTCAATATTTTCGGAACCAGGGTTAAACTGAGAAACGAATTTGATCAGTTTGAGTTAACAGATTATGGAAACAACGTAAATTTATGGAGAAAGTTTACTAATTGTATGAAAAGTTCTGAATTAATCTTAAGAAAATAAAAACGGGATTTTAATAAAAAGAAGAGTTATGTTAATGGATTCTTAATTTGCATCTGATTAGATATCAATTATTACTGAACCTCAGAAGTTTAATTCAGCAGATGAATTAAAAATTTGCAGCTCACGTGATTCTTCTTCGATGATTCCCCGTTGATCTGGTCAACGTTCTTTCGTCGTCCTCATGAAGTTTTGATGTGTTGTTCAGGGCCAAAACCCAGAATATTTGTCCATCAAATATTCTCTTGACGATGGATGAGATGGATGAGATCATATATTTGATCTCAATGGTGGAAATCCTTCAGAAGCACGCTGATTATTCAGCTGGGCGTGATGTGGAGAGCTGCGTCTTCTCAGAGGCTAAAGATATCTAATCCGATCTCAAATGCTGATATCATCATACTGATATACATACACTGCTCTCTCCCTGCTGTGTGATTTGTCTACTAAATGTCTGCTAAATAAGCATTGAGGGTTTTTTTGCCTGCAATCAAAATTTCGCTTACTTACTTAAGCGTCAATTTGATAAAACATGTTTTTTTCTCTCGCCTACTGTGTGATATCCACTCTTTTTCTTTTTTTTTCCTTTCTTCTTTATGACTGGCGCCTAGCGGCTGCCCCGGCCTTGGATGCGCTCTGCAGAGCATGCCCAAATGCCAAGTCACGTTTCGTTACCTTGTATTCATACATGTGTAATGACAATAAAGTTGAATCTCATCTCATCTCATCTCAAATTAAAGAGCTTCAGACCTTAGATAAAATAAGCTTCTGGTGTGATTGGTCAAGTAAAATATTTAAAAAATTAAAGTCAAGATTAAAACTTACATTAAAATGACAGACAAACGGTGGTTTTACAGAAAGTTTAACAAGGAAAAAGTGATAAATAAAAGTTGGAGTTTTAACTCCTATTAGAATGAGCTCGTAGAAATATGAATTCCTAGGCATTTAAGAGTGCTTTCTGCCTTCTAGCGTGGTGCTCCGCATAATGGAATGGGGAAAGTAAAGTTACACACAGAGCTACCAGAGGACTGACCCCCCGCTGTAGCTTTCACTACTTACAGTAGCTGTGTGGCCTAGGGTCAGAGAAACGGAGATAGGCGCCGCCCATATACACCTTCAGGTGTGAAGGGATTAACTAACTAACTAAGAATCAGAATCAGAATCAGAATCAGCTTTATTGGCCAAGTATGCACAACACATACAAGGAATTTGACTTTGGCTAAAAACTTGCTCTCATTGTTCAGGTGGAGGATTTAAATAAGGATTCAATGACAACAGAGTATGTACAGTAAATTACAGTCTGTCCACGTTTCTATAAAAGGATGCAAATATATACAGGAATATATGCAGTTATTTACTCAGACTAACCACACTTTGCAGAAATATATGAAAAAATATACAGTCACACAGTATTTCAATGTGAACTCAGATTCAGTGATATAATGTGAATGAAGTAAAAAGCAGTGTGAGAGTTATGTGCAATGTAATAATGGATGAAAAGTCATGAGTACAGCAACAGGTAGGACTAGGTGAATGTTAGGAGTTCATCAGAGTGATGGCTTGAGGAAAGAAACTGTTCCTGTGACGGGTGGTTTTGACCTTCAGTGATCTGTAACGACGACCAGAAGATAGAAGTTCAAACAGTTTGTGGCCGGGGTGTGATGGGTCAGCACAGATGTTTCCCGCCCGTTTCCTGGTTATGGACCGATATAAGTTCTCAATGGAGGGTAGGTCGGTACCAATGATCCTCTCCGCAGACTTAATGATCCGCTGCAGTCTGGTCTTGTCCTGTTTAGTGGCAGATCCAAACCAGACAGTGATGGAAAAGCAGAGGACAGATTGGATGATGGCGGTGTAGAAGACAACCAGCAGCTCCTGAGGCAAATCAAACTTCTTGAGCTGACGCAGAAAAAACAACCTCTGCTGGGCCTTTTTCCGGACAGTGTCTATATGGGAGGACCACTTCAGGTTCCGGGAGATTGTGGTACCCAGAAACTTGAAGGAGTCCACAGTGGACACTGTGCTGTTGAGGATGGTGAGTGGGGGGAATGAAGGGGGGTGTCGCCTGAAATCCACAGTCATCTTCACCGTTTTGGCTGGGTTAAGTTCAAGATGGTTCTGGCTGCACCAGAGGATCAGCTGCTCCACCTCCCGCCTGTATGCAGACTCATCATCATCCCAGATCAAACCGATGACTGTGGTGTCATCCGCAAACTTCAGGAGCTTCACCGAAGGGTCCTCTGAGGTGCAGTCGTTGGAGTAGAGGGAGAAGAGCAGTGGGGAAAGGACACATCCTTGGGGGGCGCCAGTACTAATTTTTCGGGAGCTGGATGTAAATCTCCCTAGCTTCACCTGTTGCCACCTGTCTGTCAGAAAGCTGGAGATCCACTGGCAGGTGGAGGGGGGCACCTTGAGCTGGAGGAGTTTCTGATGAAGAATGCCTGGGATGATGGTGTTGAACGCTGAGCTGAAGTCGACAAACAGGATCCTGGCATACGTCCCTGGGGAGTCGAGGTGTTGCAGGATGTAGTGCAGTCCCATATTCACTGCATCATCCACTGACCTGTTTGACCGGTAGGCAAACTGTAGTGGGTCCATCAGGGGGCCTGTGATGACCTTCAGGTGGTTCAGCACCAATCTCTCCAAGGATTTCATGACCACAGAGGTCAGGGCAACAGGTCTGTAGTCGTTTAATCCTGTAACAGAGGGTTTCTTAGGAACTGGAATGATGATGGAGCGTTTGAAGCAGGAAGGCACTTCACGCAGCTCCAGTGATCTGTTAAAGATCCGGGTGAAGATGGGGGCCAACTCATTGGAGCAGACTCTCAGGCAGGACGGAGACACACCATCAGGTCCTGCAGCCTTCTTGACCTTTTGTCTCTGAAAGACCCGGCGCACCTCCTCTTCACAGATCGTTAGTGCTGGTGAGAGGTCAGAGTGGAGGAGGGATGGAGTTCCTGGGGCTGCAGATAATCCTTTTGTGTGGGTGGGAGGTGAGAACTGTAGGTTCTTTTCAAACCTGCAGTAAAACCTGCAGTAAGAGAAAAAGAAAAAAACATTAAAATACAAAGTTACATAAACAAATTACGAGTTATCTGCTCTGTGCTCGGAGAAGGAGCACGTGGTAGAAGTCTTTGTTAGGACAGTCCATTGTTCTTCCCAAAGTTCTTTCTTGCTGCTGTGTGGACAATGGACGGAGACGTGTCGAAGAGGAAAAGAGATAAGAGAGCTAAGAGACAAAAGATAAGAGGCCGGGTGCGAGTGCGTCACTTCCTTTTATAATCTCAGACGAGCTTTCGCGGGCTTCCGGGTTGACAGGAACTCCACCCAATAAGCTTTCTTCGTGGGCGGGCTTGATGAACTTTAGTCCAATAAACCAACAGTCTATTGTCTGGAGCGAACACAGAGCTGTTGTCATTCAGAGATTGGCTGCTGGAGTCACATGGTTTTAGAGGCAAATCTTGATACATACTGGAATGTGCTTTTATACCCTTATGTATGAACTCTAAGCTAACCTTAGTGATTAGTGTAACTTACAAGCAGTCCTTCTAAATCAACATGCAGGAATAGACATTCATTTAAACATTTTAACATGCATATATATAAAATCACAAATTAATGCATTTCACACATATTATTGATTTTCCACATTAAAAACATCAGAGTCCATTTGCTTTTCATCGTCCTGAAAAGAAGAGAATATTTAGAATTGAGTTTGTAATAATGTACTTTAAAGTTCACTGGTTAAATCCAGCATGTCCCAAAGTTTAAGGAAATTTTATTGAGCTGTGGATCTGTGTGGCAATGAGGGGCTCCATGTCTCCATGTTTATGGGGGCAATAAAACCAAAGCAGGAAATAGTTTGAATTCTTTAAGACTGATTTTAGCAAGGGAATGGAAAGTTTCAGCTGTTTCCTGGGGAAAAACAGCTCCTGGCTGTCCTTCTCCTGGGTGAAGAAAAATGTCTGTAAGCAGAAGAATAATTATTGTAGAGCCAAAGTGAGATGATGCTACACAGTAGACCATGATATTCTTTTAAACAGATTGCGCAATTTGATTAGCCTCTCAGGCACTGTTTTTAAATGGTTTAAATCCTACCTCATTGGCAGAGAATTTTATGTCACCCTGGTTGAACACTCATCAAAGGGATATAATATGGACTGTGGTGTTCCCCAAGGTTGGATTTTAGGTCCAGTCCTTTTTAATTTGTACAAGCTGCCACTAGGCAATGTCATTAGGAGACATGGAATTAGTTTCCACAGTTATGCTGATGATACCCAACTTGACATTTCCGTGTCTCCTGATGACCCAGAGCCAATTGATGTCCTTTTTAACTGCATTTTAGACATTAAGTCCTGGATGGCAGAGAATTTCCTACAGCTCAACCAGGACAAAACTGAAGTCTTAGTTATCAGTCCTGAAGCTCAGAGAGAGAAACGTTTACCAAAATTACAAACATTGTCTTTTATTCCATCAAAACAAGTTAAAAACCTGGGGCATCATGGACAATGGATACTTACGCACAAAAACATGGGGTATGTCTTTTTCCACGGAAAATTTCAGATGTATCAAGAATGAAATGACCATGGAAATATGCGCAGTCTCACACCAACTTCATGGCTGGCAAACGTACATTTCTACTGTTATTGGTCCGTTGGCAACACTTAGTGATGTTGGGAGACTGATAATGACATGAAAATAATTGTACACACCAGAGACACATGATGAACAAAAATCCAAGTGTGCACAATTAGATGAGTGGATATAAAAGCAAGCGCAAAGAAGTGCAGAAAATGCCTCTAACAACAGACGATTAGAGGATATTGCAAATCGCACAGTGAGAAGAGAAAGGGTATTTTAGAGACAAAAGATTTTCTGATTCAGGATGATGACTGGCTTATCAGCCGGTTTAGGTTTCCACGGGCAGTTCTTGTGGAACACGCCTGTGCGCCCCAAATATCACCCTGTCTTCAAGGCTTCATTACAATTCAGTGATTTGAGTAAGTGACTTTCTTTTTTTGCTGATTAAACTACAGTTTCACAGCATTCTACTAAGCCCCCAATTGCCTCTGTGTGCACAGTAGTTATGTCAATAAACACATGCATAAAGTTTGAAACAAACAGTCTCACCCTTTCCCTGGCACACTTCGCTCATTTAGTAGTGTGTGTAATCCATGTAAGCTGTATATAACTATAAAGGATGAGGTTTGCATTTTGGACATAAAATATGTTGCCGAGTCTAATATGATTGTCAGTAGTTGCCCCTCGGGGCCGAGAGGAAGACCCACATGCTTGACTGTGAAGTTGTGAGGTTTATTGGAAAACATAAGGCGCATAAAACAACTCAAAAACACGAGGGGATAAACACAGTAAAGAGATGAGACAGAGTATGTTAAAACTTACATTAGAAGTATTCACAGAGGACACAAGAGTGAAGACCGCGGCAAGGAAAGCGAGATGCCCCGGTCTTAAATAAGGCACAACATAACATGGCACAGGTGTGGATATCAGAGCAGGCAAGAGAAAACACTGATTGATAATCTGGGTCAGTTGGAAGAAATGAGAGAAAAGTGACTGGACTTGACAGCTGACAGGGCAACGCCCACACAGAGCGCAAAACTGGAAATGCCACCTGTCAGCTGTCAACCCCGGGAAGGAATACCACAGTAAGAATATGAAGAATAACATCACCAAATGCAGACTGATCAGTGATTACAAATGGTACAAAACATGAGCGTAACAAAACTGAAACATAAGCAGAAAAATAGAAAACAGTACGAGAATACCGAAACTCAAAAGGCACAAAATACAATAAATAAATAAATACAGAGAAAAAAAGCCACGAGACTGAGCATGGCGGAAACTTGCAGTGCTCAGCTTGTGACAATGATCTGCTTTCAACTGACAGGTGACTGTGGCTACCCACTAAATAGGTTTATATTGTCTTTTTTTCGTGACTGTTTTCCTTTAAGTCAACCAGCTGATCAACCCGGCTGGTCACAAATTGATTGATTGATTGATTCATTGATTCATTGATTCATTCATCGTTTAAAATAACATTGTGTAAAATATACAACATACATTTAAAAACAATGGGATGACACAAGAAAGTGTGCCCTTATTTCTATTGTGGTCCCTAAAAGAGATTGCAGCTGGTCCCATACCTGCAACTTTCGGCTTTGAAATCTGGCACTACAACCACTGAGCTATACATACTCCACATCACAGCAATCAGCTGACGTTTCTGAGGATGATTGCAGACGTCAATCTAAATATGTTAGAGTTAAGTAAACTTTTCCTTCTTATCCCTGTCTGAATAAAGGAAACAAACTAATCTTATAAGGCTGTGTGAGCAGGCTATTGAATTACCTGTATCCAGCACTAATGCAGGAGGACAGCATGACAGACAAAATGGTTTTACGTGCCTCTACCTCATTCAGAAGCACCTCCAACTCACATTCCGTGAAATTCCATTAAATCCATTACTTTTGATCGTGGATACAGGAGAATCAAACGTGCAGGGCTTGTATATATCTATTTGCATACATATTTGCATCTAATTGCATATTCAAATAGAGGCGTGTCAAGGGAGGAGTCCGGTATTTCCTCATCTGCATTCAATATCAGGCAGATTGGTATGTAAAAAGGAAATGTGCTTGGATTCCTGCGTACGGACAGTTTCATACATCTGCATTTATTTTGCTTACGGTGTTTTCTTGATATAAACGTACGTCGTCTTTCAGTAGGAAATCCACTCTAGTCTTTGTACACGAGGTCCCTGGGCATTATTTTTGACTCTGAGCTTATTTTTATTCCACATGTTAATAATATTTTAAAAACTGGATTTTGTCATCTAAACAATATAGCCAAAGTCTGCCCGTTTCTCTCTCTTGAGAAAATACAGAGACGCTAATGCATGCTTTTATTTCCAGTTGTATTGATTATTGCAATGCTCTCCTTTCTGGTCTTCCTAAAAATACGATCTGTAACTTACAACTATTACAGAATTCAGCAGCCCGTGTGCTGATGAGGACCAGAAAGAGAGCATATTACGCCAGTTGTAGAATCGTGGCATTGGCTCCCTATGAGTTTTAGAATTGATTTTAAAGTTGTTTTATTACCTCCGCCAAGGGAGGACAGAGATAATGTTTTTAGTGGCATTGGTCGGTTGGTCTGTGTCATGGGCAGCGAGAGCGCACCCCTCCCGTCCTGCCTCACCTTCATCAACTCATCACTGCACCTGAGGCAGAAGACGTACCTGCGCCCACTCATCAGCCAGCGTACTTAAGGAGGCTGTCTCCGCGCATTCAACTCTGGCTCGTCTGGGTATGCTGCCCATCCTAAGACAAGCAAGTATCGTCTCAACAAGTTTTAACACACTGTCTAACCTTGTTTTCCTCTCTCCTTCAGATTGCTGCCATCGTGTGGGTGTGTCTCCAGGACTGCGCGCGCTCTCTTGTCACATCTCCATTATTCCCCAGCTTACAACCTCCACCCGGTCAGGCACCATCAGCTCATTCCCCCTACCCTACTGGTTTGTCTATTCCCCGCTGGAGTCCTGCCGGTTCTTGCCCGCAACTCAAGTAAGTGGCAATTTGGCTCGCCCATTTCCCCTTACTCCGCTCCTCCGCTCACAGCTCTCGTCTTCTCTCCACAGGTGGATTCCTCGGGCGATTGACTGTTTCCTTAGCTGTGCGCTTTGTTTGCAAATTAATAAACTTTCAAACGTGCCCCTTCGTGTGGCTACTTTCCTGTGCTGTTGCATCGTGCACGTGAGCTGAGGAGAACAATAAATAAACTGCGATCCATCGTGGACAATCCTGATCACCCCCTCCACCACACACTAGATAGACAGCGAAGCACTTTCTCCAGTAGACTACTACAGCTTCGCTGTCGAACAGCCAGGTACAGGAAATCTTTCCTGCCACATGCAATTTCACTGTACAATAACTCACTATGATGTTGTATTCTGGCATAGCTATGCTGCCACACTGCATCTTACAAACTAACTGGTACATCACTTTTCACCCTGCTCCTGATAGTCCTTCTTTGTGCAATGGGATGATTCATGTGTTCATACGGGTCATCATATATTAAGCTATGATGTATGTATATAGGTTTTATAGTTGTTAGTTTTTTTTTTACTTTCCATGGGTAATCCCTTTGTCTGTCGTGTGTGTTTCTGTTGTTTGGTTGTCAACTGTCATGCTGCAGTTACACTGTAATTTCCCAGTTTGGGATCAATAAAGTACATCCATCTATCTATCTTAAATAACCATGACAGTTTGTCTGTTAGCAACATTGCTTTAAAAGTTATGAACGGATTTTGATGAAACTTTCAGGAAAGGTGTGTAATGGCACTCCTGTCTGAGATGCTAGACAATCTGGCTCTCCTAAGGTGCTACACATCACTACACATCACCCCCCCGCCCCCAGCATCTTAGAACAATAGAATAACAGTCCACATGCTGTGATAGAACAATTGAACATCAGTCCACATGCTGCTTGGCTCATGTCTGAGATGCTAGACAATCTGGCTCTCCTAAGGTGCTACACATCACCCCCCCCCCCCCAGCATCTTAGATAGAACAATAGAATAACAGTCCACATGCTGTGATAGAACAATTGAACATCAGTCCACATGCTGCTTGGGCTTCCGTCTCCTCCCGTATCTGCTGTAACTGGGGTTTACCGCCTCCGCGG
Source organism: Pholidichthys leucotaenia (assembly GCA_020510985.1). Taxonomy (NCBI): domain Eukaryota; kingdom Metazoa; phylum Chordata; class Actinopteri; order Cichliformes; family Pholidichthyidae; genus Pholidichthys; species Pholidichthys leucotaenia. The sequence goes on from CM035839.1 coordinate 94,955,016, forward strand.
CGCTGCTGTGCCGGTGGGGGGCTGCTGGAAGTGTGTCTGACTGCGGGTGGGCTGTTATTAGGGAGGGGGCACTTCGGTCTGTCTGTGTGGCTGCTCTGGTGAATCATTTCCCTGGGGAGCTCTCCGTGGGGGTCTTCCACGCCGAGGGGCCTTAGCCAACAGCACTTGCTCGTCCGCCACAACGAAAGCGGGTTTGAGTCTGTCTATGCCAATTTTTTCCCTCCTACCCCCCAAGTCTAGCAAAAAATGCTTATCCCCTGTTTCCATCACTCTGAACGGTCCATCATAGGGTGAGCGCAATGGAGGTCGGTGGGCGTTGTGTCTGACAAACACGAACTCCGCGCTCTTCAAAGTTTTAGGCACGAAAACACACAGAAAACTGTGGTGGGCAGGGCCCGGCAGCGTGCCTGTGTTTGCGCTACGCTGCAAAAGCTGAGACGGAGAGCTACCCGGCGCGGGATTATCTGGTAGAAATTCCCCGGGCAGCCGTAGTGGCTGCACAAAAACGAGCTCTGCCGGGGAAGCTTCCAGATCCTCTTTCAGCGGGGAGCGCAACCCCAATAAAACCCATGGCAGCCTGTCTACCCAATTTGCATCCGTCAATGAAGCCCTGAGTGCTGCTTTCAGTGATCTATGAAAACGCTCGCATAACCCATTGGCCTGTGGGTTGTACGCGGTTGTGCGGTGAATTGTTACACCCAGGCTGCGGGCCATCACAGACCAGAGTTCGGAAACAAATTGCGGGGCCCTGTCGGACGTAATGTCCGACGGGACTCCAAAACGCGCCACCCATGCTGTTAAAAAAGCGCGTGCTACATCCGCGGACGCGGTTGCCGCCAGCGGGACCGCTTCTGGCCAGCGCGTGGTGCGGTCCACCATTGTCAGGAGGTGCGTGCACCCCTGTGATGGCGGGAGGGGGCCCACGAGGTCCACGTGAACATGGTCGAACCTCTTAGCCGGAATACGAAACGGCTCCAAGGGAGCCTTCGTGTGTCTGTGTACCTTGGCTCGTTGGCACACCACGCAGGCTGCAGCCCACTCTTTCACTTGTTTGCGTAGGCTCGGCCACACAAATTTCTCTCCTACCATTTTGACCGACGCGCGCACTCCTGGGTGCGCCAGAGTGTGAACCGACTCAAACACGCGGTGGCGCCACGCGGCCGGGACCACCGGACGCGGGCAACCCGTGGAGACATCGCAGATTGGGGGGGGGCACCATCCTGCAGCACCCTGCTCTCCAGCCTTAACCCTGTTGGTCCAGACTGGAGTGTGCGCACGTCTGCATCGCTAATCTGCTCCGTGGCCATGGCTGCGTAATCTATCCCCACGCAGACCGGGGCCACTACGGCATGCGAGAGGCAGTCCGCCACTACATTCAGTTTACCAGACACATACTGAATATCGGTAGTAAACTCTGAGATCGTGGCCAGCTGTCTCTGCTGCCGGCCTGACCACAGTTCTGAAACCTTGGCCATCGCGGATGTTAGCGGCTTGTGGTCCACGAACGTGGTGAAGCTGAGCCCTTCCAGCCAGAACTGGAAGTGGCGTATGGCCAGGTGAAGGGCCAGCAACTCTCTGTCGAACGCACTGTATTTACGTTCGCTGTCGCACAAAGTTCTGTTGAGACCATCGGCGCCGACTGCGCAGATCTCCATCAAGCCCCCTGACCCTGATTCGCCTTGCGACAGCGGACCGGCCATGCACAGGAGCCTCGCATCAGAACAGCGCAGCTGGAAGATACGTGGCCGCAGCGCGTGCCGCGCAGCAGAAACAAGCTGGCTCTACAGGCTTATACATCATCCTCCGCCGCTGCACACGGCTCTTCAGGGCTACTCACACACCTGAAGCACACACGCAGCCCGCACGCAGGATTTTGTGTAGGTCTCAGCCACGGCGCACGACGGGAATTCAGCCGTCAACGGTCCCCAGAGGCTTTGGGGGCCGCGCACGCGCCTAAAGCTGAAACACCAAGTCCCTCACACAGCTTCAGCTCCTGTTTTTCTTCATTGCCGAACTGAATCGCGAGAGGAATCAGAGACTAATTTTTCTTCCCACAGCCACGGACATCCCCCGGCACTTGCTACCCCCACCCTCCTCCCTCCCCCGGCACAGACCTTCCCAGCAGCTCGCTCTGTATGGGGTAACCCCCACAACAGCCACGGACAAACAGAGCGCTCAGCCGGGGCAATTAGCAGAGCAATGAGATGTGTGTGTTGAGATCAATAGGCAGCCTCTCCGTGTCTAGTTCAGGTGCCAGTATCCTGTGGATGTGTATGACTCAAATGCAAACGTTCATGCTTCCTGCTCTCATTGTGTTGCAAATGTCCCATGCCTGACTGCAGTTCCTTTGATGATAACCTGTCTTTGATGCATTGTCTGTAGCTGGGTATTTAAGTGGCTGAATATGATATGTTCACGCTCTTCTCACTCTGACTGCTTCTGACTACTGCTCATGAGAGCCTGAGAGCACGCTCCAGCATGCTTATACAGTAGCTGGGGTGAGCTCCATGATGGCGATGATTGATGAATAAACTTCCTTAAAAACTCCAGTCGCCGTGCCTTATTTTAACATTGCTACACTACCTCTGTAGTCATGAAGTCCTTTGAGCGCCTGGTCCTGCCCCACCTCAAGTCCATCACCACTCCCCTCCTGGACCCGTTGCAGTTTGCCTACCAAGCCAACAGGTCTGTAGACGACGCAGTCATCCTGGCCCTCCACTCCATCCTGCAGCACCTGGACTCCCCGGGAACCTACGCCAGGATCCTGTTTGTGGACTTCAGCTCTGCATTCAACACCATCCGCCCCACTCTGCTCCGGGACAAGCTGTCCCTGCTCAACGTGCCTGACTCCCTCTGCAGGTGGATCACCGACTTCCTGACGGACCGGAGGCAGCATGTGCGGCTGGAAAAGACTGTCTCAGACTCTGTTAGCATCAGCACCGGATCACCCCAGGGCTGTGTACTTTCCCCCCTACTCTTCTCCCTTTATACCAACTCCTGCACCTCCAGCCACCAGTCTGTCAAGCTGATCAAGTTTGCGGACGACACCACCCTCATCGGGCTCATCTCCAACGGCGACGAGTCCGCCTACAGGAGAGAGGTGGCCCAGCTGGCGTCCTGGTGCAACAACAACAACCTATAGCTGAATGCTCTGAAGACAGTGGAGATGATTGTGGACTTCAGGAAAGTCACAACCCCTCTGCCCCCCCTCACCCTCACAGGCTGTCCCATCACCACTGCTGATTCCTTCCGCTTCCTAGGCATCACCATCACCGGGGACCTCAAGTGGGAGCCGACCATCAGCTCCCTCATCAAAAAGGCCCAGCAGAGGATGTTCTTCCTGCGGCAGCTGAGGAAGCTCAAGCTACCCACCAAGATGTTAGTGCAGTTCTACACAGCCATCATCGAGTCCATCCTCACCACCTCCATAACCGTGTGGTACGCAGGAGCCACTGCCAGGGACAGACTAAGGCTGCAGCGCGTCGTGCGCACTGCTGAGAAGGTGATCGGCTGCAAGCTCCCATCTCTCCAGGATCTGTACATCTCCAGGACCCAGAGGCGTGCTGGCCGGATCATAGCCGATCCTTCACACCCTGGTCACGTACTGTTTGCCCCTCTCCCCTCAGGTAGAAGACTTCGGTCCATTCAGACAAAACCTCCCGTCACATGAACAGCTTCTTCCCCTCTGCCATCAGACTGCTGAACACTAAGTGACTTATTAGACTCTCGTGCACTACGTACAGCAGCTCAACCAGACTCATGTCAATCATCACTGTTTTCTTTTTGCATTACCGACTGCACTATGTGGTACTCCACAATATCTGCTGCTTGCTAATATATTTAAAACTGCTGACTAGTATTACTCATTCTTATTCTACACTTTATTGCATGTATAGTTTTTTTATTTCTTTTATTTTTATCATGTTTAATGTTGCAGCATTGCACCGAGACAAATTCCTAGTTTGTGTACTACATGAACAATGGCAATAAATCTGATTCTGATTCTGATTCTGAAAAAAGCGAGCAGCTGCCAAGCCCCGGCGATGCACTGCTCCACGACAGCCCCTATGGCCACGTCTGAAGTGTCGGTGGTGAGCGCTATGCGGGCCGTCGGGTCTGGATGCGCCAGCAGTGCGGCGTTTGCCAGGGCCGCTTTAACTTCCGAGAACGCCCGCTCTCGCTCCGGGGTCCATTCGACCCTATCCGCAGGTTTCTGTTTCTTGAGCGCGGCGTATAATTGTTGCATGAGCTGCGCCGTACGGGGAAGGAAACGGTTATAAAAGTTCACCATTCCCAAAAATTCCTGCAGCGCCCTGACCATCTGAGGCTGGGGAAAATCCGCCACGGCGCGCACTTTGTCGGGCAGCGGGATAGCTCCTTCCGGAGAGACGCGGTGCCCCAAAAAATCAATCTCCGTCATGCTGAACTGGCATTTCGCCGGGTTGATTATTAACCCGTGCTCCTCCAACCTCCAGAAAACCGTTGTGAGGTGGGATTTGTGTTTGTCTTCGGACGCACTGGCTACCAGGATATCGTCCAGATAGACGAACACAAACGGGAGATCGCGCAGCACTGCATCCATCATGCGCTGGAACGTCTGTGCCGCTCCTTTTAACCCGAATAGCATGCGCAGGAACTCGACTAGACTGAACGGGGTTATTACCGCTGTTTTGGGTATGTCCTCAGCGCGCACTGGGACTTGGTGGTAACCGCGGACCAGGTCTATTTTGGAAAAAAAGCGCGCTCCGGCGAGGTGAACGGAAAAATCCTGTATGTGGGGAATTGGGTAGCGGTCGTGTGCTGTGGCGTTGTTCAACCTGCGGAAATCCCCGCACGGTCGCCACGATCCCTCAGCCTTAGGGACCATGTGTAGCGGGGAAGCCCATGGGCTGTTCGAGCGCCTGATGATGCCTAACCTTTCCAGGTTGGCAAACTCCTCGCGCGCTATGGCCAGTTTAGCTGCGTCCAAGCGCCGAGGTCTTGCAAAGGCGGGCGGCCCGGTGGTGGTGATAAAGTGCTCCACCCCGTGTTTAGCGATGGCCGCGGAAAACGTCGGGACCGTGAGTGCTGGGAACTGAGTGAGCAGTGTGTGGAACTTACCGCCTGTAGCTGTGACGTTGGCTTGTGCTGTTGGCTGGGTCACTCGAGCTATACAGGGGAGAGAGTCAAAGGACAGTGCATTAACCAGGCGCCTGTTAGCAACATAAACCAGTAAACCATGTGCACACAGAAAATCAGCCCCCAGTATGTGGTAATTCAGTGCTGCTACGACAAAAGTCCACTCATATGTATGGCCGTGTAGAGATAAGAGCAGAGTCCTCTCACCAAAGGTCTTAATATCCGAGCCGTTTGCTGCCAACATCCCGGGGCCGCTAGATCCTGCCAGCTGGTCAGCGTAGGTCGGCCGGATGAAGCTCTTCTGGGCTCCGGTGTCCACGAGGAAACGCCTCCCGTGCATCCGTTAAGTAGAGCAGCTTGTTCTCTTCACCGAGGGTCGCAGCTGCTACCGACCCCCGGCCTTGGCGTTTTCCCGAGCCCTTGAATTGGCACGGTGGCGCACATCTGCGTGCCTTCTCTCCGAAGCGGCGGTGGTAGAAGCAGAGCGTGTCTCTCTGGCGCTCCTTGGCCCCCGCTGCCGCTACCGTCGGTGGCTCCTCGCCTCCTCTGGTCGTCTCGCTGGGCTCCGCCGCTGCCGCGTTGACTGTGATCGCCCTGGTGGTGATGATGATCCGGTCTGCCTCCTGGGCTAGCGCACGGTAGTCGCGCGTGGCCAGCCACGGCGAATTGGCCAGAACCGCTCTCGCTACTGTTGGAAGGTTCCGGAGGAAGAGGTGGGCAAACAGAAAGTGCCCGTCGTCCGTGCCCATTAATGCCAGCATCTTCTCCATCAGGTCTACAGCTGAACCATCTCCTAACTCGGTCTGCGTCAGGAGCCTCTCTGCTCTCTCACGTTCCGAGAGTGTGTAGCACTGGATGAGCGCAGCCTTGAGCGCTTCATATTTGCTGCTGGCTGGTGGCTGATGGAGCAGGCTCGCTACCTGCTGAGTTGTGCGGGCGTCAAGCGCTGCGACCACATGGTAAAATCTGGTATCATCTACCGTTACTCTCCGGAGGGCGAACTGGGCCTCAGTGAGGTGGAACCAAGAGCGCGGGTTGTGCTGCCAGAAATCCGGTAGCTTGACTGAAACCGCACACGCGTGGCTGGGGGTTCCAGTCCTGGCTGTCTGTGGGATGGCTGCCGTCTCGCTGTAGCTTCCTGACCGGGCCGGCTCCGGGGATCTTGCCTCGTGTTCCGTAATACGTCTTGGGTCACCAGTGTGGAGTGTGTGAAATCAGAGGCGGAATCATTTCAGACGATATATTACACACTCACATCTTTCAAGCACAGAACAGAATGAACTGTCAAGCAGAAACTCCTCTCTTAAGTTTCATGGCATTTACATCACACACAACATGACATTTGCATCACACTGCATTCAACCCCCTCATCCTTGACTCCTTCCTGCTATCTCACCAGGAATCCCCTGCTCTTTGTTCTCCCAAGCTTATCCACTGTCTCCTGTCTGAGATGCTAGACAATCTGGCTCTCCTAAGGTGCTACACATCGCTACAGATCATCATATATTAAGCTATGATGTATGTATATAGGTTTTATAGTTGTTAGGTTTTTTTTTTTTACTTTCCATGGGTAATCCCTTTGTCTGTCGTGTGTGTTTCTGTTGTTTGGTTGTCAACTGTCATGCTGCAGTTACACTGTAATTTCCCAGTTTGGGATCAATAAAGTACATCCATCTATCTATCTTAAATAACCATGACAGTTTGTCTGTTAGCAACATTGCTTTAAAAGTTATGAATGGATTTTGATGAAACTTTCAGGAAAGGTGTGTAATGGCACAGAGAACAGATGATTAGATTTTGATGGTGATTCGGATCACAATCTGGATGCAGAAATCCATCCATCTTCTACCACTTAATCCTTTTTGGGTCGCGGGGGGGCTGGAGTCTATCCCAGCATCTTTGGGCAAGAGGCAGGGTACACCCTGGACAGATCGCCAGTCCATCACAGGGCCAACAAAGAGAGACAGACAGCCATTCACTCTCACAGTCATACCTAAGGACAATTTAGAATCCCCAGATTTTGATGCCAATTAACCTAACTTGCATGTTTTTGGCATGTGGGAGGAAACCGGAGAAATCCCGGAGTAAACCCACGCAGACACGGGGAGAACATGCAAACTCCACACAGATCACTGTTGGTCAGGGGCTGGAATCAAACCCAGGATCCCCCGGCTAAGGGTGAGTTTCTGTGCTGCCACAGTGCTAACCACTCTGCCACCGTGCTGCCCTGGATGCAGGAATGTTTGAATATTATATACAGTATTATGATGTTTTTCATGTACTGCCCCTTTAAGACATGTCTGTTATGACTCGCGCACACCTGCTCCTCGTCAGCGGTGAGGTATTTAATCCACTCTGCCCTGGGCTTCGGCCTGAAGCCGTCTCTCAACTTCGGCCCCTTTGCTACTACGGATCTCAACCGACTAGTGAAGATTTCTTGGGTAAGCTCCCCTTACCTCTCTCCTCTAGCCTTCCCCTGTGCACAGGTGGACATTCCCGGCGGCGGACTTCCTCACCTCGCCGTTGGCTCTACGCTGCTGCCACAGGTACCGCAGGTCGCTGTCTCCCGGGCCTCGCCCTTGTCGACGCCAGCCACCTGTCATAACCAAGTAAGCCAGCTATCATCATTATTCCCTGTATTGGTGTGGTGCCCGTTACCCTGCTCCCTCTGCTCTCTCCCACAGGGTTGTCCGGCTGTACGGCCTCCTGCCCCCGTGCCTGACGCAGACGCCACCACCAATACATTCTTACTCCACAGACACGCAGCCATACACTTCCTTGTTGCTAATAAAGCTGTTAAATCTATCCTGAGCCTGCGTGTGTGTCTCCTGGGCCGTGCATTATGTCAATGTCCACCAGTGGTAGACCCTCAGGGCCAGCAAAGCCTTCTCTGCTGGCCTAAACAGTATCAGAATTACATTTACAACCTACATTGTTATATTTGTTCCATGAGGATGTATTAAATTATTCCCAGTAGTCTGTTCTCTTCATTTTGTAGCTTTTTTTCTTGGTTGCACTTCTTCCAGTGGCGTAATGGATGTTAAGAGTTTTTTTGTCCAATCACATTTCAGCCATCTGTGTTGCCAGGGTCAAGCAAATCTGCCTAGGGCCTTCAGGAATTAACAGTGCGCTCTGTAGGTTAAATTAACAGTTAAACTCATCCTGTTGCTTTAACCAATCAGATGTCTTTGTAGAACTTGAGTTAGTGTTGTGCTAAATAAGTGAAAAACATTGCCTGAATTTACTGATTCTGTTTTCCTTGTCTATTTTGTAATGTAGTTATACATCTGCACCAATAGGTGGTGGTAGTGCTGGTGGTAGTGCTGCAGATTGTTCCTTTGCCTTGAACTGAGGTCATGGGTCAAGTGGTTTTTTTTTTGTTGTTTTTTTTTGTTGGGGTTCTCTGTGTTCGAGCTACTGAAGAAGACACAAAAGCATGCTCTGTATGTGTGCTGCATTAACCTTTTTGAGGTAAATAAAGTTCTCGTTTTTCTACACCAAGTTGTCCTGGGGTGGTGTAACATTTTGGAGGTTCCACCAAGATCAATATTTCTGGATTACCTCACGGAGAGAGACTGGGGAAAAAAAAGACAACGGAAACGGTAAAGAAGTGTGCCAGAGCGAGAGGCTAACGCTAAGGTACAGCGTGAGTCTAGCTAGTGCGACACAAACCGCATTGTTTTTTTTCAGTCAAATCCAGTGAAAAGGCTAATTTTGCAAGCATGTCTGAGCATCGCAAAGATTTTTTGTTGAAGCTGGAAAAGAAATTATGTGGCCTTTTTGTCCAAGAACTGCTAAGAGTATGTGAACTGTGTAATATTACCGGAAAAGACGATGATATTTCAAGCAAAACTCGCAGAGCTCTAGACGATGATATTTCAAACAAAACTCGCAGAGCTCTTGTTAAGCTTATTAGTCAGTTTTGTGATCGAGATGAGCTTGTGCAAAGTGAAGATGAAGGTATGTCTGTGCTTTTGGAGTTAAACGATGTGCTAGACTTGCTCATAGAGACACGGTCATTGGCTGTTGGCGCGGGAGCGGCGGCCCATTCATCCCTGGACACGGCAGCGACGGCGGTGATTACGGAGCAGCCTGCAGCAGTGGGACAGGACCAGGCACCAGGAGAGGACCTTGTACCGTCAGCGTTGGAGGCATCGCTGGAGCATCAGGTGGCCCCGAGGACAACGCTGGACAGCGGGACTCAGCGCAGAGGGAGAGGCTCCATCAGTAACAGCTGCTGCAATGCTTCTTCAGTTAGATTCAGGAAAGATTTCAGGATAAATGGTCACGTGGGTGAGTCATTGTCAAGACACCTTGAGTTTCAGTAGCTTGGACCATCAGATTGAAAGTGGCTTAAAAGAAGGCTACTCTGAAATTGAAATAGTGGGTGCTGTAGTCCGTGCCATAAGCCCTGGACTGAAGTTAAGGAGCTATTTAGAAGGAAAAGTAGATCTCTCATTGACCAGCCTGAGACAAACACTAAGAGCCCATTATGGGGAAACAGATGCAACTGTATTGTATCAACAACTGACCAAAGCCACACAGGGAACAAATGAAATACCCCTTGAGTTTCTGATTAGAGTACTGGATTTGCGTCAGAAAACCCTCTTTGCATCAGAGCGTACTCAGTCTAACCTGAAGTACAACAAAGAGCTAGTTCAAAGTCAATGCTTTCAGTCAATTATGACCGGACTGTTAAATGACAATGTCAGAGCAGAAATGAGGATGTACCTACAGGATGAAAACAGCAGTGATGAGCTCCTGTTACAGAAAATGCAAACCGCACAGTACAACGAAAGTGAAAGAGCTCTAAAGACAAAGGCAAATAAGTCAGCTCTCAGAGCAGGACTAAATGTAGTTGAACAGACTGAAACACCGAGTGACCCCTGCACAGGCCAACCTGTAGCTAAACCAAACAAACCAGCCAAAGACAACTCACTATTCTCTAAAATAGAGGAAAGTAATACTGCAGTCAGAGAGCTTACAGGTCAGGTAGCCTCACTTGTGCAGACTGTTCAACGTGACATAAAACATGAGAGTGGCAAGCAAACCAAATCCTAGAAAAGGTCAACTCAGAGACAGAAAAGTCAATGTGCTGCGTGTCAACAAGAGAACAAGGACTGTAGCCATTGCTTCAAATGTGACAGTGACTCTCACTGGGCAAAGGGATGTAGAGTAGGGGGGAGTCAGAAGCAGGGAAACTGGCGGGGGCTGTGACTGAGGGACAAGCCACAGCTCCAAAAACCAAAGTCCCAAAGTGGGAAAATCCCCAAAGTTCAAAACTCACCCCATGTCCAACCAACAGAGTTAAGCCCGAACAAGCAAAATGTGTTACAAAGTATGGCGACAATAAATACCAAAGCTAGAGACCAAACCAGTCAGTCAGAGCATCCTGAGGATACTCAGGAACAGATAATGGACACTCACAAGCTCAGGGTGGATGCTGAGGAGTTTCAAATGGACGTTCCGGAACCAACAGAGACTGTTTCCTTTCCAGCCCAGCCCAGTGGTGTGGACACAGAGCTGTCAGACACTGTGCTGAGGAGGTCTCAGAGAGAGAGATGCCCAAGAGAAACATTAACTTAAGATACACTTGGTCAACCAGTTTGGAGAGTAATTGGTCTTAATTCCAATCCACTGTATGCCAGTGCAGTAATCCCATTCTATGGACAATATGGAGTACCTTGGATAGCTCCACAAATGTCTTACTACCGAGTTTATGTGCCTGTGGGTTATTATTGAACTGTGACACAGATCACCGGTTTAATATTGTTGGAGATGTGAAATGTATTGGTACTTACAAGGTTAAAACTATTATTGTGACTTAAGTATTTGATACTACAAACTATTGAGATGGTATATAACAAAATTGGTTTGAGTGATATTTGGTCAATTTGATATGTCCAAGTAAGGTTATTATCTAAGTGTACAGACTCCGGAGAACATGAAGTGATAGTAACATGTGTTAGAGTAAATTGTTAATACCTGTACTATTGGGAAAACTACACATGGTTATGAGCCTCATGCTTATTTGAGTAATGAGTTATACTTGATTGTATTGAGGTTCAATAGTATGGTATGCAAAAGCGATCTTAATGCACTGTGAAACATTTACTCTATTCCAATTGTATTCTATCTTGATAACGTCACATGTAACATGCATTTCTGGTTCATATTTGGCCAATGTTGAGGACAACATTTATTTAGCAGGGGAGGATTGTAGCACTTGAGTTAGTGTTGTGCTAAATAAATGAAAAACATTGCCTGAATTTATTAATGATTCTGTTTTCTTAGTGTCTATTTTGTAACGTAGTTATACATCTGCACCAATAGGTGGCAGTAGTGCTGCAGCTTGTTCCTTTGCCTTGAACTGAGGTCATGGGTCAAGTGTTTTTTTGTTGGGGTTCTCTGTGTTCGAGCTACTGAATAAGACACAAAAGCGTGCTCTGTATGAGTGCTGCATTAACCTTTTTGAGGTAAATAAAGATCTCGTTTTTCTACACCAAGTTTTCCTGGGGTGGTGTAACATCTTCTGTACATCCAGGGGTGTGCATAGAAGGCATCCGAGAACATCGGCATTTTCACGTCTTTTGATTGGATGGTTAGACTCCTCCACCCACAATGCAGAGCATCCTAGCTAGCAAAACACCAGTGCAAGGACTTGTTTAACCCTAGAACACTAACATCGGGTGAAAATCACCCGATGTTAGCGTTCCGATAGTGTTACTAACTTTAACATTAGTGTTCTAGGGTTAAGCAGCTACAATATACTGTATCTGTTTAAATACAATATCCATTTTTCCACCGACAGTGGCTGACAGGGGAGAAGAAAATGATTTGGTCGCTGATATTTTAAAAAATCAATTTTCCAGATGGACTTTGTGATGTTGTCTTTTATTGTGAAGTGCAGTGTAGTGGCGGCCACTTCCTCTTCCACCACTGCACCACCCTATAAATACCAGGTGGCATCCATTTTAGGGCTCTTTCCTGATGCCCCTGCCTGGTGGCTGTATTGTGTGTCCAACCCTAAATAAAGCTGAGTTTGACCGTTCACCTGGCCTCATACCAAGGCCGTGACACTTTTAGATCCAAATACCAAGGTATTTACAGACATAACATTTTGGCGATGAGGACAAACTATGGAGGGGCATGTTGTACCACTTTGCCCCTTCTTGGAGCTCCCCGGCGAGCAGCCTGTGCCTTGGCCAAGATGGTTTACAGCCTTCCAGAACTACATCATCATGCTCCTCCCTATTCTAGGTTCTGTTGTGAGAATGTGTTAGGACATTTAAGGGCCTTTTCCACTAGCATGCTTTAGCGCGACACGGGACGGCTCAGCACGCTTTGTACGCTTTTCCACAAGCCCCAACACGGTTTAACAGCCGCGATTCTCAGCCCCGCTGCAGGGCAGGGTACAGCAGTGCTGAGCTGTGCCGTGTTGTGACGTTAACAGACTGGTCGCCGCTGATTGGTCAGGTCGTAACCGGCGCTGATTGGTCAGGTTGTAACCGCCCCTCTCCTCCTCCTCATCTACCAAATCTTCACGACCTTCTCAATAAAGTTTTTGAAAAAAAAAAAAAAAAAAAGAATCTTCACGACCGCCTTTACTCAGCACGCAACCACTGTTGGCGGTTCCTTTTCAGTGTATTGCTGTGCTATTTTCATTTATTCTCTATCAAAAATGGCTTCGCGTAATAAGGGTGTTCCATGGACCAATAAGGAGCTGCAGTGTCTGCTCACTGCATTGTCAGACGAACGTATTCAGCGCGAGTTAGACGGAGCCGCCCGGAATGTAAAAATATACCGGTGTGGCGGTTCGTTTTAACCCCACAACAGACTAAGGACACTCAGCCCTCTTTTCTCTGTTTTCCTGCTACACTACTGAGAAGCAATGTGCCATTCATGTATTTGTGATGCAAACATGCATGTGTTGTGATGTAATGCGCCATTCTATATAGTGTGCATATGGCTTGTCCTTACTATGCTTTTTCTGAGCATCTTAGATGTGCTTTGGTGTATTAATGTCTACAGGTAGACGAGTTTCTTCTGTCTCACCTATGTGATGTTAATCGATGCCTTTCATCCTTTGTATTCATGCATTTTGCCCTTACTGTGACCTAGAGACTCAGATCAATATGTAGATGTGCTTGTTAGCCTCTTTGTCTGACACTTGGAGCGAGGTCTAGCTAATCTGCCCATTGTGATGTATGTCTTACAAATGCAAATACCTCCTGCCTGTTCTGTTGTCCCTTTGATCATTCTAAACTGTGGGGTACGTCTCTTTGATGTATTGTTATGATCAAGTATTTAAGGTGCAACTCTGTAACGCAATCTCTCTCTTACTCTCTCACTCTGATCCTGCAACAGGTGGACACACTGTGTCCGCCTTCTCTGAGAGCTTAGGGATCCCGCTCCGGGCTGCTCCACTATGCACCGGAGAGAGGATCCCGTGAAGGCGACATGATATAATAAAACCTGCTTAAAACCACAGCATCACTGCTTATTTTTTCATGCCGCCTCACCGGGAGGTCTCGACATCGGAGTCCTTTAACGGTGAGTTTTAATTTTTTTTTATTGTGCGTTTTTTCGTAAATATATTCGGTAAGACGCTCAGTTTATTTATGCAATAAAAAAGCTGTTCATTTGTGGATGATCGCTGCTTTATTGCAGCACACTGCGGACTAAAGCTTTTATTGTAATTATTCATGTGAACAATACGCTGAAATAAGCTTATGTATTCTTGTTAAAAACTATTGTCCCTTCTGTATATATTGCACTTTCGTGCTGTATTTTATTGTGTGCATTTTCTTTGTAGAATCATCCCACGCGTCCGCCGCGACAGCCCGTCCGGATTAATTCAACCGAGCCTTCCTGAACCAGAGCTGGCAGAGACGCCTTCATTCTACCGAGCCTCAGCACTCAGTGGTTGGCGTGTATAAAATGTCGATTAACCTTCATGTTGTGTTGCAAAGTTTTTTTTTATTTTAATATTTTGTATATAATAAAATGGAATTGTTTTGGAAAGTGTGGTTTGTCTGTTATAACACTGAATTATAAAACAGTATAATTACATAGAAATTCCATTGCCTAGTCTGATCAAAATGATGCTGAGGGTCAACCATTGTAAAGGTAATGTAATTTTTAACTAGACCAAAAAAAGAAATCTTTTTGTAAGCTTTCTATTCTTTTTATTGAAATATCATAAAAAATTAGCACCAAGTCAAAGGTACAAGTATACACTACCGTTCAAAAGTTTGGTGTCACTTAGAAATGTCCTTATTTTTGAAAGAAAAGCATTTTTTTTCAATGAAGATAACTTTAAACTAATCAGAAATACACTCTATACATTGCTAATGTGGTAAATGACTATTCTAGCTGCAAATGTCTGGTTTTTGGTGCAATATCTGCATAGGTGTATAGAGGCCCATTTCCAGCAACTATCACTCCAGTGTTCTAATGGTACAATGTGTTTGCTCATTGCGTCAGAAGGCTAATGGATGATTAGAAAACCCTTGTGCAATCATGTTAGGGCTGCAATGCTGTAATTGCTGCAAATGGAGGATTCTTTGACGAAAGTAAAGTTTGAAGGAAAAAATTATTATTTCAAATACAAATCATTATTTCTAACCTTGTCAATGTCTTGACTATATTTTCTATTCATTTTACAACTCATGGTGGTAAATAAGTGTGACTTTTCATGGAAAACACAAAATAATTGTCTGGGTGACCCCAAACTTTTGAACGGTAGTGTATGTAAATTGAATGTTCTATCGGCATTCCAAATTCAGAGATTTACAATACTTTAGAAGGAGTGTAGCATCATCTAAATGGAAAATAATAATACTGTTGTTCCAAACGTTGACCTGAAGGTGAAAAACATGAATTTTTTTAATTCAGTACATCCAAAATGCCCTAGGATGTAGTGTTGGACAGTGTGCCACCGTCTCATTATTTAATACGAATAAAAACAAGTTTCAGCTCATTATTTCTAGGTCATTTGGCAGTTAATTCAAAACAAAAGGGACTTGTGTTGTTGCAGCTTAATTATGAGATAAAATTAATTGTGAGATAAAACCACAGAGCGAGCAAGGCAATAATCCTTGGATCCTCCATTTTTTGTCTCGTGTAAATAAGGACTCAGTCCGGTGCATAACGTCACGGGAGTGTGGCCCCGCCTCGCTGAGAATCTGCTGCTGCCCCGCTTCTAAAACCTCCTAACACAAACCATCACAGCACAAGCACAACACCGTGCTAATGGAGACAGAAGCATTCCGAGCCGTACTGAAGTGAATCGAGCCGTACCGAGGTGTGCTGGGCTAGTGGAAAACAGGCTATATAGGCCTGGCTCCAAGAACGGCCTGCCCGACGCCCTCTCCAGGCAATTTGCCCCGGAGGCCGCAGAAGACGTTGCTCACACCATCTTGCCCAGGTCGTGCGTCGTGGGGGCTGTTACATGGGACATAGAAGACAAGATCCGGAGGGCGCAGGAGTCGGAACCGGACCCTGGCGGCGGACCGGAGGGGAGGCTCTTTGTGCCATCTGCCGTCCGGGGGGACGTGATACACTGGCTCCATACCTCCAAGCTCACCTGCCATCCTGGAGCTTCGCGGATGATTGACCTTCTCCAGCGATCCTTTTGGTGGCCAGGCCTGCGGAAGGATGCCGCCCGTTACACCCGGGCCTGCCCCGTCTGTGCTGCCAATAAGTCAGGTAACGCTCCCCCTGCGGGTCTGCTCCAGCCCCTGCCCGTCCCTGGCAGGCCCTGGTCGCACATCGCTCTGGACTTCGTCACCGGGCTCCCTGTCTCCAACAACTTTGACACAGTTCTGAACATTGTAGACCGTTTTTCCAAGGCCGCCCACTTCGTGCCCCTACGTGGACTTCCCTCAGCCTTGGAGACGGCGAACCTCCTCATCCAGCACGTGGTCAGACTGCATGGAATCCCGGTCGACGTGGTCTCCGACCGCGGCCCCCAGTTTTCTTCGGACGTCTGGAGGTCATTTTGCAACGCCCTGGGAGCTAAGGTAAGCCTCTCCTCCGGCCATCACCCCCAGTCTAACGGGCAGTGTGAGCGGACTAACCAGGAGCTGGAGGCTACGCTCCGCTGCGTTACATCATCCAAACCCACGTCCTGGAGTTCTCTCCTCGCCTGGGTGGAGTACGCCCACAACACCTCTCGCTCTACGGCCATCAGGATGTCGCCCTTTAAAGCATCCTTGGGCTATGATCCACCCCTGTTCCCCGCGCAGGAGGGCGAGTTGGCTGTTCCTTCTGTCCAGGCACATCTGAGGCGGTGCCGTTCCCTTTGGTCCACGGCGCGCAATGTGCTTTTACGCATGGCGGAGCGCAATAAGTCTACGGCGGACCGACATAGGAGACCTGCACCTGCCTACCAGGTGGGACAGCAAGTTTGGGTATCCACACAGGACGTAAACCTAAAGGGTGAGAGGAGAAAGCTGGCCCAACGGTTCATCGGCCCTTATCCCATAACCAGAATCATCAACCCGGTGGCTGTGCGTGTGGCTATTCCCTCTTCCCTCCACATCCATCCCACCTTCCATGTCTCCAAAATTAAACCGGTGGTCTCTGACCCCCTCTGCCCTCCACCTGCGGCGCACCCCGCTCCCCGGATGATTGGTGGCCATCCGGCCTGGACCGTCGCTGACATCTTGGACGCCCGACGCCGGGGTCGCGGATTGCAGTACCTGGTGGATTGGGAGGGCTATGGACCCGAGTGGAGACAGTGGGTGCCTTCCTCGCTGGTGTTGGACCGGTCACTCATTTCTGAGTTTCATCGAGCGCACCCGGAAAAACCATCGCCAGGAGGTGCTGCTAGAGAGGGGAGTACTGTTATGACTTGCCGCTCATCAGCGGCGCCAGCCGCGCGCACACCTGCTCCTCGTCAGCGGCGAGGTATTTAATCCACTCTGCCCTGGGCTTCGGCCTGAAGCCGTCTCTCTACTTCGGCCCCTTTGCTACTACGGATCTCAAACCGACTAGCGAAGATATCCTGGGTAAGCTCCCCTTACCTCTCTCCTCTAGCTTTCCCCTGTGCACAGGTGGACATTCCCGGCGGCGGATTTCATCACCTCGCCGTTGGCTCTACGCTGCTGCCACAGGTACCGCAGGTCGCTGTCTCCCGGGCTCCGTCCTTGTCGACGCCAGCCACCTGTCACAACCAAGTAAGCCAGCTACCATCATTATTCCCTGTATTGGTGTGGTGCCCGTTACCCTTCTCCCTCTGCTCTCTCCCACAGGGTTGTCCGGCTGTACGGCCTCCTGCCCCCGTGCCTGACGCAGACGCCACCACCAATACATTCTTATTCCACAGACACGCAGCCATACACTTCCCTGTTGCTAATAAAGCTGTTAAATCTATCCTGAGCCTGCGTGTGTGTCTCCTGGGCCGTGCATTATGTCACAGAGTCTGTATTATTCACATGAACATATTGATATCTGTCTTCTAAATAGCTGTGTAACCAGTCAAAAGCAATTCCTCTGATGCCATACTTATGTAATTTGCTGAGGAGTAATTTATGGTCCACTGCATCAAATGCCTTTTGTAAGTCCAGAACTATTCCAACTGTGTATTCTCTTCTACAGTGGGGCAAAAAAGTATTTAGTCAGCC
This sequence comes from Pholidichthys leucotaenia, assembly GCA_020510985.1. Classification (NCBI taxonomy): domain Eukaryota; kingdom Metazoa; phylum Chordata; class Actinopteri; order Cichliformes; family Pholidichthyidae; genus Pholidichthys; species Pholidichthys leucotaenia. Next base: position 94,972,763 of record CM035839.1, read on the forward strand.
ACCAATTGTGCAAGTTCTCCCACTTAAAAGATGAGAGAGGTCTCCAATTTCCATCATAGGTATACCTCAACTATGAGAGACAAAATGAGAAAAAAAAAATCCAGAAAATCACATTGAATGGTTTTTAATGAATTAATTGGTAAATTCCTCGGTAAAATAAGTATTTGGTCAATAACAAAAGTTCATCGCAATACTTTGTTATATACCCTTCATTGGCAATGACAGAGGTCAAACGTTTTCTGTAAGTCTTCACAAGGTTTTCACACACTGTTGCTGGTATTTTGGCCCATTCCTCCATGCAGATCTCGTCTAGAGCAGTGATGTTTTGGGGCTGTCGCTGGGCAACACGGACTTTCAACTCCCTCCAAAGATTTTCTATGGGGTTGAGATCTGGAGACTGGCTAGGCCACTCCAGGACCTTGAAATGCTTCTTACGAAGCCACTCCTTGCTGCCTGGGCGGTGTGTTTCAGAATCAGAATCAGAATCAGAATCAGGTTTATTGCCATTGTTCATGTAGTACACAAACTAGGAATTTGTCTCGGTACAATGCTGCAACATTAAACATGATAAGATAAGAGAAATAAACTATACATGTAATAAAGTGTAGGATAAGATTAAGTGATACTGGTCAACAGTTAAAATATATATTAGCCAGCAGCAGATACTGTGGAGAACTATATAGTGCAGTCGGTAATGCAGGAAGAAAACAGTGATGATTGACATGAGTCTGGTTGAGCTGCTGTACATGGTGCACGAGAGTCACTTAGTGTTCAGCAGTCTAATGGCAGAGGGGAAGAAGCTGTTCATGTGATGGGAGGTTTTAGTCTGGATGGACCGAAGTCTTCTACCAGAGGGGAGGGGGGCAAACAGTACGTGACCAGGGTGTGAGGGATCGGCTATGATCCGGCCAGCACGCCTCCGGGTCCTGGAGATGTACAGATCCTGGAGAGATGGGAGCTTGCAGCCGATCACCTTCTCAGCAGTGCGCACGACGCGCTGCAGCCTTAGTCTGTCCCTGGCAGTGGCTCCTGCGTACCACACGGTTATGGAGGTGGTGAGGATGGACTCGATGATGGCTGTGTAGAACTGCACTAACATCTTGGTGGGTAGCTTGAGCTTCCTCAGCTGCCGCAGGAAGAACATCCTCTGCTGGGCTTTTTTGATGAGTGAGCTGATGGTCAGCTCCCATTTGAGGTCCCTGGTGATGGTAGTGCCTAGGAAGCGGAAGGAATCAGCAGTGGTGATGGGAGAGCCTGAGAGGGTGAGGGGGGGCAGAGGAGTAGTGACTTTCCTGAAGTCTACAATCATCTCCACTGTCTTCAGAGCGTTCAGCTGCAGGTTGTTATTGCTGCACCAGGACGCCAGCTGGGCCACCTCTCTCCTGTAGGCGGACTCGTCGCCGTTGGAGATGAGCCCGATGAGGGTGGTGTCGTCCGCAAACTTGATCAACTTGACAGACTGGTGGCTGGAGGTGCAGGAGTTGGTGTAAAGGGAGAAGAGTAGGGGGGAAAGTACACAGCCCTGGGGTGATCCGGTGCTGATGCTGATGATGTTTGGGATCATTGTCATGCTGAAAGATCCAGCCATGTTTCATCTTCAATGCCCTTGCTGGTGGAAGGAGGTTTTCACTCAAAATCTCACGATACATGGCCCCATTCATTCTTTCCTTTACACTGATCAGTCATCCTGGTCCCTTTGCAGAAAAACAGCCCCAAAGCATGATGTTTCCACCCCCATGCTTCACAGTAGGTATGGTGTTCTTTCTCCTCCAAACACGACAAGTTGAGTTTTTACCAAAAAGTTCTATTTTGGTTTCATCTGACCATATGACATTCTCCCAATCCTCTTCTGGATCATCCAAATGCTCTCTAGCAAACTTCAGACAGGCCTGGACATGTACTGGCTTAAGCAGGGGGACACATCTGGCACTGCAGGATTTTGAGTCCCTGGTGGCGTAGTGTGTTACTGATGTAGCCTTTGTTACTTTGGTCCCAGCTCTCTGCAGGTCATTCACTAGGTCCCCCCGTGTGGTTCTGGGATTTTTGCTCACCGTTCTCGTGATCATTTTGACCCCACGGGGTGCGATCTTGCGTGGAGCCCCAGATTGAGGGAGATTATCAGTGGTCTTGTATGTCTTCCATTTTCTAATAATTGCTCCCACAGTTGATTTCTTCACACCAAGCTGCTTACCTATTGCAGATTCAGTCTTCCCAGCCTGGTGCAGGTCTACAATTTTGTTTCTGGTGTCCTTTGACAGCTCTTTAGTCTTGGCCATAGTGGAGTTTGGAGTCTGACTGTTTGAGGTTGTGGACAGGTGTCTTTTATACTGATAACGAGTTCAAACAGGTGCCATTAATACAGGTAACGAGTGGAGGACAGAGGAGTCTCTTAAAGAAGAAGTTACAGGTCTGTGAGAGCCAGAAATCTTGCTTGTAGGTGACCAAATACTTATTTTACTGAGGAACTTACCAATTAATTCATTAAAAAATTTTCAATGTGATTTTCTGGATTTTTTTTTCTCATTTTGTCTGTCATAGTTGAGGTATACCTATGATGAAAATTGGAGACCTCGCTCATCTTTTAAGTGGGAGAACTTGCACAATTGGTGGCTGACTAAATACTTTTTTGCCCCACTGTATCTGTTGCATCCGTAATCTGTTCAACAAAGTCCATGAGTGCCAGTGAGGTGGTCCGGTTCTTCCTGAATCCAAACTGTTGTTCACAGAGTATATTGTGCTCATCAATAAAATCATTTAGTCTCTTAGCAAGTATTTTTTTCCAGTATTTTGGAGAACTGGGGTAACAAGGAGATGGGTCTGTAGTTGGACAATAAGTGTTTGTCACCAGTCTTATACAGAGGAATGACTCTTGCTATTTTTATTTTCTTTGGAAATTTACCAGCAGTAAGTGACATGTTGCATATGAAAAGGAAGTGTTTAACAATACAATCAATCGTACATTTAACCAAGAACATACTGAAATCATTACAATCAGTTGATTTTTTTGTCTTTGAATTTGTTAACAATGTCAAGAATTTCTTTTTCATCTGTTTCTTTCATAAACATTGAGTAAGCGTTTATGTTGTCAACATTGTCAGCGCCACTTGTATTTGCTGATGATACAGTGGAGTTGGTGATCCTTTTTCCTATTTTAAAAGGAACTCCGATTATATTGGCATGTTAGCTCTACTGTATATGCTTTATTTTTATGTTAGTAACATAACTATAATATAATTTTTTTGAAAATAATTCCCAGTTTTATATATTTTTAAAAAACTTTATTACGATGTAAATCGCCATTTTTGTTTACGTCGCAATGCATTCTGGGTAGTGACGTAGAAAGGTTGCAGCCGTTTTTTCTGTCTTATACAAGCCAAGAAGCGAAGCTACGAACTACTGCCATTTGTCAGTGAAAATGCCACATTGCGCGGCTTTTGGATGTAATTTCCAATCAAAGGGAAATAAAGAGAGCGGGGTAAGCCTCCATAGCTTTCCTAAAGAGGGAAAGTTGAGGAAAAAGTGGGGCGGCAGCGGCTCAGCAGGTAGAGCAGGTCGTCTAATAACCCCATGGTTGGTGGTTCGCATCACGCTCTCCCCAGATATTCTGCCGTTGTGTCCCTGGGCAAGACACTTCACCCGCATTGCCTCCAGTGCCCATAACACTGGGTATGAATGTGTGAAAATGTTTAAATGCTCGGTGGTGGCCGGAGAGGCTGTTGGCGTGGATTGGCAGCCACATTTCCGTCACTCTGAGTGTCTGTGATCACGCGCTATAGCGCACGCCTGATAAAGCTGACATATGTATTAATCACGCTATAATAAAGCACAATATCACTCAAAGCGCGCGCATGAGACATGTCTGTGATCGCACGCTTGTGTTGACTGTTCCTGCCTTTCGTCTCCTAACCGTGGTTTTGGGACGCAGGGGAGATATATCTTCCGCTGGGGTCAACTCCCGAGTAAACCTCACTCTTGTCAAAAAGGGATATGGTGGTACACAGAAGCACAGGCCGTTTTGCTGAAGCGTTGGGGCTTTATTTATATACTGCACTGTTGTCAGCAACAAATTCTACCTGCTCCGGTCGCCTCGCTCTTTCTACTCATCCGCACCAAATCACACACACCGTTCGCTCTCGGGGTCATTCCACACACACCGGGGGGGGGGGGGGCCTCGGCTGCGCGCACACTCCCACTCACTCACGTCCACGCACCGAGCTGCCCCATCCAAACACACGCACCAGACACATCCCACAACACTTGATAAAGCTGACATATGTATTAATCATGCTATGATATCGCTCAAAGCGCGCGCTTGGCTTGACATATGGAAGATCTGGCTGGCAGTCATTTGGAACGTCTGTGGAGCACTGCTTATGGACATTCAACCCGCAGTCTGAGAAAGCAACAGAGAAATTGCTTTATGTTGCTGAGAGTCCATGTTTATCAGTTCAGTGGCCATCATGCTTGTAGACAATTTTTTGTGTTTGAGCATTCTATTGTAAGTAAATCAACAATATATAAGTTTCACCTTAAAATAATGCTTCCTCGAGCGCACGCTTGAGACACTCAAAGTGGAGAGACATTCGCGGAGCGGAGAGACACTCGAGCGCACGCTAAATCGCTCATTTGAGCGAAATAGAGCTTTATCATAGTGAGGGGGAGCCGGGCTGACAGTGAGAGGTCCATATGGGCCCTGGTGGAGAAAGCTTGGGAGAATAATGAGGATGACGATGATGACGACGTTGAAGAGGGGGATGAAGATGATTATGAGCCAGTCCAGTGTCCGATGGCAGGGGATCTGCAGCTCCCTCACCGAACCTGGATGCCACTGGTGCTGCACCCTCGTCGGACCCTGATTGGGTCGCAGCTGCTCCCACGACGGACCCTGATTGGGACTCGGTAGCACCCGCATCGGACCCTGATTGGGTCGGCGCCGCACCAGAACCGAAATCCAACCCCGAACCTGGAACCTCTGGCACAGCGGGTGAAAGCAGCTCCTCGCCGGCGAGCCTGGGAGAAGGCTCATGAGAGAGAGAAGAACTGGGATCAGGATCACCGGCAGCGCCAGAACCCGGTGAGATAAGCTCTGACGCAGCAGGCGGCTGCACCGAGCTCGTCTCCCCAAGAGACAGGCTAAAATGCTCTAAGATATAAAGGAGAAAGACAAAACAGAGCACTTGCCTGATCTCGGGTTCTGACACCATCCAGGACTGCGAAGATCCGGGTTCAGACGACAGGAGGTCGTCATCAGGCTCCCACTCAGCTGCGTCGGGCACCGCAGCTGGCATGATGGTGTGCGCAGCTTGAGAGTCCTCCGGCACCGATGCCCACGCCGATGGCCCACATGGCATGGTGGCAGGAGAACCTCGACCCGCTGGGCCAGACCGCTCCTCCGTGGAGACCCGGGGACGCTTCCTCGTTGGCGCAGGTTCCACGCTGCAGTCCACTCTCCTCCTCCGCCCACGGCGTAGCTGCGGAACCGGAACCAGGCTCTCCAGAACCGCAGGCCCCCTCCTCATCCAGCGACATTGGCCTGGCGTCGAGGACCGCTCAGTGGAGGGAGACACAGAGGATGCGGGATTAATAATTAAAGCCACAGCAGGTGGTGGGAGCTCGGGGAGCTGCGAACCCCGAACTCCATCTCCAAGAGTCTGACAGAGCAAATCACAATAATGAGAGAGTGAATGAACTTGGACTTGCCTGTCTCCTGGAGGCTGAGTGGTACCCGCTGTGGCGAACGTTGCTCCTCCCTTTTCCCACCGGACAGTGACAGAGGGCCCCCTGGGAGGACAACGGGGAGCCGCTCGAGATGGTTCCGGGACGGAGCTCGCCGGGCCAGGACTCTGAGCACACACAGCGGCTGGGGAATGCATTGAGGAGGAGGGGGCGACAGCCGAGATGAGCCGGGCACGGAGCGCTGACGTAACAGCAGGAGAAGATGGCTTGGGAGAAGAGGCTGCGGGGTTTCCCCTCTGACGAGGTGCAGGAGTGACAGCTGTGTGAGGAATTGAGCCCTTGCGGCGACCCGGAACTGGATCCGGACGGGATTCATGCTGAGGTTGACAGCCGGTGTGACGACGGTTTCTTGCGGGGGGCGAGGCGAAGGTGAGATCCGGGAATCGCCGTTCCTGTGCAGAGACAGAGGCGAGCAGGTCGGCAAACTCAGGGAACCCACGCAACTCTGGATTCCTCTCCACCAGTCTAACTGCCGCCGTCACATGCTTAATGATGACAGATGGATGAACCGCGGAGCGAGCAGCAGCCACTCGGTCTCGGATCTTGATAGCTGTCAGCTGCAGCTCCTCCAGAGGATTCCCGAGTGACGTCATGCCCGATGGGGAAAGACCTCTGGATGGTGCAAACTCCTGGGCCGGAATGGAGGCAGGAGCAGGATCCCGAAGCGAGGGGTGACGACTCCTCCTTTTCGGCTTCCTGCCGGGATTTTCCTTCAGCCCACGGAGTATCTCACCTTGTGAGGCGATGTCATTTCTCCTCGCGCAGACTTCAGGGTGGTCGGCGTAGCGAGGAAGATTGTCCAGGAGAACCTCAGCGTAGTCTAGGTGCCCGCATATGTCGTTGGGATTGTCGTAGAAGGTGGCGGTGAGGAGCGTCCCATCGACATACTCCAGGGCGGTCGCTAGCTCATTACCCAGGCGCCGAACGCGGCTCCTGGGAGACGGCATGCTCCCAGAGTTGACACCCAGACAGGGAAGAACAAAGTCCAATTAAGCAAACTCACGGCAGCCAGCAACTCACTGGCTGTGACCTACTGTTACGTATGGCTCTTGCGAGCCATAAATAAGAGCCAAGGACTGACCGGTGAGTTTGCGTTGTTTATTAACAATAACAGAAAGGAACAAAGGAAAATAGCCTCGTGGGGCAAAACACAAACAATACAAACGGTACGCTTACGAATAATGACGAATGACGAGAGGAGGACTGGAGCCGGACGTAGGGGTTCCAGCCTTACCCACACCGGAGAAGAGCGTGGATAATATACTCAAGGTCACAGCCCTGAATAATCAGGACTGCTCCCTTTTATAGTAGTTGACAGCGCCTCAGCTGATGAGAGGTAATTGGCCTCCAGCCATCCCATAGATCTTGACAGCTGGAGGCCCGCTGAGACGCTGTCAAAGTAAGAGCCGGGCTGAGGAGGAATATGGTCTGAGTGTGGATGGCATCGGTGCACAGACCAATGTGACAAATGTCTTCTGTCAGCCTTACCTGTAAGTTTACCTTGTATAATCCAAGTCTAGTCATGTCTTGTCAGTCGGTTTGTTTAAGTCTTGTTTCCCAGCCCATGTGCTGTTATTTATTTTTTCCTATTTTGTTAATAAAGTATCACTGTTGCACTTAGTCCTGCCTGCACGCCAGTCCTCTCCACCCCAACCTTATGACCACCCTGGCTCGGTGGGATGGGGGAGTTTAGTCACAGCCTGTTGGTTGTGGTATGGACTCCTCTGTCTGCCTGGGCCAGGGTGGCCCCTGTGGTGGCATCTCTGCAGCTGTAGGCTGAGACCGGCTCCTGCTGCTGACAGTCCCGTTATGATGACATTTCCTCACTCTGGTCCTCAGTGCTCAGCCATGTTTTAACTATCCCTATTATTACTTGTGGGTGGGGTGGGTTGGGTGGGAAGAGGTGGGGTCTGGGGTGAGTTGAGAGGTCAGGTGGATGGACGTCTTAGGCAAGAGCAGGAGCGGGTGGGAGGGCTTGGGGAGGGGTCTCTGCCTTTTTATTATTTTGTTTTTATCTGGAATTGTTTTTAACTGTAAAACACTTTGAGCTGCACTTTGTTGCATGAAAGGTGTTGTTTTAAATACTGCTGCTAAGCAATACAAGACCTTGAAATCTACACCTGCTTGGAACCTAATGACTGCCGCTTGCAGCTATATTTATAATTTGAAATGATTAAATAATTTTTTCACACAGCCAGGTTTCTCTGCTGCACCTGTGGGTCTACAGCAACTTGAAAATATGCGTACACGACCTCAGAGCTGACGTGTGATTTGAGCATATCATACAATCATGTTTAGATTGATAAATACTGATCTTTGCCTTGAAATGATCGTATGACCACTTTTCTGTCTTAGGCATGTTTGATAAATGACGGCCATTGTGTTGACTAAAAGAGTGACTTTGATATCTGACACTTAAGTAAGGCACGATCTGAAGCAGTGACCCAGTAACTGTGAGTCTACCTTCTCAGGTGTGTGTGAGTGTCTGATGGGACATTTACCACCTCAGAGAGCCCATGGCTGACAGCAGGGACATTTGATCTGGTGCAGGAGACAATATAAACCATCTGGAAACTGACATGGTCACAGACAGTGGGAAAGAGCCTTTATTACTGCAGCAGCCTTACAGTAATTATTATAAACCAGGAGTGCCATACGTTCGCTAAACATGTCACATGAAGGCTCTGTGTGTGTGTGTGTGTGTGTGTGTGTGTGTGTGTGTGTGTGTGTGTGCGCGTGCGCGCGTGCTTGCATGCATGTGTGTGTGTCATGGGGGGCATATCATGCTCCACCTTTTGAGTTGTTGTATTGTGTTGGACTTCTTGTTTTTACCTCCGCCAAGGAGGCAATGTAATCAAGGTAGTTTGTCTGTTTGTCCGTCCATCCAGCCGTCTGTCTGTTAGCAGGATTACGCAAAAACTACTAGACAGATTTTGATGAAAGTTTCACCAGAGGTAACCCTTGGGTCAAGGCTGAACCCATTAAATTTTGGTGATGATCTGAGAGTGCATACCTCCGTCAAGGACCTTGTTTTAATTTGTGCAGCAGGATTACACAAAAACTACTGGATGGATTTGGATGAAATTTTCACCAGACATGGTCCTTGGCCCAGAGAGGAACACATTACATTTTGGTGATGATCCGAGAACGCATGCCTCCACCAAGGTTCTTATCTTCTCACATTGTGTTAACAAGAATCCTCCAAAACTAGTGGATAGACTTTGATGCAATTTTCACCAGAACTGGCTCATGGCCTACACACAAGCCCATTACATTTTGGCGGTGATCCATGAGGGACAGAAGGAGCCTTGGCAGAGGTATGCGCTGTCTGAGTGGTTTTCTAGTTATGATATATTCTTGTCTCATTTCAGGTTTATGTTGAGAGTATTCCTTGTGTTGCCCTTGTTATGTTTAGTCTCCCTCGCGCTTAGTTTGTTCTGAAAGTGTTTCCTATGTTCAGGTTTAGTTGGTAACTTGACTTCCTCTCTTATTTTGAAATGCAGTGTGGTCTTTCCCCTCCTCTTAGTAACATTACATGAACCTCATTACTGATGTTATGGTATGGTCCTCAAATTCCAAAGTTTGTTTATGTTCTGTTTTCCATTGTTTCTAGTATATTATCCCCCAACGGTTGAAGCCCAAAGGGCTCTTCGACCTTTTTGGGCGAAGACCAAATGGGAATGATGTTATGGGTCAGTCTGTCCGTCCGTCTGTCCTTTTGTGAAATCAACTCCTCCTACAGTTTTGGTTGGATTATTTTGAAATTTGGTACCATGGTTTGATGTACACTGAGGATGTGCATATTGGAATTTGGTTCTGATCAGATGATTTTTGCGGGAACTGTAGCCCCTGACCTATGACCTCCTATTTCACCTCACTTCACAGACAGTAACTGTTTTGTGAAATCAACTCCTCCTACAGTTTTGGTCCGATTGTTTTGAAACTTGGTACCATGGCTTGATATATACTGATGATGTGCATATTGCAAATTGTTTCTGATCGGATGATTTTTGCAGGAATTGTAGCCCCTGACCTATGGCCTCCTGTTTCACTAAACTTCATAGATAGTAATTGCCTTGTGAAAGCAACTCCTCCTACAGTTTTAGTCCAATTGTTTTGAAACTTGGTACCATGGTTTGAAATACTTTGATCATGCACATATTGCAGTTTCACTTTCATTGGATGACCTTGAGATCAAAGGTCAGCGATCACATTTTTTCCCTAAATCTTCTAAACACAATAACTACTAAAAGAAATGATGTAGGCTTTTCAAATCAAAACAGGAGTTGTATCTAATACACATCTTGGATGACTTACACTCTCACCTAACTATGGGTTTGGGGTCAAGGGGTCAAACTTCAAAGTTCAGAGTTAATATTGCAGTTGCACTATGGTAAATGGTAAATGCTACATTTACTATTAATTCAATTCAGTTCAATTCAACTTTATTTATATAGCACCATTTCACAACAACAGTCATCTTATAGCACTTTCAACTGTAGGGGAAACCCCCACAATTGCAGAAAGACCCCAGCAATCAGGCGATCCCCTATGAGCAAGCGCTTGGCGATGGCGGAGAGGAAAAACTCCCTTTTAACAGGAAGAAACCTCCAGCAGAACCAGGCTCAGGGAGGGGCAGTCATCTGCTGCGACTGGCTGGGGGTGAGGGGATAGAGAAGATGAAAAGAACAGACATGTAGAGAGCAAACAGCATGATGGGGACTCAATCTATGGGAGAGAACAAACAGATGTTAATGACCAGCAAAAAAAAAATATATATTTCATTGAGAGTGAAGAAAGGAGTGAAGCCCAGTGCAATTATTGGAGGTCCCCCAGCTGTCTAAACCTAATAGCAGCATAACTAAGGGAGGGTTCAGAAACACATGATCCCTCCCTAATTGTAGGCTATATCAAAAAGGAAGGTTTTAACCCTATTCTTAAAAACAGAGATCGAGTCTGACTCCCGAATCCAGATTGGCAACTGGTTCCACAAGAGAGGAGCTTGATAACTGAAGGCTCTGCCCCTCATTGTACTTTTGGAGATTCTATGTATTACAAGTAATCCAGCATTTTGGGAGCGTAGTGCTCTGTTAGGATAATAGGGTAATATCAGATCTTTTAAATAAAAAGGGGCCTGATTGTTTAGAGCTTTAAAAGTGAGAAGAAGGATTTTAAACTTAATTCTAAACTCTATGGGAAGCCTTTGAATGGAGGCCAGAACCAGAGAGATATGATCTCTCTTTCTAGTACCTGTTAAAACTCTTGCAGCAGCATTTTGGATCAACTGAAGACTTTTTAGAGATGTTTTAGGACAACCTGATAATAAAGAGTTACAATAATCTAATCTAGAGCTAACAAAAGTGTGGATCAGTTTCTCAGCATCACTCTGAGACAAGATGCTCCTAATCTTGGCAATATTACGCAAATGATAGAAGGCAGTCTTTGAAACGAATTTACTATGTGAATTGAAAAAGATCTTGATCAAAAATAACTCCAAGGTTCCTCACAGAGCTATTAAGAGAAAGAGTAACTGCATCCAAGGTATTTCTAAGGTTTTTTGGACCAACAAGAATGACTTCAGTCTTATCTGAATTTAATAGCAGGAAATTACAAGTCATCCAAGCTTTGATTTCCTTAAGACAGGCTTCTAACTTGGCTAATTGATTACTATCATCTGGCTTCATTGACAGGTATAATTGTGTGTCATCTGCATAACAATGAAAATGTATACAGTGCTTCCTAATAATTTTGCCTAACGGAAGCATATATAAACTCAAAAGAGTAGGGCCTAGCACAGATCCCTGTGGAACTCCATGACTGAGCTTTGAGTTGAAAGAAAACTCATTATTGACATGAACAAACTGGAACCTATCAGATAAATAAGATCTAAACCGCTGTAACGAAGTTCCATTAAGTCCAACATAGTGTTCTAATCTATCAAGTAGAATATTATGATCGATAGTATCAAAAGCTGCACTAAGGTCTAAAAGGACAAGTACAGAAACAAGTCCATTATCAGATGCGATCAGGAGGTCATTAGTGACCTTCACTAAGGCTGTTTCAGTACTATGATGGATTCTAAACCCAGATTGAAACTCTTCAAATAAACCATTTCCCTGCAAGTGGTCAAATAATTGCGTAGCAACAACTCTTTCTAAGATTTTTGAAATGAAAGGGAGATTAGAGATTGGTCTATAGTTAGCTAAAACTCCTGGATCCAGCGTTGGCTTTTTGAGAAAGGGTTTAATTACAGCAGTTTTAAAAGCCTGCGGTACATGGCCTAAAGTTAATGAAGAATTGATTAGTTGAAGAATAAAGCTACCAATAAATGGGAAGACTTCTTTAAATAACCTGGTAGGAATAGGGTCTAAAAGACAAGTTGAAGGCTTGGATGAGGAAACTATTTTGTCTAACTCTAAAAGGTCAATTGGAGCAAACTCATCCAAACAGATGTCAATTGAAGGAGTTGTAGTAGTTACTGTATTTAAGTTAACGGTGGGAAGAATCTGACTGATTTTGTCTCTGATAGATGAAATTTTATTATTGAAAATATAATATAAAGTCCTGACTATTAAGCTCTAAGGGAATGCTAAGATTGACAGAGTCCTGACTCTTTGTCAGCCTGGCTACAGTGCTGAAAAGAAACCTGGGATTATTCTTGTTCTCTTCTATTAATGCAGAATAATAACTCGTTCTAGCTTTTCTCAGAGATTTTTTATAAATTAAAAGATGATTTCTCCAAGCTAAATAGATTTCATCTAAATTAGTGGAGCGCCATTTCAGTCTTCTGTTTTAAGCTACGAGTTTCCGTGTTGAACCAAAGAGTTAGAAATCTCTGATTAGACTTTTTCTTTTTTAAAGGGGCTGCCATGTCTAGAGTCTGATGCATAGAAGCTGTAACACTATCTACCATGCTATCAATTACAGAAGGAGCAAGCTGTCTATAGCTTATTTCCGTTGTGTTGACACATGGCATAGAGGAAACAATCTGCATAAATTTGGTAACAACATCATCTGAGAGGCATCTACGATAGTAATATTTTTCCTGAGGAGCCAAATAGTCAGAAATAGTAAAATCAAAGGTTAACAGACAATGGTCTGACAGTACAGGGTTATGAGGAGACACTACCAGCTTTTCTATTTATATGCCATATGTCAGAACAAGGTCCAACGTACGGTGGAGATAATGGGTAGAATTTCCTACTTTCTAAGAAAACCCCATCAAGTCTAAAATTGAATTAAATGCCAAATTAAGGCAATCACTATCTACATCTACATGTATATTAAAGTCCCGTACTATAATTATTCTATCTGATTTCAGCACTAAATCAGCTAAGAATTCAGCAAATTCGGATAAAAACTCTGAGTAGGTTGATGGGGGACGATAAACTATGGCAAATAAAATTGGGTTTAGCCTAAAATTGCTAAAATGCCCAATACTGAGGACCAGGCCCTCAAGGGAATTGTAACATGTTTTTTGCTTTACATTAACTAGTAATTTGGAATGGTAAATTGTTGCTACTCCTCCTCCATGACCAGAACTTCTGGGATTTTGACAGTTTAAATAACCAGAGGGAGTTGATTCATTTAAACCAACATAATCCTCTTGCCCTAACCAAGTCTCTGTAAGGGATATTAAATCAATCTGATGATCAATTAACAGATCATGGACTAGCAGAGACTTGGGAGTTAGAGACCTAATATTTAACAAACCACATTTAATTTTTAAATTATGAGGAGGAACAGAGGCCAAAATCATTAAATTTAGAGGCTTCATGTTTATATTGAGTTTTACCAACTTTTTGTTTAATCACTTTGGGATGCTTATACATTATATTTTTATTTACTTTGGAGGGATCAGACAATGATTCTCTGATGGGGAAGACAGGGGCTAAGTTGAGGGGTGGCAGATGAAGAGGAGTTGCAGAGAGGCGTGTAAGACTGTGACTCCGCTTCCTGGTCCCAACTCTGAGTTGTCAAGGTTTTGGAAATTTGGATAAAAATAATGCCAGATTGTTAGATAAATGAGACGCACCATCCAAAGTGGGATGGACGCCGTCTCGTCTAATAAGACCAGGTTTTCCCCAAAATGAGCTCCAATTGTCTATGTAGCCCACGTTGTTTGCAGGACACCACACAGACAGCCAGTGGTTGAAGGATGACAAGCGGCTAAACATGTCATCACTGGTCAGATTGGGGAGGGGCCCAGAGAATACTACAGAGGCAGACATTGTTTTGGCAAAGTCACACATGATTCCACGTTAAGTTTTGTGACTTCCGACAGCCGGAGTCGGACGTCATTAATGCCGGCGTGGATAACAATTGTGGAGTATTTACAGTTACTTTTAGCCAGCATTTTCAAATTTGACTCGATGTTGCCTGCTCTGGTCCCAGGAATGCATTTGACTATGGCCGCTGGAGTCTCTAGGTTCACGTTTCTGACTACAGAGTTGCCAATGATCAGAGTTTTTTCCTCAGCGGGTGTGTCGCTGAGCGGGGAAAAACGTTTACAAACATGAATAGGTTGGTGGTTAACCGGGGTCTTGCGACTAGGCTTCCTTCTCACCGTCACCCACCCAGTCTCCTCGCTGCTGAGGAGGATCGGAGGACCGCTAACAGGCCACCCTACGCTAGGGAGCTCCGCTGCAGCTAGGGGACGTCCGTCAAGATTAACTGCCGCATACGGTGTTTCAATGCAGCGGAGCTGGGATTCCAAATCAGATAATCTCGCCTCGAGTGCCTCAAAAAGACAACATTTATTACATTTACCGTTATCACTAAAAGAGACAGAGGTGTAGCTAAACATCTGACAGAGAGAGCACACTAGAGGAGAAGGGGAAAGAGAGCTAGTAGCCATAGCTAGTGGCTAACCCGAAGCTAACAAAAACACAGATGAAAGGTGAAGAGAAGGATAAAGAGGGTGATTAGATGACACTGAGTGCGCACACAGGTGCAAGAGGCTTGATAAACAGAAGTAAGAGCTAACGGTAGATGGAAAAAGTGATTAAAATACAATTAAAGGCAAAATCCTCGGGAGAAAGAGGAGAGCAAACCACAGACAGACAGTCAGCAACACAGGAAGTGACGATACTTTACCACAGGAAGGTTTCACCAGGAATCCATATTACTATAAAATGAGTAAAGCTAGGGCCACCAAACCTGGTACACCAGTTCACCTTGAGATCATGACTTCAGACTACAGGTTTGGGGTCAAAAGGTCAAAGTTAACATTCCCTATGTCTTATTACTGTACAACGAGTAAAGTTAGGGTCACCAAACTTGGTACACAGGTACACAGACACACTTGGTACACAGGCTCACCTTGGGATCCTGACATCTGACTATGGGTTTGGGGTCAAAAGGTAAAAGGTTAAGGTTAGTATTCCTTATGCCTTATTACTGTACAATGAGTAAAGCTAGGGCAACCAAACCTGGTACACAAGTTCACCTTGGGATCCTGACTTCAGACTATGGGTTTGAGGTCAGAAGGTCAAAGGTTATAATAATGATGGACTAGATTTATATGGTGCTTTACATGTCAAGTGACATCTCAAAGCGCTTACAGTGAGTCCATTATTCATTCACTCCAGACAGACATTGATAGTGGTAAGCTACTACTGTAGTCACAGCTGCCCTGGCGCAGACTGACGGGACTGTGGCTGCCAGTCCACACCAATGGCCTCTCTGACCACTACTGAACATTTACTGTATACATATTCATATCCAATGTCATGGACACTGGAGGCAAGGTGGGTAAAGTGTCTTGCCCAGGGACACAATCTTATCTCTAGGCCACCACTCCGGTGGTGGCCGAGAGGTAGAGCATTCCCTATGCCCTATTACTGTACAATAAGTAAAGTTAGGGTCACCAAACGTGGTACACAGCTTCACCCTGTGACCCTGAAGTGTGACTATAGTTTTGGGATCACAAGGTCAAAAGTCAACATCAAAATGACTTATAAACTATTTCTCAACAACAAAGAAAGCTAGGGTCACCAAACTTAGTACACAGATTCACCTTGGGATCCTGACATCTGACTATGGGTTTGGGGTCAAAAGGTAAAAGGTTAAGGTTAGTATTCCCTATGCCTTTTTACTGTACAACGAATAAAGCTAGGGCTGCCAAACCTGGTACACAGGTTCACTTTGGGATTGTGACTTCAGACTACGGGTTTGGGGTCAAAAGGTCGAAGTTAATAATAATGATGGATTAGATTTAAATGGTGCTTTACATGTCAAGCGACATCTCAAAGCGCTTACAGTGAGTCCATTATTCATTCACTCCAGACAGACATTGATAGTGGTAAGCTACTACTGTAGTCACAGCTGCCTTGGCGCAGACTGACGGGATTGTTGCTGCCAATCCACGCTAATGGCCTCTTCGACCACTACCGAACATTTACTGTATACATATTCATATCCAGTGTCATGGACACTGGAGGCAAGGTGGGTAAAGTGTCTTGCCCAGGGACACAATCTTATCTCTAGGCCACCACTCCGGTGGTGGCCGAGAGGTAGAGCATTCCCTATGCCCTATTACTGTACAATAAGTAAAGTTAGGGTCACCAAACGTGGTACACAGCTTCACCCTGTGACCCTGAAGTGTGACTATGGTTTTGGGATCACAAGGTCAAAAGTCAACATCAAAATGACTTATAAACTATATCTCAACAACAAAGAAAGCTAGGGTCACCAAACTTAGCACACAGGTTCACCTTGGGATCCTGACATCTGACTATGGGTTTGGGGTCAAAAAGTCAAAGGTTAAGGTTAGTATTCCCTATGCCTTATTACTGTACAATGATTAAAGCTAGGGCTGCCAAACCTGGTACACAGGTTCACTTTGGGATTGTGACTTCAGACTACGGGTTTGGGGTCAAAAGGTCGAAGTTAATAATAATGATGGATTAGATTTAAATGGTGCTTTACATGTCAAGTGATATCTCAAAGCACTTATAGTGAGTCTGTGGAGGAACAAAATAAGTTCAGGCAAGACACGGCAAGCTGAAGGTTTAAGAGTTTTATTCCTCCATCATCATGAGACACACTGCAGCACTGTGTACTGTGTATGAGCTGTTGTGAGTGCGCTAGAGAGGCATGTAAAGTCAGCTCTTTTATACAGACAAGAGAGAATGCATGGCACATTTACATATTGATATACATATCAGACAATACATATCAATCGAGTGATTAACTGGCGCCAGACTCCTCTCCTTACTCCGGGGATGAATAACAATAGTCATTGTTCTGGTTGTCCCCCTAGGGCTCTCTGTTCGTATGCAATCCCTGCTGAGCTTGAATATTATCAGTCTGCATTGTGCTGGGTGCCCACACGTATGCTGGGTGCCCACAAGTCCATTATTCATTTACTCCAGACAGACATTGATAGTGGTAAGCTACTACTGTAGTCACAGCTGCCCTGGTGCAGACTGACGGAAACATGGCTGCCAATCGTGCAAATGGCCTCTCCAACCACTACTGAACATTTATGCACATTCATACCCAGTGTCATGGACACAGCAGCCAAGGTGGGTAAAGTGTCTTGCCAAGGGACACACTGGCAGGATGGCTGGGGTGAGCAGGATTTGAGCCGCCAACCCCTTGTTTATTGGACGACCCACTCTACCTCCTGAGCCACTGCTGCCCACATTTCCCTCCTCCGTTCCATTTTTGCTGAGCACCAAGCTGGAAGGCAGGAAGTTCCATTTTTATATGGTCTTTGGCATGACCCGGCTGGGACTTGAACCCCGACCTCCCGGTTGTGGGGCGGATGCTCTGCTTCTACCGAGAGGTAAAGCATTCCATATGCCCTATTACTGTACAACGAGTAAAGTTAGGGTCACCAAACTTGGTACACAGCTTCACCATGTGACCCAGAAGTATGACTACACAGTTTTGGGATCACAAGGTCAAAAGTCAACATCAAGATGACTTATAAACTACAGTATATCTCAACAACAAAGAAAGCTAGGGTCACCAAACTTGCTACACAAGTTCACCTTGGGATCCTGAACTCTGACTGTGGGTTTGGGGTCAAAAGATCAAAGGTCAAGGTAAGCATTTCTTATGCCTTATTACTGTATGAGTAAAGTTAGGATCACCAAACTTGGTACACAGGTTCACTCTCACTACAAGTTTGGGGTCAAAAGGTCAGAGATCAAGGTTGGCACTCCCTATCATCTCTTACTACAAAATGTGTAAAGCTCTCTAGGGTCACCATACTTGCTACACGGGTTCACCTTGGGGTCCTGACCTACAACTATGGATTGTATCCTTTGTTGTATATTATCACATATACAGTGGTGTGAAAAAGTGTTTAGCCCCTGCCTGATTTGTCTTTTTTTTTGTATGTTTTTCACACTTGAATGTTTCAGATCATCAAACAAATTTAAATATTTGACAAAGATAACACAAGTAAACACAAAATGCAGTTTTTAAATGAAGGCGTTTATGATTAAGGGGGAAAAAAAATCCAAACCTACGTGGTCCTGTGTGAAAAAGTGATTGCCCCTAAACCTAATAACTGGTTGGGCCACCCTTAGCAGCAACAACTGCAATCAAGTGTTTGCAATAATGCAGTGAGTCTTTTACAGCACTGTGGAGGAATTTTGGCCCACTCATCTTTGCAGAATTGTTGTAATTCAGCCACATTCGAGGGTTTTCAAGCATGACCCACCTTTTTAAGGTCATGCCCCAGCATTTCTATCGGATTCGGGTCAGGACTTTGACTAGGCCACTCCAGAGTCTTCATTTTGTTTTTCTTAAGCTATTCAGAGGTGGACTTGCTGGTGTGTTTTGGATCATTGTCCTGCTGCACAACCCAAGTGTGCTTCAGCTTGAGGTCACGAACAGATGGCTGGACATTCTCCTTCAGAATTTTTTGGTAGACAGCAGAATTCATGGTTCCATTTACCACAGCAAGTCTTCCAGGTCCTGAAGCAGCAAAACAGCCCCAGACCATCACACTACCACCACCATATTTTACTGCTGGTATGATGTTCCTTTTTTGAAATGCTGTGTTACTTTTACGCCAGATGTAATTGGACACACACCTTCCAAAAAGTTCAGCTTTTCTCTCATCAGTCCACAGAGTATTTTCCCAAAAGTCTTGGGGATCATCAACCTGTTTTCTTACAAAACTGAGACGAGCCTTTATGTTCTTTTTGCTCAGCAATGGTTTTCATCTTGGAACTCTGCCATGCAGGCCATTTTTGCTCAGTCTCTTTCTTATGGTGGAGTAATGAACACTGACCTTAACTGAGGCAAGTGAGGCCTGCAGTTCTTTGGATGTTGTTGTGGGGTCTTTTGTGACCTCTTGGATGAGTCATCGTTGCATTCTTGGGGTAATTTTGGTCAGCTGGCCACTCCTGGGAAGGTTCACCATTGTTCCATGTTTTCGCCATTTGTGGATAATGGCTCTCACTGTGGTTCGCTGGAGTCCCAAAGCTTTAGAAATGGCTAGAAAACTGAACTCAGCTTTCCAAACATGTGATAAACCACAGTTAATTTATGTTTAACAGGGGGGCAATCACTTTTTCACACAGGGCAATATAGGTTTTGATTTTTTTTACCCTTAATAATAAACACTTTCAATTAAATACTGCATTTTGTGTTTACTTGTGTTACCTTTGTCTAATATTTAAATTTGTTTGATGAGCTGAAACATTTAAGTGTGACAAACATACAAAAAAATGAGAAGTCAGGAAAGGGGCAAACACTTTTTCACACCACTGTACATGAAAGTGAGGAGTGCAAAGACAGGTGAGTTATAGTGATAATTAAAAGGTCCTCAGTTCTAAGCATGTGAGCGTTTGTGGGGGGGGGAGGGGGGCTCTGACTATTTGCAGTTTGGATGGCCCAGGGGAAGAAACTGTCAGTCTGGAGGTGTGGGACCTGATCGATCTGAACTGTCGTCCAGAGGGAAGCAGGTCGAGCAGGTGGTGGGTGAGATGTGAGGGGTCTCCTGTGATGGTCTTGATCCTTCTGAGACACAAGGATCTGGAGATGTCTTCCAGGGAGGGCAGAGGGCTGCCGATAATTTTTTGGGCGGTGTTGATGACCATCTGCACAGCCTTCCTGTTCTTGGCCGTGGAGCCGGCATGCCACACACCCAGACAGTAAGTGAGCACGCTCTGCACTGAGCAGCGATAGAAGCCCAGCAGCAGCTTCTGGGCTTTCTTCACCAGGGCCTTGGTGTTGACAATCCAGGAGAGATTAGAGGAGATGTGGGTGCCCAGGAACCTGAAGGTGGGGACGTTTTCCACATGGTCGCAATTTATCAGGGGGGTGGGGGTCCTGTCTGTTCCTCCTGAAGTCCAGTATGACTTCTTTGGGGTTTTTTTGGACAATCAGTTTCAGGTTGTTTGCTTGGCACCACAGCAGCAGATTCGCTACCTCCGCCCTGTATGCCTTCTCATCGTCATCGGCGATGAGCCCAACCAAGGTGGTATCGTCCACGTATTTCACAATGATGGTGGTTGGGTGGTTTGGAATACAGTCAAAGGTGTACATGGAGTACAGTAGAGGACTTAGCACGCAGCCCTGGGGGCAGCCAGTGCTAAGATACAGTGTGGGGGCCGAGTCTGACTGTTTGTGGGTGGTTGGTGAGAAAGTTTTTTATCCAGGAGCAGGTGGGGGGTGGGATCTGGAGGAGGTGCAGTTTGTTGATCAGGATGTCCGGGATGATGGCGTTGAAAGTTGAGCTGTAGTCTACAAAGAGCATCCTCACGTACAGCCGTGGACAAAATTGTTGGTACCCCTCTGTTAATGAAAGAAAAACCCACAATGGTCACAGAAATAACTTGAATCTGACAAAAGTGGTAATAAATAAAAATTCTATGAAAATTAACCAATGAAAATCAGACAATGCTTTTGAATTGTGTTTCAACAGAATTACTTTAAAAAATAAACTCATGAAACAGGCCTGGACAAAAATGATGGTACCCCTAGAAAAGAGAAATAATGTGACCATAGGGACATGTTCAACCAAGACGTGTCCTCTAATTAACATCACAGGTGTCTACAAACTTAGACATAGTCAGTCGGCCTATTTAAAGGGTGATAAGTAGTCACTGTGCTGTTTGTTGACATGGTGTGTACCACACTAAACATGGACCAGAGGAAGCAAAGGAGAGAGTTGTCTCAGGAGATTAGAAAGAAAATTATAGACAAGCATGTTAAAGGTAAAGGCTATAAGACCAGCTCCAAGCAGCTTGATGTTCCTGTGACTACAGTTGCACATATTATTCAGAAATTTAAGATCCACGGGACTGTAGCCAACCTCCCTGGATGTGGCCGC
This sequence comes from Pholidichthys leucotaenia, assembly GCA_020510985.1. Classification (NCBI taxonomy): domain Eukaryota; kingdom Metazoa; phylum Chordata; class Actinopteri; order Cichliformes; family Pholidichthyidae; genus Pholidichthys; species Pholidichthys leucotaenia. Next base: position 94,993,797 of record CM035839.1, read on the forward strand.
AGGAGGAGACAGATAATACGAATGGTAGCAAAAGAGCCCAGAACAACCTCTAAACACATTCATGGTGAACTCCAAATTCAAGGTACATCAGTGTCAGATCGCACCATCCGTCGTTGTTTGAGCCAAAGTGGACTTCATGGGAGACGACCAAGGAGGACACCACTGTTGAAAACAAATCATAAAAAAGCCAGACTGGAATTTGCCAAATTGCATGTTGACAAGCCATGTCAACTGTGTCCTATGGACAGACGAGACAAAACTGGAACTTTTTGGCAAGGCACATCAGCTCTATGTTCACAGACGCAAAAATGAAGCATACCAAGAAAAGAACACTGTCCCTACTGTGAAACATGGAGGAGGGTCTGTTATGTTCTGGGGCTGCTTTGCTGCATCTGGCACAGGGTGTCTTGAATCTGTGCAGGGTACAATGAAATCTCAAGACTATCAAGGTATTCTAGAGAGATATGTGCTGCCCAGTGTCAGACAGCTTGGGCTCAGTCGCAGGTCATGGATCTTGCAACAGGATAATGACCCAAAACACACAGCTAAAAACACCCAAGAATGGCTAAGAGCGAAACATTGGACTATTCTAAAGTGGCCTTCTATGAGCCCTGATCTAAATTCTGTTGAACATCTGTGGAAGGAGCTGAAACATGCCATCTGGAGAAGGCACCCTTCAAACCTGAGACAACTGGAGAAGTTTGACCATGAGGAGTGGGCCAAAATACCTGCTGAGAGGTGTAGAAGTCTCATTGACAGTTACAGAAATCATTTGATTGCAGTGATTGCCTCAAAAGGTTGTGCAACAAAATATTAAGTTAAGGGTACCATCATTTTTGTCCAGGCCTGTTTCATGAGTTTTTTTTTTAAATAATTCTGTTGAACCACAATTCAAAAGCATTGTCTGATTTTCATTGGTTAATTTTCATAGAATTTTTATTTATTACCACTTTTGTCAGATTCAAGTTATTTCTGTGACCATTGTGGGTTTTTCTTTCATTAACAGAGGGGTACCAACAATTTTGTCCACGTGTGTAGCTCCTTGGGTTCTCCAGGTGGCTCAGTACTCTGTGGAAATTGGTAGCGATGGCATCTTCTGTGGACCGGTTCTCCCTGTAGGCGAACTGGTCGGAGTCGAAGGAGGGGGGGAAGGCAATCCCTGATGTGTTGGGACACCAGTCGCTCAAAACACTTCATGACTACAGACGTGAGTGCTATGGATCTGTAGTTGTTCAAGCTGTCAACTGCAAATTTTGGGGGGATGGGGATGATGGTGGAGGCCTTGAGGCAGGAGGGGATAGTGGCATGCATAATGGAACAGTTTAGTGAGGATCCCTGCCAGCTGGTCAGCACATGCTTTGACCACCGCTCCTGGGATGCCATCTGGACTAGCAGCTCTGTGGGGGTTCATTGCTTTCAGTTGCCTCCTCACCTCGTGCATCTGTAGGGGGCGGGAGAGGGGAGGAGGGAGAGGGGGACGAGTTTGGGGGGGGATGTGTGCTCAAACCGGGCAAAGAAGCTGTTAAGCTCCTCTACCAGAGTGAGGCTGCTGTCTGATGTTGGAGGGCCCTGGCCCCTGTAGTTGGTGAGGGCCTTGATACCTCTCCACATCTGTCGGGGGTTGTTGTTTGTGAGGAAGACCTCCACTTGCCTCCTATAGGCGTTCTTTGCAAGTTTTATGCCTCTCCTCAGGTTGGCTTTGGTGGTGCTGTACAGAGAGCTGTCCCTCTGTCTGAAGGCTAAGTTGTGGGCTCTGATCAGAGCCTGGACTTCACTGGTCATCCAGTGTTTGTGGTTTGGAAAGACCTGGATGTGTTTGGTGACTGTCACATCTTCTACACAGCATTTGATGTAGAGAAGGACAGACTCAGTGTAGGAGTCCAGGTCCTGCTGTTCAAAGATGCTCCAATCTGTGCAGGCAAAGCAGTCTTGTAACTGGAGGAGAGCATGATGTAGTTTACACCATGATGTAGCTTAATTTGCACTATTTAGTTAGATTTACTGTCATGATCCGGGATAAGCTGCACCAATTACACCTCTCACCATCTGCAGCTCTCTCTCCTAATCAGGTGCAGCTGCCTTTTGTTACCACCCACAGCTCATCGGAGAGGTGCCCTAGGTTGTGGGATTGTAAGACTTCCTATGCTGTCTTCGCTACCTCAGCTTTCCAGAGCTGCTCTCCTCTGTGTACCTTGCCCCTGGTCTTGCTAGTGATGGTGTGATGAAGCCCCGTGAATGTGTTGGATCTTTCTGGCCAATTGCTTCACCAGAAGGCTGAGTACACGAAGCCCCATTTAACAGCTTATTTGGGAGTACCGACATCTGTTGGTCATTTGATGTATAGCAGTCCTACTGGGATATTACATGTGGGTTACAAAAGATACGATAAGATAAGATCAGATAAACTTTTATCAGTCCCACAATGGGGAAATTACAGGATTGCTGCAGCAAAAGGGTTAGCAGCACACAGAGCAATAGTAAACATACCAGTGGATCTGTAAGCATAATGATGCAATTGTATCATTATTTGATAATTCTACTACTACTACTACTAATAATAATAGTAATAATAATAATCATACTTAAGTATTATGTTAGAATCCCCATGTGAGGTATTGCAAGCCAGATGAATTTATGTTGAACCTGGGATGTCAAAGTTTCAATATATCACAATATATCAGTCATGGTATATTAATAAAGTATATCAGTGTGCTTGTGTTTGGGACATAATTGAAATTGACATGACAAGTATTCATGTGTTATAAATACACACACACACACACACACTCAATCACACACTACATAATATAAAACCATCCTTCATATGAGTGATTTCATGAGCTATACGTTAGTTTTCCTTATTTGGAGATAACAAGTCAAAATGCTCCAAATCAGTAGCTGCACATAATGGTCCTCAGCATTCACCTATCAAGCAGAACACTTCCTGTATTTCTCGAGCCATTTTCAGCAAGTGAGTCACACAATGAGGCAGTTGTTATGTCTGTGAAATGACGGAGAGCAAGGCGAGTCTTCATGCAGCAAACAACTCTAACTGCCATGCCCACCCACAGAGTGACCCCTGTGGGTGGGCACGGCATCCCAGACACACATATTCATACACCACACCGCCCTCCCAAAAAAAAAAAAAAAATCAAGCATACAGGAAACCCACCCAAATCTGGTAACCCGATTCACACACTAAGAAAAACAGAAGAAAAACAGGGAGAAAAACAGTAATAAAACAATCACATTCACACAAACAATAGAACTGGACCTAGTCTCTGCAAAATAAAATTAATCCCATATTACCACTCACTCACATGCACACCAGCATCAGATACATATATATACATACAGTATATACATATCACTATTTACACAAATAAATTATCAAGTGACACCATAGTCTCTGGGGCAGCCACCATTCACATAGCAGCCACGGAGGGCCTGGGCACCCCCACAGCATCCCCAAGTCCGGCCGCTGCCCCCCAGGGTCGAAAAACTCCTTTCTGGCCAGCCTGTCTCCACCTCTCCAGACTGGCTTCTTCTTAACCCTGGGTCAAACCCAACTGTCGACCCGCAGGGAAAACCCGACCCGGTCTCCTGTGCCCACCACGTCGTCTTCGGACCCTCAATCTGCGTCGCGCCGTCCCACCAACCCGGTCCAAACTCTCGCTCTGACGATGGCGTTTGGCGCTTAGCAAAACTGCGGCAAAATGTCCCACTCCGCTCTCTTTTCGTCCAGCCTCGAACACTCCGAACTCCCGTGGTCGTGCTCCGGGGACCGCCAAAACCCACTCATCGGCGACGCTCGCTGCCACAGTGTCCTGCAGCTGCTGTCGCTCCCCTCCAGGGCCCACACCGTCACCTTCGCCAGGCTTGCTCACCGACCTGGGCTCCTCGCCGCTGCATCCAGCGCTCTCAGTCCCGGTGCTCCGCTGCGCTGTCACCATGCCCGGCTGCAGCATTTCCCCGAAGTCCTCAGCCTGCGCTGTCCTGCTCGCCTGCCGTACAGCTTCCAACAGCGGGACCGACTCCTGCTGCATCGCCTCTCCGTCTTGCTGCATCACCTCTCCGGGGCTGCCGACGTCACCCTCACCGGTCAAGTCCTCCGACACCGGCTCCTGGTCGTCTTTCCCAGCACCCCCGGTCTCGGTGCTCCTCTGTGCCGTTACCGCGTCAATGGCCAGGGGCTCCTCCACATGTGGCCCGGGTTCTGCCTTGAGGCCCAGTTTCGCGGCATTAGCCTCATTTTGGTGCAAAACTAACTTGTCAGCTAACCTGTCCATAGGCTCCAACTAAGCCGTTAGCTCTCCAAAGCTAACTAGCAAAGGCGCATCAAACGCCACCAGCCTCTTCGCCCGCAACTCTCTGGCCCTTGTCCGCTCCGCAAAGTGCGCCTCGATGAGCCTGACAGCCTCCATGTAGCCCTCACTCGTGCCCAGCGAGTCGAGAATCCTTCGGTCCTCCGCACCGAGGTTACAGGCCAGGAGGGCCCGCCACTGTCTCCCGTCAAGCCAAGGGAAACCCAGCGAGGTGACGTACCCCTCGAATTCCCGTCTCCACTGTGGCCACGAAATCAACGGCTCACCCACAGTCTCTAGAAACAGCCACAGCCGCTGCTCAAACCAGCACGCACCCATTGTGCTCCTCGTCGCCAAATGTTATGTCTGTGAAATGACGGAGAGCGAGGTGAGTCTTCATGCAGCAAACAATTCTAACTTTATTACACAGAACATGGTTTATATACAGAGTGGGCTGTGCCCGCCTGACGTCACCCTGTGGGTGGGCACGGCATCCCAGACACACATATTCATACACCACAGCAGTCACATGATTTCTAGAGAAACGGGGCCTCGTTTGTCTTGGGTCGCGTGATCTTCTGAAACGTGATACGGGCCTCGACACAAGCCTCATTTGGCCATGCCCCCTTTGCTCGAGACAGGCCTCGGGACTTCAGTGTCAGACGTAACATCACTAGGTCTTGCCTCTCTCTGCCTTCAGCCCTTCACTGTAGCCTCACGTAAGATCACCCTTTCCACTAACCTGACTATCAAATACTAGCCTGTGCACAGGCTAACCTCCTGGACTCTCCTGGTGGACATGGACTCCATCCTTGGTGGATTCAACCTGGAAAACAGTACATGGACTATTACAAGTAAGCTAGCATAACCCCTGCTAACAGCTTTTCCCCAACCTGGCCAGGATGAAGATTTCCCCACCAGTCAGCCTTCACCAACCTTTTCCTGTCAACGTTCATGGTGTGCTGCTGTTCAACTCCAGTCTCTCCACTGCCAGTCAGCACAACAGCCTGAGTAAGAAAACCAAATTTTTGGCCAGTCAAATATTCTCATTCATTACTAAGAGTTGTTATTCATCATCCTCTCTTTGCTCTTTCCATAGGACTGCAAGCGCACCAATACTTCAACATACTTTATTTGCACAATAAAAACCCTTTAAATGTGTTTTGTCCCAAACCATGTCAGTTACCTAAAATATAACTAAATTACTTCCCAGCAGTTATTTCTTTTTTTTTTACTAAAATTATTTAAAAAATTTCAACTAAAGCTAGAAATTAAACTAAAATTACCATTTTTACATGTTATTTGACATTTAATTTTAGTCCAGACTTTGTCTTGTTTAGTCTTAGTCATAGTTAGTCATAGTTTTGTTGTCTGTTCATAATCAGTTTTAGTCTAATTTTAGTCAACAAAAATTAGACAGGCTACCGTGAGACAGGTTTGCTTTACCCTACTGATGAGTTGTTCCAATAACACTGCTTCATGGTAAAAAAAAAAAAAAAAAAAAAAAAAAAGTTTTGTAGAAATAAAGTAAACACAGCATTTCATTTATTAGTCTGTCATATCAGCATTGACTCATCCATCCATCCATCCATTCATCTTCTACCGCTTCTCCGGAGGTCTGGGTCGCAGAGGCAGCAGTTCAAGCAGAAAACCCCAGACTTCCCTCACCCCAGCCACTTGCTCCAGCTCTTTCGAGAGGATACCAAGGCGTCCCCAGACAAACTGGGAGGCGTAGTTTCTCCAGCGAGTCCTGGGTCTGCCCCAGGGTCTCCTCTCAGTGGGACATGCCCGAAACACCTCAAGTCGGAGGCGTCCAGGAGGCATCCTGATCAGATGCCCATACCACCTCAACTGGCTCCTTTCAATGTGGAGGAGCAGCGGTTCTACTTTGAGCCCCTCCCGGAAGACTGAGCATCTCACCCTCTCTAAGGGTGAGTCTGTAGGAGTCAAGAATTGAGGAGACTGGATGATTTTTCCAGTAACTGCTTTAATTCCCCATTCATCCTACGTCCTCTCTCGATCGGAGTGAAAAAAGACAGGACGCAGTCACACACATACATTTATACATTCATCTCTAACAATACATCACACACAAAAGTCACAATACTCAGCTACATCCTTTCATCTGTAATAGAACACCCAGAGTCCTTCTGTTCTCCTTTCCGACCCCCAAAGGTCAGGCCGGGTAATCTTCTCCTCTCTCCTGAGTCCCCAGGGGGTGCAGACATGTCTTCCTCTTGAGGTGTGAAGTCAATACACATGGCTAGCTCAAAGTCTCTCTTGGCTGAATTCAGCCAGCCACATGTGAGTTACATAGGTTATAACTATGGGCTCCACATCACTCCCCCCTTCCACGCGAAAGACTGGGCACCCACATACAGTCATACAACAGTCATACAGCACGTCACCCCCCCCCCCCCAACAGAATCTCACAGCAACCCAAACAACCTGACCAAAAAAAAAAAAAAAAAACATCATTCTGCATGCAGCTTAGGTTTCAATCTTCTCCCGAATCTGCTGTATGCAGGTCTCCTGCTCTGTGTTGGGCCGTCCTGCTGTGCATCTGTGGAGTGAGGGGGAGAAGGGTTATTTGCCCACCGTGGGGGGTCCCAAGGCCGCCCCTTCGGAGGCCTGCCGCGTCGAGGCACGCCCGCCGGCCGTACAGACTCGTTATGCAACACAAAAGCAGGCTTTAATCTATCGATACTGATCGTCTCCCTCCTGCCCCCCAAATCTAGCACAAAATATTTCTCCCCGGTTTCCAGCACTCGAAATGGACCGTCGTAAGGTGGGCGGAGACTATGCCGCTGAGCATCATGCCTGACAAAAACAAACTCTGCGTCTCGTAAAGCCTGGAGCACGAACACACGCGGGAAAGAGTGATGAGCTGGGCCCGGGAGCATTTCTGCTCCCGTGTTACTCAGAGACCCCCGGATCGGGGGGGGGCCCTGGTGCCGTGTGGTCGGGTAAAAACTCGCCTGGCAGCCTGAGCGGTTGTGCGAAGACCAATTCTGCTGGTGAGGCATCTAGATCCTCTTTGGGTGCCGAACGCAACCCCAATAAAGCCCATGGTAGTTTGTTTACCCAATCTGTGTGCGTCAGTGACACTCTGAGGGCCGCCTTCAAAGACCTGTGAAAACGCTCGCATAAACCGTTGGCCTGGGGATGGTAAGCGGTCGTGCGATGTACCGCCGCTCCTAAGCCGCTGGCCACTGCTGACCACAGTTCCGACGCAAATTGAGGTCCCCTATCAGACGTAATATCTGACGGGACCCCGAACCGCGCTACCCAGGCTGTTAAAAAAGCGCGTGCCACCTCTGCCGCTGTGGTCGATGTTAACGGGACCACTTCCGGCCAACGAGTGGTTCGGTCTACCATTGTCAAGAGATGCGTGAACCCTTGTGAAGTGGGCAGGGGGCCCACGAGGTCTACGTGCACATGATCGAACCTTTTAGCCGGAATGTGGAACGGTTCTAAGGGCGCCTTAGTGTGCCTGTGAATCTTAGCGCGCTGGCAAGCCATGCAGGTTTTAGCCCACTCCTTCACGTGCTTGCACAGGCTCGGCCAAACCAACTTCTCCGCCACCATTTTCACCGAAGCGCGCACCCCTGGGTGCGCTAGGGAGTGCACGGCGTCAAAAACGCGACGGCGCCACGCGGCTGGCACCACCAGGCGCGGTCGCCCCGTGGATACATCGCAAATAAGCGGGGGGAAACCGGTTTGTAGATTTCTGCGTTCCAGCCTTAACCCTGTTGGTCCAGACAGGAGCGCGCGCACATCCGCGTCCTCACTCTGCTCCGCCGCCATGGCTGCATAATCTATTCCCACGTGGACCGGAGCCGCGCGCGTGTCCGCGCTGTTACCGCGCTCTGGGTAAGCGGCCGCGCAATCCGTTTCTGCGCGGACGGGTGCTGTTACCGCGCGTGACAGACAGTCTGCCACCACAGTGATTTTACCGGCTACGTGCTGAATATCGGTGGTAAATTCAGAAATTGCGGCCAGCTGTCTCTGTTGCCGCCCTGACCACGGTTCTGAAGTTTTGGACATCGCAAAAGTGAGCGGTTTGTGGTCGACAAACGCGGTGAAACGCCGCCCCTCCAGCCAGAACTGGAAATGGCGAATAGCCAAGTGGAGCGCCAGCAGCTCCCTGTCAAACGCGCTGTATTTTCACTCAGCCTCGCGTAGAAATCTGCTGAAGAATGCGAGTGGTTGCCAAACCCCGGCAACCTGCTGTTCCACTACGGCCCCTATGGCCACATCTGACGCGTCCGTGGTTAGCACTATGCGGGCTGCCGGGTCTGGGTGGGCCAACAGTGCCGCGTTTGCCAGTGCCCGTTTAACCTCTGTGAATGCGCGCTCCCGCTCCGGGGACCATTCAATCACATGGGAGGGCTTCTGCTTTTTGAGCGCGGTGTACAAGGGCTGCATAAGCTGCGCTGCGTGGGGTATGAAACGGTTATAAAAATTTACCATCCCCAAAAATTCTTGCAACGCTTTTACCATTCGAGGCTGGGGAAAATCTGCCACTGCGCGTACTTTGGCCGGCAGAGGAACTGCTCCCTCCGAGGAAACGCGGTGCCCTAAAAAGTCGATTTGTGCCACGCCAAAATGGCACTTGGCCGGGTTGATTATCAACCCATGCTCTCCTAACCTCTGAAAAACTGTCGTGAGGTGTTTTGCATGCTCCTCCTCGGAGGTGCTGGCTACCAAAATGTCGTCTAAATAGACAAAAACGAAAGAAAGGTCGCGCAACACTGCACCCATCATCCGTTGGAAGGTTTGTGCGGCGCCTTTAAGGCCAAAAGGCATTCGTAAAAACTCAAAAAGCCCGAACGGGGTTATTACGGCTGTTTTGGGGACGTCCTCTGGTCGGACCGGGACTTGGTGATAACCGCGGACCAGGTCTATTTTAGAAAAAATGCACGCCTTCGCCAAATGCACTGAAAAGTCCTGGATATGCGGAATCGGGTACCGGTCCTGCGCTGTGGCATTGTTCAACCTGCGGTAATCGCTACAAGGTCTCCATGAGCCGTCAGCTTTAGGTACCATGTGGAGGGGGGAAGCCCAAGCGGACTTCGAGTGGCGAATTATGCCCAACCTTTCCAGGTTGGCGAACTCCTCGCGCGCAATGGAGAGCTTAGCTGCATCCAAGCGCCGAGCCTTCGCAAAAACGGGTGGGCCACTCGTGGTTATGAAGTGCTCCACCCCGTGCTCGCCACCTTAGCTGAAAAAGTAGGAACTGTGAGTGCTGGGAACTGGTGTAGAAGGCTGTGAAACTTACCACCTGCTGTGGCAACGTTGGTCTGAACTGGCGGCGGGCACACCCGAGCTGCACAAGGGATAGAACAGAAAGAGAGTGCATTTACTAGTCGTTTGTTGGCCAGATCAACTAACAAACCATGTGAACACAGAAAATCAGCACCTAACATATTGAAGCTCACTGCCGCCACGATGAAATTCCACTCATAGGCGCGGCCGTGGAAGGACAGAGACAAGGTTCTCTCTCCGTACGTCTTAATGCTGGAGCCGTTGGCCGCTGTCGCTCCATCTCCGCGGGGTCCCGCAACCCGATCAGCATAGGTGGCAGTGATGAAGCTCCTCTGGGCTCCGGTGTCCACTAGGAATTGCCGCCCGGAGCCCGCGTCTGTATGATAAAGCAGCTTGTTCCATTCGCCGAGAGTGGAAGCTGCTAACGGCTCTCGGCCCGGTCGTTTCCCTGCTTTTTTGAACTTGCAGGGCGGGATGCATTTGTGCGCCTTCCCAGCAAAACGTCGATGGTAACAACAGAGGCTGTCATCTCCCCTGCCACGGAATCTCGCCGCTGCTGTCGCCGCTGGGGTGGTCACTGCCATCTCTGGCTCCACACTGCCCCCGGCCGCCGCGCCGAGGTCTGCCGCTGCCACGGAAGCCTCTTGTTCCTCGCAGGCGTTGAGGAGCCGCTCCGCCTCCTGGGCCAGGTCGCGGAAGTCCTGCTGGGTCAAACATCTCCTGCTGGACAGGGAACCTCTCGTGTGCGCTGGGAGGGTTCTCAGGAAAATATGTTTGAAAAGGAACGCGTCGTTGTCCGTCCCGATCATTTGCAGCATGTCCTCCATGAGGACAGTCGGCCTGCGTCCACCTCTGTCGCGCAGGTCCAGCAGCTGCCTGGCTCTTGTCTCAGATGACGGCACAAAGCTCCTGATGAGGGCGGCTTTCAGCGCATCGTATTTGCCGACAGCAGGTGGTTGCTGCACCAGGCTCCGCACACACCGAGCTGTGCGGCTGTCGAGCGTCGCGATGACATTATGGAATTTAATGTCATCCGCTGAAACTCCCCCGAGCAGGAACCGCGACTCCACATGCTGGAACCACGAGTGCGGGTCGCTTTGCCAGAACTCGGGGAGCTTAATCAGTCTTGTGCCCCTGCTGGCATTCCCCGGTGAATCCGGGTCTGAGCGGCTGTCTCCCAGCTCTTCCATATCGATCACGAGGCTGTCCTCCAGCCTCGGCGTGCTCAGATTCATGCGTAGGTCACCAATTGTAGGAGTCAAGAATTGAGGAGACTGGATGATTTTTCCAGTAACTGCTTTAATTCCCCATTCATCCTACGTCCTCTTTCGATCGGAGTGAAAAAAGACAGGACGCAGTCACACACATACATTTATACATTCATCTCTAACAATACATCACACACAAAAGTCACAATACTCAGCTACATCCTTTCATCTGTAATAGAACACCCAGAGTCCTTCTGTTCTCCTTTCCAACCCCCAAAGGTCAGGCCGGGTAATCTTCTCCTCTCTCCTGAGTCCCCAGGGGATGCAGACATGTCTTCCTCTTGAGGTGTGAAGTCAATACACATGGCTAGCTCAAAGTCTCTCTTGGCTGAATTCAGCCAGCCACATGTGAGTTACATAGGTGATAACTATGGGCTCCACAAGTCCAGCAGTCCTATGAAGAAAGCTCATTTCAGCCACTTGTATCCGTGATCTCATTCTTTTGGTCATTACCCAAAGCTCGTGACCATAGGTGAGGGTAGGAATGTAGCGTGACCAGTAAATCGACAGCTTTGCCTTAGAGCTTAGCTCCCTTTTCACCACAATGGACCAGTACAACGTCTGCATCACTGCAGATGCTGCTCCGATTCGTCTGTCAATCTCTCGCTCCATTCTCCCCTCACTCATGAATAAGACCCCAAGATACTTAAACTCCTCCACTTGGGACAGGAGCTTGTCCCCAACCCAGAGACAACAATCCACCTTTTTCCGGCTGAGGACCATGGACTTGGCATGGACTTGGACTTGGAGGTGCTGATTTTCATCCCAGCCACTTCACGCTCAGCGATAAACCATCCCAGTAAGATCTGTAGGTCATTGCTGGATGAAGCCAACAGGACAACATCATCTGCAAACAACAGAGATGAGATCCTGTGGTCACCATGCATGACACCCTCCGTTCGCTGGCTGTGCCTAGAAATCCTGTCCATAAAAATTATGAACAAGATGCGATGGACTGGCCATCTGTCCAGGGTGTACCCTGCCTCTTGCCCAAAGATGCTGGGATAGGCTCCAGCCCCCTCCGCGACACGAAAAGGATTAAGCAGAAGAAGATGGATGGATGGATGGATCGGTGACAAACGGCAGCCCGGGTGGAGTCCAACTCTCCCTGGGAATGAGTCTGACCAAGTGTTAGCAATATGAACCAAACTCTCACAATGGTCGTATAGAGACCGGATAGCTCGTAACAACAAGCCCGATACCCCATACTCCCGAAGCACCCCCCACAAAAAAGCACAAAGGTCACGGTCGAATGCCTTCACCAAGTCCACAAAACACATGTAAACTGGTTGGGCAAACTCCCATGAACCCTTGAGGATTCTCAAGAGGGTAAAGAGTTGGTCCGATGTGCCACAGCCAGGATGAAAACCACATTGCTCCTGCTGAATCCAAGGTGTGACCAACGGCTGGACTCTTCTCTCCAGTACCTTGGCATAGACCTTCCCAGGGAGGCTGAGGAGTGTGATCCCTCTAAAGTTGGAGCACACCCTCCGGTCCCCTTTATTTTTTTTTATTTTTTATTTTTTATTTAAGTTTTTGTAAAGGGTATACCTGTCATTACAGCATTGCATTGTTTACATTTTCATCACATGTTCCCTTTTTTTTGTTTTTTGACAACATTGGAAAAATAATTATTACAACACCCTTTTTTTAAGTGAAAGAAAAAGAGAAATTAAAGAAAGAACAAAAAACAAACAAAAAAACAAGACAAGAAAAAAAACAAAACAAAAGAGAAAAAAAAATAAAAGAGTATCTGAGTAGCGTTGGAACAAAGAGAGGTGCCATTATTGAAATGGTATTTGTCAAAGTGTGGTACATATGTTGGGTACATATTTTCCACAAATGTATTGCTGTATGTTTATTGTGTGCTGCACGTCTCGAGGGACAAAAGGACTGAGTCTGCAGGAGATATCGAGAAGGTGTGAGATTTGGCCTTTGTCTCAGAGAGACGCCTTGGAGGGATTTCCGGACCATCGAAGGCTAAGGGACAATGGTGGAAGATCAAAAGGGTTACATTGTGATTGGGATTAAGTACCATGTGACTGTATGTTTGCTTAGACACCATGTGACTTGAGTTTCGATGTTCCGGGATATAAAAGAGTGATGTGATATTGATCTGTCTCTTTTCTTGCTTGGAGATTGTTAGAGTATGTGTTCTGTTAATAAAGCTGAACCTGAGAAATAAACTCAGCCTCATCCTTGAGCACATCCTCTACACTGGTGACCTTAAGACGTATTATGGCCGGTGACGATTCTCCCGCACCGGACTCATCAGGAGCCAGCCAGGCTAATGCAGCTACCACAGTCCAGCTACCTGATTTCTGGCAGCATAGCCCACGCTCCTGGTTTAACACAGTTGAGGCACAGTTCCATCTTCGGGGAGTTTCGGCAGACGCCACGAAATTCTACCATGTGGTTGCAAAGCTGGACAGCCACACAGCCCAGCGAGTAGAGAGCCTGATTAACCACCCGCCAGATGACGACAAGTATGGCGCATTGAAGGCTGCTCTCATCCGTTCCTTCACCCCCTCGCTGGGAGAGCGAGCAGAGAAGCTCCTGGCGTTGACTGAGGGCGAGGTCGAGAGACCTGCAGACCTGATGGCGAAGATGCTGAGTTTGAGAGACTCCGAAGATGATGGTTTTATCTTCGCCCACCTTTTCCTCAGGACACTACCCTCAGCGGTGAGAGTTACCCTGGCCAGTTCACAGCTGCTGGCCCACCGAGACTACCACGACCTGGGCCAGGAGGCGCAGCGACTCGTCGACGCCCATAGGCGATACACGGCCACGACCGCAGCAGCGGAGATGGGCGCAACATCCGGAGATGGCAGGGGGCCAGAGGCTGCAGCACCAGACTCACCGAGGACAGCAGCGGCGGAGGCCAGGAGATGCGGAGCGAGCGACGTTCTTTGCTTTTACCATCGCCGTTTTGCCGAGAGGGCACGCAAGTGCATTCCACCGTGCCAGTTCAAGCGCTCGGGAAACGCCAAGACCGGGAGTCGGTAGCAGCTGCGGCTCTCGGTGAAGAGAACAAGCTGCTCTACCTGAGGGACGCGCGATCGGGGAGGCACTTCCTCGTGGACACAGGCTCCCAGCTGAGTTTCATCACACCTTCCTACGCTGACCGGCTGGCGCCTTCCAGAGGTCCCGGGGTGTCAGCAGCAAACGGCTCAGCGATTAAGACCTTTGGGGAGAAGACCCTGTCTCTCTCTTTCCACAGCCGTACATTTGAATGGACTTTCGTCATAGCAGCAGTCAATTTGAACATGTTAGGTGCTGATTTTTTGTGCTCACATAGTTTATTGGTTGACCTTGCTAATAGACGTCTGGTTAATGTCTTTTCACTCTATTCCCTGCACAGCCTGGGTGGCCCCGCCGACTGCACAGGCCAACGTCACAGCTGCGGGTGGTAAGTTCCACGCACTACTCACTCAGTTCCCAGCACTCACAGTCCCAACGTTTTCGGCGACAGTGGCTAAACATGGGGTGGAACATTTTATCACTACCACCGGGCCGCTCGTTTTTGCAAAAGCTCGGCGCTTGGACTCAGCTAAACTGGCCATAGCGCGCGAGGAGTTCGCCAACTTGGAAAAACTGGGCATCATTAGACGTTCTAAAAGCCCCTGGGCTTCACCGCTACACATGGTCCCAAAGGCTGATGGTTCGTGGCGACCTTGTGGTGATTTCCGCAGGTTGATTAACGCCTCAGCACACGACCGCTACCCGATTCCGCACATCCAAGATTTTTCGGTTCATTTGGCGGGGGTGCGCATTTTTTCTAAAATAGACTTGGTGCGTGGTTACCATCAGGTCCCAGTGCGCGCTCAGGATATACCCAAAACAGCGGTAATAACTCCTTTTGGGCTTTTTGAGTTTTTGCGCATGCCTTTTGGGCTCAAGGATGCCGCGCAGACGTTCCAGCGTATGATGGACATGGTTCTACGTGACCTCCCTTTCGTGTTCGTCTACTTGGATGACATTTTGGTAGCCAGCACGTCCGAAGACGAACACGAAAGCCACCTCACAGTGGTTTTTCGGAGGCTGGCAGAGCACGGGTTAATAATTAACCCAGTGAAGTGTCAGTTTGGGGTGGCACAAATTGATTTTTTGGGGCATCGCGTTTCGCCAGAAGGAGCGGTCCCTCTGCCCGATAAAGTACGCGCAATAACAGATTTTCCCCGACCTCAAACGGTCAAAGCGTTACAGGAGTTTTTGGGAATGGTTAATTTTTATAACCGTTTCCTCCCAAGCGCAGCGCAGCTCATGCAACCATTGTACGCTGCACAAAAGAAACAAAAACCCACAAATAAAATCGAATGGTCTCCTGAGCGGAAGCGCGCATTCTCCCAAGTCAAATCAGCCCTGGCAAACGCGGTTTTGTTGGCACACCCAGTCCCAACGGCCCACATAGCGCTCACCACTGACGCTTCCGATTTAGCAGTGGGGGCGGTCATTGAACAGTTTGTAGTGGGGACCTGGCAGCCGCTCGCGTTTTTCAGCAAAACCTTGCGTGATAGTGAGCGAAAATACAGCGCGTTCGACAGGGAGCTGTTGGCCCTACACTTGGCCATCCGCCACTTCCAGTTCTGGCTGGAAGGGCACCGTTTCACCGCGTTCGTGGACCACAAACCGCTAACGTTTGCGATGGCCAAGATTTCAGAACCTTGGTTGGGCCGGCAGCAAAGACAGCTGGCCGTGATATCGGAGTTCACCACCGATATCCAGCATGTCGCAGGTAAACATAATGTAGTGGCAGACTGCCTCTCGCGTGCTGTGGCGGCACCAGGCCCCGTGGGGGCAGACTCTGCAGCCATGACCGCGGGCCAAGGTAGCGACGCGGAAGCGCACGCAGCCCCGGCCGCGGAGCAGGTTAGCGATGCGGATGTGCGCGCGCTCCAGTCTGGACCAACAGGGTTAAGTGCTGGAGTACAGGGTGCAGCAAGTTGGTATGCCCCCCCTAATCTGCGATGTCTCCACGGGACGGCTGTGTCCCGTGGTACCAGCGGCGTGGCGCCGCCGCGTTTTTGACTCGGTCTATTCCCTGGCGCACCCGGGGGTGCGCGCATCGATCAAGATGGTGGGGGAGAAATTTGTTTGGCCGGGGTTGCGCAAACAGGTCAAGGAATGGGCGGCAGCCTGCGTAGCGTGTCAGCGAGCCAAAATACACAAGCACACTAGGGCTCCTTTGGAGCCTTTTCACATTCCGGCTAAGCGCTTTGATCATGTGCATGTCGACTTGGTGGGCCCCCTTCCGTCGTCACAGGGGTACACACACCTTTTGACGATGGTGGACCGCACCACGCGTTGGCCGGAAGCGGTCCCTCTGGCATCAACCACAGCGGAGGAAGTTGCGCGCGCGTTTTTAACAGCTTGGGTTGCGCGTTTTGGAGTTCCGTCGGACATAACGTCTGACAGAGGTCCTCAATTTGTTTCTGAACTCTGGTCATCGATGGCCCACAGCCTAGGGGTGAAGATCCACCGCACTACCGCGTATAACCCCCAGGCTAACGGTTTATGCGAACGTTTTCATAGGTCATTGAAAGCAGCCCTCAGAGCGTCGCTTATGGATACAAATTGCATTGACAAACTTCCATGGGTTTTATTGGGGTTGCGTTCTGCACCTAAGGAGGATTTGCAGGCCTCCCCAGCTGAGTTAGTTTTTGCACAACCTCTCCGTTTGCCCGGGGAATTTCTCCCCGACAATCCTGCGCCAAATTGCCCCCCCGCTCAGCTATTGCAGAGCGGCACAGGATCAAACACGCTTCCTGGCCCGGTTCATCACAGTTTCCCACGCGTTTTTGTGCCGAAGGCTTTAAAAAATGCGGAGTTTGTTTTTGTTAGACATGATGCTCATCGTCCAAAGTTGCGGCCGCCGTATGATGGACCTTTCAGAGTGCTGGAAACAGGAGAGAAGCATTTTTTGCTAGATTTGGGAGACAGAAAGGAGTTGATTTGTATAAACAGACTCAAACCCGCTTTTGTGTTGGCGGATGAACAAGTGCAGTTGGCGAGGGCCCCCCGTCGCGGCAGACCTCCGAGAAGGCATTCTCCAGAACACCCACAGAGATTGGCTAACAGTTCTAATCCACAGGTGCAGGAAGACACTGCAGAAGCAGCAAGGCCGGCTTACAGCAGATACGGCAGGAGGTTTAGACCTAGGCAACTGGTGGATTGATATTTGATATGTAGTAATGTTTTTATGTCATGCATCTCTGATTATGTTTGTCCCATATTAGACGTTTGGGGGGGGGGTCATGTGGCACATATGTTGGGTACATATTTTCCACAAATATATTGCTGTATGTTTATTGTGTGCTGCACGTCTCGAGGGACAAAAGGACAGTCTGCAGGAGATATCGACAAGGTGTGAGATTTGGCCTTTGTCTCAGAGAGACGCCCTGGAGGGATTTCTGGACCATCGAAGGCTAAGGGACAATGGTGGAAGATCAAAAGGGTTACATTGTGACTGGGATTAAGTACCATGTGACTGTGTGTTTGCTTAGACACCATGTGACTTGAGTTTCGATGTTCCGGGATATAAAAGAGTGATGTGATATTGATCTGTCTCTTTTCTTGCTTGGAGATTGTTAGAGTACGTGTTCTGTTAATAAAGCTGAACCTGAGAAATAAACTCAGCCTCATCCTTGAGCACATCCTCTACAAAAGACTAGATCTAATGGAAGACACATACAGTATGCATTCCAGGGTTGCCAAAAGTTCAAGAACCCATCCATGTCCTGTCTCAGTGCGAATGTCAACTTTTCCATTGAACAAATGTCCTGAATCACGTTAATCCAATCTTCAGGTGCAGGACAGTCCTTCAACATCCATTTTTTTGTTAGAGCTTTTTTACTTGCCAATATTAAAACAATGAATAAGTTTTTTTCTCCTCGTCTTTCCAGTGATTCCGGTAGTAAACCCAAATACAATGTTACAAAAGAAAAGGGAACTGTTATTTTGAATATTTTCCCCAATATTGTCTGTACATTGGTCCAATATTGGTGGATAACTGGGCATGACCAAAACACATGAAAATGATTTGCAGTCTCTTCACCACACAAGCGCCAGCAATTCAACCCCTTACGGGTAAATTTGTTTTGTGCAGGTGTTCTGAAAAATCTTACCAAATTTTTCCATCCAAATTCTCTCCACCGCAGGGATGAGGTACTTTTCCATTGTTGTTTGTTTAGCTTTTCCCATATTTCCAGTTGTAAAGTGAAATTCCCCTCTTTTTCCCATCTCTCTTTTATATATGATGTGTTGTCTCCTTTTAAGTCTTGAAGACCTTGGTATATTTTAGAAATGTATCTGATCCCTGGGATCCCTTTATATGCCTTTAAGAAGACCTTCAGGACACCTGACTGGGCCCTTTCCAAATCCTCCTTTTTAAGTATTTTGTTTATGTGGTGTCTAAGCTGAAAGAACCTGTAAAGGTCTTGATTTATTAGACCTTGTTTTTTCAAATCTTCAAAACTTCTTAAAGTTTGCCCTTTTTAAAAATCATAATATTTTATCAGTCCGTTCTCTTTCCACTTTTTAAATCTAGTGTCTGTTTTATTAGGAGTAAAGTCTTGATCATAATGAATGTTCTAATGAAGTTGTTATGAAAATTGAAACTGGATAAGATTCTATATAGGAAAGACCAGTCAACCGAATCAAATGCTTTTTCAGCATCTAATCCCAATATGGCTGCATTTAAATTATATTTTTTTATATGATGAATTATGTATAAAGTGCGTCTAATGTTATCTTGTGTCTGTCTTTGTCTTATAAAACCTGTTTGGTCTAAATGAATTAAGTCTGTCAGTATATTTTCTAACCTTTTGGCAAGGATAGTGGTAAAAAGCTTATAGTCCTGATTTAACACACTGATTGGTCTGTAGTTGGAGCAGTCTAGTTTATCCTTTTCAGGTTTAGGTATGACTGCAATGACCCCTTCTCTCCAGGACGGGGGATTTCCCCTGTGTGGAGAACATAGTTAAATGTTTTCAGGAGGAGAGGAGATAGTTGCTGTTTAAAGGTTTTGTACCACTCTGCTGTATAGCCATCTGCTCCTGGGGATTTGTTAGTTTTAAGTTTCATAATTGCTTTTTCTAATTCTTTAGGTTGTATTTCTGACAATAATGTTTTATTTTGTGACTCAGTAAGTTGGGGAAGGTTTAATGTATTTAGGAAGGCTTCGGATGCGCTTTTATGTTTTTTGAGGGAGTACAAGTTCTTGTAGTAGTTCTCGAAGCTTTTAAGAATTTCCTGAATTCTAAATTTTATTTCCTTTGATACTGGGTCTCTGATTTTGTAGATTGCTCTCTCCGTTTGTTGTTTCCTCAATTTATAGGCTAGTAATTTTGCCGATTTGCTACCTGTTTCATAGTATTTTTGTTTCAGAAATGTAAGTTTCTTCTGGATTTCTATTGTGTAGATCTCATTTATTTGTTTTTTAATTTCCTTAATTTTTAGCGAGTCATTAGAATGAGTGTTGTCTTTGTGCTCTTTTTCTAGTTTCTTAAGTTCTGACTCTAATGTGATTAGTTTTTCTTGTCTCAGTTTCTTTTGGATTGCCAGTTTTGCGATAATCTTTCCCCTTATTACAGCTTTGCATGCGTCCCACAGTATTAAAGGGGATACTTCTCCATTATCATTTTCTTCCAAATATCTGAGAATATCTGATTCCAATTCATCTTTCAGTGGTCCTTTCAGCACATTTGAATTTATCCTCCAAGAAAATGTATTATTTGTGTATTTTTGGATACTTAAGTCCATATAGATCGGACTGTGGTCAGAGAGATCCATCAGTCCTATTTTACATGTTTTTACTCTTCCAATGTCTCTATTAAACATAAAAAAATAGTCAATCCTTGAGTATGATGAATGTGGTGCTGAGTAAAATGTATAATCTTTTACACTGGGGTTGAATTCCATCCACACGTCACAGATTCCCATTTCTTTTAGTAGCATCCGAGTTTTTCTACTTTGAGTGTTATTTTGATGTGGAGAATTACCTGATGCATCCCAGTATGGATTCAGTCTTAGATTGAAGTCTCCACCACATATCACTAAACCTTGGGCTTTAGTTATCATTAGGTCAAATACATTTTTATAAAATTTCCAGTTAGCCCCTGGAGGTGCATATACATCACCCTCTCGGCGCCACACCAGTCAGCTGCCTTTTGCAACAGCGGCTCGATTCCGAGTTTTTTTTCCCTTCCTCTCTCTTTTGATCACTTTTTTTTTTTTTCACCCCACTTATATCACGGACACACAGATCGTCCCAAATGTCTCCTGAGCCGGTGGACGGAGCCACTGTTTATAGCAGGATACGATATAACAGGGAAGAGCTGCTAGCATTTAACCGCCACCCGGTCCCACTGGAAAAACTCGACATACCGAGAGAACTGTGGCGAAAACGCCGCGGCTGCCGGGCTGGAGTAAGGCGGAGGACAAAAAATATAAGGTACAGACCCTCCCTTCCATCTGTTGTCATGGGAAATGTACGGTCGATACTGGGAAAGTTAGATGAGCTAGCGGCTATCTCCCGTTATGATAGCACTTACCGGGAGTGCTCTCTCCTTTTGTTTACTGAGACGTGGCTAACTGAACTAGCAGCAGATGCTAACATTGAGCTGGAGGGTTTTCACATGATACGAGCTGACCGAACACCAGAGAGTGGCAAAACTAGGGGCGGTGGAGTGATAATGTATGTTAACAACAACTGGTGTAGACCGGGACATATCACTGTTAAACAACGACACTGCAGCAAAGACATTGAGTTGCTAGCTGTTAGCATGAGGCCTACATATCTCCCGAGAGAACACTCACACGTGATCTGCATTGTTGTTTATGCAAATCCGACGGCGAACGCTGGGACAGCGCGTGACGTCATCCATTCAGTAACCAGCAGGCTGCAGACAGAACACCCAGATGCTCTTCTCCTCATCTCAGGCGATTTCAACCACGTTTCACTGTCTCCCATTCTGCCCACTTTCACCCAGTATGTCACATGCCACACTAGAGACAATAAAACACTGGATTTGTTCTACGCAAACACTAAGGAGGCATACACCTCATCACAACTCCCCCCACTTGGGAGATCGGATCACAACTTGGTTCATCTCCGACCAGTGTACAAACCCCTAGTGCACAGACAACCTCCGGCCATGCACACTGTGGAGTTATGGTCTGAGGAGACAATGGACACTCTAAAGGACTGTTTTGAAGCCACTGCCTGGAAGCAGCTCTGCGATCCACATGGTGAGGACATCGATGGCCTCATTCACACCTTCACGGGCTACCTCAGCTTCTGTGTGGACAAATCCGTTCCCACCAAGACCATACGGCGTCACTCAAACAACAAACCCTGGATCAACCCTGAGATAAAAACACTTCTGAGAGAGAAGAAGAGGATCTTCAGGTCGGGGAACAGGGAGATGCTGAAGTCCGTACAGAGGGAGCTGAGGAGAAAGATCAGAGAAGGCAAGGACAGCTTCAGGAAGAAGATGGAGGACAAGCTGCAACAGAGCGACATCAGCGGGGTCTGGAGAAACCTCAAAACCATCTCGGGGCTCCAGAATACCTCCCCCCAGGCCACGGGGGGCAGGGAGTGGGTGAACAACCTGAATCTGTTTTTCAATAGATTTGACCAACCGCCCTCCCCCCTGTCTGCACAACAACCACTGCTGCCTCTAAGAAATCAAGTCCTGCTACCCACTCCCCACTCCACCGACACCCCCCCCACTCCCAACACACAGCCCCCCATCCTGACCCTGACCAAGACCCAGGTGAGGACGGAGCTGAGGAAGATCAAGGCGAGGAAGGCGTCGGGACCGGACGGCATCAGCGCAAAGCTCCTCAAGTCCTGTGCAGACCAGCTGTGTGGGATTGTGACGTATATCTTCAACATGAGCCTGAAACTGGGGAGGGTACCACAGCTGTGGAAAACATCTTGTGTGGTACCTGTACCAAAAACTTCCCACCCCAAAGACCTGAACAGCTTCAGACCGGTGGCCTTGACGTCCCACTTGATGAAGACCCTGGAGAGACTGCTCCTTGCTCATCTCCGCCCCCTGGTGGAACCAGCGATGGATCCACTCCAGTTCGCCTACCAGCATGGCATTGGGGTGGAGGATGCGGTGATCTTCCTCCTTCACCGTTCTCTGTCCCACCTGGAGAAGCCCGGGAATATGGTGAGGATCATGTTCTTTGACTTCTCCAGTGCTTTCAACACCATCCAACCGATGATCCTGAAGGACAAGCTGCTGCGCGCAGGGGTGGACCAGCACCTGTCATCATGGATCCTGGACTACCTCACGAACCGGCCTCAGTTTGTGAGAACCCGGGACTGTGTTTCCGACACGATCATCAGTAGCACGGGGGCCCCCCAGGGAACGGTGCTGGCTCCCTTCCTGTTCACTCTTTATACTGCGGACTTCTCACACAACACAACACATTGCCATCTACAGAAGTTCTCTGATGACTCTGCGATCGTTGGTCTCATCTCCAGCGGAGATGAAGCTGAGTACAGAGGGCTTATCCAGGACTTTGTGGACTGGTGCCATCGGAACTGCCTCCAGATCAACGCGAGGAAAACTAAGGAGCTGGTGGTGGACTGCCGCAGGCATGGGCAACCCCTCACAGCACCAGTAAATATACAGGGAACAGACATCGAGATGGTGACATCCTACAAGTACCTGGGTATTCATCTGAACAATAAACTAGACTGGTCACACAATACTGACGCACTCTACAAGAAGGGACAGCGCAGGCTGTTCCTGCTGAGGAGACTCAGGTCTTTTGGTGTACAAGGGGCGCTGCTGAAGTCATTCTATGACACGGTGGTGGCATCAGCCATCACTTTTGGAGTGGTCTGCTGGGGCAGTGGCATTACTGCAGCCGATAGGAAGAGACTGAACAAACTGATTAAGAAAGCTAGCTCTGTCCTGGGGCAACGCCTTGATCCGATGGAGGAGATAGGAGAGAGAAGGACGGTGGCTAAACTGTCATCTCTGCTGGAGTCCGAGTTCCACCCTATGCAGGACATACTAGATGCACTGAGGAGCTCATTTAGCAGCAGACTACATCATCCCAGGTGCACAACCGAGAGGTTTCGTAGGTCCTTCCTACCAACGGCTGTCAGACTGTACAACCTAAGCAGGGCTGCTCGCAGAGATAGCAAAAAGACGTAACAAACTAATAGTTTTTTTTTTTTTTTTTTGAATGCAAAAGATGCAATAGACTTACACAATGGTCCTCTCCGGCATACAACTAGGAACATACCGGTCGCTATGGAGGGTGAGAATATGTATGGGCACATAATCATACCATGTAGGATAACTAAATAGACGGTTATGCTGTTTCATCCCACCTAGCAACAATGCTCTGCACTGTGTGTGTTTATATATTTACATATTTATTCCATCTAGCTACAATGCTCAGCACTGGGTGTGCTTATATTTATATATCTATATATTTATTCCATCTAGCTACAATGCTCCGCACTGTGTTTTTATATATCTACATATTATTCCATCTAGCTACATTGCTCCGCACTGTGTGTGTTTATATACTTGCATATTTATTCCACCTAGCTGCAATGCTCCGTACTGTGGGTGTTTATATATTTACATATTTATTCCATCTAGCTACAATGCTCTGCACTGTGTGTTCATATATTCATATATTTATTCCATCCAGCTACAATGCTCTGCACTGTGTGTCTGTGTGTGTGTGTGTGTGTATATATATTTTATAGTAATATGTACATATGTACTGTATATTAGCTGCTCTTGCTTGCTTGTTTTTTTTTTTGTTTGTTTGTTTTTTTTTTCTTGCCTTCTGATTGTTGCTCTGAGTGTTGCTATCCCTGTGCTGTTGCAATCCTGGAATTTCCCCGTTGTGGGACTAATAAAGGCTTATCTTATCTTATCTTATCTTATTCAGCAGGGTGATATCTTCTCCCTCTAGCCGACCAAGTACCATGCTGAATCTCCCTTCTTTATCTTTGTGTTCTGATTTTTTTTCAAATATAATTTTGGTTGAGGTCAATGTCGCTACCCCTCTCCTCCTCCCTGACTTATATGAAGATGAAGAGATCATTTTAAACCCTTGTCTATTAAGTTTATTGTGCTCCACGTCTGTTAGGTGGGTTTCCTGTAAAAATATTATTCCTACTTTGTCTTTTTTCATTTTGCCTAGAATCTTGGATCTTTTAACTGGATTCAGGATCCCTTTTACATTATATGAGATTATTTTGGTTACACCCTGTTTCTCCATTGTGTTGTCTTATTTAGTATAACAATGTGGTGGCCCTCTTTTATGCTACTCAGAAACTGAAAGAACATTAAGAACATAAAAAACATTAAGAACATAGTATATAAAACTTTAAAACAAAAAACTGACAAAAGATCTTCCTGAACTGAGGTCTTTTTAGTGACCTTAGAAGAGCCTTGCTGGTGCGTTGGCTCTGAGGGAAATTCCTCAAACTCTGTTACATGTTGAGGGCCCTCTCTTACCCCTGTAAGTTGTCCCATGTTTTTAACGTGAATTTCAGATCCCAATCCGAACTTGTAATGATTTTTTTTTTTATTTATGCCTATACCCTATGAAATTGTGCACAACCTCCCACCACCATCACAGCAAACAATCATGTTAAAACAGTATTTGTTAGTGTGGAGAGTTCATGTGGTTCATTGTCACATTTCTATTTTAACAAGTTTGTTTTGGTTTTTTTTTAAAGACTTATTTGTTTCTAATATTATGTCTGTTCCATGAAATGTTTTACCACTTGATACTTGCAGATTCTGCATCTCCTTTAATGTCTGTTACCTTGTAGGAGGAGGGTTGGATGCACAGATTGAGTAAAAATATCGTTATTCCCTCCTGTAAACACTCAGTTTTGTCATCACCCGCCGCTCACGGGCATCCACCTCAGCTGCGCGCACACCTGCATCTCGTTAGTGCGCAGCTATTTATTCCACCTCGCCCTGAGCTGCAGCCTGGAGCCGTCTGTCTCCCTGCGTACTCAAACCCTCAGCAGCTTCCTACCCTCCAGGCCTGCTGACTCCTCATCACGGCACGTAAGCTGTCCATTATTGTCTTACCTTTTCCTGTCAGCCTTCCCCTGTGCACAGGTGGACCTCCCGGCGGCGGACACTCTCCCCTTCGCCTCGCCGCTCCTCTGCCTCGCCACTTCACCTCGGACGCACAGCAGGACGCTGTCTTCCAGGCTTGGGACCTTGCCAACGCCAGCCACCGCAGTTACTACAAGTAAGCACATAACCTTGTCACTCTCCTGTGTGGTTGCCCAGCTAGCCCCTGTTCTCCTCTCACTCATAGGGTTGCCTGGCCGCACAGTGTGCTGATCTGTCCTGACCTGCATCCTCCACCCACAATACATGCTTATCTCTCACACACGCATCCATATACGTCACATTGATTAATAATAAAGCTTTCAAATCTGCCTGAGCCTGCGTGCGTGTTTCCTGGGCCGAATAATATGTCAGTACAGCTCCAGCAAAGCGGCCCAGCGGACAGCGGGCTCGCACGCCGCTTTTCCACCCTTGAGGCTCGGGTGGATATGTTAGCACACCAACAACAGGTTATTCTAAACCAGTTAACCACAATTACTAACCGGTTTGACCCCCTGGATCCTCCGCGGGCTTTCCCTCCGGGTCCTCTCGGTGCTTCGGCTCTGGTCGCCTCCCAGGCTGGCCAGCCTAGCTCGGGAGCGCCAACCCGTCTCACACCCATTCCAACCCCTGCTCGCTTCAACGGGAAACTCGATGGAGCGAAGGGGTTTATCCTGCAGCGTGAGTCGGTGTTTCTGCACGTTCCAGGGGATTTTCCCTCAGACCATAGCCGAATCGGGTACATGGCTAATCTCCTGGAGGGACGAGCGTTAGCTTGGGCTTACGCCGTAATGATGAAGCCCAGCTATGCAAACCTCTCTTATGACTGGTTCGTGCGGGACTTTTTAGAGGTCTTTGACCACTCGCGTCTCGACAGCATCCTCGCTGATCGGCTTCTTAGTCTCCAACAGGGAGGCCGATCAGCGGCAGAATACGCTGTCGACTTCCGGGTGGCAGCGGAGGAGGTGGGCTGGGGAGAGGCTTCTCTCTGCAGTATCTTCCTCCGTAGCCTCAGTTCCGGTCTGAGGGATGAGCTAGCCAGTCGGGATCTCCCAGGGCGGCTCTCCGAGCTGATCTCGCTCACCATTAGCCTGGACAACAGGCTACGTGAGCGGGCTGCGGAGCAGAGGTCTGTCAGCCGCTCTCGCGGAGCTTCCCTCCGTCCAGCTCAGTCTCGCCCCCTGGCGTTACCGGCTCCGGAGTCCGCCGATGAACCAGAGGCCATGGCGATCGGGCGCACTAGGCTCCCTCTTGCGGAGGGACAACGCCGGCGGGAACGGGGTCTCTGCATGTATTGCGGAGATGACCAGCATCCCGTGGAGCTGTGCCCGGTTAAGCCAAACGGGGAGGTCCGTGAGGCCCCCTACAGTGACTCGCGGACTCTAACCGGCCAAATCCCCTATCATCGTGCACATTGCCCATACGCTTCTGCCACAACTCCACCGGGCATTTCACACACGCACTGGGGGATTCTGGGGCAGAGCAGAGTTTCATCTCTAGAAGCCTGGCAACCCGTTTGGGCATACCCTGCCAACCGCTGCCTACCCCCCTTAACTTGGTCACTCTCTCTCGCTCTTCCCTGGGAACAGTGATGCATCGCACTAAGCCAGTCCCCATCATCGTCTCCGGCAACCACCAGGAGGATCTGACCCTTTATGTCCTGCCCTCCTCGTCGGACCGTGTCATTCTGGGTTACCCCTGGCTGCGGCTGCATAACCCTGTCCTGGATTGGAGAACCGGCAGCGTCCTGTCCTGGAGCACCTTCTGCCTGGGCACCTGCCTCCAGTCGGCGGCTTGTGCTCCGTCCTTCCCTCCGCCGGCGCCGGTCTCCGAGCCTCCAGACTTGACTCTAGTGCCGCAGGAGTTCCACGACTTGGGGGTAGCATTCAGTAAGTCCAGAGCCTTGTCCCTTCCCCCTCACCAGCCATATGACTGTACGATTAACATCCGCCCGGGGGCCCCCCTGCCATCTGGCCGCCTGTACAGTCTCTCTGCGCCAGAACGCGAGGCGATGGACACCTATATCAAGGAGTCGCTCAGCGCTGGGATCATCCGCCCCTCCTCATCCCCGCTTGGCGCGGGTTTCTTCTTCGTGGCAAAAAAGGATGGGTCCCTACGCCCCTGTATCGACTTCAGAGCGTTGAACGACATCACCATTAAGGACCGCTACACATTACCGCTTATGGACACCGCCTTCCACTCCCTCCAGGGGGCGACCTGGTTCACCAAGCTTGACCTCCGCAGCGCTTACCATCTCGTTAGGATCCGGGAGGGAGACGAATGGAAGACGGCCTTTAGGACACCCAGCGGCCACTTCGAATATCTTGTGATGCCGTTCGGGCTCACCAACGTATCTGTCGTTTTCCAGCGTCTCATAAACAACGTTCTTCGGGACTTCCTGGGAGTATTCGTCTTTGTATACCTAGATGACATACTCATCTTCTCCAAGTCACGGGAGGAGCACCAGGCCCATGTGAGGCGGGTCCTGCAATGGCTGCTGGAGAATCGCCTGTACATCAAAGCAGAGAAGTGAGAGTTCTACGCCCGGACCACCTCCTTCCTGGGGTTCGTTATCTCACACAACCAGATCCTCCCCGACCCCGCTAAGGTTAAAGCGGTGGTCAAGTGGCCCACGCCTACCTCCAGGAAGCAGGTGCAGCAGTTTATTGGGTTCGCTAACTTCTACCGGTGCTTCATTCCCAACTTCGGCGCCATTGTCACCCCCCTGACCCGCCTCACGTCATCGAAGGTGCCCTTCCAGTGGTCAGAGGAAGTGGCCACTGCCTTCAAGACTCTCCAGGCGGAGTTCTCGTCCTTCTGGGTCCTGACCCAGGTTGATCCCACGCTGCAGTGTCTGGTGGAGGTCGACGCGTCCGACACGGGGGTGGGGGTGGTGCTCTCCCAGCGCTCGCCGGTGGATGGTGTCAAGCGGCCCTGTGCCTTCTTCTCCCGGCGGTTATCGGTGGTGGAGCGCAATTATGACTTCGGCAACAGGGAGCTCCTCGATGTCAAGCTCGCGCTGCAGGAGTGGTGTCACTGGTTAGAGGGGGCAGCCCAGCCTTTTGTGGTCTGGATGGACCATAAGAACCTAGAGTACTTGAGGTCAGCGAGGCGCCTGAATGCCTGCCAGGCGCGCTGGTCTCTATTTTTTGCTCGCTTCCAATTCACCATCACGTACCGTCCAGGCTCGAAGAATGGGTTGCCTGATGCCCTATCCAGACAGTTTGCCCCTGAGGACCCGAAGGAATCTGAACACACCATCCTGCCCAGCTTGTGCGTTGTGGGGGCGATTTCCTGGTCCATCAAGGACAAGATTCTGAGGACTCAGGAGACGGAGACGGATCCTGGAGGGGGGCCAGAGGGGAGGCTTTTCGTTCCTTCGGCGGTTCGAGGAGAAGTGATCCACTGGGCCCATACCTCCAAGCTCGCCTGCCACCCTGGCATCACCCGCCTGGTGAGTTTGCTGCAACGCTCGTTTTGGTGGCCGGGTTTCCAAAAGGACGTGACCAATTATGTCCAGGCCTGTCCACAGTGCGCTACCGGCAAATCCCAGAACTCTCCACCTGCGGGTCTACTCCAGCCCCTGCCGGTCCTGGGCAGGCCCTGGTCACACATTGCCCTAGACTTCGTCACCGGTCTCCCTGTCTCTAACACCTTTGACACGGTCCTGACAATTGTGGACAGATTTTCCAAAGCCACCCATTTTGTGCCTCTTCAGGGTCTCCCTTCGGCACGTGAGACGGCCGACCTCCTGGTCCAACGTGTCGTCAGGCTGCATGGGATCCCGCTGGACGTGGTCTCGGACCGGGGCCCGCAGTTTGTCTCCCAGGTTTGGAGGTGCTTTTGCAACGTTTTGGGGGCCATGGTTAGTCTCTCCTCTGGTCACCACCCCCAGTGTAACGGGCAGTGCGAGCGCACTAATCAGGAGTTGGAGGCCGCCCTGCGCTGCGTGACATCCTCAAATCCATCATCCTGGAGCTCCTACCTGACCTGGGTGGAATACGCCATAACTCGGCCCGATCCTCTGCTACTGGTGTGTCGCCCTTCGAAGCGTCCTTGGGGTACGATCCCCCCGTGTTTCCCGAGCAGGAGGGTGAGTTAGCTGTCCCATCGGTCCAGGTGCACATGAGGCACTGCCGGAGTGTGTGGACCAAGACAAGGAACGCGTTTTTACGCACAGCGGCGCGCAACAGTTCCACCGCCAATCGCCACAGAAGACCGGCTCCTGTCTGCCAGGTGGGTCAGCGGGTTTGGCTCTCGTCCCAGGATATTAACCTTAAGGGTGAGAAGAGGAAGCTGGCGCTGCGATTCCTCGGCCCCTTCGTGATTTCAAAGATCATCAACCCGGTGGCTGTGCGTTTGGCCCTCCCCGCTCCCTACGTGTGTGTCCCACCTTCCACGTATCTAAAATCAAACCTGTCCTTTCCAATCCACTCTGTCCCCCTCCTAGGTCTCCTCCTGCACCTAGGATGATCGACGGTGACCCGGCGTGGAGTGTTACTGCCATCTTGGACTCCCGGCGCCGAGGTCGTGGGCTGCAATATCTGGTGGATTGGGAAGGTTATGGTCCGGAGTGGAGATCCTGGGTGCGCTCTTCGTGGGTGTTGGATGGGGACCTCATCGCGGAGTTTCATCGGACGCACCCAGGTAAGCCAGCGCCAGGAGGCGCTGGTGGGGGGGAGTACTGTCATCACCCGCCGCTCACGGGCATCCACCTCAGCTGCGCGCACACCTGCATCTCGTTAGTGTGCAGCTATTTATTCCACCTCGCCCTGAGCTGCAGCCTGGAGCCGTCTGTCTCCCTGCGTACTCAAACCCTCAGCAGCTTCCTACCCTCCAGGCCTGCTGACTCCTCATCACGGCACGTAAGCTGTACATTATTGTCTTACCTTTTCCTGTCAGCCTTCCCCTGTGCACAGGTGGACCTCCCGGCGGCGGACACTCTCCCCTTCGCCTCGCCGCTCCTCTGCCTCGCCGCTTCACCTCGGACGCACAGCAGGAAACTGTCTCCCAGGCTTGGGACCTTGCCAACGCCAGCCACCGCAGTTACTACAAGTAAGCACATAACCTTGTCACTCTCCTGTGTGGTTGCCCAGCTAACCCCTGTTCTCCTCTCACTCATAAGGTTGCCTGGCCGCACGGCGTGCTGATCTGTCCTGACCTGCATCCTCCACCCACAATACATGCTTATCTCTCACACACGCATCCATACACGTCACACTGATTAATAATAAAGCTTTCAAATCTGCCTGAGTCTGCGTGCGTGTTTCCTGGGCCGAATAATATGTCAAGTTTTTCCTTATAGCCCTGGAGCTGGGTTTCCCGCTGCTGGCTTGTGGATTTTGAGGGTCTCTGTGTGCACCACATTTGAGCCTTGATTCTTTTGATCGGGTCTGCTGCGGGTTTATACACCGTTACCGGGAGCCCTCTTCTCGCCATATCCATGGTTGCTTCTTCCGCCGAGTTGTAGAGACACGTCTCATCCCCGTAAAAAACCCGCAGCTTCGCCGGAAATGGAGTTTGAAAGCACAGTTTCTTCTCTCGTAGTACCTTTTTAGCGTTGTTGTATTCCCGACGCTTTTTAAGGACCTCCAGGGCGTAGTCGTGCTCCACAAAAACTTTTCTGTCTTGGTGCATAAATCCTTTTTTCTGCCAAGCCAGTCTCACAACCTCTTCTTTTATTCTGGAGTTGGAGAACTTCACTACCACCGATCTTGGTGGCGCTTCCGCCGACGGCCTTGAGGCTAATGTACGGTGCGCCCTTTCTATCTTCAAGTCGGTGGATTGGGGAATTTCCAACTTCTCTCTCAGTATGGATTCCATGCATGCAGCCATTGTGGTGAAACCGTCCTCGACTCCTTCTTTCAGACCATGAATTCTTATGTTGTCTCTTCTTAGTCTTCCTTCTTGGTCGGTTAGCTTAGCCTCCAGTCTTGACTGTCGTTTGAGTAGTTCCAGCACGGTTTCTTCCAGCCCTTTTATTCTTTCCTCTGCTTCCATGATTCGGTCCTTAGCCTGGTCCACTCTGCTGTTTGTTCTTTTTATTTCGTCTTTAATTTCACGAAATTCGGCCCAACACTCTCGGCGAAATTGTCTTAATTCTTGAAGTACCATTTTTAAGCTAACTGTGTTGCTAGCTTCATTCAGCTCCTCTGCTTCTGAGTGGATGTCCTCCAGGTCAGATTCTCCGGCCGATGCGTGTCTTGGCCTGGTAAATGTCGATCTCTTCTGTTTTCTTTTAGGCATAATGACTTTGTCTTTTGATTTTCACTCTTCCAAAAATCCGTTAAATCTGATTTTCAAGGTATTTTCACGGATCGGGTCTGGGAGCTTCAGCATTAAGCTGCTATCACTATGGTGTCCAGACCGGAAGTCCTCCGGTCCCCTTTCTTGAAGAGAGGAACCACCACCCTGGTTTGCCATGCAAAAGGCACTGTCCCCAACCTCCAAGCAATTTTGCAGAGGCGTGTCAACCATGACAGCCCAACAGCATCCAGGGCCTTGAGATACTCAGGGCAAATCTCGTCCACCCCCGGGGTCCGGTCACCAAGGAGCTTTTTAACCACCTTGGCAACCTCAGCCCCTGTGATAGGCGAGTCATCCTCCTCATCCATAATCAATCAATCAATCAATCAATACATCAGATTTATATAGCGCTTTATCATAGACACTCAAAGACGCTTTACAGAAATTAAGGGTCATCCACCACCTGGATGGATGAAGCAGCCACAATACGGCGCCATCCCTTTTTTTTTTAACCATTCACACACACATTCACACCAAGGGCCACTTTAGAGTCTCCAATTAACCTAACCTGCATGTTTTTGGCATGTGGGAGGAAACCGGAGAAATCCCGGGGTAAACCCACGCATACACGGGGAGAACATGCAAACTCCACACAGATCACTGTTGGCCGGGGGCAGGGATCGAACCCACAATCTCATGATCCCCGCGATCCCCCGGCCGAGGGTAAACTGTGCTGCCGCAGTGCTAACCACTGCGCCACCGTGCAGCCCAAACCCTGCTTCCTCTGTGGAAAGCGTGTCAGTGGGATTGAGGAGATCCTCAAAGTATTCTTTCCACCGCCCGACGATATCCCCAGTCGAAGTCAGCAGCGCCCCATCCGCACCATACACAGTGTGGACAGGAAGCTGCTTCCTGGACAGTTTGCCAGAATCTCTTCGAGGCCAACCACAAGTCTTGTTCCATGGCCTCACTGAACTCCTCCCACACCCGAGTTTTTGCTTCAGCAACCACCCGAGCTGCACGCCACTTGGCCTGCCAGTACACCTCAGCTGCTTCGGGAGTCCCACAAGCCAACCAAGCTCAATAGGACTCTTTCTTCAGCTTAATGCCCCCCCTCACCACTGGTGTCCACCATTTGGTTCAGGGGTTGCCACCATGAGATGCACCAATGACCTTGCGGCTGCAGCTCTGTGCAGCCACTTCAACAATGGAGGTGGAGAACATGGCCCATTCAGACTCCATGTCTCCAGACTCCCTCAAAATCTGGTTGAAGTTCTTCCGGAGGTGGGAGTTGAAGACCTCCCGGACAGAGGCCTCAGCCAGATGTTCCCAGCACACCCTTACTATACGTTTGGGTCTACCAGGTCTGAATGACATCCTCCCCTGCTATCGGATCCAACTCACCACCAGGTGGTGATCAATTGACAGCTCTGCACCTCTCTTTACCCGAGTGTCCAAGACATACAGCCGCAGGTCTGATGGCACGATAACAAAATCGATTGTCGATCTGCTTCCTAGGGTATCCTGGTGCCAGGTGCACATATGGACACCCTTATGCTTGAATGTGGTGTTAGTTATGGACAAACTGTGGCTAGCACAGAAGTCCAATAACTGAACACCACTTGGGTTCAGATTGGGCAAGCCGTTCCTCCCAATCACTCCCCTCCAGGTTTCACTGTCATTGCCCATATGTGCATTGAAGTCCCCCAGTAGGACAATGGAGTCTCCAAGAGAAGCACCCTCCAGTACCCCTGTTAGAGACTCCAAAAAGGGTGGATACTCTGAGCCATCACCTGGTGCATAGGCACAAATGATGGTCAGGACCCATTTCCAAACCCGAAGGTGCAGGGAAACAACCCTTTCATCCACCAGAGAAAACTCCAATATCGAGGCAGCAAGGTGGGGGATACAAGAATACCCACCTCTGCTCGTCGCCTCTCGTCCAGGGCAACTCCAGAGTAGGCCAAGCTCCAGCCCCTCTCCAGGAGACTGGTTCCAGAACCAGAGCTGTGTGTTGAGGTGAGGCCAACTATATCTAGTTAGTATCTTTCAACCTCATGCACCAGCTCAAGCTCCTTCCTCACCAGAGAAGTGACATTCTACATCCCAAAAGCCAGTTTAGGAAGGCTGGGATCAAACTGACAAGGTCTCTCCCTTTGACCATCACCTGATTCACATAGCACCGGACTGCCATGGTCCCTCCTGCAGGTGGTGAGCCCACTGGAGGGCAGACCCATGCAACTCCTTTGGGCTGAGCCCAGCCGGGTCCCATGAGTAGAAACCCGGCCACCAGGTGCTAGCCATCGAGCCCCTCCCCCAGGCCTGGCTCCAGGGTGGGTCCCCCTAACCCCGTACCGGGTGAGGTACACTGAGTCCTTGTTCTAACATTCATCATGAGAGTCTGTTGAATCGTTCTTAACACTGACTCACACGTACATTCTTCCCAAAAGAGTTACACCTGCTATGGGTATTACTTTTGCATTTTAGGTAAATTAGGTACAAATATGAAGCTTTTAATGGCATAATACGCTCACCCAATGACTGGGCTTGGGCGGTTGGAGAGGTGGTGTCCCTGTAGCTGCAGACTTGGCGCTTCCCTCGTGTTGATGGCTCCCTAGGATGGTGCTTTTACACTTGGATCCTTGGCACTCGGCCATGTCTCAAATTGGTGTGTGTGGGGGGGGGGGGATTGGGGGAGGGGGTGTAATTGTGTTATACTTTTAATTTGCGAAGCACTTTGTGCTACAACTTTTTGTATGAAAAGTGCTATATAAATAAAGTTTTGATTGGTTGATAATACAAATTCAAATAACATAAATACAGCGGGGAAAATAAGTATTGAACACGCCAACATTTTTCTCATTAAACAAAGTATTTCTGATGGAGCCATTGACCTGAAATTTTCACCAGATATCAGTAACAACTGAAGGAATCCATACATACAGTACAAAGAAATCAAGGCAACTGTGCTCAAAAAACAAGTTATATTTAATAAAGTGTAATGATACAGGGAATAAGTATTGAACACACTTGGTGAAATTCATTTAATATTTAGTAGAAAAGCCTTTGTTGGTAATAACAGCTTCCAGATACCTCTTGTATGGAGAAACTAGGAGCAGGCATTGCTCAGGAGTGATTTTAGCTCATTCTTCCACACAAACTGTCAAATTTTGAAGGTTCCGTGGGTGTCTTCTATGGACTTTGATCTTTAGTTTGTTCCATAGATTTTCAATTGGATTCAGATCAGGTTACTGACTGGGCAATTCTAGCAGCTTTATTTTCTTTCCCTGGAGCCAGTTGAGCATTTGGCTGTGTGTTTGGGATCATTGTCTTGCTGAAATGTTCATCCTTGTTTCATCTTCAGCATCTTGGCAGATGGCAACAGATCCTTATCAAGGATGTCTCTGTACATTTGTACATTCATCTTTCCTTCAATTATATGAAGTCTGCCTGTACCACATGCTGAAAAACACCCCCACACCATGATGGGATGTGCAGTGCCATTTCTTGTCCAAACATACTGTGTGTTGTGGCATCAAAAATGTTCAATTTTGGGTCTCATCTGACCAGACTATATTCTCCCAGTATTTTACTGTCTTGCCCAAATGTTGTGCAGCAAACTTTAAACGAGCTTGGACATGCTTTTTCTTCAGCAATGAAGTCTTGCAAGGTGAACAGGCATCAAGCCCATGTCAGTTGAGTGCATTACATCAGAATCCTTTATTATCATTATTCCGCAGTACAACAAAACTGTGTGCAGTAATTAAGTGCATTACCGTTTTCTTTGAAACAGCAGTACCTGCTAACTCCAGGTCAGGGATGGGCAACTATGTGCCATGGAGGGCCATTCCACTGCAGGTTTTCTGTTCCACCTAGTCTCTTCAGCAGTTGCTTTCTCCAGTTAGCAAACCTTGAAGCTCATCAGTGCAAACACCTGCTGAAGAGACTGAGTGGAACAGAAAATCTGCAGTGGAATGGCCCTCCCTGCCCATTCCTGCTCCAGGTTTTTCTGGAGCTCTCCACGAGTGGTCTTTGGCTCTTGAATAACTCTTCTAAGATAAGATAAGATAAGATAAGATAAGATAAGCCTTTATTAGTCCCACAATGGGGAAATTCCAGGATTGCAACAACACAGGGATAGCAACACTCAGAGCAATAATTAAGAAGATACGAAAAATATAAATAAGAGCAGTGGATATACATACGTACACATAAATATATAAATATACTGTATATACAAAGTGCGGAGCATTGTAGCAAGATGGAATAAACAGCATAACCGTCTACTTAGTTATCCTACATAGTATGAATATGTACCCATACATATTGTCACCCTCCGTAGTGACTGATATTGTCCTAGTTGTATACTGGAGGGGACCATTTGTGTAAGTCTGTTGCGTCTTTTGCAGCACAGTGACGGAGTGGTTAGCACTGCGGCAGCACAGCAACTCACCCTTCGCCGGGGGATACTGGGTTCGATCCCAGCCCCCGACAAACAGTGATCTGTGTGGAGTTTGCATGTTCTCCCCGTGTCTGCGTGGGTTTACTCCGGGATTTCTCCGAGTTTCCTCCCACATGCCAAAAACATGCAAGTTAGGTTAACTGGCATCAAAACTGGGGATTCTAAATTGTCCTTATGTATGACTGTGAGAGTGAATGGTTGTCTGTCTCTGTGTTGGCCCTGCGATGGACTGGCGATCTGTCCAGGGTGTACCCTGCCTCTCGCCCAAAAGATGCTGGGATAGGCTCCAGCCCCAAACCCCCCCCCCCCCGCGACCCGAAAAGGATTAAGCGGAAAAAGATGGATGATGGATGGATGGATGGATGGATGTTGCGTCTTTTGCATTCAATACTATTAGGTCGTCAAGTTTTTTTGCTGTCTCTGCGAGCAGCCCTGCTTAGGTCATACAGTCTGACAGCCGTAGGTAGGGAGGACCTGCGAAACCTCTCTGTTGCGCACCTAGGATGATGTAGTCTACTGCTAAATGAGCTCCTCAGTGTGTTCAATATGTCCTGCATAGGGTGGGACTCGGACTCCAGCAGAGATGACAGTTTATCCACCATCCTTCTCTCTCCTATCTCCTCTACTGGGTCAAGGCGTTTCCCCAGGACAGATCTAGCTTTCTTGATCAGTTTGTTCAGTCTCTTCCTATCGGCTGCTGTAATGCTTTTGCCCCAGCAGACCACTCCAAAAGTGATGGCTGATGCCACCACCGTGTCATAGAATGTCTTTAGCAGTGCCCCTTGTACACCAAAAGACCTGAGCCTCCTCAGTAGGAACAGCCTGCGCTGTCCCTTCTTGTAGAGTGTGTCGGTATTGTGTGACCAGTCTAGTTTATTGTTCAGATGAACACCAAGGTACTTGTAGGATGTCACCATCTCAATGTCTGTTCCCTGTATGTTTACTAGTGCTGTGAGGGGTTGTCCTTGCCTGTGGCAGTCCACCACCAGCTCCTTAGTTTTCCTCGCATTGATCTGGAGGCAGTTCCAATGGCACCAGTTCACGAAGTCCTGGATAAGTCCTCTGTACTCAGCTTTATCTCCGTTGGAGATGAGGCCAACGATCGCAGAGTCGTCAGAGAACTTCTGTAGATGGCAGTGTGTTGTGTTGTGTGAGAAGTCCGCAGTATAAAGGGTGAACAGGAAGGGAGCCAAAACCGTTCCCTGGGGGGCCCCCCGTGCTACCGATGATCGTGTCAGACACACAATCTCGGGTTCCCACAAACTGTGGCCGGTTAGTGAGGTAGTCCAGGATCCATGATGGCAGGTGCTGGTCCACCCCTGCACACAGCAGCTTGTCCTTCAGGATCATCGGTTGAATGGTGTTGAAAGCACTGGAGAAGTCAAAGAACATGATCCTCACCGCATTCCCGGGCTTCTCCAGGTGGGACAGAGAACGGTGAAGGAGGAAGATCACTGCATTCTCCACCCCAATGCCATGCTGGTAGGCAAACTGGAGTGGATCCATCGCTGGTCCCACCAGGGGGCAGAGGTGAGCAAGGAGCAGTCTCTCCAAGGTCTTCATCATGTGAGACGTCAGGGCCACTGGTCTGTAGCTGTTCAGATCTTTGGGGTGGGAAGTCTTTGGTACAGGTACCACACAAGATGTTTTCCACAACTGTGGTACCCTCCCCAGCTTCAGACTCAGGTTGAAGATGTGCTCCACAATCCCACACAGCTGGTCTGCACAGGGCTTGAGAAGCTTCGTGCTGATGCCGTCCGGTCCCGAGGCCTTCCTCACCTTGATCTTCCTCAGCTCCGTCCTCACCTGGGTCTTAGTGAGGGTCAGGTTGGGGGGCTGTGTGCTAGGAGTCGGGGGGTGTTGGTGGAGTGGGGTGTGGACAGCAGGTCTTGATGACTTTAGAGACAGCAGTGGTTG
This sequence comes from Pholidichthys leucotaenia, assembly GCA_020510985.1. Taxonomy (NCBI): domain Eukaryota; kingdom Metazoa; phylum Chordata; class Actinopteri; order Cichliformes; family Pholidichthyidae; genus Pholidichthys; species Pholidichthys leucotaenia. The sequence continues at coordinate 95,031,382 of CM035839.1, forward strand.
TTGTGCAGTCGGGGGGGAGGGCGGTTGGTTGGTTGGTTTCTAATAATCTGTTTGACTCCTCTGTCAGAAATCTTGTGAGGAGCTCCTGGTCATGGCCGGTTTCCAGCAAAATGATGTTGTTTCCACTTCTGAATGATGACTCCAACAGTGCTCACTGGAACATTCAGCAGTTTAGAAATGCACCTGTAACCAATGCCATCATTGTGTTTTGCAACAATAAGTTTGTGAAGGTCTAGAGCAGGGGTGACCAATCATGTGCTATGGAGGGCCAAGACCCTGCAGGCCTTGCCTCCAACTAGTGTCTTCAACAGCAGATTTCACTGAATTTCTTCCCACTGATTGCTGATAAGTGAAAACACCTGCTGAAGAGACTGGATAGAAGAGAAAACCTGCAGGGTCTTGGCCCTCCATGGCGCATGATTGGTCACCCCTGGTCTAGAGAGAGCTCTTTGCTTCTACCCATCATGAGTTCTTTGTGATGTGACAGTCTGATATTCACAGACCTTTTTAAAGGTTATCAGTTAGGACTTTACCAGCTGAAATTAATTTGCACTGATGGGGGATGGGATGGCATCCTAAATTCTGATGGATTTCAGCTGGTTTCTTGGCTTTCTATAACTTTTTGCAACTCGTTTTCTTCATGTACTTATTCCCTGTGACTTTCTACTTTGCTAAATATACCTTGTTTTGTGAATGCACTTGCCTTGATTTCTTTGTATGTATGAATTACTTGAGTTGTTACTGATATCTGATGAAAATCTCAGGTCAATGGCTCCATCAGAAATCTTCTTCTTCTTCCGGCTGCTCACTTTAGCGGTCGCCACAACGGATCATCTGCCTCCATCTCACCCTGCCCTTGCATCTTTTTCTCTATGCCATGTGTCAACACAACGGAAATAAGCTATAGACAGCTTGCTCCTTCTGTAATTGATAACATGGTGGATAGTGTTTCAGCTTCTCTGCATCAGGCTCTAGACTTGGTGGCCCCCTTAAAAAAGAAAAAGTCTAATCAGAGATTTTTAACTCCTTGGTTCAACACAGAAACTCGTAGCTTAAAACAGAAGACTCGTCAATTAGAAAGAAAATGGCGCTCTACTAATTTAGATGAAATCTATTTAGCTTGGAGAAATCATCTTTTAATTTATAAAAAATCTCTTAGAAAAGCTAGAACGAGTTATTACTCTGCATTAATAGAAGAGAACAAGAATAATCCCAGGTTTCTTTTCAGTACTGTAGCCAGGTTGACAAAGAGTCAGGACTCTGTCAATCCTAGCATCCCCTTAGAGCTTACTAGTCAGGACTTTATGAACTTTTTCAATAATAAAATTTCATCCATCAGAGATAAAATCAATCAGATTCTTCCCACAGTTAACTTAAATACTGTAACTACTACAACTCCTTCTATTGATGTCTGTCTTGATGAGTTTACTCCAATCGACCTTTGTGAGTTAGACAAAGTAGTTTCCTCATCCAAACCTTCAACTTGTCTTTTAGATCCTATTCCTACCAGGTTATTTAAAGAAGTCTTCCCACTTATTGGTAGCTTTATTCTTCATATAATCAATTCTTCATTAACTTTAGGCCATGTACCGCAGGCTTTTAAAACGGCTGTAATTAAACCCTTACTCAAAAAGCCAACGCTAGATCCAGGAGCTTTAGCTAACTATAGACCAATCTCTAATCTCCCTTTCATTTCAAAAATCTTAGAAAGAGTTGTTGCTACGCAATTATTTGACCACCTGCAGGGAAATGGTTTACTTGAAGAGTTTCAATCTGGGTTTAGAATCCATCATAGTACTGAAACAGCCTTAGCGAAGGTCACTAATGACCTCCTCATTGCATCTGATAATGGACTAGTTTCTGTACTTGTCCTTTTAGATCTTAGTGCAGCTTTTGATACTATTGATCATAATATTCTACTTGATAGATTAGAACACTATGTTGGACTTAATGGAACTTCGTTGCAGTGGTTTAGATCTTATTTATCTGATAGGTTCCAGTTTGTTCATGTAAATGATGAGTTTTCTTTCAGCTCAAAGCTTAGTCATGGAGTTCCACAGGGATCTGTGCTAGGCCCTACTCTTTTTAGTTTATATATGCTTCCGTTAGGCAACATTATTAGAAAGCACTGTATACATTTTCATTGTTATGCAGATGACACACAATTATACCTGTCAATGAAGCCAGATGATACTAATCAATTAGCCAAGTTAGAAGCCTGTCTTAAGGAAATCAAAGCTTGGATGACTTGTAATTTCCTGCTATTAAATTCAGATAAGACTGAAGTCATTCTTGTTGGTCCAAAAAACCTTAGAAATTCCTTTCCAAATCAAACTTTCAGTTTGGACGCAGTTACTCTTTCTCTTAATAGCTCTGTGAGGAACCTTGGAGTTATTTTTGATCAGGATTTGTCCTTCAATTCACATATTAAATTTGTTTCTAAGACTGCCTTCTATCATTTGCGTAATATTGCCAAGATTAGGAGCATCTTGTCTCAGAGTGATGCTGAGAAGCTGATCCACGCTTTTGTTAGCTCGAGATTAGATTATTGTAATTCTTTATTATCAGGCTGTCCTAAAACATCTTTAAAAAGTCTTCAGCTGATCCAAAATGCTGCAGCAAGAGTTTTAACAGGTACTAGAAAGAGAGATCATATCTCTCCGGTTCTGGCCTCCCTTCATTGGCTTCCCATAGAGTTTAGAATTAAGTTTAAAATCCTTCTTCTCACTTACAAAGCTCTAAACAATCAGGCTCCTTTTTATTTAAAAGATCTGATACTACCGTATTATCCTAACAGAGCACTACGCTCTCAAAATGCAGGATTACTTGTAATACCTAGAATCTCCAAAAGTACAATGGGAGGCAGAGCCTTCAGTTATCAAGCTCCTCTCCTGTGGAATCAGCTGCCAATCTGGATTCGGGAGTCAGACTCGATCTCTGTTTTTAAGAATAGGGCTAAAACCTACCTTTTTGATCTAGCCTACAATTAGGGAGGGATCATGTGTTTCTGAACCCTCCCTTAGTTATGCTGCTAATAGGTTTAGTCAGCCGGGGGACCTCCAGTAATGCACTGGGCCTCACTCCTTTCCTCACTCTCTATGAAATATTTTTTTTTTGCTGGTCATTAACATTTGTTTGTTCTCTCCCATAGATTGAGTCCCCATCGTGCTGTTTGCTCTCTACATGTCTGTTCTTTTCCTCTTCTCTATCCCCTCACCCCCCAGCCAGTCGCAGCAGATGACTGCCCCTCCCTGAGCCTGGTTCTGCTGGAGGTTTCTTCCTGTTAAAAGGGAGTTTTTCCTCTCCACCGTCGCCAAGTGCTTGCTCACAGGGGATCGCCTGATTGCTGGGGTCTTTCTGCAACTGTGGGGGTCCCCCCTACAGTTGATAGTGCTATGAGATGACTGTTGTTGTGAAATGGCGCTATATAAATAAAGTTGAATTGAATTGAATAGAATCTTTTTCTGTAACACCAACCCTCTCCATGTCCTCCACTACATCCATCCATTAGAAATATGTTTAATGAAAAAAATATTGACGTGTTCAGTACTTATTTTCCCCACTGTATTTTCTAATGTGTCTAATGGGCTTTACATTAATGTTAATTAATTAACGTCAGCATGATAGTGTTATGTATGTAAATTGTGGTATTAGTAAGATGGCGGCCAGGTTGGCCGAGGAATGGGCAGAGGTGGCGGACTACTGGTTTCCAGTAGTGACACCACCCAGAGTATAAGAGGTGGAGACGGAAAGGGTGAGTCCTCTTTCGTTGTGGGCAGCCTGGTTGGCAGAGAGCGCCAAAAGCCTGTAGGGTCTCGTACTGTGTTCAATAAAGGTTCTCTGTTTGGACATTATACCCTGTCTTTGTTGGGTCTACTTATGGATACAACATTTGGCGGCAAGATAAAAGCGGTCATGGAAACGTCAGCTGCCAACTTTTGGCCATTTCTGGAGTCACTGGGTGAGCCTCCTGTGGTGTGGCCTAGATGGTTCGCCGTCTTCACCAACTATATGTTGGTTTTGAACCTCGGTGGGCTCAAAAGACTTCGTGCCGGAGCGTTGTTGGTGCATAATTTGGACATGGAGGGGCAAGGAGTGTTGGAGAATCTCGGCAGAGCCGATAGTGTTGACAGAGTCATGGATTTGATGGCGCGCTGCTTTCGCACCTTTGAAAACGTCACTGTCCAGTGCGTCCATTTTGGACAGCGCTGCCAGCGGACGGGCGGATCCGTGAGAAGATTTATTGCGGACCCCCAGGAGCTGGCGAGGGATTGCAAGTTTGGAAACCTGGAGGATGAGATGATCCGAGACCAACTGGTGGAGCATGTCCGCTGCCCTGTGGCTCGGGCAGGGCTCCTAACCCACCCAGGTGAGCTGATGTTGAACAACACTATCGAGCTAGCGCAGCAATTCAAGGCAGCTGAAACGATAGCAAAGGGCCTCAAGAAGTGCTCACCTCCGACCTAAGACAAGCCTTGTGTGATGACGCTGCAGTTGGACCCTAAGGAGGAGGACAGCGGAGAAGAGTTTGCCTCCATTGTGAAAGCAAGGTCCGCCCCGGGTACGCCAAGATGTTGTGGCTGTGGGTCCCCCTTACACTGCTATAAATCCAGGTTGTGTCCGGTGAAGAGCAAGCATTGTGGGAAGTGTGGGTCATTGAATCACTTTGCCAGGGCATGCAGCAACTTTGAGTGGAAGAATTGACAGCGTGGAGCGGATTCTCTTCAGAATGGTCCCACCATTGTGCACATGGTCTCTCCGGAGACCACAGGCCAGATTGGCTGCATGATTGACTTAGATGGCGTTGAGGTCCCGCTCTTATTGGATACGGGAGCAGCGATCTCCATGTTAAATTTTCCACAGTAAAGAGACTGTTTCCCCGCCACCGGATCCAGGAGCAGGATGAGGTGTGGGATGCGGACTGGTTGGATGTGGCCAGGGGAGCGCAAGCCCGGCACCATGCGATGCCACATAGGGATGGACCCAATGCCGATACCCAAGTAGCCCTTGGTATGGGACCTGGGCGGTATGACGGGACCCCCACAGGGACGGATAGGGACGAGGTGCCCGCGCTGAAGGATGAGGGGGCGAGACCGAGGAGCGCTGTTCTGAAACACTCCAAGTGGAGACCTTCCAAGTGGTCGTCGGACTGGACCCGCAAGCTGACCAGTTCAGAAAAGGAAGCCCACTTGCAACACGGTGGTTCCGAGAAGAGTAGCAGGGCCTCCCTGCGGGTTGGTAATTTGGTCCGGCCTAGGGTTGAGGCCCACATGAGAGGTGACCACGGGTCGCGAGAGCGACGTGACGACCAGAGATGGTTCCAGGTTGAGGCTGCTCGAGAGGATGGGTGCCTGGGGTTGTCTGACAATACATGGAGACATCCTAATGAACTGCACTGTGTAAAGGAGAAGAGCAGAGGGCACAGCTCGTCCCCGGAGGCAAAGAGACCGCGGCGCTCCAGGAGGGATCCCCCAGATGACGATCCAGATGATGGTTGGGTGTGTGTGTGTTTAATATTTAACCCAGTGTCATTATGTGAATGGCTTTCTTATTGAGTTGGCGCCCCGAGTGTTTGATTGGAATATGGAAGATATTTTATTCAAATTCATTGCTAAAGTTTACTAATGATAATTCTTTTGTGTATTTTGGTTTTAAGAAAATTGATGGGAACTGTGCATTATATCACTGCTAATCTGTAGTACTTTATATTTCAATTTTGGTGAGTTGCCAGGCACTGAGTTGTCTGTGAGGTACATTTAAACAATGAGGCAATGTGACTATAGTGGGTAAATTGGAGTCCTTTAGTGTAATGATGTGTAATTGGTATAATGTGAATTTTGATTGAATTGAAAAGAAGAAAAGTAAATTCCCAACACTGTTTTATGATGTGCCTATGTGCGGGAGGGAGGTGTTGGGTGGGGAATGCCATCAAGGGATTGTTAGGTGGTATATGTTTGCAATTTTCTGTTTGCTGTGTGTATATATTGATGTTCTTAGGGGATTAATTTAATTAGTTACATGGCTTGTTTTCTTTTATCCTGGACTATTAGGGACTAGGCGGCAGAATACTCCGCCAGCTGTGTAGGGGGTGCTGGCAGTCTACCCGGCCCCCCAGCCTTGGTTGTGTAAATGGATAGGCAATTTGTTTCTTTTCGTACATTTTTTTTTTTTTTTTACTTAGAGGATGTATCGGGTGATAAATTGGGGTGGGCCGAATTGTGTGCTTAAACTTTTTTTTTGAGGGGGTAAAATGTTGTGTATGTAAATTGTGGTATTAGTAAGATGGCAGCCGGGTTGGCCGGGGAATGGGTAGAGGTGGCGGACTACTGGTTTCCGGTAGTGACGCCGTTCAGAGTATAAGAGGTGGAGACGGAAGGGGCGAGTCCTCTTTCGTTGTGGGCAGCCTGGTCGGCAGAGAGCGCCGAAAGCCTGTAGGGTCTTGTTGTACTGTGTTCGATAAAGGTTCTCTGTTTGGACGTCACGCCCTGTCTTCTTTGGGTCTACTTATGGATACAACAGATAGCGTGATTGTTTGTTTATTTTTTAATAAAATTGAAATAACATTTGGACTATAAAAGTGAGTTTCTCAAAACATCAGAAACACTTTTCTATAAAAATCACACACTGAATGAGAAAACTCTGATAATTAGATACACTAAAGTTCAAAGAAATATCTGAAAGAATATAGAAAGAAAATCACTGCGAATGAGCTGTGCACTTTGTTTCCATATTATTAAATAATGAGAGGCTCAATTCAGACTTAATCAGATAACTAAAAAAAAAAAAAGTATTGCACTTTGTGTTTCCTACTTTATTTTATCAGAGGGGTGCATGTATATCCAGATGTTGTACGTGCCTATCTGTAGAAAAAGTTCTGTTTTAAAAATGGGTTCTTCTTTTTGATTAGCTTGGATATTTTCAGAGAATAGCATTATCTAAAGACAGGGCATGGTAAAACTGTGATGTAATAAATGAAAGAGGTTCCAGTGTGGTGGTGTTACCTTGGACACCAGCTGACCAGCAATGAGTAATTCATCATGATTCGGTTTCTGCTGACTGACCTGGAGTCTTCTCCCCGAGCAACATGACCTGAAACCACATCACGGCTCAGGGACACCGGGACTCCGAGCAGGGAGAAGGCGCCTCCCCCATGAGGAGGAGGAGGAGGAGGAGGAGGAGGAGGAGAGAGGTGAGTGGATTGAGTTATTTCAGCAAGCCGATTATTTAAGCTACTGAGCCCTCCCTGTGAATTTGCGTGTGTCTGCTCATGGAAGCAGACAGGAGTTCAGCTACATCTGCAGTTTGAGTTTTTGTTTTTTTTGCTGGAGCAGAAATTTACTTTTTTAAATTTTTAACTGCATTAAAGAACTTTAAATGGATTTGCTTTGGGGACATGGGAGAATTTTATTAGCGTCATAAGATTTTGAGACTTGCAGTGCGTTTGAGGCTTCCTGAGACCGAATGATAAATGTGGTTATTCTTTTTAAAATGTTTAACATTCTTTCCGTTTATTCTTTTGACTTTTCTTGTAGAATTGTCTAAATTAATATTTTTCTAAAGTGGACTTAAGTTTGAGATAAAGACAAACATTTTTAAAAATGGAACTTTCCCTTCTCTTTATTAAAAAGTGAATTTAACAATCCAGATCTCAGAGAGAAAAGCCTTCTTTGCTTACCTCCCTTTCAAGTTAAGGGTGTGAAAATGACCAGCCCCTCCAGGAATACAGAGGACCCAAAAGGAGTAGGTGAAAGCGCAGGTCACAAACCAGAAACGCCAAAGTTTCGCAGCTGGAGTAGCCTCCGCTTCTCCAGGTGGAGAAGTGGGTCCCAGAGGACAACCCCCCCAGCCACCCCTTCCCCCAAGACAGATAAGGGGAGTGATGTGACCAGGACACTCTTCTCCTTGGTGAAGACTCACAATGATGACTATGAGGCAGATCCCGATGGCTTGCTGGACACCGATGGAGACGGCGGAGGAGGTGGTGATGATGCCTTTCTGGATCAGTCCACCTACTTCCAGAAGCAGTTTGGCTCCATGCTGCAGCCTGGGGTCAACAAGTTCTCCCTGCGTATGTTCGGCAGCCACAAGGGTGTCGCTGCAGAACAGGAAAGGGTCAAAAGCTTTGGAGTGTGGATCATCCACCCCTACAGTGACTTCAGGTAACAAGTCTGCAGTATCATCAGAACTTCCCCAAACCTATTTGAACATTGTGGCAGTGTTGTTTGTGTGTGTCCCCAATACAAGAATCCACAATTTGTGAATACATTCCAAAACTTTCCCTTGAAAGCATTTTTATCATGCCATACAGCCTGTGACTGAGCACTCTTATCCACTTTTTCCCCAAGGACAGACTGCAGAACAGCAGCCGATGACATGGTTCTTCCTACCACATGATAAGGCGATGAAGGGATATGATTAGTGATACAGTATATAGGACAAGATCATCTGGATTAATGATATCACTCTCTCATGACTCCCCTTCTTCCTGTCCACGAAGACTGAGAGTGGCATTCATCAGCCCTAAAAATGTAGGCAGTCTAGTGTGCTCCAATTGAAAATCAACCAAAAATATCTCAATCAACTTTGTCTATCCCTTTGGGGGATTTATAGGATCATTCGGCTTTTTGGCTTGAACAACATCTTGGCAGTGATTCCCAAGCAATCTGTCTGCTCTAATAGCCCATCAAATTTAAAGATTTTTTTTAAACATCAGGTCACACAGACAGAGGATAAACCCATGCATAGGGATTATTGTCCATAAGAATCCCTATAATTCCCAACTTGCTCTATTATGCAATAATAGACAGACAGCTGAGGGGGGATTACTGGAGGCCTGCTTTCCTTAAACCTTATGCTCCAACTTCCTCTTAAAAATAAATGAGTCAGGAAAGCATTGAACAGCTGGTTCTGTTCTCTATTATGGGCTGGTAACTTTTGATGGTGAGGCTCAAATTCATAAAGTTAAACATGTTTTCAGGCAGATAACATTAGCACATTAGAACAAGTTCTATTAATTTTGTCCTAACAATGTTCATAAACAGTATCTGAACAACTTTCATAGCAGTCAGGAATTATAAGTACTGTGGGAGCCAAGAAGGTTTTTAGATAGAATTTGTTGCCAAGCCACATATTTGTAAAATAACCAAGCATGTTGAGTCTCCATCTGTGGAAGCATGCAATACATCTTTGTAGACTGTCCTCCAACAAAAATGGACTATATGAGCATTTTTACCAACAGGTGATAGACCCTGTAGGTACATTTTGACATTAAGTGGGCAATAAGTGACCCCTAGTGCTTGTGGAAATAATAACATGAAGAAACATGGTGGAGGGTTACAGTTGCAACATGTCTAAACTAGTCCAACCATCAAACCTGAAGTGAATCTCGAATGAGGAAGTAAAAGCAAACAGATAAGAAGTTGTGATAAAGAACTGGAGTCTCCAGGGTCACAGTGTATTTTTTAGTACTGTCCATCATCCTTCACCCACATCCATACTTAGTTTTGAGTGTTTTTCAAATGAGGTGAGACAGTGACGATGATATTCTGATGGTATATTCTAAAATGAAGAAATTCCAATCATATGTATTTGTTAAGCCGCTTTGAAACTACAAGTGGCAAGCCATAGGCGTGGGTTCTGTTAGCATAAATTAACACCTTAACAACCCTCCATGGGTTTTCAAACTTTAAGGAGACATGGGTCTGATTGCCCACAGATAATAGTGCATTTCTCTGGTGTATCAAGTTTCATGTCCTCACGTCACCGATGTCACACGAATGCGCCATCAGCCTGGATGATGGGATGCCAGCCGCTACCAATTACAGAGTCACTGGCATTTTTACAAGTCTTAATTTTGTTGCCCAGTGTCAAACTTGGTGCAGATCAGTGGTGGATAGGAATACATGACCAATCTATATAGTTCAGTGCTTGCTGCTCTTTGTCCTCCATTATAACAGACAGGGTTGAAAATGCACCCAACATTTTACATAATTCATTTTTTTCCATATCACCACTGAATGCTTTCAGAGAAGAGTGTGTATTTGTGTGCACAGACTTGCACTTATATTTGGTGGGGACATGTCTTTGAGTGTCGTGTTTCATGTCCAGCGCCACATGAGGCAGGATACGTTTTATTTCGGTGGGGGCTGTCACGGAAGAAAAAAGGAGCAGAGGATTTGTTAATGCAGGATGAACCGAGATGCATGAATAAGCACAGAGTAGAGCTGAACAGGGAGACTACCAGTGCCTCACACCAAACCAAGACAGTCTGGCCTCGGCTTCACAGCAGCCGGAGACATTCAGGGCATTGGAGGTGCTGCATGATCGAAAAATGTTTTTAAAAGAAACTGCTCATTCTCAGCCGTTGTGACATTAATGTAATTGTGGCACACAGTTGTCTCTTGCGGCTTCAAAATTAATATAATCTGTCAGAAAAATGACAGTCTTCTGATTCATTTCCACTCTGTCTCTGTGCTGTGACGTGGTGACAGTGACACCTACTTCATTGCACATTTATCCACATTGTCCTATTCAAATGTCCACCGAGCTGAGGTGGCCAACAATCCACGTCACTTGCACGGTAATTTAACTCGCATCAAGAAGCACCGGCAACCCTATCTAGACAACAGAGGGAGCCCGGATTGCTGAGGTACTCTGAAAAGGGCTTTGGAGGACTTGTTTGGGAAAATGGTAAATGGCGTTCACTTATATAGTGCTTTTTTACTCATCTCAGGATAGCCAAAGCACTTTACAGATCTCTCACACACATCTACACACTGATGGTGGCAGAGGTTCTGTGTCTTGCTCAAAGACACTTTGGCATGCAGACTGCAAACAGAGCAGGAATCGAACCATTGATCCCCCCATCAGTAGTCGGCCACACTACATCTGCGCCACAGTCCCCCCCCCCCCCGTGTTGTTGAGATTAGCTTAAATTTGATTTGTTGTTGAGCAGCAATAACTTTTCCAACAGGTCTTGGACCTGCTTAACAAAAACATTGAAATGTTTTGTTAAGCAGCATCTATAAACTAGATAGACCCTTACTTTTTTTTAGTGCCTACTCCGTTACCATCTTCATCACAGTACATGTGGTCATATTCAGTGTTTGGGAACACACACACACACTTCTGGCTGTTCCCTATTCGGGATCATGGGTATATTGATGTGGCAAGGATTTTTTTTACACCAGATGCCCTTCCTGATGTAACCCTCCCTCATTTACTCGGGCTTTGGACTGGCACAGGGAGTACACTGTTGTTGGGTTTTGTTTTTTTTTTTTTTTGTCTATTTATGCTGAGCACCAAGCTAGAAGGCAGAAAGTACCATTTTTATCGTCTTTGGTATGATCCCCACTGGAGCTTGAACCCACAATCTCCCGGCTTCACCACTCGTCTTTAACATTTACCATCAGTGCATTCTATGCTGTAATGCTAACAGCTGTAATGCCTTCCAGATGCTTTGGCAAGGTTAATTGCAACTAGCAGCCACTAATCTGCTGCAACATGAGAAACAGTGGCAAGCAGTCATGTAAACCAGTGAGTGAACAGACACATGGCTGATAGAGGGATAAACATGACTGGCATTAAAGAACTAATCAATCACTTCTATAGCTCTGCTCTGATGGACTATAGAAAACTGTGGTTTTCTCACAAGGTTTAAGTTGCCAGCTAGGAAGTGACAGTATTTTTAAAAAGTCAGGTTACTATTCTCTTTCTATGTAATGGTAATGTAAGAGTGAGACTCAAAGTGATTGGCACTTGATGGAAACAATCTGTAAGGAAAACCTAACCATGTCCCCATGGTGTACCACAAGAAACCAGAGAGCTGCATGGAAATTGGACATGTTTGTCAGGAAGCAGACACACACTCAGGATAGATGTTTGGGCTTTGTAACATCTTCAGGAGTGGGACTTTCTTTTCTGTACTGTTCTGTTGATATCGACGCAATGGGTGTAATCTTCACTGAAAACAATGTAAGCCAGTCAGTCTGAGAAAAGGCAATATGTAATTGATGTATCGAACTTTCAGTTAATGCTCTACTAATCATTATAATTTACTGTGAGATTTGAGTATCTATCTTGGGAGCTTAGCTTCTACTTGCTCCAGTGTAGTGCCCTCAGTAAACTATCACTGACTGTGTAGATTTTGTTATGTGATTAGCTTGGACCTCAGCTAGCCTGGGCCTTGCCGTTTGACAGTTCAAGTATGTTGGACCTGATACAGAAACAATAAAAATGTGCTGTCCTTTGGGAATTCTACTCAGCTAGCAAAGGCTATGCATCACCCAGCCCATCAGGTGTGTTGTTCATTTGAATGGGGTAACTTTTATTATCACTGCAATACAATCACATATCTCTGGGGTCGTAAAAAAGCCACACCCACTCTCATCATGTGACAGCCACACTTATAAATGGGTGTAAATTAAGGATTCAAAGATTCAAAGGCTTTATTGTCATGTGCACAGTTAAGAAATGCTACATTTCCTGAGCAATGAAATTCTTAATTTGCTCTCCAAATGAATGCCAAGTTAAAGGTACAGAAACAACAATTCTAATAGGTCATGACACACTAACACAGTAACTCAATCCTAGTACTGATGGATGTTAAGACACATACACCAACACACAGTTAGGCAGTAGAGGAATGAAAATGAAAGTCACCGGATGACTAAAGTGATAGTGGTATATTGATATCGGAGATGATGTGAACCTGAGATGGCATGAACCTATGTACATTGGGCAAATGAGCAGTGTGCAACCTGATGTGAACTTGAGATGGCATAGACTTATGTACAGTGTGCAAATGAGCATTGTGCAACCTGATGTAACCTGAGATGGCATAGACTTATGTACAGTGTGCAAATGAGCATTGTGCAACAAGCAGTGTATAATTGCAAATTATTGATAAGTAGCAGCAGAGATGATATGGACATCAGATAGGTGATACTACATCTGCTGTACAGGTGAGCAGTGTGCAAATTTAGCAGTCGGTGTGTGAGTTCCTATATGCAAAGCTGTGTTACAGAGTTTTGGGAGTTGTTGTCTGTTCATGAGTCTGATGGCAATGGGAAAGGAGGAGTTTTTCAGTCTGGTTGTCCGGCATTTCACACTTCTGTACCGCCGGCCTGAGGGTAGAAGTGCGAACAGTCTGTGTTGGGGGTGGGTGGGGTCCCGGAGGATGGCGTCAGCTCTCTTTTGGACTTTGTGGTGGTAGATGCTCTGCAGAGAGGGGAGTGGAGTCCTGATGATCTTCTCCGCTGCCTTCACCACTCTCTGCTGGCGTTTGCGCTCCAGGGCAGTGGTGTTTCCGTACCACGCAGTGATGCCATTGGTCAGGATGCTTTCGATGATGCAGCTGTAGAAATTGTTGAGGATCCTGGAAGACATGCCAAACTTTTTCAGCCTCCTCAGAAAGTACAGTTGCTGTTGAGCTCTCTTAACAAGCTCTGTGGTGTTGTGTGTCCACTTAAGGTCCTCGCTGATGTGGATGCCCAGGTAGTTAAAGCTGCTCACCCTCTCCACCTCAAGCTTCTGGATGAACAGTGGCCGATGGGGTCTCCTCCTCCCTTTCCTCATGTCCACTATCATTTCCTTTGTCTTGTCCGTGTTGAGGGTGAGATTGTTGTCCTCACACCATGACACCAGGTTGGCCACCTCCCTCCTGTAGGATGCTTCGTCATCACCAGTGATGTGTCCTATCATTGATGTGTCATCCGCAAACTTTAGGATGATGTTGTCTTTGTGGGAGGCAACACAGTCATGGGTGAAGAGGCTGTAGACGATGGGGCTGAGAACACAACCCAGGGGGACACCTGTGTTTGTGATGATGCTGGCTGAGGTCATGTTACCCATCCTGACAGACTGGGGCCTGCCAGTTAGAAAGTCGAGTAGCCAGTCACAGAGGGTGGGGTGCAGGCCAAGTGAAGAGAGTTTGTCAGTGAGTTTGTGGGGGATGACCGTGTTGAAGGTGGAGCTGTAGTCGACGAAGAGCATCCTAATGTAGGAGTCTTTATTTTCCAGGTGGGAGAGAGAATAATGGAGTGCTACGGCAATGGCATCTGAGGTGGACCTGTTGGGCCGGTAGGCGTACTGCAGGGGGTCCAGGGTGCCCGGTATGCTGTCCTGAATGAGGGGCAGCACCACTCTTTCAAAGCACTTCATGATGATTGGAGTGAGGGCTACCAGTCTGTAATCATTCAGACAGGTTGGAGGGCTCCTTTTGGGGACGGGGATGATGGTTGTGGTTTTGAAGCAGGAGGGGACTATGTTCTGGTTGAGGGAGAGGTTGAAGATTGCTGTGAGAACATCAGACAGCTCTGCAGCACATGCTCTGAGGGCCCACCCAGGGATGTTGTCTAGTCCTGCTGCCTTACAGGGGTTAATATTCCTTAGTGCTTTGTTGGTCTGGTGAGACTCTTAGTGGGTGGGGGGTGGTGCGTGAGTGTGTGTCTCTTCTCTGTGCTGTGGCTGATGGTCTCGAAGTGAGTGTAAAAGATGTTGAGATCATCCGGCAGGCTGTCTGTAGGGCTAGCGGTGCTGCTGTTGGTCTTTTTGTAGTCTGTGATGTGTTGCAGGCCTTGCCACATGCGCCCCGGATCAGGAGTGAAGTAGAGGCTGTCCAGCCTTTCTCTGTACTGCTTCTTGGCTGTTATAGTAGCCTTCCTCAGTCCATACTTTACAGCTTTGTACCCGGCCTCACAGCCTGATTTAAATGCATGAGAGCAAGCACTCAGCATCTGACGTACCTGACTGTTGATCCAGGGCTTCTGGTTGGGGAACTTCCTGACCTGTATAGTGGATACAATGGAATCAACGCACGTGCTGATGAACGCAGTCAAGTATTCAGCGTAGTCCTGTATGTTAACAGAAGAGTCCTCTTGAGTGGCTGCAGCTTTAAACACATCCCAGTCTGTGCAGGCAAAACAGTCTTGCAGGATGTTCTCAGTCTCTCGAGTCCAGCGCTTAACTAGCTTAATAACAGGGTTTGTTTGTTTCAGCTTTTGTCTGTAGGCTGGGTACATAAACAGTGAGATGTGATCTGACTGTGGGGGCGGGGCACCGCTCTGTAGGCGCCATGTATGTTGGAATAGACATGATCCAATGTGCTTTTATTGCGGGTGGGAATGTCCACATGCTGGTAATATTTGGGGAGTACAGTGACATTAAGTGTGACATTATTCTTGTGTAAATATAGAACTCATAGAAATGCTCAAAAGAAAAGGGATATTAGATAATAACGGCTGGTGCATAGTGCTGCAACCATTTATCAGGTAGACTTCCCCTTGTAACAAAAACTGTAATGACTGTAATGGGTTCCCTGAGAACCACTTTGCCTCCAGTGAACTATAGAAATCTACCAACTATAGAAATTGATTTCTATAGTTTACTGGTTGCACAAGATTATAAGCTGTGTATTATTATTAGCTGAGTTAAAAATGGCACCATTTACTACTAAACCCATTCATTCTCCATTGACTCACTGAGTGTTTTGGGTGTACTAATATGGCGGCCAGATGGCTTCACTTTTCTATAGAGATCAGTGCTTCTTCCTTAGTCAGGTCTCAGTTCCCTCTGAACTGAACACCCGTCACTCCCTTTGGTTTGGAATCTCACTTATGGTGGAATACCCTGTGCAGCCCACTTTGGAGTACACTATTGGGTGATCGGAATACACCTATGGAATGAGATGGACTAAATGTGTCAACAATGGCCCTCACGAGCCATCAATGAGACGCCGAATGCCAGCCGATGAGTCTGCATAATTTATTAATAAAGGACAAATGACAAAATAACGAGCCATGGGGGGCAAAAACACAACTAATGTTCGACTCAGATACAGGAATACAGATTCTCAGGAAATACACTTACAGGAACGGATGGTAGATGGTTCTCACACAACACAACACACTGCCATCTACAGAAGTTCTCTGACGACTCTGCGATCGTTGGCCTCATCTCCAACGGAGATGAGGCTGAGTACAGAGGGCTTATCCAGGACTTTGTGGACAGGTGCCATCGGAACTGCCTCCAGATCAATGCGAGGAAAACTAAGGAGCTGGTGGTGGACTGCCGCAGGACCAGTAAATATACAGGGAACAGACATCGAGATGGTGACATCCTACAAGTACTTGGGTGTTCATCTGAACAATAAACTAGACTGGTCACACAATACCGATGCACTCTACAAGAAGGGACAGCGCAGGCTGTTCCTACTGAGGAGACTCAGGTCTTTTGGTGTACAAGGGGCGCTGCTGAAGACATTCTATGACACGGTGGTGGCATCAGCCATCACTTTTGGAGTGGTCTGCTGGGGCAGTGGCATTACAGCAGCCGATAGGAAGAGACTGAACAAATTGATCAAGAAAGCTAGCTCTGTCCTGGGGCAACGCCTTGACCCAGTGGAGGAGGTGGGAGAGAGAAGGATGGTGGCTAAACTGTCATCTCTGCTGGAGTCCGAGTTCCACCCTATGCAGGACATACTGAATGCACTAAGGAGCTCATTTAGCAGTAGACTACATCATCCTAGGTGCACAACCGAGAGGTTTCGCAGGTCCTTCCTACCTACGGCTGTCAGACTGTATAACCTAAGCAGGGCTGCTCGCAGAGATAGCAAAAAAGACGTGACAACCTAATAGTATTGAATGCAAAAGACGCAATAGACTTACACAATGGTCCCCTCCGGTATACAACTAGGATAGATATATCATCTATATACATCTATATAGATGTAAGCTTGTAAATGAAATGTCCTCAGCACTACCAGGGATTTTGGAATGTGTTACTGTTGAGATTGACCTAGACAAAACAAAAAATCTAATCATAAGCTGCATATACAGAACGCCGGGAACTTGCATTGAGACATTCAGAGATAAATTAGTCGAGCTGTACAATAATATTACTAGTAAGAAAATGGTAGCAATTTGTGGAGATTTCAATATTGACCTATTTAATCCACATCAACAAAATGTAGTTACAGAGTTCATGAACTCTATGTACAGCATGAGTCTATATCCCACAATAACACATCCCAGTAGAATCACAGTTCACTCTGCTACACTTATTGACAACCTGTTTGTCAATGTTCTCGATAAGAAAATAGAAAGTGGATTATTGATAAATGATATAAGCGACCACTTGCCAACCTTTGCACTTATCCATGGCCACACGGGGCCCAACCCAGAAAAAATCTCAAAATCGTTCAGACACAAATCACCAAACGCAATCAGTTCTTTTAAAGAGGACTTGCTGAAGCAAGACTGGACAGAAGTCTATGTAACAGATGTAAATGAAGCCTATGACACATTTATAAACATTGTAACCACTCTTTATGAAAAAAACTGCCCATTAGTTAAAAAAAAGCTTAAACACAAATTTGCTGACAAACCATGGTTAACCAAAGGACTACAAAAGGCGTGTAAAAAGAAAAATTTATTATATAAAGCTTTCATAAAGAAAAGGACAAAAGAAGCAGAGCAACGGTATAAAACATACAAAAATAAGTTAACATATATAATAAGATGCAGTAAAAGAGACTATTACAGTAAAGAACTGGAAAAAAAACAAAGACAATATTAAAAATACATGGACAATAATCAACAGTATCCTTGGAAATAAAAGCAGAAATACTAGCTACCCAACTAATATTCCAAAAAATAATAAATCGACTCCGAATGTGAATATAGCTTCACCTGCAGATGAATTTAATAATTTTTTTGTTAACATTGGACCTAAACTGGCCCGAGAAATACCCACTACGGTGCCTACAGGTGATACAATATGCAATAACACTGCTGTAAAAGACACCATCTTCATAAAGAACACAGACGAAAGAGAGGTTCAGGTTCAGGTTACTTTATTTGTACCCGTAGGTAGATTTGTTTTGCAGTTGGTGACATCCATATTTACAAGCCACTAATTACATTCAACATAGACACAAACACAGGCACACATCTTACAAAATAGGTAAATATAAAATATGTACAATATAATTTTTATAGCTTGTTCAACTCTTTGACAGCAGCAGGGACAAAGCTGTTTTTGTAGCGCTGGGTTCTACTTTTTGGGACAGCAAACCTCCGTCTGGAGGGAAGAAGCTGAAAGTTGCAGTGCAAAGGGTGGGAGTCATCATTTAAAATCAAGTCGGCCATCCTCTGTACTTGTCTGGTGTACAGGGATGTCAGGCTCAGCTGTGACTCACCAAGCAAACGACTGGACCATCTGACTACCTGATCCAAGCATTTCCTCTGTTTCAGTTTTATCTGACCAAACCATGACATTAAAGAAAAGGACAAAACAGATTCAATAAAAGCCCGATAGAACATAGTCATTATGGTTCGGTCAATTTGGAAGCGTGCAAGTTTCCTCAAACAATGCAAATTTTGCTGACCCTTTTTGCACACCCTTTCACAGTTCACCTCAAAGTTCAATCCACTATCAATAATTGTCCCAAGATATTTGTACGATTGTACACATTCGGTGGTCTGGCCTTTTAGTATGGTGACTTTGTGCCTGGGGGTTTTCCTCCTAAAGTCAATAATCATATCTTTCGTTTTTGTTGTATTCAGCTGCAGGTAGGAATCCTCACACCAGTGAACAAAGTCATCAACTACTGGGCCGTGGCCACTCTCACCATCCTGGAGGAGACTGACAATGACTGAGTCATCAGCATACTTTATAATGTGTCTGTTGTCATGTCTGCTCCGACACATGTTTGTGTACAGGATGAAGAGTAGTGGTGACAACACACACCCCTGAGGAGAGCCAGTAGAAGAGCACTTTAGGTCAGACAATGTGCCATTGACCCTTACTCTCTGCGTCCTGTTGGTTAAGAAATCCAGAATCCAACCCACCAGATTATTGCTTAAATCAAATTGTTGCAGGAGCTTTTCAACTAAAATATGAGGTTGGATTGTATTAAAGGCAGAAGAAAAGTCCACAAATAAAAGCCTGGCGTGTGTCCCATTAAAATCCAGATGTTTAAAAAGCATGTCAAACAGAGTGACAGTGGCATCCTCCACTCCTCTGTGAGGCCTATAGGCAAACTGCAGAGGATCCAATGCATGTTCAGTCTGCCTTAGGACCTCACGTCTGACCAGTTTTTCAAAAATTTTCATTAAAATTGAAGTCAAAGCAACTGGTCTAAAGTCGCTTACCGTTTTAGGACAGCTGGATTTTGGAATGGGAACAACCACGGCATGAGAGGTCATGGAAATTGTTAAATCGTTCAAAAGTAAAACATCTACTGACTGCGATGGTATTGACATGCTACTAGTCAAAACTGTTATCGAATGCATAGTGAAACCACTGACGTATATCTGTAACCTGTCTCTCCAATCAGGTATATTTCCCAATGCAATGAAAATAGCTAAAGTAATTCCGATTTACAAGACAGGCGACAGAGGGGAACTCTCCAACTACAGACCAATTTCACTATTACCGCAATTTTCCAAGATACTTGAAAAAATATTCTATGAGAGAATTGACAACTTCATACTGAAGAATGATTTATTGTGTGAGCAGCAATATGGGTTCAGACACAAAAGGACAACAGCATATGCCTTAATGGAATTTACAGAAAAAATATCAACAGCCATTGAAAATAAAGAGTATTCAGTTGGAGTATTCCTGGATCTTAAAAAAGCATTTGATACAGTAGATCACAATCTATTATTAAAGAAACTACAAAATTGTGGTATTAGAGGGGTAGCACTGTCCTGGTTAAGTAGTTACTTAAAGAATAGATATCAGTTTGCATGTGTTAACAGCAAAAACTCAGAGTTACTGAAGGTCACCTGTGGAGTCCCACAGGGTTCAGTTTTGGGACCATTATTATTCAATATAAATGTATATAAATGATATATGTAAAGTTTCAGAAAAAATGGACTTAATATTGTTTGCTGATGACACTAACCTGCTATGCAGGGGAAACAACTTGGAACAACTTCTGGATACACTCGGAAAGGAATTAGGAAAGCTGAAACTGTGGTTTGATTCAAACAAATTAACGCTCAATTTAAGCAAGACAAAATTTATAGTCTTTAACAACCATCACAACTACCCAGTACCCAAACTCAGTGTAAATGGTGTAGAGATTGAAAGGGTATCCGAAACTAAATTCCTTGGAGTAATAATTGATAACAAACTGTGTTGGAAGCCACATATTAATTATATAAAAGGTAAAGTATCCAAATCAATTGCAATATTACACAGAGTGAAAAATTTGCTGAATCAACCCACACTATACACCTTGTATCATTCATTAATACTCCCATACATGACATATTGTAATGAAGTATGGGGAAATACATATAAAACAAACATATATCCACTCTTTATGCTTCAAAAGAGAGCTATTAGAATAATCAACAAAGCAGCTTACAGGGAACCAACAAACCCACTTTTTCTTAAACAAAAAACTCTCAAGTTGAAAGATCTGATCGACTTTAAAACCGCAATAATAATGTTCAAAGTGAAGAATCTATCACTGCCCGCAAATATCCAAAAGTTGTTCCAAACAAGGGAGAAACGATATCACTTCAGAGGAACATGTATATTTCAAAAGCCTACAGTGAGAACAACTACCAAGCAACACTGTATTTCAGTGCAAGGTGTCAGATTATGGAACGATTTTGGACCTGAATTAAAATCATGTACAAAGCTTGGACAATTTAAACAAAAACTAAAGGAAGAAATACTCCAAACATATTTACAAGACAACATGTAAACTCACATAAGGATTGACATTTCCAGCCTGTGTTGTGTTATAGCTTAGTTTTTCTTTTTTCTCTGTGACACTATGTCTTAGATTTGTTTTTGAATAGTAACCGCTTAACTTAGACTAGCTCAGTTTTCTTTTTCTCTCAGTCATATTTTGTCTTAGCCTTGTTTTAAATTGTAATCGCTCTTGTCTTGTTTTCTCTTTTTTCTCCTTTGAATTCTTGGATGGAATATGGGTGGGCAATATAAGCTGCGGCTTCAGCCATCACCCATTTCGGATAACTCACGTGGAATTGTATAGTAGAAGGAGTCTTTGTCTAATTTGACCTTGTTGTTATATTATACAGTTTCTTTTAACCTGTAATGTACTATCCGAAATAAATAAATTCATTCATTCATTCAAATATGTATATAAATGATATATGTAGTTTCAGAAAAAATGGACTTAATATTGTTTGCTGATGACACTAATCTGCTATGCAGTGGAAACAATTTGGAACAACTTCTGGATACACTCGGAAAGGAATTAGGAAAGCTGAAACTGTGGTTTGATTCAAACAAATTAACGCTCAATTTAAGCAAGACAAAATTTATAGTCTTTAACAACCATCACAACTACCCAGTACCCAAACTCAGTGTAAATGGTGTAGAGATTGAAAGGGTATCCAAAACTAAATTCCTTGGAGTAATAATTGATAACAAACTGTGTTGGAAGCCACATATTAATTATATAAAAGGTAAAGTATCCAAATCAATTGCAATATTACACAGAGTGAAAAATTTGCTGAATCAACCCACACTATACACCTTGTATCATTCATTAATACTCCCATACATGACATATTGTAATGAAGTATGGGGAAATGCATATAAAACAAACATATATCCACTCTTTATGGTTCAAAAGAGAGCTATTAGAATAATCAACAAAGCAGCTTACAGGGAACCAACAAACCCACTTTTTCTTAAACAAAAAACTCTCAAGTTGAAAGATCTGATTGACTTTAAAACCGCAATAATAATGTTCAAAGTGAAGAATCTATCACTGCCCGCAAATATCCAAAAGTTGTTCCAAACAAGGGAGAAACGATATCACTTCAGAGGAACATGTATATTTCAAAAGCCTACAGTGAGAACAACCACCAAGCAACACTGTATTTCAGTGCAAGGAGTCAGATTATGGAACGATTTTGGACCTGAATTAAAATCATGTACAACGCTTGGACAATTTAAACAAAAACTAAAGGAAGAAATACTCCAAACATATTTACAAGACGACATGTAAACTCACATAAGGGTTGACATTTCCAGCCTGTGTTGTGTTGTAGCTTAGTATTTTTCTTTTTTTCTTTGTGACACTATGTCTTAGATTTGTTTTTGAATAGTAACCGCTTAACTTAGACTAGCTCAGTTTTTCTTTTTCTCTCAGTCACATTTTGTCTTAGCCTTGTTTTAAATTGTAATCGCTCTTGTCTTGTTTTCTCTTTTTTCTCCTTTGAATTCTTGGATGGAATATGGGTGGGCAATATAAGCTGCGGCTTCAGCCATCACCCATTTCGGATAACTCACGTGGAATTGTATAGTAGAAGGAGTCTTTGTCTAATTTGACCTTGTTGTTATATTATACAGTTTCTTTTAACCTGTAATGTACTATCCGAAATAAAATAAATTCATTCAATTCATTCATTCAATTCAGGAAAATACAGGTCGCTATGGAGGGTGAGAATATGTATGGGTACATAATCATACCATGTAGGATAACTAAGTAGACGGTTGTGCTGTTTCATTCCATCTAGCTACAATGCTCCGCACTGTGTGTGTTTATATATTTATATATTTATATATTTATTCCATCTAGCAACAATGCTCAACGCTGTGTGTGTTTATATATTTACATATTTATTCCATCTAGCAACAATGCTCTACACTGTGTGTGTTTATATATTTACATATTTATTCCACCTAGCTACAATGCTCTGCACTGTGTGTTTATATATTTACATATTTATTCCACCTAGCTACAATGCTCCGCACTGTGTGTTTATATATCTACATATTTATTCCATCTAGCTACAATGCTCCACACTGTGTTTATATATTCACATATTTATTCCATCTAGCTACAATGCTCCGCACTGTGTGTCTATATATACTGTATATATTTATATTTATATGTACATATGTATACTCGCTGCTCTTGTTTTTTCTCTTGCCTTTTGATTGTTGCTCTGAGTGTTGCTATCCCTGTGCTGTTGCAATCCTGGAATTTCCCCACTGTGGGACTAATAAAGGCTTATCTTATCTTATCTTAGATGAAGGAATGTTGGACGAGGTTGCAGCCCAGAGCAAACAGAGCTGCTCCCTTAAATAGGGTTTGACAGATTGATCAGCTGATGGAGTCATCGGCTGATTGGGATCCAGCCGTCCCACGGAGCTTGGCTTCTGACAGCCGGAAACACCGCTGAGACGCTGTCAAAATAAAAGCCTGGAGGCCAAGAGGTGCGCTAGAGAAGAGAACGGGAAACTACAGCACAACCCGAGTGCAGACAGAGTCAGCACACGCACCATGACAGTTGCCCCCGTTCATGACGCGGATTCTAGATGTGGTGGAACATCGCGCCTCCCCACCTGGAAGGTCCACAGGACCGCCCCAGGGAGAGTGGAGGGGGAAAAAAGGCCAAGGAGGGCCAGAATCCAACCTAATCACAGAAAAGAAAAAAAAAATCAAAATGACAAGCAGAACCTCAGAAGACAAACTCAATGCAGGCACAAAATTGCAGCACGTCCCATAATAACAGGGGGAGAGGAAAAGAAAAAAACTCATGGCACAGAGCAGCGATACATACAATTCAGCGTACAAATACTACACAGGAGGAAAGGAAAAAAAAAACACACGCTACCTGGTGGAGACATACAATAGTTCAACAAGGATGGACAGACGGGCACATCACCAAATACAGAGTACAAAAAAAACTCGCACAGAGCGGAGATATAGGCCAAATAACAGGCACAGAAAACAACCCTCAGACTACAGAGGAGTGGATAAAATAACACACTCTAAAGAGCGGCGATAAACAGTTCCATAAAGTCCAAATCCCAAACACAAAGCATCCCCAATCATACAGAGGAGGGAAAAACAGGGATGACGACAGGCAGAGCATAACAAAGTAAAAAAAAAACAACAAGTTCAGGCAGTCTGCCTGCGTCTAGTGTCCAGATCGCCAATAGGGGGAAAAGGATTTGTTCGGGTGGTCTTCCCAGTCCCAGGCCTGGAGAAACAGTACCTCAGGCGGCCGGACCAGGTCGCCAAACAAACAAGGCAGTCCTTCAGGTGGCCGACCCGGAACGCCGAACCAGAGAAGCAGTCTCCCTGGCGGCCGACCCGCGTCTTTTGGCCAACAGAGCCGGAGGGGAAAGCTCGGAGGCGGCCTCCCTACCAAGAGTGATAGCGAGGGAGAGCTGAGCCAAATACGGGGAACCCCCGCGGCACCCACTGGAGAAGGATTGGGGAAAGGATGAGGGACCAGACCGGTGTCATTCAGCGGAGAATCTGCAGCTCCACCTCCGAACGTCACGAGAACAGGCGCTGTCCTCCTGTTGGACCCCAGGTGAGCCCACGCTGCACCCACAATGGACCCCGATCGGATCACAGCTGCACCCACGATGGACCCCGACTGGGTCGCGGCTGCACCCACTATGGACCCTGACTGGGTTGGAACAGCACCAAGGACGACCTCCAACCCCGAACCTGGAACCTTCAGAGCTGAGACCAGGACCGACTCATCACTGGCGACCCTGGGAGAAGGCTCAGGAGAGGGAACAGAACCGGAATCAGGATCACCGGTAGCGACAGAACCCGGTGAGACAAGTTCGGATGCAGCGGACGGCTGCACCCGGCTCCTCTCCCCGAGAGACAGGCAAAAATGCTCCAGAGTAGAAAGAAGGAAGACAAAGTGGAGCATTTGCCTGATCTCGAGTTCTGTCGCCATCCAGGACTTCGGCGATCCGGGCTCAGGACGAAGAAGGACGTCCTCTGGCTCCCACTCAACTACAGCGGGCTCTGCAGCCGGCATGATGGTCTCCACAGTCTGAGGACCCTCCAACGCTGACGTCCAAGCCGACGACCCGCACGGCGTGGTGGCAGGAGATCCTCGACCTGCTGGGTCGAACCGCTCCTCCATGGAGACCCGGGGACGATGCATCATCGATGCAGGCTCCAACTGGCAGTCCGCCCTCCTCCTCTGCCCGTGTCGTGGCTGCAGGGTTGGAACCAGGCTCTCCAGGCCCGCAGGCTCCCTCCTCATCTGACAGCGTAGGCCTGGTGCCGCGGAACGCTCAGGGGAAGGACACACAAAGGTAGCAGGTCCATAATTAGTTACTGCAGCAGGTGGAGGAAGCTCAGGGGACTGTGATCCCCGAACTCCACCCCCAGGAATCAACCAAGGCAATTCACCCAATGAAGGAAAAGATTGAAGAGTCACTTGCCTGATCCATTGAGGCCTGATAGAACCCGCTACAGTGGACTTGGTTCCTCCCTTCCCCTGCTGGATGGTGACAGAGGACCCCCCGGGAAGACGAGGAGGAGCCGCTCGCGATGGATCGATAACAGGCCTCGCCGAAGCAGGACTCGTGGCACTCACAGCAGCCGGGGAAGACGTCGAGGAGGAGGGGGTGACAGCCGAGGCGATCTGGGCTACAAGGAGCTGACGGGACAGCAGGGACAGATGACCCGGAGGGAGAGGCTGCGGGAATTCCCTCCTGACGTGACGCAGAAGAAGCAGCTGACTGGGAGGCAGAGTTCCTCCGACGACCCGGAACTGGATCCAGACGGGGTTCTCGCTGAGGCTTACCGGTGGCTGTGTGATGACGTCTACCGGCAGAGGGCGAGGAGAAGCCAGGGAAACGCTGCACCTGGGCTGGACAGGCGACAGGAGCTGACTCCCGAGGCGAGGAATGGAGATGCCCCACCATCGGCCTCTTGCCAGGATTTCCCTCCAGTCCACGGATCTCCCTCCTTGTTGGGGACGCCGTTCTTGGGGAAGGAGGTGAGGGTTCCTTGGCTGCCCTCTCGAGCGCCTTCTCTATCCGTGTACGTTGTGACACAATCCACGTCACTCGCTCTTTTCTCTCCGGAAAGGAGGTTAGGTGGTATTTTAATAAAGCTCTCTGAGCGAGACCCAGGGGCTCATATGCTGCGTAGGTGGGCATGAGGAGACGGGCTTCTGCCAGGTGGCCGTCTACCTCCTGAAGCCACTCGGGGCAATACCCACGCTTGAGAGCAGACATACTGAGCGATACGAGCTCCCCGGAGAAGGGAAAAAAACTCAAGTCCAAAGCAAACTCACGGTGACCAGCGTCTCAGTCTGGCTGCGACCTACTGTCAACGATGGCCCTCACGAGCCATCAATGAGACGCCGAATGCCAGCCGATGAGTCTGCATAATTTATTAATAAAAGACAAGTGACAAAATAACGAGCCACGGAGGGAAAAAACACAACTAAGGTTCGACTCAGATACAGGAATACAGATTCTCAGGAAATACACTTACAGGAACGGATGGTAGATGAAGGAATGTTGGACGAGGTCGCAGCCCCGAGCAAACAGAGCTGCTCCCTTAAATGGGGTTTGACAGATTGATCAGCTGATGGAGTCATCGGCTGATTGGGATCCAGCCGTCCCGCAGAGCTTGGCTTCTGACAGCCGGAAACACCGCCGAGACGCTGTCAAAATAAAAGCCCGGAGGCCAAGAGGTGCGCTAGAGAAGAGAACGGGAAACTACTGCACAACCCGAGTGCAGACAGAGTCAGCACACGCACCATGACAAAATGAAGCCAAAACAGCTGAAAAAAATTCTTTGAACAGTTAAAACAGAGATAAACTCGAGTGGGTGGATGAGAAGACTGTGATGAGTGTTTTTCAGAATGAAACAAAACACACTGCTAAAGCAGGCCAGAACCTCTTGGAGCCCTAGTCCTATTTTTGTAGACAGTGCTCAAAAATAGTATGCCCAAAGTTAATGGAGTATATCTCAGCAACCACAAGGTTTATTTGTATTATCTTGGTATCCTAATAAAGCTAACACTTGCGAGATTATTTCAGAGGTGTAAGAATCACTGTATATACAACTGTGTCAGAGTAAATGAAGATGGCACTCAGCAGAAAGCTCAGGTTGAGCAGTTTGGAGACAAAGTAAGAGAGGCAAGGCTGATTAGACATGTGCAGAAGAGATATAGTGGATATAATGGACAAAGGATGTTGAAGATGGAGCTGTCAGGCAGGAGGAAAAGAGAAAGGCCACAGAGAAGATTCATGGATGTAGTGAAGAAGAACATGGAGAGGGTTGATGCTGCAGAGGAAGATGCAAGGGATAGGGTGAGATGGAGGCAGATGATCCACTGTGGTGACATCTAAAGGGTGCAGCCAAAAGAAGATTTTTTTAGATAGGCATTAGAGAAGAAATATTGAGGCAGGCTGTCAACTGTGCCATTTAGGCACAGTTTGATTTTGTTCTGAAAACCCACTAGAGCCATCTGGGCCAAGCGTGCCTTATGCGATATGAGGGTTTTTTTTATGAGCAGTAACGTCAGGCCCCAGATTTGTGGTCTTTGGGGCCCAAGCGAATAAGCAAATAAATAATTATAAATAAATAATTTTTCTATCACCCATGATCCATTAAGTTTAGCAACACAAAAGTAGTAAATGCATGCAGCACAATTAAAGAAAAAGTATACACTTGCCTCCAGAGATGACAGCCCCTCCCCCTACCCTCAGATCTCTCCTTCAAGCCCCTCTTCCAGAATGCATGGGCACACACCAGGTAGGAAGATCAAGAAAGTGAAGCATCACAATTATCACACAGTTTCACTCAGTCCAGCCAATTAACTCATCTTAGCGTCCCCCTACAGTTAAAAAAAATACTGACTTAAAAGCAATCAGAGAAAGAAGGGTTACATTGTGGAAGATGAAAGCAGACGAGACAGCGAGCTTGATAACACACAAACTTTATTCACCTTCCAACATAAAACACAGAAAAAACGCTTCCCAGGGTCTCTGGGCGCCTCCTTTTATACCACTTTATTTCTGCCCTATGAGACTTAGAGAGCCAAAGACAATATCATACCTGTCAAGGCATACCTCATGCTTCCCTTATTGGGGGGGCTTTCACACCTGTACTGAGTACTTAAAAACTGTATTTATCGGCAGATGAAAGAAAACTGAAGCAAAAAAACAAACAAACAACAACAATTGCAACATGAACTATTTCAAACATATTTATTCAAATGTACACTTATATGGACACAATCTTGAGCCATAACTTTTTGGTAATGTGAAAATAATAAGCCAAGTAGCACAAAAAAAAAATAAACTTAAAAAATGATAATATTAATAATAAACAAATAAAAATAAATAAAAAAACAATATTTTTCAAATTTACATTAGCACAAGGTAGATTGCTTAATTTGAAAGTACACAATAAGAATAATTCTGAATATAGTTCTTAATTGTCAGCTAGATATATACACTTGGAATTAAAGAGTTTTTAATTGTCAGCTTTGTTACACTAATGCACTTGGATGAACTTGGTTAGGTGCGCTCAGTTTCGCCAGGCATCGAATTACTGTTCAGTTGATTTTAGGTTCTCTCGTGGAGGAACAAAATAAGTGCAGGCGGACACAGCGAACTGAAGTTTAAAAGGGTGCTTTATTCATCCTCCATCACGAGGCTCGCTCAGTGCTGTGTGCTGGAGCGAGCCCTGCATCTCAAAGTCAGCAACAAACAATGCGAGTGATCAAAAAGAGAGAGAGCAAGAGATATGCAGTCAACTTATATACCCAGCTCAGACAATGCATGCATGGCACATTAGCATCACAGTATACAGCAGGAAAGCATGGACATTTGCATTAGAGTCACACATATCAGCCGCAGGATTACTGGTGCTGGGATTCCTCTCTGTTCCAGAGCTGCAGGACGAAAGAGGGTGCGAGGCACATCTGCATAATGATCAGTCCATACCTCTCACTGTTCTGATAATTGCTCACGCTGAGCGCTCTGCCAGCCCCGTACGCTGTGGGGGTCACACACGAGGTGTTCCTCCACACTCTCAATAATTTTTTTTCCCGTATATTTTTCTTTTTGGCGTACAGAAATGGCAATACGCCCGTATTTGCTAAAATTGCTTTTTCCCCGTATTAAAATACGGCGAAACCGTATCACTTGACAGGTATGCAATACACACAGAGCACAATGCCTGTCTGGTACATGAACATTACAGAACACAAACCCTGCTTCTCACTCCCTCTCATACTCTAGAGAACTCCGGTGTCTCCTGACCCCCTGGGGTGCGACTAGTCCTTTCTGTTACATCTGAGACCCCCCGGTCCAACTTCCTCCTTCAGTCCTCTGTTCCATCTCCCCCCCAGCTTACGACTATGGGTGGAGAACCCCCCACTCAGTGCCACCACGCAGCCAGCCCCCCCCCTTCCCGAACAACTAACCCCTTGGGCTTGAGCCGGTGCCCATAGCGTCTGTAGCAGGGGGTCACCAGTCCGGTCAAAGCGCCCTCCTGGCAGGGTGTGCGGGAGGGCACGTTGGTCTGTGGAGGGGAAGAGGGTGGGGTGGGGGGGACAGGTTAGCTTCGAGAGCGCAGTTCTCCGCTGAGGGAACACCAACTTGTGGAACCACCATCAGTGGGCGTCCGCGCCGGGGAGCTTGGGCCAACACCACCTGCTCGTCTGCCAACACATAAGCAGGCTTTAGCCTGTCAATGCAGATACCCCCCCCCCCCAAGTCTAACACAAAATGCTTTGCCCCAGTTTCCAGCACTCTGAACAGTCCGTCGTATGGTGAATGCAGTGGGGTCCTGTGTGCATCATGCCTGACAAAAACAAACTTGGTGCTCTGTAAGCTCTCTGGGATGAAGGTATGGGGAAAACAATGGTGGGCTGGGCCCGGCACTTTAGCAGCCTCTGTACTGTATAAAAATTGCACGGGTGGGTCGGTCCCGGGTGCAGGGTTTTCTGGTAAAAATTCCCCGGGGATCCGCAGCGGCTGAGAAAAAACGAGTTCTGCCAGGGAGGCTGCCAGATCCTCCTTAGGCGCAGAGCGCAAACCTAAAAGAACCCAGGGCAGGTGGTCAACCCAATTTGCATCCGTGAGTGAAGCTCTGAGCGCTGCCTTAAGGGACCTATGAAAACATTCGCATAACCCGTTAGCTTGGGGATTGTATACGTTAGTGCGGTGGATTTTGACCCCCAGGCTCTGGGCCATCGCGGACCAAAGTTCCGAAATGAACTGCGGACCCCTGTCGGTAGTGATGTTCGATGGGGATCTGAACCGTGCAACCCAAGTGACAAAAAAGCAAGAGCTACTTCCATGGACATGGTGGAAGCCAGCGGGACCACTTCAGGCCAACGCGTGGTGCAGTCCACGATTGTCAAAAGGTGCGTGAAACCTTGCAACGGTGGGAGGGGTCCCACCAAATCCACGTGGACATGGTCAAACCTCCTGGCTGGGATTTGGAACGGCTTGAGGGGGGCTTTGGTGTGCTTGTGCACTTTGGCCCACTGGCATACGACACACGCTGCAGCCCATTCTTTCACATCCCTGTGCAAATGAGGCCAGACAAATTTTGCCCCCACCAGTTTAACCGAGGCGCGCATGCCAGGATGTGAAAGGGAGTGGACTGACTCAAAAATGTGGCGGCGCCAAGAGCTTGGAACCACTGGGCGTGGGCAGCCGGTGGAGACATCACACAGCAAAGGGGGACATCCTTCTTGCACCACCCTGCTCTCCAGTTTTAACCCCGTAGGTGTGAACTGCAGTGCGCAAATGTCCGCGTCCCCGGTTTGCTCTATGGCCATGGCAGGGAAAATTATTCCCATGTAGACCGGGGAGACTAACGCGCATGACAAGCAATTGGCCACGACATTAAGCTTACCGGCTACATGTTGAATGTTGGTCGTGAACTCCGAGATCGCGGTCAAATGTCGTTGCTGCCGGGCCAACCACGGTTCCAACATTTTTGACATTGCGTACGTTAGCAGCTTATGATCAATACCTTATTATTATACCTTATCATTATTATACCTTATCAGGCAGTGGAATCACGCTCTGCGGTGAAATGCGGTGACCCAAAAAAATCAATTACTAGCACACTGAACTGGCACTTCGCCAGGTTAACGATAAGCCCATGCTCTTCCAACCTCAGGAAAACTAGCTTGAGATGGGCAAGGTGCTCCTCCTCGGACGCACTAGCCACCAAAATGTCATCTAAGTAGACAAAAATGAAAGGCAGGTCACAGAGCCCTGCATCCATCATTCTTTGGAAGGTTTGCACCGTGCCCTTTAACCCGAACGGCATGCATAAAAACTCAAAAAGGCCAAAAGGAGTTATTACCACTGTTTTGGGAACGTCCTCCACGTGCACGGGGACCTGGTGGTAACCGTGGACCAGGTCCACTTTTGAAAAAACGCGTGTCCCGGCCAGATGCATGGAAAAATCCTGAATGTGCGGGATAGGACACCAATCGTGTTCCATGGTGTTGTTCAAGCACCAGAAATCACCGCACAGTTGCCACGACCCATCGGCCTTGGGCACCATGTGTAGCGGAGATGCCCACAGGCTGTTGGATCACCTAACAATGCCCAGTTGCTCTAAGTTAGCGAACTCTTCGTGTGCGCTGGCCAGCTTAACCGCATCCAGATGCCGAGGGCACACAAACACCGGCAGACTTTTTGTTGTTATGAAATGCTTGACCCCGTGTTTGGTTGCCGTAGCAGAAAAAGTCAGAACCGTGAGTGCTGGGAACTGTGAAAGCAAATGCTGGTACTTACCTTGTGGAGCTATAACGTTAGCATGTGTTGTTGGCCCAACTCCCCGAGCTGTGCAGGGCAAGGAGGAAAAGGAAACAGCATCCACTAAACGTCTGTTGACAACATCAACTAATAATCCGTAAGCACATAAAAAATCAGTGCCTAAAATGGGGACCGAACATGCAGCTACCACAAAGTCCCACTGGTAATTGCGTCTGTGTAAGCATACTGTCAATGTTCGTTCGGCACACATCCTGATGTTGGATCCGTTGACGGCCGAAAGCTCAGGGCCGCAGCCTTCTACCGACCTGTCTGCACTGACCAGCAGAATGAGGCTCTTCTGGGAGCCGGAGTCCACCAAGAAATGTCTCCCCGAATGTGTGTCTGTGATGAAAAGCACCTTGTTCCTATCGCCAGTGGTTGCAGCTGCTACTGACTGCTGGCCATGCCATTTCCTTGGCTTCTTGAACTGGCACGGCAGCAGACAGCGCTGGGCATTCGAGCCAAACCGATGGTGATAGAAACAGAACGTTCCGTTCCTGTGTCTCTTGGCGTCTGTCCAAGCCACCCCCAACGACTCCTTGACTTTGCTGGAGTCCTTCATGGCTGCTGGTGTTGTTGCGTGCACGCTGAGAGCTCTGTTCGCTAGGATGATACGGTCCGCTTTTTGCGCCAGGGCACGGTAGTTCTTTGACACCAGCAGCGGTGAGTTGGCCAGGATCACCCTCGCTGTAGCTAATAGGTTCCTGAGGAAGAGGTGGGCGAACAGGAAGAGTTTGTCATCCTTCCCCCTCAGCGCTAACATGCTCTCCATCAGCTTCACAGCTGATCTGTCACCCAACTGTGAGCACGTGAGGAGTTTCTCTGCCCTCTCTCTGTCCGACAGGGTATATCGTTGAAGCAGCATTTGCTTGAGCGCATCGTATTTCCCCTGGGCTGGCGGTTCCTGGAGCAGGCTCGTTACTTGCTGTGTGGCGCACACATCCAGTGCAGCGACCACATGATAATATTTGGTATCATCCGTACAGATCCCGCGGAGTGTGAATTCGGCTTCCACATGTGGAAACCAAGCGGTCGGATTGTGAAGTGAGAAGTCCGGGAGCTTGACTGTGACAGCACATGCCGCGCTGGTGTTCTCCCTCTGGGTTGTCTCCGGGGCAGTGCTCGGCTTGTTCTCAATTGCACATCTTAGGGTCACCAATGTGGAAGATGAAAGCAGACGAGACAGCGAGCTTGACGACACACAAACCTTAATCACCTTCCAACACAAAACACAGAAAAAATGCTTCCCGGAGTCTCTGGGTGCCTCCTTTTATGCCACTTTTTTTCTGCCCCATGAGACTTAGGGAGCCAAAGGCAATACACACAGTGCACAAAGCCTGTCTGGCACATTAACATTACAGAACACAAACCCTGCTTCTCACTCCCTCTCATACTCTAGAGAACTCCGGTGTCTCCTGACTCCCCAGGGTGCGGCTAGTCCTTTCTGTTACATCTGAGACCCCCAGTGCCACTTCCTCCTTCAGTCATCTGTTCCATCTCCCCCCATCCCCCCTTCCCAGCTTCCTACTCTGGGTGGAGAACCCCTCATTCAGTTCCACCACAACATTATCAATAGCATGGTGCTAATTTTACCGAGCATTACTTCAGCAAAAAGCTCAGTAACTAACCAGTAACTTTATTTTTTTTAATTTAAATTAGATTGAAATTTACACAATGAATGATAAACCAGTTCCACACCTATTTCATTGGAATGGGACGACCATGGTGTCTGATTTTAGGGACTTTGACTCCCTAAGTTGATGCCGGGGGAAGGGGGAGGATTCCTCACCCATGACCTTTGATTATTTTTATGAGTACTCAAGCTACTGTATATAATTTTTTGGAGTTTGCTCACTTTGAAATTGATCTGTTATTTTAAGAAACACAAGTTGTTGTATACTGAATTTCAAAATATGCAGTCCTGTCTCTCTATAGCAGTAATGAGAAAATATTTTCAGATAAAGCCAAATGAACACTTTATATCTGTACAATCTCAAAAGAAGGTTTAAAATTCTGGCTTGCGTAACCTGTCTTTTCACTCCATGTTGTGCAGGTTTTACTGGGACATCGTCATGCTTCTGTTGATGATGAGCAATCTGGTTATTTTGCCATGGGGAATCACCTTCTTTGAGGACCAGAACACCACACCTTGGATCACCTTCAATGTCCTGTCTGACACACTCTTCCTCATGGACCTGATTTTCAATTTCCGGACGGGCATCTTGGGAGAGGACAGCCACATCATCCTGGACCCCAAAGAGATCCGAAAACATTACCTCAGAACCTGGTTCTTGGTGGACTTCATCTCCTCCATCCCTGTCGATTACATCTTTCTCATTGTTGACATGGAGGCCTGGCACGAATCAACCGATGTGTACCGTACCGCCCGTGCACTCCGTATCGTGCGTTTCACCAAGATCCTCAGTCTGCTGCGCCTTCTCCGGCTGTCTCGCCTCATCAGATACATCCACCAGTGGGAAGAGGTAAAGTAAGCGAAGATATAGAGCACGAGAAAATATACATTTACTCTGTTTATGGTTTTTACCTCCATGTCACTTTTTTGTTGGCAGATTTTCCACATGACCTACGATCTGGCCAGTGCAGTTGTGCGTATAGTCAACTTGATAGGTATGATGTTGCTATTGTGTCACTGGGATGGCTGCTTGACCTTCATGGTGCCTATGCTGCAAGACTTTCCCCCTGACTGCTGGGTATCTAAAAACCAGATGGTGGTAAGTACAGCCAAACAATATGAATTTAACTACTCCCTTACAGTGAAAGGAATAGTTCAATCCTTTTCGAGTCACGGGAGGCTGTAGCCTATTCCAGCTTCTTTGGGCGAGAGGTAGGGTACACCCTGGACAGATTGCCAGTCCATCCCAGGGCCAACACAAAGAGACAGACAACCATTCACTCTCACATTCATACCTTCAGACAATGCATCCCTATTTGATGTCAATTAATCTAACATGCATGTCTTTAGACTGTGTGAGGAAACTGGAGTACTTGCGAAAACCCACACAGACGGGGAGAAAATACAAACTCCACACAGAAAGGTCACCAGTGGCCAGGGGTGGAATCGAACCCACGACCTTCTTGCTGTGCTGCTACAGTGCTAACTACTGCTCCACACAGGAAAAGTCTATATTTTACAAAAAGTATTATTTTGAGTAGCACTTTATTGCCCACAAATCGCATGGTAATCACACTAGTAGTGTCATAAAACACCCATTTCACGGGCGAAACAAGGATACCAAGTGCTCTCTGTGGGTTTGCACTTTTATTAACATAAAGACAGATAAGATGCTAACAAACAAATACTAAATTATAAGGTGCATGGCGCTAACAAACAAGTACACTGTAGAGGGTAAAAGGGAAAGGATGTAGAGGCGAGGCACGAGCATAGGTCGACACAGATTCTTTATTGAACCCTCTATCATATGTACAGTCTGTGACCCCAGCATGGATGCTGGGGCCGTGAAGAGCCTAGTCTGGAAAGGCATGCCTCAGTTTCTCTGCGCTCTCTAATAAAGCTTTATTGACCTGCGCGTAGAGACTGAGGCTGGTGCATATTCATGAGGTCTGACAAAGGCCATGAGTGGCAAGATTTTAATAACTCTTGTTACATACAAAAGCACTGTGTGACACAATTAACATAATACATGTTACCTTCCAAAGATGCTGGGATAGGCTCCAGCCCCCCCGCGACCCGAAAAGGATTAAGCGGAAGAAGATGAATGAATGAATGAATGAATGTTACCTTCCTACAATACATTCGCCTCCCTGTGCTGGAGCTTAGAGCAGCAGGTGGCGAAGACACCTTAAAGTCTGGTGTGATTACCCCTGTGGGGGGCTACCTCCCTCAGTCCATTGTTCAGCCCTTCTGTCTGCTTCTGGGTGTGAGATAATGTCCATCCGCAGTGTACTGGTGTCACCACAACACAATAATAAACGCTGGAGGAGAGTGGGGCTCGACGTCCAGCGGGACATGAAGCCGGGAACACCGAGCCAGGGGCAGAATCCAGCCAAAGCTCTCCCGAAGGCTGCGGAGGCTCATGGCTGGAAATAAGGGAAATACATACCTGGACAGAGCACTCCTGCTCTCCTCAACAGCGGGACCCAAACACACTCGGGACAATAGCCCTGCTCCTGAGGACGGGTCCACGTGGAAGAAGGACATGACAAACCCCAGAGGTTTGCTGTGCCCTAAAATGCAGTATATAATTAGTGATAGGTGTGGATGCACGAGTGGAAAAAACCCAGAATGAATAACAGGTGTGCAGTTCCGACCAGTCTGACTGCCGGAAGCTGCACAGCGCTGTCAAAATAAAACATAACCTGAACCATAACGATACAAACACAGCAGAACCCCAAAATGTACATAATCATACTACAGATACAAAAAGACAAGAACTAAACAGGAACCAGACACAGCAGACAGAAAAACACTAAACTAGACAGGAAACTGGGCACAGCGCCCACCCGTGCCCCAGGATCATGACAGTAGAATGTTTGTAAGCAATAAAGAGTAAGTACATTTTCAGTATCTTGTAAATAAATTTGTTGTAAACAGAGCTTTAAGCACCTTGTAAGTAGAGTGTAAGTGTTCTGTAAGGAGCAGAGGGTAAGTACAGTGGTGTGAAAAAGTGTTTGCCTCCTTCCTGATTTCTCTTTTTTTGTATGTTTGTCACGCTTAAATGTTTCAGATCATCAAACAAATTTAAATATTAGACAAAGATAACACAAGCAAACACAAAAAGTAGTTTTTAAATGAAGGTGTTTATTATTAATGATAAAAAAATCCAAACCTGGACTTCCGGTCTGGACGCCATGGCGACTGCAGCTTAACACTGAAGCTCTCAGACCCAATCCAGGATAACACCTTGAAAATCAAACTTAACGGATTTTTGGAGGAGTGAAAATCAAAAGACAAAATCATCATGTCTAAAGGAAAACAGAAGAAACTGAAATTCTCCAGGCCAGGACACGTATCGGCCGGAGAATCTGAACTGGAAGATCTCCGTTCAGAAGACGAGGAACTGGTGATAGCTAACAAAAGGGTTAGCCTGAAATCACTATTTGAGGAGCTACGACGATTTCGCCGAGAAGTTACGGCCGAATTTCGGGAATTCAGAGAAGAATTGAAAAGGACAAACAGCAGAGTGGACCAGGCCGAGAACCGAATCTTGGAAACAGAGGATCGAATAAAAGTGCTCGAAGATTCTGTGCTAGACCTACGCAAAAGACAAGCAGCTATAGAGGCTAAGCTAACCGACCAAGAAGGAAAACAAAGAAGAGACAACATAAGAATTCATGGTCTGATAGAAGGAACCGAAAATGGTTTTAACTCAATGGCAGAATGCGTGGAATCCTTACTAAGAGAGAAATTGGATATTCCACAAACCACCGACTTGAAGATAGAAAAGGCACATCGTTCATTAACCGCTAGGCCGGCGGCGGAAGCGCCCCCACGTTCGGTGTTGGTAAGATTTTCCAATTTCAAAATAAAACAAGAGGTTGTAAGACTGGCCTGGCAGAAAAAAGGATTTATGCACCAGGAGAGAAAAGTCTACGTGGAACACGATTACGCCCCGGAGGTCCTTAAAAAGCGCAGGGAATACAATGACGCGAAAAAGGTGTTAAGAGAGAAGAAATTGCGCTTTCAGACACCATTTCCTGCGAAGTTAAGGGTCTTCTACGGCGATGAAACGTGTCTCTATAATTCGGCGGAAGAAGCAACAGCTGACATGGCGAAAAGAGGGCTCCCGGTAACGGTATTTAAACCCGCAGCAGACCCGAGTGAGAAGATCAAAGCACAAACATGGACAACACAAAGACCCTCAAAATCCACGGACCAGCAGCGGGAAACCCAGCACCAGAGCGTCGCGGATAAACTATCCGTTTTCAGGTTGGAATAGCGACCTTTTTTTTTTTTTTTTTTTTTTTCTTTTCTCTTGAATCAATCCGCACATCCAACCCCCCCTCATACAAGGTAACAAACTTTAAAGGAGATGCATATTCAGCATGTGGTAAAACATTTCATGGAACAATCATATTATTTGAAACAAATAAGTCTTTGTAATAAAAAAAAAAAAAAAAAAAAAACTTGTTAAAATAGAAATGTGACAATAATCCACATGTTCTCCTCATACTAACAAATACTGTTTTTGCGTGAATGTTTGATGTGATGGGGGTGGGAGGGTGCACACAATTTCACAGGGTTTAGGCATAAAAGGAAAAAAAAAATCATTACAAGTTTGGATTGGGTTCTGAAACTCACGTTAAAAGCATGGGACTACTTTCAGTGGTAAGAGAGGGCCCTCAACACGTAACAGAGTTTGAGGAATTTCCCTCAGGGCCTTCACTCCATCAAGGCTCTTACAGGGTCTTTAAAAAGACCTCAGCTCAGGAAATTCTTATGACAGCTTTTTGTTTTAAAGTTTTTTACACTATGTTCTTAATGTTTTTCTTGTTTTTAATGTTCTTTCAGTTTCTGAGTAGCACAAAAGAGGGCCACCACACAGTTATACTAAACAAAACAACACAATGGAGAAACAGGGTGTAACCAAAATAATTTCATATAATGTAAAAGGAATCCTGAATCCAGTTAAAAGATCCAAGATTCTAGGCAAAATGAAAAAAGACAAAGCAGGAATAATATTTTTACAAGAAACCCACCTAACAGACGTGGAACACAATAAACTCAGTAGACAAGGGTTTAAAATGATCTCTTCATCTTCATATAAATCAGGGAGGAGGAGGGGAGTAGCGACATTGATATCAACCAAAATTACATTTGAAAAAAATCAGAACACAAAGATAAAGAAGGGAGATACAGTTTGGTAACTGGGCGGCTAGAGGGAGAAGATATCACCCTGCTGAATGTGTATGCTCCCCCAGGGGCTAACTGGAAATTTTATAAAAATGTATTCGACCTAATGATAACTAAAGCTCAAGGTTTAGTGATATGTGGTGGGGACTTCAATCTTAGACTGAATCCATACTGGGATGCTTCTGGTAATTCCCCACATCAAAATAACACCCAAAACAGGAAGACTCGGATGCTACTAAAAGAATTGGGAATCTGTGACGTGTGGAGGGAACTCAACCCCAGTGTAAAAGACTATACATTTTACTCAACTCCACATTCATCTTACTCAAGGATTGACTATTTTTTTATGTTTAATAGAGACATTGGAAGAGTAAAAACATGTAAAATAGGACTGATGGATCTCTCCGACCACAGTCCGATCTACATGGACTTAAATATCCAAAAATACACAAATAATACATTTTCTTGGAGGTTAAATTCAAATGTCCTGAAAGGACCATTGAAAGATGAATTGGAATCAGATATTCTCAGATATTTGGAAGATAACGATAATGGAGAAGTATCCCCTTTAATACTGTGGGATGCATGCAAAGCTGTAATAAGAGGAAAGATTATTGCAAAACTGGCAACCCAAAAGAAACTAAGACAAGAAAAACTATCCACATTAGAGTCAGAACTTAGGAACCTAGAAAAAGAACACAAAGGCAACACTCATTCTACTGACTCGCTCAAGATTAAGGAAATTAAAAACCAAATAAACGAGATCTACACAATAGAAATCCAGAAGAAACTTACATTTCTGAAACAAAAATACTATGAAGCAGGCAGTAAATCGGCAAAATTGCTAGCCTATAAATTGAGGAAACATCAAACAGAAAGAGCAATCTACAAAATCAGAGACCCAGTATCAAAGGAAATAAAATTCAGAATTCAGGATATTCTTAAAAACTTCGAGAATTACTATAAGAACTTATACTCCCACAAAAAACATAAAAACGCATCCGAGGCATTCCTAAACACATTAAACCTTCCCCAACTTACGGAGTCACAAAATAAAACACTACTGTCAGAAATACATCCTAAAGAATTGGAAAAAGCAATTATGAAACTTAAAGCTAACAAATCCCCAGGAGCTGATGGCTATACAGCAGAGTGGTACAAAACCTTTAAACAGCAACTATCTCCTCTCCTCCTGAAAACATTTAATTATGTCCTCCACACAGGAGAAATCCCCCCCTCCTGGAGAGAAGGGGTCATTGCAGTTATACCTAAACCTGAAAAGGATAAACTAGAGCAGGGGTGTCCAACCATGTGCCATGGAGAGCCAAGACTCTGCAGGTTTTCTCTTCTACCCAGTCTCTTCAGCAGGTGTTTTCACTTATCAGCAATCAGTGGGAAGAAGTTCACTGAAATCTGCTGTTGAAGACACTGGTTGGAGGTAAAACCTGCAGGGTCTTGGCTCTCCATGGCACATGGTTGGACACCCCTGAACTAGAGTGCTCCAACTACAGACCAATCAGTGTACTAAATCAGGACTATAAGCTTTTTACCATTATCCTTGCCAAAAGGTTAGAAAATATACTGACAGACCTAATTCATTTAGACCAAACAGGTTTTATAAGACAAAGACAGACACAAGACAACATTCGACGCACTTTACACATAATTCATCATATAAAAAAATATAACTTAAATGCAGTCATATTGGGATTAGATGCTGAAAAAGCATTCGATTCGGTTGACTGGTCTTTTCTATATAGAATCTTATCCAGTTTCAATTTTCATAACAACTTCATTAGAACTATACAGGCATTATATAAAAAACCAACAGCTAAAATAAGGATTAACGGTAATTTATCATCTTCTTTTGAACTGGAAAGAGGATGTCGTCAGGGCTGCCCCCTGTCTCCACTGCTCTTTGCAATCTTCATAGAACCTCTGAGCCAGTGGATAAGACAAAACCAAAAAATTCAAGGTATTACACTTGGTCAGAAGGAACATAAAATAGCACTCTTTGCTGATGACATTTTAATATACCTAGGGCAGCCGAACACTTCTTTACCAGAACTAACCTCAGTTTTTTCAGAGTATGGAGATTTATCAGGGTACAAATTAAACATGCATAAAACCCAAGTTTTAACATTCAACTATGACCCAAATCATTATTCACTAAGCAAACTCAAAACTAACTGGGAGTCGGAATCTATGAAATATCTGGGGGTCAATATCCCGAAACAACTCAACAAAATTATATCACTAAACTATGATCCACTGGTGACAAAAATAAAATCTGACCTAGCAAGATGGAATATGATACCATTCTTGGGTACTGCACAAAGAATTGAAGCACTCAAAATGAATATACTTCCACGTCTTCTATACCTTTTCCAAACAATACCGGTAGAACCTCCCAAAAAAACATGGCAGGAGCTGGACAGAAGGATCTCAAGATTCATATGGCAGGGCAAGAGACCTAGAATCAGATATAGAACCCTACAGCTAAACAAAGACAAAGGTGGGCTCGCGCTGCCAAATATCAGGGACTACTTTAAAGCCGCACAAATTAAAACTTTAGTAGAGATATGTAACCCAGTCTACACTGCACAATGGAAGGAGATCGAATGCCAAATAACAAGTGACATCCCCCTACAGGCGATAATAGGGAACAATGCCTTACCTAAGCTTTTGAATAACACTAACCCGTGGATAGAGACCCCGCTAAAAATTTGGTTTAAGATAGTCAGAGAGAATCAAACTAAAGAGCCCTATCGACTTCTGCAATGGATTGCCTATGATCAGGACTTTACTCCTAATAAAACAGACACCAGATTTAAAAAGTGGAAGGAGAAAGGGCTGATAAAATATTACGATTTTTTTAAAGGGCAAATCTTAAGAAGTTTTGAAGATTTGAAAAAACAAGGCCTAATAAATCAAGACCTTTACAGGTTCTTCCAGCTTAGACACCACATAAACAATATACTTAAAAAGGAGGTTTTGGAAAGGGCCCAGTCAGGTGTTCTGAAGATCTTCTTAATGGCATATAAAGGGATCCCAGGGATCAGATACATTTCTAAAATATACCAAGGTCTTCAAGACTTAAAAGGAGACAACACATCTTATATAAAAGAGAGATGGGAAAAAGAGGGGAATTTCACTTTACAACTGGAAATATGGGAAAAGCTAAATAAACAGCAATGGAAAAGTACCTCATCCCTGCAGTGGAGAGAATTTGGATGGAAAAACTTGGCAAGATTTTTCAGAACACCTGCACAAAACAAATTTACCCATAAGGGATTGAACTGTTGGCGCTTGTGTGGTGAAAAGACTGCAAATCATTTTCATGTGTTTTGGTCATGCCCAGTTATCCACCAATATTGGACCAAGGTACAGACAATATTGGGGAAAATATTCAAAATTACAGTTCCCTTTTCTTTTGTAACTTTGTATTTGGGTTTACTACTGGACTCACTGGAAAGACGAGGAGAAAAATACTTATTCAATGTTTTAATATTGGCAAGCAAAAAAGCTCTAACTAAAAAATGGATGTTGAAGGACTGTCCTACACCTGAAGATTGGACTAACGTGATCCAAGACATTTACTCGATGGAAAAGTTGACATTCGCACTGAGACAGGACATGGATGGGTTCATGAACTTTTGGCAACCCTGGACCGCATATGTGTCTTCCATTAGATCTAATCTTTGACAAATACCATTTCAATAATGGTTCCGCTCTTTGTTCCAACGCTACTCAGATGCTCTTTTATCTTTATTTACTTACTTTTTCTTTTTGTTTGTTTTTTACTGGTTTGTTTGGTTTTTTTTATTTGTTTTTTGTTTTTTTTTTCTCTTTAATTTCACTTTTTCTTTCACTTTAAAAAAAAAAAAAAAGGGGTGTTGTAAGAATTAATCTTCCAATGTTGTCAGATATCAGAAAATAAGGGAACATGTGATGAAAATGTAAACAATGCATTGCTGTAACGACCTGTATACCCTTTACAAAAACTTAAATTAAAAAAAAAAAAAAAAAAAAAATCCAAACCTACATGACCCTGTGTGAAAAAGTGATTGCTTCCCCCCTTGTTAAAACATAAACAAACTGTGGTTTATCACATCTTTGGAAAGCTGAGTTTAATTTCTCTCGCCACACCCAGGGCTGATTACTGCCGCACCTGTTCTCAAGCAAGAAATCACTTAAATAACACCTGCCCGACAAAGTGAAGTAGACCAAAATATCCTCAAAAGCTAGACTTCATGCTGTGATCCAAAGAAATTCAGGAACAAATGAGAAACAAAGTAATTGAGATCTGTCAGTCTGGAAAAGAGCCATTATCCACAAATGGTGAAAACATGGAACAGTGGTGAACTTTCCCACGAGTGGCCGGCCGACCAAAATTACCCCAAGAGTGCAGCGATGACTCATCCAAGAGGTCACAAAAGACCCCACAACAACATCCAAAGAACTGCAGGCCTCACTTGCCTCAAGTTAAGGTCAGTGTTCATGACTCCACCATAAGAAAGACACTGGGCAAAAATGGCTTGCATGGCAGAGTTCCAAGACGAAAACCACTGCTGAGCAACAAGAACATAAATGCTCGTCTAAGTTTTGCCAGAAAACATCTTGATGATCCCCAAGACTTTTAGGAAAATACTGTGGACTGACGAGACAAAAGTTGAACTTTTTGGAAGGTGTGTGTCCCATTACATCTGGCATAAAAGTAACACTGTCATGAATCCAATTCTGACTTATTGTTATGCCTTGGCCTAGTTTTCCTCCTGACAGCTCTGGCACGGCCCCTCCTTCCGTCAAGTGCCGCCAGCTGCACTGTCACCAGTGTTCACACACACACACACACACACACACACACACACACACACACCACGCACACACACACACGCACACGCTTCATTCATTCCCATTCACACACTCTTACATGCTCTCTCACACACCTGGTGCCAATCAGTTCTGCCCACACATTCTCGCACCGGCAATCTCTTTCCTTGTTAGCTTCAGGAGTATTTGTTGGCCGCTCCAGAGAAAAGAGATTGTCGGGGCATTCGCCTCTATACGCGGCAGCTAGTTCTCCCCGTATATGATCAATTACCTTTGTTGCTCTCCAGCCCGTCACTGCAAACCTGTTTATTCCATTGGTGTTTCGGCTGGCCCTGCATCTCACCCCATCCTCCAGACTGCATGGTTCGCTCCGGATTAGCTTCAGCCCTGTAAGTGTTTTTTCGCCTTTCTTTCCTGTGCTGTTTGTAGCCCTGCAGCACTAGGCTGATCGCCTTTCCTGTTTTGTGCGTAATGCACCTCTGCAGCACTAGGCTCCGTACACACCAGGCTGTAGAGCATTCAACAGGCGCCTTGTATGTCTGGTGGCCTTTAATCCATCATCTCATCATTCTGTACCTTGTGGTTGAACTGAATTGTACTTTTGTGGTGAACTTAAATAAACATGGCACTCTCTACTCCCATGACTGGGTTTTTCATTCTGTCTCTCGTGTGCCATAACACGGCGCACGGGTGTTTGTGACAGAATGCCCCAACCATAAAAAAAACCCAGTGGAGTAGAGTGGTGTTTTTTTTTCCCTTCTCCCTTTGAGTGCGATGATCTGTACGGATGAGGAGCTGGAAGCCCAGGATTTGCTGGAGGAGGCGGGCTTCGCCTTTCAGTGGTCTCGGTTTCCCGAGGACCAGAAGGTGGGCATGACTCGTCGTGGAGAAATTCAAGCAGCACTACCCTCACCTCCGGGTTATCCATAGGGTAGACACCATCCTCTCCGCCATCCTTCCCGTTCCAGACGCAGATCTGGAGTATGCCTCTCCGCGATCAGAGCCGGCCCCTCGCCAGAAGAAATGCTCCCGTCGGAGGAAGACTTCCTCCCTCCTTGGATCTTCTTCATCTCCCGGGCCAGTGCCCACCCAACCTTCAGATGTGAGGACGGAGGTGGATCGCTGCGAGGAAGAGACACAAGGACGCGCTTCTCTGGCAGAGAGGGTTCCCGCCCCCATGTCTTCCCAATCCACGGACGCGACTGAGGAGGAGTGGCAGGCCCTGATTGCTCTAGTAAATCG
Organism: Pholidichthys leucotaenia; assembly: GCA_020510985.1. Lineage (NCBI taxonomy): Eukaryota > Metazoa > Chordata > Actinopteri > Cichliformes > Pholidichthyidae > Pholidichthys > Pholidichthys leucotaenia. Next base: position 95,075,858 of record CM035839.1, read on the forward strand.
CCGGGTGAAGGAGGAACGCCAGATGAAGGAAGATCTGGATGAGGATCCCTCAGCACTTGAACTCTCTGTGGCCACGCCGCCTCCCTCTCCGGAGAGGACGGAGTCTCTCTGCGTGGGTGACCTGCCGCCCAGCACAGTGCTCCACGTCCCGAATTACCTCATCCCGGTGTCACCCAAGCGGAGGAGCGGGAGGAAGCCCCACAGTAAGAAGCGTCCAGTCCTGCATACTGCAGCTTCGCCTTCCTGCTCCGGGCTATGCTCCGCCCCGTCACGGGAGGAGATGGAGGAACATAGGCAGGCTCTCCTGGCTGAAACGGACCTCATCTTGGAGGTGAAGCCGTGGCTCCTCCCAGAGATGGCTGAAAGATTTAAAGAGCTTTCCCCAAGGAAGGAGGAGCCTCAACCCGATGAGGAACGCCAGGAGAGTAGAGAGGGTGCCTCAGAGACCGCTGGGGACCTCCAATGCCAGGAGAACAGGCAAGTTTCTTTTCATTCGAGTTCCACAGTCAGTGATCAATTTTGCCTGCCTCCTGGCAAGGAGACTCAGGGTGTGCAGTCCCCTGAGTTCTCCGCCCTAGTGGCATACAGTACTCTCGTGCCTGGTCTCAATGACTGTCTTCTGTGTGCCCCCACGAGCCCATCGGTCCTGGATCCAGGTCGCTCGGGGGAGGAGGAGCAAGAGGAGCAGGAGGGTCCAGCCCATGGGCCAGCGAAGGAGTCATCCACGGCCGCCACGCCGGAGGAACCAGAGGCGTGGAGGATGGCACATGAGAGTCCCACTCCTGCTATCATCATCATGCCCGCTGCGGGGGCTGCCGCAGTGGAGTCATCCCCCGGACCAGACCTCCAGCCGATGGGACCCGGGGCATCATCATCAGAGTCCTGGACAGCAGTAGAGCTTAAGCACAGGCAAGTAGTCTCTCCTGGAGTTCATTTGTTGTTGGTGGAGGGATCTTGCCTGGCTTTTGGGGAGGGGAGTCGGGTGCAGCCCCCAGCCGCATCTGGATCTCCCCTCACCAGGCTCTGTCAATCGCTCTCCCTCTCCTATCCCCTTCGAGCTCCATCCTAGGGTTGCTAGAGAGGAGCTGCCACCACCTGGGCTGCCCATTGACGACGAGGCTGGCCCAGCTTCCTCGGAGGAGGCCAACAGAGATGAGGCACCCGACAGACCGGAGGAACCCGCGGACTCAAGATCACCGGAGTCCTGGACGTGCGGTGGAGCCAGAGTTCAGGCAGGTGTGCTCCATTATATCAGGAATTTCAATATTAATGTCACACTGCCCAACTCATGGTGAGGTGGACCTGGGGCAGCTCACAGTAGCCCTTGGGACCGCCACATCGGGCTCTGCCGCTGCCGGCGACCCTGACCCGGTTTCTCTTTTTCTCCCTTCAGACTGGGAGCCTCCGGCCAGGGTCGCCAGAGAGCTGTTGGAGGCAACCGAGAATCGGCGTTCAACTCCTGAGGACGTGAGGAGCATCACCTCCCTTGCTGGGGAGGCCACCACGGGAGCAATGAAGTCTCCAATGGGGGTCACTGCAGGTGCAACAGTGCTCCAACCGGAGCCCACCGCAGGTGCAGCAGAGCCTCAGTCGAGGTCCACCGCTGGTGCAGCAGAGCCCCAGCTGGAGTCCACCGCCGGTGCCGCCACGTCCCAGACCGGGACCATTGCGGGTGCAGCCACGTCCCAGACCGGGACCATCACCGGTGCTATGATCCCCCTGCTCCAAGCCTCGAACAGCAGCGGGGCTCCTGTTCTTTGGGTTGGTCGCCAATGTTCCCGAGTATGGAGGCTGCCTCTCCACCTTCCCCTCAGGTCCTGGTGGCTGCACCATGTTAGTCGGCCACCGGAAGGACTTGGTTCTTGGGTCGAGTGGTCTATCGGCCCGGGCAGGCTACCGGACACTTTCCCACGGGCCGCCTGCTGGACTTGGAACTTGGGCAGACCACCCGATCTGCCACCCCTCACCACACTGGGGGCCTGGGATTCTGGTCAACCCCGCGAACTTGGACTTCTGGAGATGGGGGTTAGTGCTCCAGGTTGGGGGTTCGTTAGGAGGGGTTGTTCTTTATTCTGTTTTTGTACTATTGTGTTTTCACAGGTTGCTTCCCTCCTAACCGGTTTTCCCCCACCTCCCACCCTGGGTTAGTGTTTGTTGCTGGGGGGGAGGGGTTCCCTTGAGGGGTGTTGTTTCTTTTCTTTTTTTGCTGATAGTACTAGGGTGTCTGGTATCCACCCCTGGGGGAGGGGCCTGTCATGAATCCGGGTTTGGAGGCCAAACACGATTCTGACTTATTGTTATGCCTTGGCCTAGTTTTCCTCCTGACAGCTCTGGCATGCCCCCTCCTTCCGTCAAGTGTCGCCAGCTGCACTGTCACCGGTGTTCACACACATACACACACCACACACCACACGCACACACACACATGCACACGCTTCATTCATTCCCATTCACACGCTCATACGTGCTCTCTCACACACCTGGTGCCAATCAGTTCTGCCCACGCATTCTCGCACCAGCAATCTCTTTCCTCATTAGCTTCAGGAGTATTTGTTGGCCGCTCCAGAGGAAAGAGATTGTCGGGGAATTCGCCTCTATACGCGGCAGCTAATTCTCCCCATATATGATCCATTACCTTTGTTGTTCTCCAGCCCGTCACTGCAAACCTGTTTATTCCATTGGTGTTTCGGCTGGCCCTACATCTCACCCCATCCTCCAGACTGCATGGTTTGACCCGGATTAGTTTCAGCCCTGTAAAGGGCCTTTTCCACTAGCACGCTTTAGCGCGACATGGGACGGCTCAGCACGCTTTGTACGCTTTTCCACAAGCCCCAACACGGTTTAACAGCCACGATTCTCAGCCCCGCTGCAGGGCAGGGTACAGCAGTGCTGAGCTGTGCCGTGTTGTGACGTTAACAGACTGGTCGCCGCTGATTGGTCAGGTCGTAACCGGCGCTGATTGGTCAGGTTGTAACCACCCCTCTCCTCCTCCTCATCTACCAAATCTTCACGACCTTCTCAATAAAGTTTTTGAAAAAAAAAAAAAGAATCTTCACGACCGCCTTTACTCAGCACGCAACCACTGTTGGCGGTTCCTTTTCAGTGTATTGCTGTGCTATTTTCATTTATTCTCTATCAAAAATGGCTTCGCGTAATAAGGGTGTTCCATGGACCAATAAGGAGCTGCAGTGTCTGCTCACTGCATTGTCAGACGAACGTATTCAGCGCGAGTTAGACGGAGCCGCCCGGAATGAAAAAATATACCGGGAGGTCTCGACATCGGAGTCCTTTAACGGTGAGTTTTAATTTTTTTTTATTGTGCATTTTTTCGCAAATATATTCGGTAAGACGCTCAGTTTATTTATGCAATAAAAAAGCTGTTCATTTGTGGATGATCGCTGCTTTATTGCAGCACACTGCGGACTAAAGCTTTTATTGTAATTATTCATGTGAACAATACACTGAAATAAGCTTATGTATTCTTGTTAAAAACTATTGTCTTTTCTGTATATATTGCACTTTCGTGCTGTATTTTATTGTGTGCATTTTCCTTGTAGAATCATCCCACGCGTCCGCCGCGACAGCCCGCACGGATTATTCAACCGAGCCTTCCTGAACCAGAGCTGGCAGAGACGGCTTCATTCAACCGAGCCTCAGCACTCAGTGGTCAGCGTGTATAAAATGTCGATTAACCTTCATGTTGTGTTGCAAAGTTTTTTTTTATTTTAATATTTTGTATATAATAAAATGGAATTGTTTTGGAAAGTGTGGTTTGTCTGTTATAACACTGAATTATAAAACAGTATAATTACATAGAAATTCCATTGCCTAGTCTGATCAAAATGATGCTGAGGGTCAACCATTGTAAAGGTAATGTAATTTTTAACTAGACCAAAAAAGAAATCTTTTTGTAAGCTTTCTGTTCTTTTTATTGAAATATCATAAAAAATTAGCACCAAGTCAAAGGTACAAGTATATGTAAATTGAATGTTCTATCGGCATTCCAAATTCAGAGATTTACAATACTTTAGAAGGAGTGTAGCATCATCTAAACGGAAAATAATAATACTGTTGTTCCAAACGTTGACCTGAAGGTGAAAAACATGAATTTTTTTAATTCAGTACATCCAAAATGCCCTAGGATGTGGTGTTGGCCAGTGTGCCACCGTCTCATTATTTAATACGAATAAAAACAAGTTTCAGCTCATTATTTCTAGGTCATTTGGCAGTTAATTCAAAACAAAAGTGACTTGTGTTGTTGCAGCTTAATTATGAGATAAAATTAATTGTGAGATAAAACCACAGAGCGAGCAAGGCAATAATCCTTGGATCCTCCATTTTTTGTCTCGTGTAAATAAGGACTCAGTCGGGTGCGTAACGTCACGGGAGTGTGGCCCCGCCTCGCTGAGAATCTGCTGCTGCCCTGCTTCTAAAACCTCCTAACACAAACCATCACAGCACAAGCACAACACCGTGCTAATGGAGACAGAAGCATTCCGAGCCGTACTGAAGTGAATCGAGCCGTACCGAGGTGTGCTGGGCTAGTGGAAAACAGGCATAAGTGTTTTTTTGCCTTTCTTTCCTGTGCTGTTTGTAGCCCTGCAGCACTAGGCTGATCACCTTTCCTGTTTTGTGTGTAATGCAGCCCTGCAGCACTAGGCTCCGTATACACCAGGCTGTAGAGCATTCAGCGGGCGCCTTGTATGTCTGGTGGCATTTATTCCATCATCTCATCATTCTGTACCTTGTGGTTGAAGTGAACTGTACTTTTGTGGTGAACTTAAATAAACATGGCACTCTCTACTCCCGCGATTGGGTTTTTCATTCTCTCTCTCGTGCGCCGTGTTATGGCACACGGGTGTTTGTGACAAACATAGCATTTCAGAAAAGCAACATCATACCAGCAGTAAAATATGGTGGTTGTAGTGTGATGGTCTGGGGCTATTTTGCTGCTTCAGGACCTGGAAGACTTGCTGTGGTAAATGAAACCATGAATTCTGCTGTCTACCAAAAAATCTTGAAGGAGAATGTCCGGCCATCTGTTCGTGACCTCAAGCTGAAGCGCACTTGGATTCTAGAGCAGGACAATGATCCAAAACACACCAGCAAGTCCACCTCTGAATGGCTTAAGAAAAACAAAATGAAGACTTTGGAGTGACCTAGTCAAAGTCCTGACCTGAATCCCATTGAGATGCTGTGGCATGACCTTAAAAAGGAAGTTCATGCTCGAAAACCCTCCAATGTGGCTGAATTACAATTCTGCAAAGATGAGTGGGCCAAAATTCCTCCACAGCGCTGTAAAAGACTCATTGCCAGCTATGGCAAACGCTTGATTGCAGTTGTTGCTGCTCAGGGTGGCCCAAACAGTTATTAGGTTTAGGGGGCAATCACTTATTCACACAGGGCCATGTAGGTTTGGAATTTTTTTCCCCTTTAATAATAAACACCTTCATTTAAAAACCCGCATTTTGTGTTTACTTGTGTTATCTTTGTCTAATATTTAAATTTGTTTGATGATCTGAAATATTTAGGTGTGACAAACAGAAAAAAAAAAGAGAAATCAGGAAGGGGGCAAACACTTTTTCACACCCCTGTATTTCCCATGTCGCCCCTAAATCGAGCATACAGTATGTCAGAGATGTTCATGAGTCACTAACTTAGTCAAAGTCAAGTCAGAAGTCTCTAAACATTTATAATTTGCTTTAATGCATACAGTGAATCCAAAAAGTATTCACAGCACTTCACTTTTTCCACATTTTATGTTACAGTCTTATTCCACAATGGATTAAATTCATTTTTTCCTCAAAATTCTACGCACAACACCCCATAAAGACAATGTGAAAAAAGTTGTTTTTTTTAGATTTTTTCAAATTTATTAAAAATAAAAAACTAAGAAATCAATATGTACATAAGTATTCACAACCTTTGCCATGAAGCTCAAAATTGAGCTCAGGTGCATCCTGTTTCCACTGATCATCCTTGAGATGTTTTTACAGCTTAATTGGAGTCCACCTGTGGTAAATTCAGTTGATTGGACATGATTTAGAAAGGCACACACCTGTCTATATAAGGTCCCACAGTTGACAGTGCATATCAAAGCACAAACCAAGCATGAAGTCAAAGGAATTCTCTGTAGGCCTCTGAGAGAGGATTGTCTCGAGGCACAAATCTGGGGAAGGGTACAGAAAAATTTCTGCTGCTTTGAAGGTCCCAATGAGCACAGTGGCCTCCATCAGGAAGAAGTTCAGAACCACCAGAACTCTTCCTAGAGCTGGCTGGCCATCTAAACTGAGCGACTGGGAAGAAGGGCCTTAGTCAGCCAGCAATTCTCTGTGGAGAGAGGAGAACCTTCCAGAAGGACAACCATCTCTGCAGCAATCCACCAATCAGGCCTGTATGGTAGAGTGGATAGATGGAAGCCACTCCTTAGTAAAAGACACATGGCAGCCTGTCTGGAGTTTGCCAAAAGGCACCTGAAGGACTCTCAGACTACAAGAAACAAAATTCTCTGGTCTGATGAGACAAAGATTGAACTCACTGGCATGAATGCCAAGCATCATGTTTGGAGGAAACCAGGCACCGCTCATCCCCAGGCTAATACCATCCCTATAGTGAAGCATGGTGGTGGCAGCATCATACTGTGGGGATGTTTTTCAGTGGCAGGAACTGGGAGACTAGTCAGGATAGAGGGAACGATGAATACAGCAATGTACAAAGACATCCTGGATGAAAACCTGCTCCAGAGCACTCTTGACCTCAGACTGGGGTGACGGTTCATCTTTCAGCATGACAACGACCTTAAGCACACAGCCAAGATATCAAAGGAGTGGCTTCAGCACAACTCTGTGAATGTCCTTGAGTGGCCCAGCCAGAGCCCAGACTTGAATCCAATTGAACATCTCTGGAGAGATCTGAAAATGGCTGTGCACCTACGGTTCCCATCCAACCTGATGGAGCTTGAGAAGTGCTGCAAAGAGTAATGGGTGAAACTGGCCAAAGATAGGTGTGCCAAGCTTGTGGCATCATATTCAAAAAGACTTGAGGCTGTCTTGGTTGTCCATTGATCCGATGATGACCGTCCCTCATGTGTTAAGTCCTCTTCTTGCGTGCGCATGGAGATGGCTGTTTAGGCCGATCCTCAATTGGCAGACACGGCTTCAGTAGGGGCAAGGAAACTGCCCAGGTAATGACGCCTTTCTTCGTGCCTGTGCTTCAGCTATATCAGCTCGCCTCTTCTCTTCAGAGTAGTCTCGCGCCTGGGTAGTGAGGGCGCGCCAGCCTGGCCTGTCCATAGCCCACAGCTCTAATTGTTTGGGAAGGATCCCAGTGTGTCTGATGTTGAGCTTCACGCAGTCTTTGAATCTTTTGCGTGGTCTGCCTTGGTTCCGCTTCCCAGAGCAGAGTTCGCAGTACATGAGCTGCTTGGGCAGCCTGTGGCCATCCATCCGAATCACATGACCAACCCATCGGAGCTGGGCTTTCAGAATCATGGCCTCGATGCTGGTCATCTCAGCTCTGTCCAGGACCTCAAGGTTTGTGACCCGGTCTTGCCAATGAATGTTCATGATCATTCGTAGGCTCCTCATGTGGAACTTCTCCATCTGCTTCAGGTGTTTTTTGTACACGGTCCATGTCTCACATCTGTAGAGAAGGCTGGTGAGGACAACGGCCCTTTACACTTTGAGTTTCATGAACAGCTGGATGTTGTGATGGTTCAGGACGTGAGCTCGGAGACAACCGAGAGCTTGGCTGGCCTTGCAGATTCTGGCGTTGATCTCCTTATCCAGGCTGACATTGTTGCTGATGGTGCTGCCGAGGTGCTTAAAGTCATCTACCGTCTTCAGTTGGGTACCCTCGATGGAGATGGAGGGGGGAGGGACGGTGGAGGCGGGTGCTGGTTGGAACAGAACCTCTGTCATACCGAGGCTGATGGTGAGACCAAAAAGGTGGAAGGCTTCTGCAAACTTATTCACGATGATCTGGAGGTCAAACTCCATGTGGGCCGTGAGGGCACAGTCGTCAGCGAAAAGCACTTCCAGGATAATCTTTTCTACGACCTTGGTCTTAGCCTTCAGTCGGCAGAGGTCGAACATTGAGCCATCAAGTCTGTATCGCAGGTATACCCCAAAGTCCAAGTCCCTGATGGCATGGTTGAGGACACAAGAGAAAAAGAGGTTGAAGAGGACCGGGGCTAGACTGCACCCCTGCTTGACGCCTTTGCTGATACTGAGTGGCTCCAATACCTCTCCACCTGAGAGAACCTGCCCAGTCATGTTGTCATGAAACTGGCGTATGAGGTTTACAAACTTGTCTGGGCATCCAAGCTTGGATAGGATGATCCAGAGGGCCTCCCTGTTCACTGTATCGAAGGCCTTAGTCAAGTCAATAAAGATCGCATATACAGTAAGTCCATGTTTTGTTCTAGACATTTCTCCTGCACTTAGCGGACAGAGAAGATCATGGCTACGGTACTGCGGTTTGGGCAGAATCCACACTGTGTTTCTGGCAGGTTCCCTTCAGAGATGTTGTTAATCAGTTGGTTGAGGAGGACCCTGGCCAGTATTTTTCCGGCAATAGATAGAAGGGAGATACCTCGGTAATTGCCGCAGTCAGACTTGCTACCCTTATTCTTGAACAGGGAGACAACAGTGGCATCCCTGAAGTCTTTGGGCAGTTGTTCTTCATCCTAGATGCTGCTGAGGAGGGAATGGAAGGTTTCAAGGGCCACAGGACAGGATTTGAATATTTCCGCTGGGATTCTATCCATCCCAGGTGCCTTGCCTGAATTAGTCTGCCTAATTGTGTTCAAGACTTCATCCATTGTAGGGGGGAGGACGAGGCAGTGGACAGTGGGTTTTTGTGGGATCAGATTGAGGGCGTGGGGGTCTACAGTGGAGGGCCTGTTGAGCAGGTAGCTGAAGTGCTCTCTCCATCGTGCATGGATGCTGCTCTTCTCCTTCAGCAGAGTTGAACAGTCTGCCGACAGGAGTGGGGTAATGCATGGCTTGGCAGGTCCATATACTTACTTCCTTGATGACGCTGAAGAACATCTTGGAATTCTGCATGTCGGCATATCTCTGCACCTCATCTGCCTTCTCCTCCCACCATTCATTCTGCATCTTTCGCAGGGTTGCGTGTGCCTGTCTCTGGAGGTGCTTGAAGCAATCCCGCTTGGAAATGGAAGCAGGGTCATTCTACCATTCAACAAAGGCCTTCTGCTTGTCATCCAGGAGTGTTTTGATGTTCTCGTCGAACCAGTCCTGGTGCACTCATTTCCTGGGGCCGATGGTGGTCTTTGCTGACTCCATCACCAGTGCTCTAAACTGTTCCCACCTTTGTGTTGGACAGCCAGTCAGAGGTCTGACTCTGGTCAGTCGGCTGTCCAGATCTTCTGCAAATTCACTACATCGCTGAAGTTGTTCAAGTTTGGCGACGTTGAATGCTGGCCTGATGACTTTCAGCATCTTGCGGTGTGTTGGGGCAATATACAGGGATAGGATGGATCTGACTAGACGGTGGTTTGTTCAACACTCTGCTCCGCGCATGGTCCTGGTGATCCTGACATCATGGATGTCTCTCTGATGGAAAATGGCAAAGTCTATCAAATGCCACTGCTTGGATCTTGGGTGCATCCATGTTGTCTTATATTTGTCTGCTTGCCGGAACAGTGTGTTTGTGATAGTGAGGTGGTTTTAAGTACAAAAGCTCAAGTGCATCAAGCCGTTGGAGTTCAATTTTCCAGTGCTGTGTGGCCCCAGCACACCTTTCCAGTTACAGCAGTCTGGTCCGACTCTGGCATTGAAATCACCTACCAGAATGAGTTTGTCATTGGGAGGAGTGTCTTTCATGAGGGTGCTGAGCTCCTCATAGACGACTTCCTTCACTTCATCGCTGCTGGTGAGAGTTGGGGCGTACTCGCTGATGAGGGTAACTTGCCGGTTATGGATGAGGGGGAAACGGAGTTTCATCAGCCATCCATTAACTGACGTTGGTAGGTCAGGAAGTTGCTTGAGAACTGATGTCTTGATGGCCGGTCCTACTCCATGGATCCTCTCTTCGTCTTTGGCCTTGCCTTTCCAGAAGAAGGTGTAGCCACCTTTTAGTTCAGCCACAGATCCTTCTTCGACTAGTCTGGTCTCGCTGAGGGCCACAATGTCACTGCAGTAGTGGGCCAGCTCCCTTGCAATGAGGGCTGTTCTTCTCTCAGGCCTCAAGGAGGCCTCTCTGAGGATTAACACACATGAGGAAAACCTGTGCGGGAAGGTTTTTATTAAAAGTGGGAAAGTCGATGCACAGAGGCAATCCCACTCTCTCGGCCTCAAAAGCCAGGATCTGGTGGTTCGAAAAGATCCGTCATGACCAGGGACTTCCTCGGCTGCAGTGGATGACCATGACGTCTATAGTGCCTTGCCGTGCCCTTGCGTTCCACAACGCCTGCTGTCACCGCCTTCATGACCATTGGGACAAAAGATGACCTCATCCGCTCAATCCACCGACTACAGTCTTCACATGCTTGGGTAGGCATACCCTGTTTAACTCACCGGAGGGTTTGAAGCCCGACCAGCTACCCTCACCTGGTTCAGCCCACCTGCCAAAGTGGTTTACCGGGGTGTGGGTGCTGCACGTCCTACAACTTCAAGGAGCTACAGGTGAGAGTCGGGTGCCAGGTGGGAACCAATGTAGAATGAGCTGTCCTAAAAAGAACATGGCAAGCACCCCCTACAGAGGTACTACCCATCCCCAGACACCCCATGACACCCCATCAACAAAGTATTGAGCAAAGGCTGTGAATACTTATGTACATGGGATTTCTTAGTTTTTTATTTTTAATAAATTAAATTTTTAATAAATTTGAAAAAAATCTAAAAAAAAATTGTTTTTTTTACATTGTCATTATGAGGTGTTGTGTGTAGAATTTTGAGGAAAAGAATGAATTTGATCTATTTTGGAATAAGGCTGTAACATAACAAAATGTGGAGAAAGTGAAGCGCTGTGAATACTTTCCAGATGCACTGTATCAAAAAAGATTAATGGCCAGTGTTGCATAGCATAACTGTATTGTAGACTTATTTAAAATGCATTCAAAAGGAGAGAAAACCACAGTTAACATTTAGATTTTCAAATGCCCGTTGCTAATGATGGGTATAATGATGGATATCATCATTTTTATGATATCCATCCATACCTCCATATAACTTGTCTAAAGAACTCCTCCCACAGTTTTTAAGCTATGACTTTTTTTTTTAACCTCACACAGTGTTTGTACATGTATTGAAGATGTGCATATGGATTTTGGATCACTTCAGTCAAAATTACAGGTTTTACAGGGGTAGTAGTGGCTTAGGAGGTAGAGCGTGTTCTCCAACAACTGGAGGGTTGGTGGTTCGAATCCCGCTCCCCCCACGCTGCCATTGTTGTCCTTGGGCAAGACACTTTACCCACCTTGCCTCCAGTGTCCATGACACTGGTGAATAAATGTTTGGTAGTGGTTGAAGAGGCTATTGGTGTGGATTGGCAGCCACATTTCCATCAGCTTGCCCCAGTTCAGATGTGGCTACAGAGGTAGCTTACCACTACTGTGGCGTGAATGAATAATGGACTCATTGTAAAGTGCTTTGGGTGTCATGAAGAGCACTATAGAAATGCAATCCATTATTAATCCAATTTCATCATTTTTTAAATCTAATCTCAATAGAGTGTACATGGTTTGTCCTGCTAACTCCTACAGTTTTCAGGCTAGGACATTTTGATTTTACACACTGTTTGAACATGTATTGAACACTAATTACACTGTAACTATGTTCTACTTAAAAACTACATGAGCCACAGTAGATTATCACATTGTCCTCCCCCGCATTGCAGCCATCGCCCTGTTCCACAGTTCTGTTCCATTTGCTGCAAGTCACTGCTTATACATTTCATTTTCATTAAACCTTTTCATCTTAGTGTGGTGTCGTAGCAGTCTTGTACTTTCTTGCTCAAACAAAATCACTGCCAGATATGATTTAACTTAGCTGAGCAGAAAGCAGCCAGTCTGCCTCACTACAAAGGAAAAAGAATCAGCCCACCAGCAGCTGCTCTAGATCTTATTAATGAACTCATTTTATCTTGTTTATTTAATCTGTAAGAAACACCACATGGTCAAGAGGATATACATAGGAGGTGTATCTCTAAAAATGAGAATATCGTAAAAATTTTCTCTTTATTTGTAGTTTAATTAAAAATGTACTTTTATGGGGGAGGGACCTTGACAAGAATGGACTCATAGTTGGAGAGCTCCCACAACTCTGTGCACAAAAACTACATAAAACCTTTACAAAGCGGGCTTAAAACTCACACCAGATGATCTCCAAAGCTTTTGTAGTCAAGGAGTGTGATATTTTCACCAGAACATATAAGGCAAGCGCTAGTGATGGCCAGATGAGGCTTTCTTTAAGGCTTGAAGCTTTTTATCAAATTGGTTCATACAGAAATAACATCATGTGAAACTTCATTTGCTGTACTAGGCCATCTACTGGACAAAAAGTATATAACATGCAGATTTTTTACAAGGACATTATTGTTTTAATGTGTATTTTTTTCCATTTCAATAAATGTACCGTCTTTTAAGAAATATCAATGAGCCACGTGAGGTGTTTAAGCTTGATCCCCAGGCCACAGTTGTAAATAAGAATGTGTTCTTAATCTGTCTTGCCTGGTTAAATAAAAAAAATGTTTAAATGAAATTAGACGGTTATTTTACAAAAACTACTTAAGACAGTGCAAAACGATTGGTCTAATATACTAGCAGAAATGGAAGAAATACTGGGATTTGATTTGGAATTGGACCCAGTGTGCCTCCTTTTGGGTCTCCCAAGTGGATCTGTACCATCACAAAATAAAAGGCTGTACTGTATCTTAACATATGCTGCAAGGAAAAACATTTTGCTTCAGTGGATTAGTGAAAAGGTACCAACTGTTAAAGGCTGGCAGAAAGTTTTGTTTGACCCAGTGTCATTGGAATATCTGACATGTGTGCTACACTCTAAGAAACATCAGTTCTTTAAAACCTGGGAGCCTTTTTTTAAACTATGTAGAACCTGATGTTTAGGCTATTATGCAAGGATTTTCTTAAATATGTTAGATGAATATTCATAGGCACCTGGTTGAATGTGAACTTGAGCCCAGTTTTTTTTTATTTGTTTTATTAAATTATTGATTGATTTTTATTTTTTTTACTTTTTTTGCGAGGGGGGGTATTATTTTGTTAGGTTAAATGTCTTATTTAATTTATTGCTGTGCAGATGTCATCTAATTGGTTAATTTTTTCTTATTTTTTGTGTAAAAATTGAAAATTAATAAACATATTTTGACAAGAAAGAAATATCAATGATCATAAGGGAAAAAGAAATAATAAAACTGGGGTGACTACAGTGAATGTGTCGCGTTTGCCCCTTTCAGGGCATAAATGAGGCGCCAGATCCCAACAGAGAGTTTGTTAGTTTATTTACAGAAAGAACAAAATAAAGAGCCACATGGGGCAAAACACATACACTAAACTAGAACACAAAATAAAGAACACTAACATCAATGCAAGAGCATAGCCAGGGCGAAACCTGACGCTATAGAATAAACACTTACGAATGATGAAGCGAGGATGAGCCAAACACAGAAGGAAGACTGGAGCTGGGGATAGGGACTCCAGTCCTGGTAGACATAGGTCGCAGCAAGGAGTGAGCCTCAGCTGCTCCCTTAAATACTGATAACAAAAAGCAATGAACCAAACAAGAGAGGAGGAAACGTAATGACAAATCATGATCAGCTGTGACAGTGCCGGCTAGACTTTGACAGCCGGAAGTTCGGCCTCGGCGCTGTCACAGTAAAAGCCCTTAGAAACCCAATAATAACTGAGCAGAAATGATGGAAAAAAAGAGAGAATACTAAGTGGCCCGGGCGCAGATAACTTAGCGCTCGGATCACCACAGTACCCCTTGTTCAAAGGACACATTCCAGGCGTCCAAAGTAACATCCAAAGAGGCCCCCCCCCAACCAGAAGGCTAACAAGACCGACCTTGGATGGGTGGAGGGGGAACCAGGCTAGGAGGGAGAGAAACCAGAAAGAAAACAGGCACAAAATGTCTAACAGCGACATTCAGAGAGAGAAAAGCCCCCCCACAAGGATCGGATAATAATAAGGGTCAAACACAATATAGCGTGGCTCATAAACGCATACAACACGAATAACGTCACAGGAAGTCCAAAACCCGATAAATAAGTAGAAACAAAAAATATAGGTACACTTCAGCTCAGAGAAAAGACCAAAACCAGATAAACAAGTGAAAACAAAAATACATGTACACTTCAACTTAGAAAATGCTCAAGTGCAGCAGAACAGGCGAACACAAAAATATATCAGTACATTGCAACTCAATCACAAGGTAGGAGGGGGAAAAAAACTCTTTTTAGCAATGTACGAGAGAGAGAGAAAAAAAAACACCACGAAAACACAAGTATGGGGGATACCGGCAGGTAGAGAGGGGAAAGAAAGGCAGTTCAGGTGGCCTACCGGCATTCCGACTCCACATCAGGAAAAAAGGGAAAAAAAAACAAAAAACAGTTCAGGTGGCCTGCCCAAGTCCCAGAACCAGGGAAACAGTACCTCAGGTGGCCAACCCAGGTCGCCGAACCAGCGAAGCAGTCCTTCAGGCAGCCAACCCAGGACACAGAACCGGCGGAACAGTCCTTCGGGCGGCCGGCCCGTGTCCTTAGACCACCAGGACCGGAGGGGGGAGCTCGGAGGCGGCTTCCCTACCGAGGGGCACAACGAGGGGAAGCCGAACCGAATGAAAGGGACCCCAGTGGCGTCTGGTGGTGGAGAATGGGGGGGAAGGGGGGGAATGGGGAACCAGTCCGGTGTCAGGCGGAAGGGGATCTGCAGCTCCCTCACCTGACCTCAAACCGGGCCAGCGCAGCACCCTCGATGGACCCCAACCGGGCCAGTGCAGCACCTGGGATGACCTCCAAACACGAACCCGGAGCCTCGTCGAAAACAACTGGAGCTGACTCATCTCCAGTGACCCTGGGAGAAGGCTCGGATAAAGAGGGAGAACAGGGCTCAGGGTCACCGGCAGCAGCAGAGCCTGGCGAGACGAGCTCGGATGCAATGGCTGGCTGCACCTGGCTCTTCTCCCCAAGAGACAGGCAAGAATGCTCCAAGACAGAAAGTAAGAAGACAAAGTAGAGCACTTACCTGATCTCGAGCTCTACCGCCGTCCAGGACTCCAACGATCCAGGCTTGATGATCTGGAGGTCCATTTCCGGTTCCCACTTGACTGCGATGGCCTCCACAGCCGGCATGATGGTCTCCACAGTCCAATAGCCCCCGGCGCTGAAACCCACCCTGATGGCCCACTCGGCGTGGTGGCAGGGGATCGATTGCCTGCTGGGGCTGACTCCTGCTCCATGGAGACCCGGGGACGCTTTATCGTTGGCGCAGGCTCCAAATGACAGTCAGCCCTCCTCCGCTGCCCATGACGCAGCTGCAGGACTGGAACCAGGCTCTCCAGAGCCACAGGCTCCTCTGGAAGACAATGAGGAGTCGCCCCAATAGGATCGATGACGGGAGGAACCAGATAGGGACTCACAGGGCTCACAGCAGCTGAAGAAAGCACCGAGGAGGAGGGAGGAGCAGCCGGGGCAGTCCAGGGACGTGGAGCTGACAGAACAGTGGGAGAAGATGACCCAAGGGCTGAGGCTGCTGTCTTTACCTTTCGTCGTGGAGCTGGGAAAACAGCTGGCTGGGAGGCAGAGTTCTTCTGGTGACCCGGGACAGGATCCAGATGAGAACCTCGCGGAGGATCGGCCTGGTCAGGAAACTGCCCCCCCCCCCCGCCCCCCATCGGAATGACCGTGTCCCGGGGAGGAGCTGGGCGGTGACGTCTTTTGGCTGGAGGCAAAGCTAAATTCAGATTAGGGAAGCGCCGCTGCTGCGCAGAAACTGAACCTAGCAACTCGGTGAACTCAGGAAATTTGTTCAGCCCAGGATTAGCCTCCACCAGTCTAACAGCTGCCACCACTTTCTTCAGAATCTGACAGGGATGGACAGAAGAGCGGGCCTCAGCCACACAGCCCCTGATGAGTTCAGCAACCCACTGTTCCTCTTCACTGGGGCCCCTGGCTGCTCTCCCTCTCCACTGCCTGGGAAGATGATCCGTCGAAGGAGCAGACACTGGAGCTAGAGCCTGAACAGGGGCCTGAAGACGGGCTGAGGGGCGAGGAATCTTCGCCGTAAAGTCCGATCTAGGCTTCCTGGACGGTCTCTTCGCCAGCTCCCGGTTCTTCTGTTGTAAAGCCATTAATGCCGATATCCTCTCCCTGCCTTCTGCATGCTCGGCCAGGTGAGGATGGTGCTTAACTGCCACCTCTGTGAGGTCCAGGTACCACTGTGCAGTTTTGGAGGGGGCGAACAGACAAGCATTGGACAGGAAGTCATCAATCTCCATCAGAGCCTGGACAAGCTCAAAGCCCAGGCTCATAGGATACCAAGTCCGTGATGACGCCATACATCCGAACAAAACTGGCATCCGGAAAGAAGGAAAAATCAAGCCCAAAAAAAACAAACTCACTGAGGCAGGCACCTTGCTGGGCTGCGACCTACTGTCGTGTTTGCCCCTTTCAGGGCATAAATGAGGCGCCAGATGCCAACAAAGAGTTTACTAGTTTATTTACAGAAAGAACGAAATAAAGAGCCATGTGGGACAAAACACATACACTAAACTAGAACACAAAATAAAGAACACTAACATCAATGCAGGAGTGTAGTGAGGGCGGAGCCTGACGCTATAGAATAAACACAAATGATGAAGCGAAGACGAGCCAAACACAGAGGGAAGACTGAAGCCGGGGATAGGGATTCCAGTCCTGGTAGACGTAGGTCGCAGTGAGGAGTGAGCCTCAGCTGCTCCCTTAAATACTGATAACAAAAAGCAATGAACCAAACAAGAGAGGAGGAAACGTAATGACAAATCATGATCAGCTGTGACAGTGCCGGCTAGACTCTGACAACCAGAAGTTCGGCCTCGGCGCTGTCACAGTAAAAGCCCTGAGAAACCCAATAATAACTGAGCAGAAATGATGGAGAAAAAGAGAGAATACTGAGTGGCCCGGGCATGGATAACTCGGCGCTCGGATTACCACAGAATGTGCATGTGTTACTTGGTGTGCCTGTGGTACAGTGAATGTGCATGTGTTAGTGTGCTTGTGTTACAGTGAATGTGCCTGTGTTACTTGGTGTGCTTGTGCTACTTATGCATTTTTATTAAGAAATACTAACTTTTATACCGTCTTTGGACTAAGGCAATTTCTTTTTTTTTCTTTTTTTTTGAGATTATTTCTCCAGCTTTGGAGAATACTCTCTCACAGGGCACAGAGGATGCAGGTGTGCAAAGGAACACTATTGCAAGTTTGTACAGTGTAACGTAGACAAGTTTCTCTCTTTCTTTGTTGTCTTCCAATGTTGGGTTCAATCATGTGTTGCTGCACTTCAATTGTTGCATCAGCGTTGACATTTTGTGTCACTGTTTGATTGACGGTGTCATCTAGATAACACCACAGCGTGCTATCTAAAACAGAAATAGAAGTTACGTCACTGAAGTTAGTGGTTAATATAAATGCAACTGAAGTAAAACATTTTGATTTTATATCTTACCTTGGGTGACAGGTTGAGAAACTTCTGATGTGGATTGTTATGGTGGTGATGATGAGGTGGAGGGGAATGCTGTTTCGCATAATCCCAACACATTCTGATGTGAGCCTTTTCAAAGCGTCTCCAGCTTTAGTGGGGCTGAAAAACCCAATGCCCTTAAACCACGGGGTCAAGGAAAGTAGCGAGTGACATAATACTCATAGACTGCAGAGTGTGAAGCCTCTCGCTTAATTGTTTTCTTAACTGTTGGGCCATAGAACTGCTTACTGGACTGGCATTTCTCACTCCTTCCTCCAGTGGGTGGTCCAGCATAGAAAACAGTGGGATTACCTTGGAGCCCAAAACCCTCTTCTCCTCAGAGAGCTCCACAGTGGCATCATTAAATGGCACAATAACCTGCAGACATGCAGCAATAATGCCATACTCCTTTGAGGAGAGTGGGGTGATGTCTGTACTGAGGCTTGCTAAAGTTGCTTCCACAGGTTCTCTAAGCTCAGAAATTCTTTTGAGCATGTGGTAGGTGCTGTTCCACGGTTTCTCTACCTCATGAATCACTTTAAGGGTTGGCCTACCCATTTGCGCTTGCACTTGTGTTAGCCTTTCCTTTAAAAGAAAAAACACAACTTAAAAATTGAGCTGACAAAGCAGAAGAAACAAACAAAACAAAACTGTGTCATCAATTGCATTGTAACAAAGTAAAAAAAAATGTACCTTTGCAGTGGTGCTGCTTCTGAAATAGGCCACAATTTTCCAAATTTTGGCTCGGATGTCAACCTGCACCGGGGTCTGGTCAAGTGCCTTCTTAACCATCAGGTTGAGTGTGTGTGCAACACAAATGGAGTGACGGAGATGTAGCTCCTTGGCACATGCACTTGTCAAGCTCTGGACATGGTTTTAAGACCTTGTCCACGGTTTTTGTTCATTTTGGGTTCTCTGTGTTTTCCCTTGTCATTATTATTTTCATTATAGAGGGGATGCATTGGAACACAACTCTTGGCAGTTACAGGACAGTTACTACAGCAATACAGCACTGAGCGGCAATCACATGTGACAGCTCTATTTTGTATGCAACAAAACATGAAAATCACACAAAATATTTAGTCATAGCAGTGCACAGAGTGCCTTTTTTACTTTACATATTAATACCACACCATTCACTTGACTGTGGTGATGTGTGGGTAAAGACCAAGGAGCAGATGGTAAGCAAAGAACTGATTGAGAGCCTTTAATTATGTATTTATTTCATTTTTTTGCCAATTAATACAAGATTGAATGATAAGATTAGCTCTCCACAATGCAAGCAGGTACTCTATGTACTGCTGTGATTGAATACTATGTGTATTTTTTGTGTTTTACTGCATACACCGTAATGCTGCCACTCATTTTTGCCACTCAGTGTTTTTTAACTGCCCGAGTTCTATTTAGTGACATCATATGCATACCCTCTATTGCCTGCTGTATCTCCCTAGTTCCCATGTGTTGGTCTCTGTTGTTTATTATTGTCTTCTGTGGTCCCTAGTCTTGTGTGATATCCTGTGTCATTCTCTGTTGTCATTGTGTTTCCTCACGTGATACCATTTAGCCCTTGATTGTCTCCATCTGTCCCGTGTTTGTTAATCACCTATTCCCCTATATACAGTATGTGAGTCTTAGTTCTCTGTTCTTTGTGGTGTTATAGTTGGTATTTCCCTTCAGTCTCCACTGTCAGTTTCCGTCGTGGGTTTATAGCCGTATCCGCTTTGTTTTGTGATCAGCCCCCATGCTGTTAATTGTTTTTGACTCCTGGTGAACAAAACAGGATTCTCTTGTGAACTGTCTGCACTACTGCCTCGTCCTTCTCCTACTTACTGGAGGTAGTGGCTGACAGGATAACACCACCAGCATCGGATTCAGCAGACATTAATTTTCCTGTTTTTGGACTGGATGCAGAGGAGCTGTGGACAGCTTGATTAATTGAGGACTTAATCGAGGGTCTTGTTTGCCTGGGCACCGTGGTGGGGACAATTAAGTCATGTCCCAGCCTGTGGAGCTTTCCCCAGCTGGAGGGACTTCTGATCTCCGTGCCGAACCTTCAGCTGACACTGTGCGCTGGTAAAGAGCACTCTTCCCCCGTTCAAACCTGTGCCGACAATGAGGCGTCATTGGGTTGGGAAACCCACTTCTCAACAATCTCCTGTGTCCACACCAGCTCCTATCTGCCTCTCCCCAGCTCCGCAGCCACTCCACGGGCTGGAGGAGAGCTCCCCGTTAACGCCGAAGCCTGAGCTGACTAAAAAGTGTCCCCTGGTTCTGGTGCCTCCCTCGCCACACCAAGCTCCAGCTTCCACACTTTCTTGCCATTCTTCCACCTCCACTCCAGCCCCACGGAGCTTTCCAGCTTCGGAGTGCTCTCCAACATCGGCTTCCATGGCAACTGCACCGTCGGCTTTCATGACAGTGGTTAAGGCAGCTCCCACAGCAGTTGCAGTGCCGGCTCCCATGTCTACTGTGCTAGTTTCCATGCCTGCTCCTGCAGTACCTCCAGAGGTCATCATCCGCCAGCAGCAGTCATCACTCCTGAGATTTTGCTGGCTGCTGCTTCCATGCCGGGGTCCTCGCCTGCAGAAGTGCTAGAGTTAAGGCAAGTCCTCTTCTTTGTCTTTTTAACATCACTATGAGAGAGGGCTTGTTTTGCTCCTTGTGGGGAAACCCAGTTGCAGCTTCCATCTGCTTCTGAGCTCTCCCCTCCGAGCTCTTCTGCTGGTGGTTGTGGTGTGGATGTGAACCCCACGTGTATTTCTTCTTTCCCATCTGAGGTGGCTGCGTCGGGGATGGAGGAGCACACTTCTACTCCAGTTTTCCCTGTGGTGCACATGCCAACCCCTGTTCTCACTGAGATGTACGTACCAGCTCCAGCAGTCTCCGTGGTGCACACCGCTGCTCCAGCTGTCTTCGAGGTGCTCACCACTGCTCTGGCAGTCTCTGAAGTGCACGACGCTGCTCCAGCTGTCTTGGAGGTGCATGCCACTACTTCAGCTGTCTCTGAGGTGCCCACTACTGCTCCTGCTTTTCCCGTGGTGCACCCATCAACCCCAGCGCTGAAAGTACCTCAGGTACTGTCCCCAGTGCTAAAAGCTCCACTGTTTCCATCTACTGAGCTCAAAGCTTCCATGTTGTTATCTCTGGCACAAAAGGCTGCTATATTGTTTTCTCCAGGGCAAAAGGCCCCTCTGATATTATCTCCAGAGCAAAAGTCTCCTATATTGTTTTCTCCAGGGTAAAAGACCCCTATGTTGTTGTCTCCAGAGCAAAATGCTCCTGTGCTATCTCCAGTGCAAAAAGCTTGTGTGTTGTTTTCCTCTTGAGATTAAAGCTCCTGTGTTGTTATCTTCAGAGCAAACGGCTCCTACATTGTTTTCTCCCGGGCAAAAGGCCCTTATGTTTTTCTCCTGAGCTAAAGGCTCCAATGTTATCTCCTGAGTTTAAAATTCCTATGTTGTTTTCTCCAGAGCAAAAAAAAAAAACCAAACTCCCTTGTCATCTCCTGAATTTCAAGGTTCCATGTTGTTATCTCCTGAGTTTAGAGTTTCTATGCAGTTATCTCCTGAGTTTAGAGATTCTATGCCGTTATCTCCTGAGTTTAAAGTTTCTGTGTTATCTCCAGAGCAACAAGCTCCTATGTTATTTTCTCCAGTGCAGAAGGCTCCTACATTGTTATCTCCTGGGTTTAAAGCTTCTTTGTTGTTATCTCCTGGGTTTAAAGGTCCCTTGTTGTCTTCTCCAGAGTTTAAAGTCTCCATTTTATCATCTCCAGAGTTTAAAGTTTCCATGTTGGTATTTCCTGTGTTTAAAGTTTCCATGTTGTCATCTCCTGAGTTTAAAGTTTCCATGATGTTACCTCCTGTGTTTGGAGCTCCCCTGCTGTTGTCCTCCAAGCTCTGTGCTCCTGCGGTGCCTTGTTCCTCCGTCTGGTGGCCCATGGACTTTGGGACGCCACCCGACATGCCTTGCCCCTCTGTCTGGTGGGTTTTGAACACTGGTAGGCCACCGGACTTACCGTGCTCTTTGGTCTGGTGGTCCATGGACTTTGGGAGGCCACCCGACATGCTGTGCTCTTTCATCTTGTGGTCTATGGACTCTGGAAGGCCACCAGACTTACTGTGTTCCTCCATGTTGGGGTTCTTGGACACTGCTTGGCCCTCCCACCCGCCCCGCTCTCCGGTGTGGGGGGTCCCTGGACTCTTGTAGGCCCCCTGACCCATTGTGTTTTCAGGGGTGTATGGACTTTGGGACTCTGATCAACCACCCGATGTACAATTTTTTTTTTCCTTGTGTTTTTCTGTGTTTGGTTCTTCCTGCCATGCCTGTGCCCCCTCCTCCCTCCCGGTTTACAGTAATTCTTTGTGTTTTTTTCTGGGGTGTGTAGAATCCGCCCTTCAAGGTAGGGGGTAATGTCAGGCTCTGGACATGGTTTTTAGACCTTGTCCACACTTTTTGTTTATTTTGGGTTCTCTGTGTTTTCCCTGTCATTGTTATTTTCATTATTGCCTTCTGTGTCTACCTAGTTCCCATGTGTTGGTCTCTGTTGTTTATTATTTGTCATGGGCAGTGAGAGCGTGCCCCCTCCTTCCCGTTCATCTCTCCTCAGCTCATCATCACACCTGAGTGAGAGGACACACCTGCACCCTCTCATCAGCCAGCGTACTTAAGGAAGCATCCTTCAGTGATTCAATGCTGACTCATCTGGGTATACTGCCTTAAAGACAGCAAGTCACGTTCACACTGGTGAAAAGAAATTAGTAACATGTGTGTGTTTTTCCCCTTTGTTCAGGTTGCTGCCATCGTCCGGGTGTGTTGCCAGGACTGCACGCGCTCTCCTGCCACATCACCTTTCACCAACAGTAACCTCCACCCGGTCAGGTACCACCAGCTCATTCCCCACCCTGCTGGTTCGTCTATTCCCCGCTGGAGTCCTGCCGGTGCTCCCTTGAAGCCCACGTAAGTGGTAATTTGGCTAGTCCATTTCTCCCCTTACGCCATTCCTTCTCTCACAGCTCTCGTCTTCTCTCCACATGCTCCTTCCTGTGGCGAGTGACTGTTTCTGTAGCTGTGCGAGGGCTTTTGCTATTTAATAAAGTAAACTCAAATGTGTGCTATTGTTTGATTGTCTCTTTGTTGCTGCATCTCACATGTGGGCTGAATTATTGTATCAGTCATGACAGAACGAGCCAGCCCGAACCTTGGCTCAGCAGGTGCAGCAGCAGGGTAATCAGCTCTGGATCGCTTAGAAGCGAACAAGAAACAGATTACTGTGATGGCCCAGCAGCTGCAAACAGTGATGTGGCAATTGGACACCATTACGCAGCATTTGGCCAGGACGGCTCCTCCGGCTCCTTCTCCTCAGCCTGCTCTCATTGTTCAACCACCAGTGTGCCGTACCACCTCCGTTCTCACACCTGCCCCGTACGCGGGGGGAGGTGGGGAAGTGTAAGGAATTTCTCCACCAGGTACGGATGTATTTGGAGCAGGTCGGGGGGGAGTACCCTGGGGATGTGGCTAAGATTCAATTCTTTACCTGCTGCTGTGGGGCTGAGCCCTTAGTTTGGCTTGGGCCACAGCAGACAGCCCGGAAGGGCGAACCTACACATTTGAGTGATTTGTGGTCGCTTTTTCCCGCACGTTTGACCACACCAAGAGTCAAGGAAACATTATGAGCCGCCTTATGACTCTCCACCAGGGTGCACGGTCCGTGGCTGAGTACTCGGTGGAGTTTTGGGCTGAAGCGTCGGACTCAGGGTGGAATGAGGTTGCGTTATGCAGCGCGTTCCTCCACGGGTTAAATGCCCAACTCCATGACAACCTGGCGGTTTATGCTGTGCCTGACACTCTCGATGGTCTTATTGATCAGGCTGTGGGGTTGGACAACTGCTATCGTGAGCACGCGAAAGAGCAACAGGCCTCCTCTTGGCTGTCTGCTGAGTGGGTGCCTGCTGCGGGGACTGATACTGGGGGGGCTGGTCCTCTTCCCAAGCCGATGGACCTCAGCCAGTTTCAATTAACCGATGATGAGCGTCGGCAAAGGAGGCGGACTGGTGCGTGCATGTACTGAAGTTCTCTGAAGCACAGTCAGGACGAGTGCCCCCAGCGGCCAAAAAGACACGGCCCGTCAGTAACCATGGGGGGTCTGGCGGGCGGGACCAAATTAAGTCCCCTTGGAAATTTATCTATTCCATCCCTTGTACAATTGCCGGGGGTCGAGAGGAGGGTTATGGTGTTAGTAGATTCAGGGGCAGAGGGCAACTTCGTGTCGGTCCAGCTCGTTCGGGACCTGGGTATTCCCACACATAAATTGCCCCATCCTCAACGTATCACCACCATCTGGCCGTGAGGTTGCGGTAGTTGCCGAACGCACGGTGCTGGTTGCCATCCTCCTTTTCGGGAATCATCGAGAGGAACTCACATTTCTAGTTCTCCCAGTTTCATCTTCCCCGATGATTCTAGGCTTTCCTTGGCTCCAGAAGCACAGCCCCATTATTAACTGGGGGCGTAATTCCATCTCCTCCTGGAGCCCATTTTGTTTGGCCAATTGTCTCCGTTCAGCTGAATGTGCTCCGTCTCTCCCTGTCTCTCTTACTCCAGTCGAGCCGCCGGACCTCAGCCTCATTCCCCGTGGATATCACGTTTTTGGAGAGGTTTTCAGTAAGTCAAGAGCGTTGTTGCTGCCGCCTCACCGCTCTTATGACTGTGCTGTGGACCTCATCCCGGGGACGAAGCTGCCGTCCAGCCGGCTCTACAGCATTTCTGGTCCGGAGAGGGAGGCAATGGAGAAATAAGTCAAGGAGTCACTGAACACCGGCCTTATTTGGCTATCTTCGGCCCCTCTTGGGGCCGGGTTCTTCTTCATCGGTAAGAAGGATGGTTCACTGCACCCATATATCGACTATCGCAAGCTCAACGCTATTACAGTTAAGGACAAATATCCTCTGCCCTTGATGAATTCCGCATTTAAGCTCTTTCAGCGCTCATGGGTTTTCACCAAATTAGACTTACACAAAGCGTACCACCTAATTCGCATTTGTGAGGGGGATGAGTGGAAGACAGCGTTTAAAACCCACCTGGGGCAGTTCGAGTATTTGATGATGCTGTTTGGGCTCACCAACGCCCCCGCTGTCTTCCAACGGTTAATTGACGACGTCCTCCACGATATGCTTTATCAATTTGCATTTGTCTATTTGGATGACATTTTGATTTTCTCCCGCTCACCAGAGGAACACGAGGTCCACGTAAGAGCCATCCTACAACAGCTCTTGGAGAACCAGTTCTACGTTAAGGCCGAGAAATGTGAGTTCTCCACAACATCTACCACTTTCTTGGGCTTCATAGTGACTGAAGGGAGACTGATTGCCGACCCAGCCAAGGTGAGGGCAGTGCTTGATTGGCCAACACCCCACTCCCGTAGGGAGCTTCAACGCTTCCTCGGGTTTGCAAACTTTTATCGCTGGTTCATTCAGAACTATAGTGGGGTAGCACTGCCCTTGATGCAGCTGACCTCCATTAAGGTCCCCTTTCGGTGGACCAAGGCAGCTGAACAGGCCTTTTCTAAATTAAAGGGCCTGTTCACTAACACACCTATCTTGGCCCAGGTCGACACGCAGCTCCAGTTTGTCCTCAAGGTGGATGCATCTGATTTGGGGGTGGGCGCTGTCCTTTCACAGCGCACATCCTCCGACCAGAAGCTCCACCCGTGCGCATATTTCTCTCATCAGCTTACGCCAGCCGAGAGGAATTACGATGTGGGGGACAGAGAGCTGCTCACCATTATACTGGCACTGGAGGAATGGAGACATTGGTTAGAGGGGGCTATTCACCCCATTGTTGTGTGGACCAACCACAAAAACCTAGAGTATTTGCGGTCGGCCCCCCGACTTAACCCCAGGCAGGCTCATTGGGCCCTGTTTTTTCAGTAGTTCAATTTCACCATCACTTACTGGTCTGGCTCTCAGAACACCAAGCAGGACACGCTATCGCACCAGTTTGATTCTGAGGAGATGGCGCCCCCTTCCCACTCCCAATCCATTCTTCCCTCTTCTTGTGTCCTCGGTGCCCTTACATGGGATATCGAGCGGAGGGTCCATCAGACCCAGTCTCGGGAGCCTGTGCCAGCAGGGTACCCCCGGAAGCACCTGTACTTCCCCACTGCCCTCCCCAGTAACGTCATCCAGTGGGTCAAACCAGCTGCTTCGCCTGTCATCCTGGGATCACCCGCACTACGGACCTTGTTCGGCCGGTGTTCTGATGGCCCACGCTGCAGCAGGATGTGCAGGAGTATGTACGGGCCTGCCAGACCTGCGTCCGAGGCAAGTCCGACTCGTCCCCCCTGGCTGGACTTCTCCATCCCCTTCCCATTCCTGGTCACCCGTGGTCTCACATCGCTGTGGACTTTGTAACTGGTCTTCCCCCCTCCCACGGAAAAACAGTTATTCTGACCATCATGGACCACTTCTCCAAGGCTGTGCGTCTGGTGGCTCTTCCCAAACTCCCCTCGGTCTTGGAGACAGCCAACAATAAATAAAGTTGAATTGAATTGAATTTAATTGAACCTCCTGACTGATCACATGATCCGCCTCCATGGGATACCTGTGGACATCGTGTCTGACCGGGGCCCGCAGTTTACATCACAGGTTTGGAGGGCCTTCTGCCGCATCCTGGGGACGACGGTGAGCCTCTCCTCTGGAAATCACCCCCAGAGCAACGGGCAGGCAGAGCGCACCAACCAGTCCTTGGAGGCCACCCTGCGATGTGTAGCAGCTGAACACCCATCCTTCTGGAGCACGCACCTGACCTGGGTGGAGTATTCCATGAACTCGGCTGTTTCCATGGCAACCGGGCTCACTCCATTTGAGGCATCCTTGGGATACACGCCTCCTCTGCTACCGATGGCTGAGAGGCAGGTCGCGGTTTCCTCCATGGAGGTCCATGCTCGCCACTGCCGATGTCTCTGGAGAGCCACGCACGCTGCCCTCACCCGCTCTGTCGAGCGCAACCGCGCTACGGTGGACAGACGATGGGTGCCTACCCCCAAGTACACCGTGGGGCAGCAGGTTTGGCTGGTGGCCAGCAAGATCCCATTGAAGACAACATCGAAGAAGTTGTCTCCTCACTTCTTGGGGCCCTTTCCGATCTCCAGAATCGTCAAAGACGTGTCGGTTCGGCTCTAACTTCCACCGACCCTACGGGTGAACCCGACCTTCCATGTGTCCCATATAAAGCCCGTCTCGGTCAGTCCTCTCTGCCCCCCCCCCCCCAAGCCGCCTCATCCTCCCCGGATCATCAATGGTCACCCTGCCCACACAGTCCTCAGGATCATGGATGTTCACCATCGAGGCCGGGGTCTCCAGTATCTAGTCAATTGGGAGGGCTACGGCCTGGAGGAACGTTCCTGGGTCCCCACGTCCAGGATCCTGGACAAAGAGATGCTCCAGTCCTATCACCATGCCCATCCCAACAAACCTTATGGACCGCCAAGAGGCGCTCCTAGAAGGGGGGGGCCTGTCATGGGCGGCGAGAGTGTGCTCCCTCCTTCCAGTTCATCTCTCCTCAGCTCATCATCACACCTGAATGAGAGGACACACCTGCACCCTCTCATCAGCCAGCGTACTTAAGGAAGCATCCTTCAGTGATTCAATGCTGGCTCATCTGGGTATACTGCTGTAAAGACAGTAAGTCATGTTCACACTGTTAAAAAGAAATTACTAACGTGTGTGTGTTTTTCCCCTTTGTTCAGGTTGCTGCCATTGTGCGGGTGTGCCGCCGGGACTGCGCACGCTCTCCTGCCACATCACCTTTCACCAACAGTAACCTCCACCCGGTCAGGTACCACCAGCTCATTCCCCACCCTGCTGGTTCGCCTATTCCCTGCTGGAGTCCTGCCGGTGCTCCCTTGGAGCCCATGTAAGTGGTAATTTGGCTAGTCCATTTCTCCTCTTACTCCATTCCTCCTCTCACTGCTCTCGTCTTCTCTCCACAGGCTCCTTCCTGTGGCGAGTGACTGTTTCTGTAGCTGTGCGAGGGCTTTTGCTATTTAATAAAGTAAACTCAAACGTGTGCTATTGTTTGACTGTCTCTTTGTTGCTGCATCTCGCACATGGGCTGAATTATTGTATCAGTCATGACAATTACACAGGGTTACAAAAATTATTTTTTTTGTAAGTTGTCTGTGTTTTTTCAACTGATTTAAGATAATTTTGCACCTCTGAATCTGAAAATAACATCCGTTTCTCTCTATCAGGTGCTAAGTAAAAACCTGTACTTACTTAGTACTTACTTAGTACTGTGCATGTACTTACTTTTATACAAAGGTAAGTACATGTAAATTGAATGTTACATCATCATTGTTCAAAATTCACAGAATTTCAAGACATAAAAAAGAATTTTGTATCATATAAAGCGAAAATACCCGTACATGTAAACAAAAGCGTATAAAACAACATGTGGCCATACTTCAAAAAGTTGACCTGATTGAGCAAAACCAATGTGATTTTTGGATTCAGCACATCAAAACTGTCCTCAATCAACTAATAAAACTTAGACAATAAATTTGGTGTTGACCAGTGTTATTGTCTTCTGTGGTCCCTGGTCTTGTGTGATATCCTGCATCATTCTTTGTTATTGTGTTTTCTCATGTGATACCATTTAGCCCTTGATTGTCTCCACCTGTCCCATGTTTGTTAATCACCTGTTCTCCTATATATGTGAGTTTTAGTTCTCTGTTCTTTGTGGTGTTATAGTTGGTATTTCCCTCCGGTCTCTATTGTCAGTGAATCTGTTTTCCCTTGTGTGTTTATAGCCGTATTGCCTTTGTTTTGTGATCAGCCCCTGTGCCGTTAATTATTTTTGACCTCTGGTAAATACAATATGATTCTCTTGAGAGCTGTCTGCACTACTGAGTCATCCTTCTCCGGTTTACCGAAGGTAGTGGCTGACATGCATCCATGTTGGCAGCACTATCTGTGACCAGGCATGCCGCTTTGTTTGTGATCCCCTACTCTGCTAGGAGTGAAGTTATCACTGTTGCCAGATTTTCTGATGTGTAGGCCTGAGGAAAATGTAGGACTCTCAGAACAACTGAGTCTAGGCTGCTGCTATCATCCATAAAATGGCAGGTGATGGCAAGGTAAGTATCTGTATTTATGGAGGTCCACATATCAGAAGTGATGCTCACTGCAGATGTCTTCTTTAAGCAGGTTTTGGCCTTCTCCATTGTGACTTTGTGCCTGTTCTCTACCATAGCTTTCAGAGCCTAAATGACAGTTGGAATGGCAAATATTAGTGAATGAAATTACACATAGTATATTTGCTTAATGGTTATAATAATGCTCATTAACACACCTTCCTTGTAGGAAGGACATATTTTGGGTTCAAGGCTTCAACAAGCTTCCTTAAGCCTTCATCCTCAACAATACTAAAGGGCTGCGTATCCTTGATGACCATATCACCTAAGGCCTCATCTATGGCCTTCTTCTTTCCTGAAAAATACATTAGCATGCCATTACACTTGTATCATTAACCACCAGTGCTGGGAGTAACGCATTACAAAGTAACACATTACTCCCAATGTACATAATGCATACGTTACGTAATGCGAGTGACATTACTTAATGCCACTACTTTTGCAGTAATGCACTGTGTAACAAAATTACTGTTTAAAAATTCAGTAATGCATTACAGTTACTGAAATTTGATCAGATGCGTTACTTGCGTTACTCGTTTTATTAATATGAATAGATATTTTTAGCGCAAATAAATATAAATTGATCCTACCGTAGCTGACCCAGCCGTCAGTCTCCTCCGCGGGTCGGTTTCCTATCATGCTCACACACAACACGGTGGGAAGAAATGCAGTGGCGGTGACAACTTTTCATATCGAACCCTGATCACCTGTTGTCCGAGCGGTGAGTAGCCCCCAACATCTCCTACCTCTGCGGTTAAACATTAGTATTTTTAGAGCAAGAAGCTTGCATTCAGTGTCCGCACTTGTGTAAATTTGTAAGTTATGTAACTGTGCAAGTTCTCTTACCTCACAGAGAAAAAGTGACTGTGATTTGTTGCAGTAAAGAACAGCTTCTTTTAAGGTGAACTTTCATTTATCTGTCCTTTCTGTTGTATTTTATCTTATTCATTTACATGCTGTTGTGCTATGCAACTATTTCATGGAAGTAAATCCTCTAAGTATACATTTTTAATGGGCTGGTCCAGGGGTGTCAAACATATGACTCATGGGCCAAAAACGGCCCACCAGGGGGTCCATAATTTTCTCTGTGAATTTACAGTTTTATTTGTAGTAAATTTCTGACTTTCTACTGATTACAATAGTTTGTGTAAATCTGAGACATTTTTTCACTGTAAGATGAGACTTCATCAGTTTTCTTTTTCTTTTTTTCTGATGAGAACAAGGGGCCCTTGATCTTGTTATGATTGCAAGCTGATTTAAGTATGCATTTAAAGTAACATGAAAGTTACACTTCCGGTTATGGCTGCCACGTAGGACGGACGTGTCTCGCTCTGCTCTGCTCCTGGAAAAAAAAAATCGGCAAATAACTCTCTCATTTGGGACAGAACGTATCCCAGCATTTGGGCGAGGATATGTCGGCGAAGCCTAAGGCTGGAAAACCAGGAAAAGGAAAAAGCGAGCCGCCGAAACAGTCCAAATTAACGGACTTTCAGGTCTGTGACGCAGCAAACAAAACTCCATATATGGCGGAGGAGGCTGGCAACGCTGCGATTTCTGCGGGGAATGGCGCAGATGCGCTGATGGCAGCCATGAGTTCAATGAGAGCGGACTTTTCCTCTAGATTTGATGGGATTATGACAGCGTTGGAAGGAATAAGAAAGGAATTGGGTGACTGTGTAGAACGAACGGCACAGATGGAGCTCCGTCTCGCTAGTGCTGAAGATGACGTCACCCGTCTTCAATTAAAGGTGCGCACTTTGGAAAAAAAAATAAATCTCTGGAAGATAATATTTTGGATTTGGAATCTCGGTCGAGACAGAATAATTTGAGGCTGGTGGGTCTTCCAGAGGAATCAGAAGGTCGGGACGTATGTTCCTTTCTGGAAAAGTGGATTCCGGAGGTGCTGGGCAGCGAGGAGTTGCAATCAGCAGTGGTTCTGGAAAAAGCACATCGTATTGGCCCACGGAGAGATAAGGGACCGCCGAGGACCTTAATTATGAAGTTTCTTAGCAACAGAGACAGGATGAAGATCTTCAACGCTGCACGTGCTAAAGGAGAGATTAAACACCAGGACCAGCAGGTGCGGTTCTACCCAGATTTGGCCACAGGAATCCAGCAATTGAGGAAGCAGTTTGATCCCGTACGTAAGGAGCTGCGCAACCTTGGGATTCGTCATGGTGTAATCTATCCTGCGAGACTGCTGACCACGTATGAGGGCAGAACCCACATCTTCAAGACCCCAGAGGAGGCGCAGGAGTTCATCAAGAAGATCAAAGAAGAAGAAGAGACTGGTGGGAGCTAAGCATGAACAAAATATAAGGTAGAATAATTAAGCATTTGCACAGGCATCTGACTGACTTGAAGTAAATAGTAAGTTTACAAAATATAGATTGTATTATATATTAAAAAAAACAAAACAAAAACAAAACAAACAAACAAACAAAAAAAAACTATGATGTACAAAGTTGTTAAAAATTTTGGAGTTAAGTTGGAAAACTACAGAGGAGAGTTAATGTTACGTCATTAAAAGCAGTAGAGTTAGGGTGATTGGGAGGATGAAGAAGGAGTGGCTTAGGCTGTTCCCCGTGGGTGTGGAACGGTCGATGGCTATATCGGGAGACAGAATTTTTCTTTTGATTTTGGGGGGTTTGCCACAAGTGTGGGAAGGGGAAATTTGTTTGTGTGTAGTTTGTAGGATGAATGTTCAACCACTCATGTTTTTGCTTCTCTGTATGAGCATGTTTACACTGCAAGGTAATCCCAAACTCTCTATTAATCATGGACCAAAGTGTTAATCTTAATTTAACTTCATGGAATTGCAGAGGTCTACAAAATTTAAAAAAACTTAAACAAGTTATGAATAAAATAAAGGACATGGGTTCAAGAATTGTGTTTTTACAAGAAACTCATCTGATAGAGGAGGATGTTAAAAGAATTAGGAGTAGATGGCAGGGAAGTGTATTCACCTCTTCATTTTCATCCCGAGCCAGGGGAGTTATGACTCTCATACATAAATCAGTTCCTTTTCAAGTGAAAAATGTAATTGGAGACAAATTTGGAAGATATGTAATCATTCAAGGTTCTTTGCTATTAGAAAATATAAATCTTGTGAACTTATATGGTCCCAATATAGATGATCAGAAGTTCTTTGCTAATTTATTTCTCATCTTATCATCACTTACAGGGCAACATATAATAGCAGGGGATTTTAATTGTACATTGAATCCAGGTGTGGATAGATCAACAGGACTGGATTGTACGCACATTGGATGTAGGATGACTATTAATCATTTTATGAAAGAATTGAGATTGTTAGATATATGGAGAGAAATGAAACCACAAGTTAAAGCCTATTCTTGTTATTCCAGTACCTACAAGACATTCTCACGTATTGATTATTTTTTGATTTCCACAGAATTAAGGTCCAAGATTCAAAACTGCTTTTATGATAACATCGTGATCTCTGATCATGCACCCTGTTGTCTAATATATGTAGATAAAAAATTGACAAAGGAATCAGGTAGATGGCAATTTCAGCATAAATGGCTTCAGGATGAGGAATTTGTCAAGTATATAGAAAAACAGATAGACGAGTTCTTTGACATCAATACTACACAAACATCAGCATGTGTAAAGTGGGAGGCTTTCAAAGCTTTTATTAGGGGACATATTATTAGTTATACAGGATCAAAATCTAAGAAGACTCGAGAGGAGAGAGCTAAATTGGAACATAAAATAAAAAATCTTCAGGAAAAAGTGTATGCAGGAAGTGACCCAAGGTTGGAGAATGAATTACTGATTTTGAGAGCTGAATACGACAAAAAATCAGCGAATAGAGCTGCCTCGAGTCTTCTAAGATTGAAACAATCTTTTATGAACAAGGTGAAAAATCAGGAAAATTATTAGCATGGCAGATTAAACAATTGGAAATTAAAACACCAATTACCAGTATTATAAGTAAGGGACAGGTAGTTATAGATCCTTTAGAAATTAATAGAGCCTTTAGAGATTACTATGAAAAATTATATGATACCAAAAATGAACCTGATTTAACAAAACTAAATGGGTTTTGAACGAACTATCTATACCGTGTATTCCAAATGAAAACAGGGAGATATTGGAGTCTAAAATTAGTCAAGAAGAAGTTGGGCTAGCCATTGATAATATGAAATCAGGAAAAAGTGCAGGACCAGATGGTCTTCCAGTTGACCTTTATAAAAAATTTAAGAATAAATTAATAAAACCTTTTTTGGAAATGGTTTTAGAAGCATTTCAAAATAATAATTTACCATCATACATAAATAATGCCTTAATTATACTGCTGCCAAAACCAGGTAAGCCCTCTAATAAATGTGAAAATATGAGACCAATAAGCCTATTAAACGCCGACCTTAAGATAATCTGTAAAATTTTAGCAAGACGAATACAAGAAATTTTACCAAATATTATTAATCGAGATCAGAATGGCTTTATAAAGGGTAGACAAGGCTTCCATAATGTAAGAAGACTATTTAATATTATTTATTTTAATAAAGAAGCACCGGATACAGCTCTCCTATCATTGGACGCCGAAAAGGCCTTTGATAGAGTTGAATGGCCCTTTCTTTTTGAAGTCCTACAAAGGTTTGGACTTGGAAATAATTTCATAAAATGGGTTCAAATAATATACAATAATGCTACAGCAGAAATCCTAACAAATAACAATATTTCAAAACCAATAAAAATCAATAGAGGATGTCGACAAGGCTGTCCACTTTCACCTTTACTGTTTACTATGGCAATTGAACCTTTAGCGATAGCGATACGTTTACATTCACAAATATATGGAATTAAAGTTGGACCAACAGAACATAAAATCTCCCTGTACGCCGATGATATAATTTTGTTTATGTCGAATCTAAAAAAATCAATTCCAACCTTGTTGAATTTAATAAAGAATTTTGGGGAAATATCAGGATATAAAATAAATAAAACTAAATCTTCAATATTAATGCTAAATGAGACCCAGAGAAATTACCCAGCCCCTGAGGTAAATCAATTCAATGTTGTAAATCAGTTTAAATATTTAGGAATCCAAATTATGCCTAAGCTAGAATCAGTCGCCAGTGTCAACTATGAAGCCTTAATGTCAGATATCAGTGAGTTAACTCAGAGATGGATGTCACTACCAATGTCGATGATCGGGAGAATCAATATACTTAAAAGTAATATTTTACCTAAAATACTTTATTTATTTCAATACATTCCTTATCACCACCTTTAGATCTATTCTCAAGAATAAAAAAAAAGTTAGTGGAATTTATATGGAACAACAGGAGGGCTAGATTACGTTTGTCTTTATTATATTTACCATTTGATCGTGGAGGTCTGAAATGTCCAAATTTTATGTTGTATTATTGGTCGGCACAACTGAGGTCTATGACATATTATTTTTCATCAAATGATCTCCCTCACTGGACTGAAATGGAATCATACAATTTACCTTTACCTCTTCCCATATTCATATACTCAGATTCGGCAAAAAAATTACAAAAACAAGTTAAAAATCCATTTGTAAAGCATATGATCAAAATATGGTGTGAAGCTAAAAACTATTTAAAAGAACCACAGTTATTGTCACAATTTAGTCCAATATGGGGTAATCAATATTTTAAACCAGGGAGAGCGGACGCTGTATTTAAAGTATGGAATTTAAAAGGGATACAAAAGATTCAGGATTTATATTTGCCATGTGCAGACAACATAATGTCTTTTGAAGAGCTGAGGATCAAATTTAATCTCAACAGAACACATTTTTTTAAATATCTTCAACTTAGAAACTTTATTCGATCAAATCAAAATAAAGCTCTCACTCGACCTATTTATTCATCCTTGGAAAAAATGATGATGAAAGATAGTAAAAGAAAGGGTATTATTTCAGAGTTTTATAACTCATTGACACTATCTTCAAGTGAAAATTCACTGAAAAGATTAAACTACTGGAAAGAAGATCTGCAAATTGAAATTTCAGAGGAACAATGGGAATTGGCTTGTACAGAAGCTCAAACCAAATCAATAAATGCACGCCTTAAATTGATACATTTCAAATGGTTAATGCGGATGTATGTTACACCGGAGGAGTTAAATAGATATAACAAAAATATACCAGATACATGCACAAAATGCATGGAAAATAAAGGAACCCTATTTCATTGTTTATGGGAATGTAGATTAATAAGAATGTTTTGGGAAGAGGTGAGGGTAACAATTGAAAAAATAATCTCAAAACAAATCATATTGAATCCTAAACTGTTTTTGTTGGGTCTGTACCCAGAAAAGCATAATTTTAATAAAAGTGAAAGAACATTCATAGACCTCAGTTTGCTTAATGCCAAAAAATGTATTGCACTATTATGGAAAAAGACTCATAGACCAGATGTGACTCAGTGGTTAAGACAGATGTTAACAAACCTTCCATTAGAAAGAATAACATATATACTAAAATCAAAGGAAATTGTGTTTGAGAATATATGGAGACCTTTTATTGATTATGTAAAAAATTTAAACATAACTCTTGAAGAAGAAGGTGAATGATGTGTGTGGACCTTGTAAATTCCAAACTGGTGAACATAATATGTATACTTATGTATTGGATTGTCTAGACTAAACAGAGGAGCATTGTTGAAGATTTGATTTTGTTGGTGGTTGTTGGTGTTTTTAGTGCATTTTTTTTTTTTTTGTAGTACTTTAGTGTTAGTGTTTGATTGTTTGTATCATGTTTGTTAAAAAAAAAAAAAAGGTTCAATAAAGATATTGTGGAAAAAAAACATGAAAGTTACTTTTCTGAGTAACTAGTTACTTTAATCATGCAGTAACTGGTAAGTAACTCAGTTACTTTTGAAAAGAAGTAACTAGTAATTGTAACTAGTTACTATTTTTTAG
Organism: Pholidichthys leucotaenia; assembly: GCA_020510985.1. Classification (NCBI taxonomy): domain Eukaryota; kingdom Metazoa; phylum Chordata; class Actinopteri; order Cichliformes; family Pholidichthyidae; genus Pholidichthys; species Pholidichthys leucotaenia. The sequence continues at coordinate 95,111,671 of CM035839.1, forward strand.
TAACTTGCCCAACATGTTAACCACACATTGTAAAATATTTGTCAGTCTTTATAATACATTATTCGAACCTTTTAATGATACAATGCATGCTTGTCAGGGTCTGAGCATGGGTTGGGGACCGTGCTCCCACTTTAAGTTTGTTTTTGCTATTCTGTGTTTCCCCTGCATCAGTTCAGTTGTTTGTTTGTTTTTTGTTTTGTTTTTATTGTTTCTTGAATCCTCTGTATTTATTATTATTCATTATCATAGTCATGTTATGTTCTTTACTCTGGTCTGAGGTTGAGCTTAGAGTTGTATGATTCTCTGTTTATTATTTTTATAAGATAAGATAAGATAAGCCTTTATTAGTCCCACAACGGGGAAATTCCAGGATTGCAACAGCACAGGGACAGCAACACTCAGAGCAACAATCAAGAAGACAAGAAAAAACAAGAGCAGCGAATATACATATGTACACATAAATATATAAAAATATATACACACAGTGCGGAGCATTGTAGCTAGATGGAATAAACAGCATAACCGTCTACTTAGTTATCCTACATAGTATGAATATTTACCCATACATATTGTCACCCTCCATAGCGACTGATATTGTCCTAGTTGTATGCTGGAGGGGACCAATATGTAAGTCTATTGCGTCTTTTGCATTCAATACTATTAGGTCGTCACATTTTTTTGCTATCTCTGCGAGCAGCCCTGCTTAGGTTGTACAGTCTGACAGCCGTAGGTAGGAAGGACCTGCGAAACCTCTCAGTTGCGCACCTAGGATGATGTAGTCAACTGCTAAATGAGCTCCTCAGTGCGTTCAATATATCCTGCATAGGGTGGGACTCGGACTCCAGCAGAGATGACAGTTTAGCCACCATCCTTCTCTCTCCTATTTCCTCCACTGGGTCAAGGCGTTGCCCCAGGACAGAGCTAGCTTTCTTGATCAGTTTGTTCAGTCTCTTCCTATCGGCTGCTGTAATGCCACTGCCCCAGCAGACCACTCCAAAAGTGATGGCTGATGCCACCACCGTGTCGTAGAATGTCTTCAGCAGCGCCCCTTGTACACCAAAAGACCTGAGTCTCCTCAGGTTCAGGTTCAGGTTACTTTATTTGTACCCGTAGGTAGATTTGTTTTGCAGATGGTGACATCCATATTTACAAGCCACTAATTACATTCAACATAGACACAAACACAGGCACACATCTTACAAAATAGGTAAATATAAAATATGTACAATATAATTTTTATAGCTTGTTCAACTCTTTGACAGCAGCAGGGACAAAGCTGTTTTTGTAGCGCTGGGTTCTACTTTTTGGGACAGCAAACCTCCGTCTGGAGGGAAGAAGCTGAAAGTTGCAGTGCAAAGGGTGGGAGTCATCATTTAAAATCGAGTCGGCCATCCTCTGTACTTGTCTGGTGTACAGGGATGTCAGGCTCAGCTGTGACTCACCAAGCAAACGAGTAGGAACAGCCTGTAGGAACAGCCTGCGCTGTCCCTTCTTGTAGAGTGCATCGGTATTGTGTGACCAGTCTAGTTTATTGTTCAGATGAACACCCAGGTACTTGTAGGATGTCACCACCTCAATGTCTGTTCCCTGTATATTTACTGGTGCTGTGAGGGGTTGTTCTTGCCTGCGGCAGTCCACCACCAGCTCTTTAGTTTTCCTCGCATTGATCTGTAGGTAGTTCCGATGGCACCAGTCCATGAAGTCCTGGATAAGTCCTCTGCACTCAGCTTTATCTCCGTTGGAGATGAGGCCAACGATCGCAGAGTCGTCAGAGAACTTCTGTAGATGGCAGTGTGTTGTGTTGTGTGAGAAGTCCGCAGTTTAAAGGGTGAACAGGAAGGGAGCCAGAACCATTCCCTGGGGGGCCCCCGCGCTACCGATGATCGTGTCGGACACACAGTCCTGGGTTCTCACAAACTGTGGCCGGTTAGTGAGGTAGTCCAGGATCCATGATGACAGGTGCTGGTCCATCCCTGCGCACAGCAGCTTGTCCTTCAGGATCATCGGTTGGATGGTGTTGAAAGCACTGGAGAAGTCAAAGAACACGATCCTCACCTCATTCCCGGGCTTCTCCAGGTGGGACAGATAACGGTGAAGGAGGAAGATCACTGCATCCTCCACCCCAATGCCATGCTGGTAGGCGAACTGGAGTGGATCCATCGCTGGTCCCACCTGGGGGCGGAGGTGAGCAAGGTGCAGTCTCTCCAGGGTCTTCATCATGTGAGACGTCAGGGCCATTGGTCTATAGCTGTTCAGGTCTTTGGGGTGGGAAGTCTTTGGTACAGGTACCACACAAGATGTTTTCCACAACTGTGGTACCCTCCCCAGCTTCAGGCTCAGGTTGAAGATGTACTCCACAATCCCACACAGCTGGTCTGCACAGGACTTGAGGAGCTTCGCGCTGATGCCGTCCGGTCCCGAGGCCTTCCTCGCCTTGATCTTCCTCAGATCTGTCCTCACCTGGGTCTTAGTGAGGGTCATGTTGGGGGGCTGTGTGCTGGGAGTGGGGGGGGTGTTGGTGGAGTGGGGTGTGGGCAGCAGGACTCGATGTCTTTAGAGGCAACAGTGGTTGTTGTGCAGTCGGGGGGGGAGGGCGGTTGGTCGAACCTATTAAAAAACAGGTTCAGATTGTTCGCCCACTCCCTGCCCCCCGTGGCCTGGGGGGGAGGTATTCTGGAGCCCAGAGATGGTTTTAAGGTTTCTCCAGACCCCGCCGATGTTGCTCTGTTGCAGCTTGTCCTCCATCTTCTTCCTGAAGCTGTCCTTGCCTTCTCTGATCTTCCTCCTCAGCTCCCTCTGTACGGACTTCAGCATCTCCCTGTTCCCCGACCTGAAGATCCTCTTCTTCTCTCTCAGAAGTGTTTTTGTCTCAGGGTTGATCCAGGGTTTTTTGTTCGAGCAACACCATATGGTCTTGGTGGGTACGGTGTTGTCCACACAGAAGCTGATGTAGTTCGTGATGGTGTGAGTGAGGCCATCGATGTCCTCACCATGTGGATATGGATATTATGTATATTATTATATTATTATCGCTGCTTGGAAGATATGACCAGCACTATTAAGGTGCTGGAAAATAAACTGAGCATCATAAAACAAGGTGTAACAGACAACAAGAAACGTATTGAAGAAGTTGAGTCCTGTGTAGCCGCAGCAGAGGAACACCAGGACAAGCATGAGACAACAATGACCTCAGTCATGAAACGTATTGCTTACCTGGAGTCAAAGGCCGAGGGCCTTGAGAACCACAGACACAGGAAAAATATCCAGATGTTTGGACTCGGGGAGGGCGCTCAGGGGAGCTCCTCTCTGCTGAACTTTGTGCAGGGCATGCTGCCACAGTGACTGGGCTTGAGTCCCAGTGGATCGTTTGCTCCAGAGCAGGTCCACCGGGTGCTGGTGCCCGCAAGGCCCGACTGGAGCTGGCCTGTCTGTTATGTCTGATATGGAGCCAAGGACAAGGCCAGGTGTAGAACCGAACAGGTGCAACACCACACAGCTGCCAGGTAGAGAAAATGGCCAAGAGACCGTCCATCCTGCCCGCAGCCCTTTTATAGTTACAGGTGGTGGCGTGACTGAAAGGCGGAGCCACTACCCCGTGCCACACAAATAAGAACACAGAACATAAACCATATAACATTTTCCCTCCACCTCAAATATTTTCCCTCGGCCTCAAAAAAGTCCAAAACACATACATACAATTGAGACCCTACCTCAATTTAGAACCTGAATCATGCACAAAGAAAACTAAACTTAAGTTCCTAAAAGGGGCCTATCACAGTCACACAAAACAACTAAGAACTAGAGGAGGACAGGTGGACTGCCGTCCCATCCCCACACGGCAAAACGGATTATTCTGCCATCTGTACTAAAGAAAACAGTCCATCTAAAAAAAAACAAAAAAAACTGCCGTGTTCCTAAACTAAAATAAACCACACAAAACTACATACACAATAATACACAACAAATTATATACAAATATTACACCAAACACGTGCATAACAATTAAACTACAGTGGTGTGAAAAAGTGTTTGCCCCCTTCCTGATTTCTCGTTTTTTTTGTTTGTCACACTTGAATGTTTCAGATCATCAAACAAATTTAAATATTAGACAAAGATAACACAAGAAAACACAAAATGCAGTTTTTAAATGAAGACGTTTATTATTAAGGGGGAAAAAAATCCAAACCTACATGGCCATGTGTGAAAAAGTAATTACCCCCTAAACCTAATAACTGGTTGGGCCACCCTTAGCAGCAACAACTGCTATCAAGCATTTGTGATAACTGGCAATGAGTCTTTTACATTGCTCTGGAGGAATTTTGGCCTACTCATCTTTGCAGAATTGTTGTAATTCAGCCACATTGGAAGGTTTTTAAGCATGAACTGCCTTTTTAAGGCCATGCCACAGCATCTCAATGGGATTCAGGTCAGGACTTTGACAAGGCCACTCCAAAGTCTTCATTTTGTTTTTCTTAAGCCATTCAGAGGTGGACTTGCTGGTGTGTTTTGGATTATTGTCCCGCTGCAGAACCCAAATGTGCTTCAGCTTGAGGACAGGAACAGATGACCGGAGATTCTCCTTCAGGATTTTTTGGTAGACAGCAGAATTCATGGTTCCATTTACCACAGCAAGTCTTCCAGGTCCTGAAGCAGCAAAACAGCCCCAGCCCATCACAGTACCACCGCCATATTTTACTGCTGGTATGATGTTCCTTTTCTGAAACGCTGTGTTACTTTTATGCAAGATGTAATGGGACACACATCTTCCAAAAAGTTCAGCTTTTGTCTCGTCAGTCCACAGAGTATTTTCCCAAAAGTCTTGGGGATCATCAATATGTTTTCTGGCAAAACCAAGACAAGCCTTGATGTTCTTTTTGCTCAGCAGTGCTTTTTGTCTTGGAACTCTGCCATGCGAGCCATTTTTACCTAGTCTCTTTCTTATGGTGGAGTCATGAACACTGACCTTAACTAAGGCAAGTGTGGCCTGCAAATCTTTGGATGTTGTTGTGGGGTCTTTTGTGACCTCATGGATGAGTTGTCGCTGCACTCTTGGGGTAATTTTCGTCAGCTGGCCATTCCTGGGAAGGTTCACCACTGTTCCATGTTTTCACCATTTGTGGATAATGGCTCTCACTGTGGTTCGCTGGAGTCCCAAAGCTTTAGAAATGGCTTTATAACCTTTTCTAGACTGATAGATCTTAATTACTTTGTTTATTTGTTCCTGAATTTCTTTGGATCGCAGCATGATGTCTAGCTTTTGATGATCTTTTGGTCTACTTCACTTTGTCAGGCAGGTCCTATTTAAGTGATTTCTTGATTGAGAACAGGTGTGGCAGTAATCAGGCCTGGCCGTGGCTAGAGAAATTGAACTCAGCTTTCCAAAGATGTGATAAACCACAGTTAATTTATGTTTTAACGGGGGACAATCACTTTTTCACGCAGGACCATGTAGGTTTGAATTTTTTTTTACCCTTAATAATAAACACCTTCATATAAAAACTGCATTTTGTGTTTACTTGTTTTATCTTTATCTGATATTTAAATTTGTTTTATGATCTGAAACATTTAATTGTGACAAACATACAAAAAAATGAGAACGGGAAGGGGGCAATCACTTCTTCACACCACTGTATTTTCCCTTTGATAGATAATGCTTTAAGCAACAAAGAGCCCTTATAATTTCACTTAAGAACTCAAGAAAACTAGCTGCTTTTTATTGGGATAAACTCTGGTAAGCAAATTGTCTTTCTAGTTATCACTCACCATGTCTGTCACTTGCCTTTCTCTTTCTTCTCATGTTGTTCACAAGAAATATGAGTTTGTCCACATTGTTGGGGAGAAGTGCCCCCAGGATATTTGCAGAGTTTACACCTGACATTAAAATGCATTTCCTGTGATCAGACTGCAGTTTGATAGCCCTTGTCCACATAAAGGCTAATTTGTTAGGATGTGCTCTGGAATAGCTAATGGCGCGAGATCAGAATATGGACTTCATTGTAGGTGCTTTATTCTACAGTATCTAAACAAGATCATACAATGCCACATCTTCACGGTGCTACATATGCAACACAACTGACACTGTTAGTGTGTGGCTCTACTTCATTAGAATGTGACTCAGTGCTACTAAAAGGGAAGTGGCACTACTTTGTCATGTCCTCTGGCATTGCAATATTATGAGAAAAGTGAGTGTTAAAGAGTGTTAAAGGTATAAACTGGACCTTCTTTGAATCAGTTTGCACTTCCCCAACTAACACTAAAAAATAAGGTGTCCTCTTCTTGCTGCAATTTGCAGGTGAAGAGGTGACGATATAACAGTAGATGCCAGCTCTCAACCACTTGACCACTCAATGTCTAGCCACAAAAACAAGAGACCTAAACAATCAAAACATTAACACAACTCATTACTCATCACTTGGTTCGTACTAACATTTAAAAACTTCATAATCATTTTTTACAATATGTTCTACTCTCTATGTGACTGCATTTCTATGTCGTGTCTCTTATCCTTCCCAGAATTCTACATGGCACATACAATACTCCTATGCTCTGTTCATGGCCATGAGTCACATGCTGTGCATTGGATATGGTGCTCACCCTCCAGAGGGCATGACTGATGTTTGGCTCACCATGGTCAGCATGGTCATCGGGGCCACCTGCTATGCAATGTTCCTCGGACATGCAACTAACTTGGTCCATTCCTTAGACGCCTCCCATCGCCAGTATCAAGAGAAGGTAAATTAAAACCTTTTGATCTACAGTGTAGCTTGAGTTGTTTGTGGACAGTATGTTTCAGGAAGCTCACGTGGATGCTAATGTGATTCTAGCTTTGAGGTTTTAATATCCCAGTCATGTTTTATATTACAGGCTTGCTTACTCAGTTGCAGTTTACGCACAGAGTTTGTGCCAAATGCTCAGAGAATTTGTGTATTATCTAATGGATTTTGTGTCCTTACCATGACCCATTCCAGGGGATTTTCACAAGATAAAGCACATGCGAATGATAGACAGATGACAGCGCCTTTGTTTTGGCTAACTGTTTGCTAATGTCCATCACAAATGGGTTTGTAATCCACTTAAAATGAGAGAAACAGCCTGCAGAAACAATAATGCATAATTACAGAGCTTGGAAATAATTCAGCAAACACATGGTATAAAATGTGACTAATTGTGTATTTTGTACAAATGTGTTTAGTATAAACAGGTGGAGCAGTACATGTCATTCCACAAACTTCCAGCGGATTTGAGACAAAGGATTCATGATTATTACGAGCAGCGATTCCAAGGCAAAATGTTTGATGAAGACAACATCCTTGGAGAGCTCAGCGATCCACTCAAGGAGGTCTGATATTCCAAAATCTCAACTTTGCCCTGTCCTCCGAGCTTTTTCCTCAGATAGACGTGGGCTGAATAAGAGAATGGTCTATAAAGGAATTATAGGAAATTGAATATCATGTTTTTGCAATTTAAAAAAAAAAAAGTCCATTCATTCATTCATTCTTTTAGCTGCTGAATCCTTTCAGGTCATGGGGGCTACAGCCTATCCCTGGTCCAAAACCTAAACGGTTCTGTAATTTGAAAGGTAAAAATCAAATGTGTCACTCGAGAACTAGAAAGATTAAAAGGGTCATTGATTACACTTTTTTCCACATTTAAACATCTCACACATGTCTTGTTGAAATGCTTGTGACATACTGTGTCCAAATTTTCTATAATTATTTGTAGCTTTTTTTGGCAGCCATTCTGAAAACTGCTGGTTTCAGTGCATGTCTCTTTAATTCTCTCAGACCACATTCGACCCAGCCCTCTCTCTTGTGTCACTATCACTAACATTAGCTGCCTACTAGCTTGGAGCCAGCTAATGTAAATTTGTCTCGAAGAATGAATGAAATAATGCATAACTGGGGGACAAGGGTGTGTGGTTTCAGTGGCTGATAGGATATGACCGCTTCCTGGAGTACAGTAACCACAGAAACATCCGTGAATGAGCCCAAACTTGGTGGTGGCAACGGTGTTAATGATATAGTATCAAGGTGAAAATATGACAAAATAAGCCAGAATGACGCAAGACATAATATTGACTGTGGATTAGTGAACCAGGTGGAGGCAGTGATGTCTATTAGGGTGACTGAAATCTAAAGAAAATAACGCAAGCTTCCTCGTACCAGTTAGCTCCAGACGGTGTAGCACCAAATTTTGGGCCCTGGGTACAGCACTGTGTGTGGTTCCCCTCAAACACAAACCGAATTTTGAATTTTACATTCCAAGGTTTAAGATGGGTCCATTTCCATTAAAAGCTTTGGTTAGTAAGCTCCACTGTTATGGACAAGTTGATGCTAGTGTATGATTTGCTTATCTGGCTTTGAGAATATGTATATTTACTGTCATCAGCATTTCCAAATCTCTCTGTCTATAATGCACTTTTGAGAATGGATCTGTAGTATTTTTCATTTAAACACGTATTTATTTATTTATTTTCTATTCCATTGGTCTTATTCTTTTGTATACTTCCAATTTTTTGGCTAGTAAAGCATCTTTAACAAACCCAATTTCCAATTGAGATCAGTTTACAGTGATGTGGTGCACACACATTTTGGGGGGCAGGTGGTCAAGCCCCCCCCCCCAAAAAAAAGAGCACTCCTAAATAATGAAAAAAGGACATTTACATACAGCAGTGCAATTTTTACTTAACTTGTTTGGTATATCTATTTTAATACCTATATGCTCATGGACATATTTAATACCCCATAGATTTTTACAAAATTATCATCTCACACAGAGACCATGGTCTTCATTAATTATGTAGAAGTCAATAACAAAAAATGGGCAGCTTCCATTCAAAAATAAATTTGTTCAAAATACAAAAAAAAATAAATAAAAATCTTAGCAAAAAATATAAAAAAGCTTGTTTTTCAATAAATAAAATATTAACCCTCCATTCAAATAAATAAATATTTGCAAAATAAAAAACTTAAAAAGTCTATTCCCCTTGTCAGCAAAATGAGTCAAAATCCTCCCCTCTGTTAACCTGCCACCCTCCATCCCCATAAAGACTGTAAGGAGGGTTTATACAGGACAACTTAGTTTATCAGTGAGAGGATAGGAGCAATTGGACAAGAAAAATCATGAAAATTCAAGGAAAAAGTTGCAAATTTTATAGAAAAACTTTATGGTTAAGGTAACATGGGTATCATAAAAACATGGCTAATTTATAGGAAAAGGAGTAATAAAGTTATCAGGAAAAAGTTGCAAATGTATTTTTAAAAAGTTAACTTTTCAAGAAAAATGTTCACAACAAAAACCTCACTAATTGGTGAGAAAACTGGACATTTATGAGAGAAAAAATGTTTATAATGGTCAGTCAGAAAGCAACTATACCGGCTTGGACATCACCTGGGTTAACAAGGTCAGGAGTTCCTGGCAGCGGAAGGCAAAGGACAGAGCTGCGTGGAGGAATCTGATCAGACCTAAATGAAACAGTCATTGTCACCCCTGACAGACTACTATGATGATGATGATGATGATATATATATATATATATATATATATATATATATATATATATATATATATATATATATATATATATATACAGAGAGAGAGAGAGAGAGACTATATTAAAATGTTTCAGGAAAACAAATTTTTCTTGTAAATTTGTGACTTTACTGTTGTAAATGTCAGACTTTTTTTTTCGAAATGTGTGCACACGTGTGTGTGGGGGTGGAGGGTCACCATTTGGAAGCTCTGGTTTTTCTCACAAAAATCAAATGTTTTTCTCATAAATTTGGGACCTGCTTATAGTAAATATGTGACTCTTTAAGCTGTAAATTACCATATTTTATCATATTTTATGCACCTTTATTATTGCAAATTTGTACTGAAACTATGTTTATACCTTTGTAGTTCTACCAAATAATAATAATGGATTAGATTTATATGGCGCTTTACATGTCAAGTGACATCTCAAAGCCCTTACAGTGAGGTCATTATTCATTCACTCCAGACAGACATTGATAGTGATAAGCTACTACCGTAGCCACAGCTGCCCTGGGGCAGACTGATGGAAACATGGTTGTCAATCCCCGCCAACAGCCTCTCTGACCACTACCAAACATTCATGCACATTCATACCCAGTGTCATGAACACTGGAGGCAAGGTGGGTGAAGTGTCTTGCCCAGGAACACAACAGCAGGATGGCTGGGGAGAGCAGGATTCGAACCGACAACTCTCTGGTTATTAGACAACCCGCTCTACCTCCTGAGCCACTGTCGCCCACATTTCCCCCCTCCATTCCATTTTTGCTGAGCACCAAGCTGGATGGGAGGAAATTCCATTTTTATATGGTCTTTGGCATGACTCGGCAAGGGCTTGAACCCCAACCTCCCAGTTGTGGGGCGGATGTTCTACCTTAAGTTCACCACTCTGGTGATAACTTTATGAATATCACCCACAACCCCCATGTGAAAAAAATCATAAATCACCTACTGCATTTACTTTCACAAAGCAATGAATAAATATAAAAGGTAAGGTTTAGAGTAACGATGCACCAGCCTGGCTGAGGAAGCAGACATGCTGCAGGTATGGGCTCCAGCTTGCTGTGTGACTGGTGCTGCAGTTGAAAAAACTATGTGCAGGTGTGTGGACTAAATTATTTTGCACCATTTTTAAAGGGGTGATCGGGGCCTCAGACAACATCCATCATTACTGTTAATGCAAAATTCAGTCTCTCAAACACTTCATTCAGCCAGCGTGAATTTTATTATGACATTAATTATAAATTAAAAGAATGCAACACAGGCTTCCAGGCTTTTTGAGGGCACCTCCCTGCAGTGGGCACTGGGTAAAGCGTACCTGCGTTGACACAACACAGCTGTGACGGTGTCGACGCAGCAGTGACGTGCATTCCTATTGCGTCGCCTGATGTGCACCTCTACAGAAAAGTGAAAGAGGCACGTCTGCGATGCAGGCCGGAAGAGCTGTGATTGTGCCGCTTTGTCTCCTCCTTCACATTTCCTGGTTTTTGCCACTGCTTTGCTCTGCCTGTTCACGGCAGCACAACTTCCAAGGCAAGTCAGTTAAATAGCGGTCCAAATTCAAAAGAATATTGAGCTAGTAAGCACATACAGCGCATTTTGTGGCTCATCATAACCCCAGTAATTACACAGATTGTCAAAACGGCAGTGGCGGTGGTCACACAGCGTTTTCTCCAACTTCTCTTTCCTCTGTGCAGCGATTGTATTAACAGTTAACATTTTTTATCTCCAACTCCATCACAGTCTGCTCTTGTCCATCGCTCTTTCATAAACAAAAACACCCGATGAATACAAATCGCTACACACATCGGCTGAAACCCGTTTTGGTAATGGAACAAAGTATTTCCCCCAACACACAAGAAAAAATTGCCTATCACTGCATCTGGGACAGATGTCGGTAATGGTGTTGACGTGATGCTGGTGCATAAATCCAGCTTAAAGAGTACCCTCGCCCCCTTCCCCCCAATCCCGTCCGACACCCCTGGTTAGCTCTTAAGGTAACACTTTTGGCTCCCAGTCTATCTACATGACAGGCAGCCAGGCTGCCCAATGATAGAGCAGCGGGTAGGTATCAAGGGTAATGGCGTTTACCTTTGAGTGACACTTCCCATTTCTTGAAATACAGGAAAACACCTGCAAGAGTCAAAAAGGCTTCTTGGAGAAAAACAAAATAAAGACTGTTCTTTTTTAAAGAGAAGTGAATACTTTGATATTTTTTGACAATCACTTGATCCATCCATCCATCCATCCATCCATCTATCTTCTACCGCTTTTCCGGAGGTCCGGGTCGCAGAGGCAGCAGTTCAAGCAGAGAAGCCCAGACTTCCCTCTGCCCAGCCACCTGCTCTAGCTCTTCAGAGAGGATACCAAGGCGTTCCCAGACCAGCTGGGAGACATAGTCTCTCCACCGAATCCTGGGTCTGCCCCGGGGTCTCCTCCCAGTGGGACGTGCCCGAAACACCTCAAGTGGGAGGCGTCCAGGAGGCATCCTAATCAGATGCCCATACCACCTCAACTGACTCCTTTCAATGTGGAGGAGCAGCGGTTCTACTCTGAGCCTCTCCCGGATGACTGAGCTCCTCACCCTATCTCTGAGGGTGAGTCCAGCAATCCTACGGAGAAAGCTCATTTCAGCCGCTTGTATCCGCGATCTCGTTCTTTCGGTCATTACCCAAAGCTCATGACCATAGGTGAGAGTAGTAACGTAGATTGACTGGTAAATCGACAGCTTTGCCTTAGAACTCAGCTCCCTCTTCACCACAACAGACCGGTACAATGTCCGCATCACTGCAGATGCTGCTCCGATCCGTCTGTCAATCTCTCGCTCCATTCTCCCCTCACTCGTGAATAAGACCCCAAGATACTTAAACTCCTCCACTTGGGGCAGGAGCTTGTCCCCATCCCAGAGAGGACAGTCCACCTTTTTCCGGCTGAGGACCATGGACTCGGACTTGGAGGTGCTGATTCTCATCCCAGCCGCTTCACACTCAGCGGCAAACCATCCCAGCAAGAACTGTAGGTCATTGCTGGACAAAGCCAACAGGACAACATCATCTGCAAACAACAAAGATGAGATCCTGTGGTCACCAAGCATGACACCCTCCATTCCCTGGCTGCGCCTACAAATCCTGTCCATAAAAATTATGAACAGGATCAGTGACAAAGGGCAGCCCTGGCGGAGTCCAGCTCTCACTGGGAATGAGTCTGACCGAGTGTTGGCAATACGAACCAAACTCTCACAACAATCGTACAGAGACTGAATAGCTCGTAACAACAAGCCCGATACCCTATACTCCCAAAGCACCCCCCACAAAAAACCACAAGGGACGTGGTCAAATGCCTTCTCCAAGTCCACAAAACACATGTAAACTGGTTGGGCAAACTCCCACGAACCCTCGAGAATTCTCGAGAGGGTAAAGAGCTGGTCCGATGTGCCACGGTCAGAACGAAAACCACATTGCTCCTCCTGAATCCGAGGTTCGGCCAACGGTCGGACTCTCCTCACCAGTACCTTGGCATAGATCTTCCCAGGGAGGCTGAGGAGTGTGATCCCTCTAAAGTTGGAGCACACCCCCCGGTCCCCTTTTTGGAAGAGAGGAACCACCACCCCGGTTTGCCATGCCAAGGGCACTGCCCCCGACCTCCACGCAATGTTGCAGAGGTGTGTCAACCATGCCAGCCCTACAACATCCAGGGCCTTGAGGTACTCAGGGCGAATCTCTTCCACCCCCGGGGCCCGGCCACCAAGGAGATTCTTAACCACCTTGGTGACCTCAGCCCCCGTGATAGGCGAGCCACCCCCCTCGTCCACAAGCCCTGCTTCCTCTATGGAAGGCGTATCAGTGGGATTGAGGAGATCCTCAAAGTATTCCTTCCACCGCCCAACGATATCCCTAGTCGAAGTCAACAGCACCCCATCTGCACCATACACAGTGTGGACAGGGAGCTGCTTCCCCCTCCTGAGCCGCCAGACAGTTTGCCAGAATCTCTTCGAGGCCGACCAAAAGTCTTGTTCCATGGCCTCACCGAACTCCTCCCATACCCGGGTTTTTGCTTCAGCAACCACCTGAGCCGCATTCCACTTGGCCTGCCGGTACACCTCAGCTGCTTCGGGAGTCCCACAAACCAACCAAGCCTGATAGGACTCCTTCTTCAGCTTAATGGCCCCCCTCACCACTGGTGTCCACCACTTGGTTCGGGGGTTGCCACCACGAGATGCACCGACCACCTTGCTGCCGCAGCTCTGGGCCACCGCTTCACACAATAGAGGTGGAGAACATGGCCCATTCACTCCATGTCTCCAGTCTCCCTCAGAATGTGGTTGAAGTTCTTCCGGAGGTGGGAGTTGAAGACCTCCCGGACAGGGGCCTCAGCCAGACGTTCCCAGCACACCCTCACTATACGTTTGGGTCTACCAGATCTGAATGGCATCCTCCTCTGCCATCGGCTCCAACTCACCACCAGGTGGTGAGCAGTTGACAGCTCTGCACCTCTCTTTACCCGAGTGTCCAAGACATACGGTCGTAGGTCTGATGACACGATAACAAAATCGATCATCGACCTGCAACCTAGGGTGTCCTGGTGCCAGGTGCACATATAGACACTCTTATGCTTGAACATGGTGTTCGTTATGGACAAACTGTGGTTAGCACAGAAGTCCAATAACTGAACACCACTCGGGTTCAGATTGGGCAGGCCGTTCCTCCCAATCACCCCCCTCCAGGTTTCACTATCATTGCCCACATGTGCATTGAAGTCCCCCAGTAGGACAATGGATGCTCCAAGAGGAGCACTCTCCATCACCCCAGTCAGAGACTCAAAAAAGGGTGGGTACTTTGAAACATCATTAGGTGCATAGGCACAAATGATGGTCAGGACCCGTTTCCCAACCCAAAGGCGCAGGGAAGCAACCCTTTTGTCCACCGGGCAAAACTCCAATATAGAGGCAGCAAGGTTGGGGAATACAAGAATACCCACCCCTGCTCGTCGCCTAAAAGGCCAAGCTCCAGCCCCTCTCCAGGAGTCTGGTTCCGGAACCGGAGCTGTGTGTTGAGGTGAGGCCGACTATATCTAGCCGGTATCTCTCAACCTCGTACACCAGCTCAGGCTCCTTCCCCACCAGAGAGGTGACATTCCACGTACCAAAAGCCAGTTTAGAAAGCTTGGGATCAGTCCACCAAGGTCTCCGCCTTTGACCGCCACCTAATCCACATAGCACCGGACCCCCATGATCCCTCCTGCAGGTGGTGAGCCCGCTGGAGGGCGGACCATGTAACTCCTTCAAGCTGAGCCTGGCCGGGTCCCATGGGTGGAAACCCGGCCACCAGACGCCAGCCATCGAGCCCCTCCCCCAGGCCTGGCTCCAGGGTGGGGCCCCGGCAACCCCAAACTGGGCAGAATACACTGAATCCTTGATCTAGAATTTATCATGAGAGGCTGTTGGATTGTTCTTAGTCTGGCCCTTCACCCAGGACCAGTTTTTCCTGGGTGACCCTATCAGAGGCAAATTGCTCCGGACAACATAGCTCCTGTAGCACTTATACCCGTGAAGAACTTTTAAATATCAGGACTTTCACCCCCACGGACCTCCTCCCAGTTTTTCTAG
Organism: Pholidichthys leucotaenia; assembly: GCA_020510985.1. NCBI lineage: Eukaryota > Metazoa > Chordata > Actinopteri > Cichliformes > Pholidichthyidae > Pholidichthys > Pholidichthys leucotaenia. Next base: position 95,126,807 of record CM035839.1, read on the forward strand.
CCCCTGCCGCCGATCTGGTTTATTGTTTGGCTCGGAAAGTGAGACGGCGGAAGAGAGGAAGACGAGCGGGCGCTCTCGTGCGACTTCGCAGGAGAGGCTCGCGAACGGCGCTGCCTGGCATATTTCTGTCCAATACCAACTCTCTCTCTAACAAGGTGGATGAACTGAGACTGCTGATGCGTTTTAAGGACCTCGCCTCCTCAGCTGTCCTCTGCTTTACTGAGACCTGGCTCCGGGAAAATATACCGGACAGCGCGCTGCGCCTCGATGGCTTTCAGCTCTTCCGTGCTGATCGTGACACAGAGCTTTCCGGCAAGACCACAGGAGGCGGAGTCTGCTTCTACATCAACTGCATCTGGTGCTCTGATGTAACGGTAATTTCCAAACACTGTTCTCCTGCCTTGGAATTTCTTGTTATCAATTGCAAGCCCTTCTATTCCCCGCGGGAGTTTGCTTCTTTTATAATGATCGCTGTGTACGCCCCTCCCGACGCGGACACGCGCGAAGCTCAGCGCGTGCTCGCGGATCACATTCAACACACAGAGCGGAGTTTTCCAGACTCGCTGATTATTGTGGCTGGCGACTTTAATCAGTGCAATCTGAGCCACGATCTCCCCCGCTACAAACAGTTTATTAAATGCCCCACCAGAGGATTAAACACACTGGATCACTGTTACACCACAGTGAAAGACGCATATCGCGCTGTCCCTCGAGCTGCGCTGGGATTATCTGATCACGTGATGGTTCACCTCATTCCCACATACAGACAGAGATTGAAGCTCACTAAACCTGTTGTGAGCACTACGAAGATACGGACCAGTGATGCTGAGGAGAAGCTGGAAACGTGCATGGAAATATCTGACTGGGGCATGCTTAAAGGAGCCACGCATGATCTGGATGAGTACACGGACACTGTGAACTCATATATCCACTTTTGTGAAGAGAACATTCTTCCATCACGCACCAGGGTGAGGTACTCTAATGACAAACCCTGGTTCACAGCTAAGCTCAGACAGATCAGGAAGGAGAAGGAAGCAGCGCTGAAAAGTGGAGACAGGGACTGCTACAGGGAGGTTAAATACCGGTTTAACAGAGAGCTGAAGAGGGCTAAATCTGTGTACTCAGAGAGACTCCAGCAGCAGTTCACTGCTAATGATTCGGCTTCCGTGTGGAGAGGACTGAGGCAGATCACCAACTATCGGCCTCAGGCTCCTAAAGGTCAGGATGACAAAGCCCTTTGTCAGAGACTGTCCCAACACTATGCCCGTTTTGACACCTCGTCATCTGTGTCCAACTCCCCCCCTCCCTCCAGCTCCACAGCCTCCACATTCCCTACTTCATTTAAGGCACCCCCCCTCCTCCCCCCCTCCCCTTATCATCAGTGAGCAGGATGTGCTCAAACAGTTCTCCAGACTGAACCCGCGCAAGGCCCCCGGCCCAGACGGCGTGTCTCCCTCCACCCTGAGACTCTGTGCGAAACAGCTGGCTCCTGTATTCACAGACATTTTTAACACCTCCCTTAAGTTATGCCACGTGCCATCCTGCCTCAAATCCTCCACCATCATCCCTGTCCCCAAGAAGCCACGGATCACTGGACTTAATGACTACAGACCTGTAGCGCTCACCTCTGTAGTCATGAAGTCCTTTGAGCGCCTGGTCCTGTCCCACCTCAAGTCCATCACCACCCCTCTCCTGGACCCGCTGCAGTTTGCCTACCGAGCCAACAGGTCTGTAGACGATGCAGTCAACCTGGCCCTCCACTCCATCCTGCAGCACCTGGACTCCCCGGGAACCTACGCCAGGATCCTGTTTGTGGACTTCAGCTCCGCATTCAACACCATCCGCCCCGCTCTGCTCCGGGACAAGCTGTCCCTGCTCAACGTGCCTGACTCCCTCTGCAGGTGGATCATCGACTTCCTGACGGACCGGAGGCAGCATGTGCGGCTGGGAAAGACTGTCTCAGACTATACTAGCATCAGCACCGGATCACCCCAGGGCTGTGTACTTTCCCCCCTACTCTTCTCCCTTTACACCAACTCCTGCACCTCCAGCCACCAGTCTGTCAAGTTGATCAAGTTTGCGGACGACACCACCCTCATCGGGCTCATCTCCAACGGCGACGAGTCCGCCTACAGGAGAGAGGTGGCCCAGCTGGCGTCCTGGTGCAGCAATAACAACCTGCAGCTGAACGCTCTGAAGACAGTGGAGATGATTGTAGACTTCAGGAAAGTCACTACTCCTCTGCCCCCCCTCACCCTCTCAGGCTCTCCCATCACCACTGCTGATTCCTTCCGCTTCCTAGGCACTACCATCACCAGGGACCTCAAATGGGAGCTGACCATCAGCTCACTCATCAAAAAAGCCCAGCAGAGGATGTTCTTCCTGCGGCAGCTGAGGAAGCTCAAGCTACCCACCAAGATGTTAGTGCAGTTCTACACAGCCATCATCGAGTCCATCCTCACCACCTCCATAACCGTGTGGTACGCAGGAGCCACTGCCAGGGACAGACTAAGGCTGCAGCGCGTTGTGCGCACTGCTGAGAAGGTGATCGGCTGCAAGCTCCCATCTCTCCAGGATCTGTACATCTCCAGGACCCAGAGGCGTGCTGGCCGGATCATAGCCGATCCCTCACACCCTGGTCACGTACTGTTTGCCCCCCTCCCCTCTGGTAGAAGACTTCGGTCCATCCAGACTAAAACCTCCCGTCACATGAACAGCTTCTTCCCCTCTGCCATTAGACTGCTGAACACTAAGTGACTCTCGTGCACCATGTACAGCAGCTCAACCAGACTCATGTCAATCATCACTGTTTTCTTCCTGCATTACCGACTGCACTATATAGTTCTCCACAGTATCTGCTGCTGGCTAATATATATTTTAACTGTTGACCAGTATCACTTAATCTTATCCTACACTTTATTACATGTATAGTTTATTTCTCTTATCTTATCATGTTTAATGTTGCAGCATTGTACCGAGACAAATTCCTAGTTTGTGTACTACATGAACAATGGCAATAAACCTGATTCTGATTCTGATTCTGATTCTGATTCTGGGATCACTGGGGCACGCAAACCCCCCACCACGATAAGGTGACGATCCATGAGGGGAATCACTTGATCAATGCTAATTGGTATCTCACATTTCACCCTGCGCCTGATAGTCCTGCATTGTACAGCCAGTACAGTTCATGTACTGTATATATATGGGTCACCAAATGCATCCATTGATCCCAATCACTTGATCAATGGATGCATTTCAGAAGGTTAAAACCTACAAAAACACAATTTTTCAGTCAATGACCCCTACAATAACTTCTGATCGAAACTGATTAATCAATTCCTTGTTTCTGCTTAGAATAAGTTTGGCCAGTAATAAATAATTGCAGACTATAGATAGATAGATAGATGTACTTTATTGATCCCAAACTGGGAAATTACAGCGTAACAGCAGCATGACAGTAGCCAACCAAAATGACAGAAACACACACAGCATAATAGAAAAAGGAATTACCCAGGGAAAGTAAAACTACCTAGATAACTTTATATACATTCATTCATTCATCTTCTTCCGCTTAATCCTTTTCGGGTCGCGAGGGGGCTGGAGCCTATCCCAGCATCTTTGGGTGAGAGGCAGGGTACACCCTGGACAGATCACCAGTCCATCGCAGGGCCAACACAGAGAGACAGACAACCATTCACTCTCACAGTCATACCTAAGGACAATTTAGAATCCCCATTTAACCTAACTTGCATGTTTTTGGCATGTGGGAGGAAACCGGAGAAATCCCAGAGTAAACCCACGCAGACACGGGGAGAACATGCAGACTCCACACAGATCACTGTTGGTCGGGGGCTGGGATCGAACCCAGGATCCCCCGGCCAAGGGTGAGTTGCTGTGCTGCCGCAGTGCTAACCACTCCTCTACCATGCCGCCCCAACTTTATATACATCCCAGATGAATAGATGGTGACCCATGTAGATACAGTACATGAATTGTACTCGCTGTACAATGCAGGACTATCAGGTGCAGGGTGAAATGTGAGATACCAATTAGACTGCAAGGTGCAGTATGGCAGCATTGTTATGACCAGAATTCAACATTAGAGTGAGTTATTGTACAGTGAAATGGCATGGGGCAGGAAAGACTTCCTAAGCATGACCATTCGGCAGCGAAGCTATGGCAGTCTGCTGGAGAAAGTGCTCCGCTGTCTCTGTCCAGTGTGTGGTAGAGGGGTGATGAGGATTGTCCATGATGGATATCAGTTTGTTCAGTGTCCTCCTCTACACCACATTCTCAAAAGCCTCCAGCCTGAGACCAATCACACTAGAGACTACTGCAGGTACAGTGGTGTAAAAAAAGTGTTTCCTCCCTTCCTGATTTCTCATTTTTTTATATGCTTGTCACACTTAAATGTTTCAGATCATCAAACAAATTTAAATATTAGACAAAGATAACACAAGTAAACACAAAATGCAGTTTTTAAATGAAGGTGTTTATTATTAAGGATAATAAAAATCCAAACCTACACCCCCCCCCCCGTTAAAACATAAATTAACTGTGGTTTATCACATCTTTGGAAAGCTGAGTTCAATTTCTCTAGCCACACCCAGGCCTGATTACTGCCACACCTGTTCTCAATCAAGAAATCACTTAAATAGGACCTGCCTGACAAAGTGAAGTACATCAAAAGATTCTCAAATTGTCATCATGCTGCAATCCAAAAAAATTCAGGAACAAATAAGAAACAAAGTAATTGAGAGCTATCAGTCTGGAAAAGGTTATAAAGCCATTTCTAAAGCTTTGGGACTCCAGCGAACCACAGTGAGAGCCATTATCCACAAATGGCGAAAACATGGAATAGTGGTGAACCTTCTCAGGAGTGGCTGGCTAATCAAAATTACCCCAAGAGTGCAGTGACGACTCATCCAAGAGGTCACAAAAGACCCCACAACAACATCCAAAGAACTGCAGGCCTCATTTGCCTCAGTTAAGGTCAGTGTTCATGACTCCACCACAAGAAAGAGACTGGGCAAAAATGGCCTGCATGGCAGAGTTCCAAGACGAAGACCACTGCTGAGCAAAAAGAGCATCAAGGCTCGTCTCAGTTTTGCCAGAAAGCATGATGATGATCCCCAAGACTTTTGGGAAAATACTCTGTGGACTGACGAGACAAAAGTTGAACTTTTTGGAAGGTGTATGTCCAATTACATCTGGCATAAAAGTAACACAGCCTTTCAGAAAAGGAACCTCATACCAGCAGTAAAATATGGTGGTGGTAGTATGATGGTCTAGGGCTGTTTTGCTGCTTCAGGACCTGGAAGACTTGCTGCGGTAAATGGGACCATGAATTCTGCTGTCTACCAAAAAATCCTGAAGGAGAATGTCCGGCCATCTGTTTGTAACTTCAAGCTGAAGCACACTTGGGTTCTACAGCAGGACGATGATCCAAAACACACCAGCAAGTCCACCTCTGAATGGCTTAAGAAAAACAAAATGAAGACTTTGGAGTGGCCTTGTCAAAGTCCTGACCTGAATCCGATTGAGATGCTGTGGCATGACCTTAAAAAGGTGGTTCATGCTCGAAAACCCTCCAATGTGGCTGAATTACAACAATTCTGCGAAGATGAGTATGCCAAAATTCCTCCACAGCGCTGTAAAAGACTCATTGCCAGTTATTGCAAACGCTTGATGGCAGTTGTTGTTGCTGCTAAGGGTGGCCCAACCAGTTATTAGATTTAGGGGGCAATCACTTTTTCACACAGGACCATGTAGGTTTGGATTTTTTCCCCCTTAATAATAAACACCTTCATTTAAAAACTGCATTTTGTGTTTACTTGTGTTATCTTTGTCTAATATTTACATTTGTTTCATAATCTGAAACATTTAAGTGCAACAAACATACAAAAAAATGAGAAATCAGGAAGGGGGAAAACACTTTTTCACACCACTGTATTTGAAAGTCTCGAACATGCATTTTTTTTATTTCCAATAAACAAATCAAGAGTTAGGTAGTTATTTTTTCAATTAAAAGCATATTGAAATCTTGTACTCAGATTATTCATTGTTTGAATAAAAACACAAGTGGGCACCCTCTACGGGTGAATGAGTAGGTGAGCTTTGTAAACTGTGAAATGTAATATCAGACAATAGTTGTTGTTTTTTTTTTTTACCTTAAAGGTCTGATCACATGATTTTGACTTCATCTAATTTTGCAACACATAATTTCAATATGACAAAATAGGTCGGTCTGTGCAGTTCTAAGTCAAACAGGCTTTTTTTCATGCAAATATCCGACGTTTTCATGAGTGCCACGTCAAAAAATTGCGTCAGTGGCTGGAAAACCCCCCGGCCATGTTGTGACGTCAGCGACAGAACACAGCACTTGGCTGCCCATTGTACACGCAGGATGGAAGCAGTAGAAAACACTGACGATGGTTCCAGCACATGTAGTCTGGAATTGGTTTGTGTTGTCCAATCTTCAGACAATTATAGTTCAGAAGAATGGGATGATAATGAAGAATCTGGGGGCATCAGACCGTATAGGTTTGAGCCGTGCCAAGTGGGCATCGTGCCTAGCGAGTCAGACTCAGAGAGTGATGGTAGAGAGGCACACATGCCCGCCGCAGCGGCAGCGACAAACACACGGCAGGGGAACACCGAGTGGCATACTTTTGTTACAGATATTGCAACAAATTATTTGTTCATAAATATAATTTATTTAAACCCGATTTTTCAATAAAATCATAGCAGTATATTCTCTGTGGCTCAGGCATTGGGTTTATTTTGTATTATTTTTTGTGTTGTTGTTTTTTTTGTTTTGTACATGTGGCTTGTGTGCTGTTTTGACCCACTTTCAGGTAGGTACTGTCTAAGATTCACCGGTCTGACCACGCCCCCTCTCTCTTTGACAGTCAGTTGTTCATGTTTTGTGTGTATCATCTGCCATGTTGTCAGCCAGCCAATATTGCCAACACTATCACAACGTGTTAGCCACTCCACACAGCCATGGTTCTGTTGCACCCCTTGAAGCGATGTCGGCCCTGGAGCGCAACCGTGGTTAACACATCTCCTCTCCATGCGTTCGCTGGGCGATGTCAGCCCCGAACGCCAATTGTCAGTGTTTCTGTTGTAAGTCTTCACCTTTTTGGGAACTGTTGTCATCAGTCTTATGTTCAATACATGTGCTGTGGTGAATCCTACGCGTAAATCCATTCATCCTTGCCTTCCTTGTGTGCTCCTTGTCATGACCCTCCGTGCGCACGGAGAGGGAGGATGAAATAACGAGGATTTACGTGCAGGGTTCACCACAGCACATTTAATACAGAAAGACAGACAATTCCCAAAAAGGTGAAGACGTACAAAAAACACAAACACACTTACTGATGGCATTTGGGGGCCGGCATCATCCAGCAAACGAATGAGAGGAGACATGTTAGCCACAGGTGCGCATCCGACATCGCTTCAAGGATGCACGAGAACCACGGCGAACATGGAGTGACTAACGTCGTGAAAGGGCTGAAAATACTGGCAGCCTAACAGCACAGATGACAATACTATGGACCAGCAGTGCATGACTGGCAAACGGCCGCTAAGTACACGCACTGCTGGTGATGGTGTGATGAGAAGCACCTGGGCGAGGACCGGGAGAGAACATCAGCGGGAATGGGAATCAGCTGGTGATCACGATAGAGGGGACGTGGCCGGACCGGCGAGCTGTCAGCATGCACTCACAGAAAGTAGGTCAAAGCGGCTGTCTAACAGCTGCCAGCCAGACAGTGGCTAAGGAGAGGAAAGCACACTGAAATACATACTATACATACATAAACAGTGGCACCTAAACCCACAGAGAGGTCTGGACCGAGCCGGCTTGGTTCCTGTCACTCCTCCAGCGTAAAAGCGCACGAGGAGCGCATGAGGAGCGCATATTGCAATTTCACTCTCATCGGATGGCCTTGAGGTCAAAGGTCAGGTCAGATTTTTCCCTAAATCTTGTAAACACAGTAGCTACTGAAAGAAATTATGTAGGCTTTTTAAATAGATACAGTAGTTGTATCTGATACACATCTTGGACGACTTACACCGTCACCTAACTATGGGTTTGGGGTCAAAGGTTCAAAGTTAACATTGCAGTTGCGCTATGGTAAATGCTACATTTACTGTTACTATAAAATGAGTAAAGCTAGGGCCATCAAACCTGGTATACAGGTTCACCTTGGGATCCTGAACTCTATGGGTTTGGGGTCAAAAGGTCAGAGATCAAGGTTAACATTTCTTATGCCTTATTACTGTACAACGCATAAAGCTAGGGCCACCAAACCTGGTACACAGGTTCACCTTAGAATCTTGACCTCTGACTATGGGTTTGGGGTCAAAAGGTAAAAGTAAATGGCAAATGGCATTCACTTATATAGGTATATAGGCTTATAAACTATATCTCAACAACAAAAAAGCTTGGGTCACCAAACCTGGTACACAGATTCACTGAGACCATAACCTTTCACTCCAGGTTTGTGGTCAAAAGGTCAAAGATCAAGGTTGGCACTCTCTATGATCTCTTACTATAGAATGTGTAAATCTCTGTAGGGTCCCCATATTTGCTACACAGGTTCACCTTGGGATCCTGACCTACAACTATGGGTTGTATACTTTGTTGTATATTCGTGGATGATGGACTTATCATAATTTAGTTCTGTCACAGTAATTACAGTCATGTGAAAAAATTAAGACACCCCATTAAATATTCAGTTCTTTTTTAAGAAATGTTTACATATCTGTGTCTAATCTTGTTTTTATTTGCATTTTTTAAATTTTTTTTAGCCATTTTAAGTGGGAATGAATGTGGGGGTGTCCTAAAAAAGATGGGGGGTGTCCTTATTTATTCTTCACTATTTGTTTAGAATTATATTTTACAGAAAATCTGAAAAAAAAGTCTTTAATTCATTTTTAATTGTTTAGTTGTATTACATAAATTCAGTATTTTTAACATTGATATTAAATATCCATATGTCCAAATATGTAAAAAAAAAACAACAACACAGGTTTATACAGGGTTTCCTTATTTTTTCACATGACTGTATACTGAAAAGTTGAAAACTGCTCTCTGTCAGTATATATTGGGATCTTCTAAGAAAACGGAGGTGGGGGATATTGCACTCACCTCAGAGTGTTCTTGTTGTTTTTGAGAGTGTCCTCCATTGGGATAGGCAAAATAGCATGTTTGGGGAAGTTTTCCCTGTAAAAGTGACTTGCTTCACTACAAAACTGTAATTACAAAATCGTTTGATGGCATTCATGCATACTGTTCAGATGATGTGTAGCCTGTGCCACTAAATATTTTGAATTTACCTTATTGTACTCAAATTTAACATGAAAACTACAAAATACAGAAGTAAATAAATGTATAAACAGGAAACATAATCAGCACTATTATATGCACTGGATTTTAATTTTGACAGGTGGTTCAGGAAGATACTGTATATTTTAAATCAGTGAACATATGTGCAAAACCTGATCTGTTGAAGTATAAATTATATCCCTGTACATTTTAGAAAGTTTGTTGTTTAATTTTCATTTTGATAATTTCTTTAAATCTTCTTGTTTCCACTATGCAGGAGATCGTCAGCTATAACTGCCGTGGGCTTGTGGCCAACATGCCGCTGTTTGCCAACACTGACCCTCATTTTGTGACAGTGATCCTGACCAAGCTCCGTTTTGAAGTCTTCCAACCAGCAGACTTCATTATTCGTGAGGGAACGCTTGGTAGGAAAATGTACTTCATCCAGCATGGGACCGTCACCGTCATCCCACGTGGCAGTAGGGAGATTAAGCTCAGTGATGGAGCCTACTTTGGAGGTAAATGTTTTGTTACTAACCTCAACACTTAACACTGCTTTATATTAAATCTATAGCTGCTGCTGATGCCTTTTTCTTTTCTGGAGTGCAAATGTGCAAAAGAGGAACAATTGTCATCTTGTCCTCAGGGATGATAATGAATACTGATGTGTTCTTCCATTAATTTAGACTTTACTTTATTGTCCCCATAGGGAAATTATTTCTCAGTAAGTAAAACATGGAAATATATTGCTGCCTTTGGCAATGCCCATACAGCAAATTAAAAAGGCATTTTATCCAGTCAATGTACAGCAGACGTATAGCATAATACCAATACAGTAAAGACTGAGGACAAATTGACATCATCGAGAACAGGCACATTTGCACTGGTTTGCATGTGAAAAAGGGCAGTAAACACCATGTTTACTAAACCTTATTATATGCTATATCAGCTAACTTGGTCATGAACTCATGGAATATTTACAGTTCAGACACAGGAATGGTGTCAATCTTTGGATTTTATCTGACATTGACTCTCCCTTTTTTCAGAGATTTGCCTGCTGACCCAGGGACGACGCACAGCCAGTGTGAGGGCTGAGACCTACTGTCGTCTTTACTCTCTGAGTGTTGACAGTTTCAACGAGGTCCTGGAGGAGCATCCTCTCATGAGAACGGCTTTTGAGAGTGCAGCTGTGACTCGGCTGGAGCGGGTCTCTCGTAGACCCAGTTATCAGCCACCCACAGATGACTGACATCCTCCAGCACCAACAAAGGAGGATGCCACGCTTCGACCTATCTCCTAATATCAAAGAATGTTTCATGTAAATTTTATTGACTGCTTTACTGACCAGTGATGGACAACCAGATGGAGACAATTAATTAAGTATATTATGCAATACAGTATATATGCACTTTAAGAACAGCTAATTTAATTTTACTTGAGTCTCAATAAGCTACAGTATGTGCTCATCTGTTACAGCTTGTTAGATCCTTGTCAAATTTAAGCTAAAGCTTCTGTATTTTTTTATATTTTGTATACTTCATTGATACCCAGAGGGAAATTCAGGGCATCCACAGTATGGTACTAAAGCTTCTGTATAACTTACAAACCAAAACACAACACTTTATTTTTCCCCTACATTTCATTTTTAGTTTAATGGGTTATTTTTGTATCAAAACCATGGATGTAGTCTATTTTATTTGTGCAACTTGGTTATCCATTATATCATAAACAAGGGATCCTGAAACTGGGGGGAGGGGGTGGTGCTGAAAAGTTCATAGTGGTCAAATTTGACCAAATATGGTTTATTTTCCAACCGCAGAGATCCAAGCGCTGCAACACCGATGAAAAATGTGTGGACCGAAGGGAAGACTATGTTGAAAAAAAAAAACACATTTGGTCAAATTTGACCACTATGAACTTTTCAACCCCCCCCCCCCCCCCCCCTTGTATATACAGGAACAGTAACATATATTTTTGTAACTAAAAGTACAAATTATCTCTTAGATTTATAGGTTGTATACAAACCCCAATTCTGGTGAAATTGGGACAATGAGTAAAATGTAAATAAAAGCAAAATACAGTTATTTAAAAACACTTTTCAATCTATAGTCAATTGAATACAAGATATTTAATATTCAAACTGAGAAACTATTGTTTTTTTGCAAATAAGTCGTTCTAGAATTGAAGGACAATTTAGGCTCCAAAAATGGTAAAAGAAAATCTGTCCATTTATTTTACACTTTTCTTTAATGTATTTAGAGAAAAAAAGTATAATAAACTCTCAAAAAATTAGATTGATCCAGCTCAACCATCAAAGGTACATTTTTGTATGATGCATGTTAGTCGTAGTGTGCTGAATTTGGTGCAACCCTGTTACCAATACTCTGGGACTTAACAAAGTAGATTTTAAAAATATTGTTAAATCAGTCTTTGACTGTTATGTTAAAAGTAGTCATACTTGTGATTATTAACCATTTAATTTTATGATGACTTGATAAGACTTGATATGTTAATTTAAACAGCTTTTGAAACTTACCTCACCCAACTTTTCAACAGTCACAAGGTGTTGTTAGTAATTTTATTATTTATTTTAAAATCTTTGCTCAAATACACTATGCATATAATTAATCAAACTACTACAAAGAAAACAGATTAAATAATTGTGAGCTGATGAAACCATATATGATTATTTTGATAAAAACTATTTGGTTAACGGGGTTGAAATTAGGGTAAGAGGGTTGAATAAATGGGCAGCCCGGTGGCGGAGTGGTTAGCACTGCGGCAGCACAGCATCTCACCCTTGGCCAGGGGATCCTGGGTTCGATCCCAGCCCCCGACCAATAGTGATCTGTGTGGAGTTTGCATGTTCTCCCCGTGTCTGCATGGGTTTACGCTGGGATTTCTCCGGTTTCCTCCCACATGCCAAAAACATGCAAGTTAGGTTAATTGGCATCAAAACTGGGATTCTAAATTGTCCTTAGGTATGACTGTGAGAGTGAATGGTTGTCTGTCTCTCTGTGTTGGCCCTGCGATGGACTGGCGATCTGTCCAGGGTGTACCCTGCCTCTCGCCCAAAGATGCTGGGATAGGCTCCAGCCCCCCAGCGACCCAAAAAGGATTAAGCAAAAGAAGATGGATGGATGGATGGATGGATGGATGGATGGATGGATGGATGGATGGGTTGAATAAATTCACTACTTTTAATGGTAGATCATGACATAAATGTGAAAAACAAATACTCATGACAACAGAAATGGTGTTTAATAGTAAATTACTGTTTTTAAGAGGAATTGCTAGAATGTCATGATGATAAAAACAAACTTTTGAGGGACAAAGACCTGTACTTAAATAAAATTTTTCTAGTCACAAAGACCACTCAAAACACTTCAATAACCCTCTATTTACAGGGCCTATCAGAGACAGATACCTAGGGACAATTCAGAGTCACTCATCAACCTAACATGCATGTCTTTGGATTGTGGGAGGAAACCTGACATCCTTTCAAAGAGCATTGAACTTATTATTTATCAACAACTAAACTGAAATATAGAAAAAATTTGCTCTTCATATGACCACATAGTAGATGGCAGATGTGCTCTCCAGACTGATTTGAACACCCAGAATTAAATAAAATGAGGAGGAAGAACACAAAAGCAGCTCATTTCAGTATAAACAACTGAATACAATAAGAATAAAAATAAACTTGATAAATCTTTTTTTTAAGATAAACTAATATAGGAAATATTGTGGCAGGCCAACATTTAACATAAAAATAGTAGACTAAAAACTTGGCAATTAAATGAATCAGCTTATTAAAAAACACTTATGAACTGATTGCTTCTGGTATTTCCGTGTTGTCATTTATTTTTCATGGCTAACCAGAGTAGCCCACACTTGTCTTTCTCTAAATACTGCTACCTCCTGTCTGGATCAGCATCACTCCTGGCACAGTAATGCCTCTGCTTTTCAACAGCACTGAATGGTATCTTAAAGCTCTGTATAAATTATAAATTTCAAAAATATCTATTTACCAACTAAAAATGATTTGAACATGATTAAAACAAAGATGAGAGCATTTCAGTTTTTACAACCTTAATATTCTTTGGGCTCCTGGTGGCAACAAAATGAGAAAATTGTAATTTATATTCTTTAAAATAAAGTAAACCCTTTAAAACATGCAGATTATTATTAAAAAAAAATAAGCACACATTTGAATTTACTACAGACAGAAGATTATCCCTTCTGAGTAAAAGAGCTGCAACCCTGTAGTGCAACCCTGTTACTCTAATTATGGGAACAGGTGTAGCAGTGGACACTATAATTATATGAATATGATAATTAATAATTAATAACTAGAATTAATAATTATTGCATTGCCTTGTTATAATACTAGACAGGACACATAAGAACCCACGGTGACACCAGTGTATCAAGCACTTTGAAGAAATGTGTTCTATGTGGTCCACTTGGTCTGTGGTATATCCCACATAATTTTCCTTTAAGGAAAAATGGGTCTGGGTTCTTATGGGTTAAGAGTAAGTGTGAACTCTATTAAGAAACAACTTAGCTTAAAAATTTAGCAATTAAGAAGTTAAGTATTAATTAATAATTTAATTATCAATTATTTGATCAGTCTCATAATTTGGGTGTCAGTTCTTGACACTGTTCTTGAGCGGGGGTGGGCAATCATGTGCCATGGAGGGCCATTCCACTGCAGATTTTCTGTTCCATTCAGTGTCTTCAGCAGGTGTTTGCTTTGATCAGCTTCAAGGATTGCTAATAACTGAAAACACCTGCTGAAGACACTAGGTGAAAGAAAATCTTTAGTGGAATGGCCCTCACTGCCCACCCTTGTTCTAGAGTCTGGACAGAGAAAGTACACTGGTGAACAGTTTAGTAAGTTTAATAAAGAAAACCAAAGTTACAGTACAATAGACATCTGTATAGCTTGTAAAATGGGACGATAACCAAAGGTAGCATAAACAGTGGTAATTTTGCATACTGTATATGAAGAAACAGCAATATTTACATATTTACAGGTCTTGCATATGTGGAATAAGGTTGAAATGTAATTGTGTGGCTGAATAGAGAATTAGTGAAATGATAAGAGCGCCAAAAATTAAGTATAACGCAAAGCTAATGAAAAAGGAATTTAGAAAAACTGAGTTATGAACAAGAAAAAAACACATTAACTTCATGCTCAAAAAGGAACAGTAGTTACAGAAAAGGTGATAGACAATATAAGCACACTGTGGGGCAACCCCCACAACAGACTGAGTCAGACACAGCGCTAGGCTAGAGCAAATAACAGAACAGTGAAATGTGTGTATTAATGTCTACAGGCAGCCCCGCTCCGTCTGGCTTGTTCCGGCTCAGTATTGTGATGCTAATGTCCCATTCATGAATTGTGTTCATGCTTCCTGTTCTCACTGTGTCTCTCAAATGCAAATGCCCATACCAACTGCTGTGAATGCTCTTTCATGTATTGTTGTGACTGGGTATAGATACCGCACATATTCTGTAACTCACTCTCTCATTCCTGCAACTGCTGCTGACACACTCACTCTTGTGTCTCTCTGCTGAGAGCCTCCGGGCTCGCTCCCGGCGCGCATGCACGGCACCGGGGCGAGCTCCGTGATGGCGGTGTGATTTAATAAACCTGCTTAAAAACCTTCACAACGCTGCCTTTATTTTATCATCCGCCATACTGGTGACCCGACGCTGAAAAAAACACGCTGCCGGCGAACGCAGCACCCGGCGGTGATGCTCCGACGACAAGCGAATGCAGCAGCTGCTTTCTGCTTCGGTGAACTCTCAGGACATCACCCACGACCGGGAAAGCCGCAGCAAACTCCATGGTGGGATCTGCATGCCTAGATCGGCAGCTCCACACTGGACCGGCCGCGCTCACAGCTCCTCCACACGAGAGCACATGCACCTCGTCCCCTCTCCACGACGGCGACCTCCATGGCCGACGGAGAATGCAGCGCGTGGACCTAAACGCACCATGGCCGAGCGAGTGACAAAGATCGTCTCCTCCCTCTCACCACTCCAATCTGCACAAGCGCGAGGGACAAAGATCGTCTACTTCCTTTCACCGCTCCAACACATCGAACAGGGATGATTACGCTCCCTGACCCTGTCTCCTCTCCAGCTGGCCCAACAACGCACGGAGCCCCGGCACACGCACCGGGGAGTTACGCGGACGGCGCACCACGCACGGGACGCATACGGCTCTGCAGACCCCCACCCTCCTTCGCCGCTGCACACAGGCCCTTCAAGGTTGCTCGTACACCTGAGGCACGCACGCAGCATGCACGAAGGATTTGCTAATGGTCTCAGCCACGGCGCACAAGGGAAATTCAGCGGTTTGCGATTTCCGAGAGCTTTAAGGTTGTGCCTGCACCTAAAGTCAACACGCCAGTCCCTCTGCTTTTATTACAGCCGCCACGCAGCCTCGTCTTTTCTTCACGGCTGCTATTAATCCTTGCAGGACTTAATCGCGGGAGGAGTCAATGACTAATTTTTCTTCTTGTGGACCTCTGCACGTTCAACGGGACAGCCCTTCGACATCGCGGACCCACAAGCAATTTTTGCGCAGCTCAGACGATTTCACCGTCTCCTGCTGGCACTTACTGCCCCCCACCCCCCTCCACCTCCGCCTGCACAGAGCTTTCCCTGCTCGCTGCCAAAGCTGCACTACCGAGGCCTCGGCCCCCTGCTGAGCCTTCTGGGGGGGAGCGTGTGGGGCAACCCCCACAACAGACTGAGACAGACACAGCGCTCGGCTAGAGCAAATAACAGAACAGTGAAATGTGTGTATTAATGTCTACAGGCAGCCCCGCTCCGTCTGGCTTGTTCCGGCTCAGTATTGTGATGTCAGTGTCCCATTCATGCATTGTGTTCATGCTTCCTGTTCTCACTGTGTCTCTCAAATGCAAATGCCCACACCAACTGCTGTGAATGCTCTTTCATGTATTGTTGTGACTGGGTATAGATACCGCACATATTCTGTAACTCACTCTCTCATTCCTGCAACTGCTGCTGACACACTCACTCTTGTGTCTTTCTGCTGAGAGCCTCCAGGCTCACTCCCGGCGCGCATGCACGGCGCCGGGGCAAGCTCCGTGATGGCGGTGTGATTTAATAAACCTGCTTAAAAACCTTCACAACGCTGCCTTTATTTTATCATCCGCCATACACACGTTTATTTCTGAAAATGCTACTCTTGGGCTGTTTTAATTCTATGAGAGTGGCATAGAAGTTCTTCTCCTGTGGGAAACTTAGCTTCTTGAGGGATTCAGAACCAACCAGAACAGGAAAGTCACGCCTCGCGTTGGTAGCAGACCGAATCTGTAGGGTTTGACCACTGTGGTGACCCATGCCAGAAGAGGTAGCGCTCTGTCCTCAGAGCTCTGCTCGTGCAATTGCTCCATCAAGGTTGTGACCAAAAACCTCCTCAGAAGCAAGGCTTGGTTGAGGCCTGTGGCTCGAGTCATCATAGGGGAGTGAGGGACAATGGTGAGCAGACCCTCTCTCTCAAATGGAATCTTGGGTTGGGTGAACAGCCGAAGGAAGCATTTGAGCCATAAACTGAGCGAGCCAACATGTGTGGCTATGCTTGAGTTACAGAAAAATTAAGATTGAAGAAAAATCAAAGTTTGGGTTGCTTAGAAAAAGAGAGCCTTAAAGATAATTTAAACTGATTTGTGTTTCCTAGAGACAAAAAAGAAAAGGCATTTCTTACAGAAAAATTTAGCTTACACAAAAAGGAAAATCTGAAGAGTGAACAGAAGCTGAGTGAGCATGCTAGTGGTGGCCATGAAGCTCCAGGAGGCAAAAATGCCACAGACCTGGGGGGGTCTGACATCAAAGAAAGCAGAAGAGGGAAGAGGGAGAGCTTCTTCTTCTTCTGTTAGATTTGATTGGCGGTTGGCAACCAGTTCAAAGGTGCATTACCGCCACTGACTTGATTATGTTTTCCTCATAGCTTTGTGACGTTTTCCTCATAGCTTTGTGACGTTTTGACCAAGATTCTGGATTCATCCAGGTTTTGTTGTCATCACCCGCGTCACTCCTTATATCACTCTTCTTCTTCTTCTTCTTCTTCTAGATCTGATTGCCGGCCGGCAACCAGCCCGCAGGTGCACCATCGCCACTCACTGGTTTGGGGTATGGACAAGCGAATGAGAGGGGAAAAAAAACTAAATTCTTTTGATTAATCCAGTTGCACTTAAATATCTAAGTAGAGCTATATATATTTCTTAGACTGAGGCTCCTCACATGTTTTCCAAACCAAAACTTAAGTTAGCCCTTTCCATTACTGCAAGCAGATATTTCCTTTGTTCCCAGTATCTCTGACATTCCAACAAAATGTGCTGAACTGTTTCCGGAGAACCACAATGTTCACAGCTGCCTGTTGGGTGTTTACCTATTCTATGTAGTGTCTGGTTCAAAGTAGTATGTCCTATTCTCAATCGGGTGATGAGTATCTCCTCTTTCCTGTTTGTGCCAAGTCCCATTTCAGAGACCACCCACTTTTGAATGTCATAAAGAGCCTGTATTGAGTCCCAATATTCTTGCCACTTTTGCACTATATACTTGTTAATTATCGATTTGCCTTCTGCCTTACTGAGTGAGATGTCCAGATCCGCTGCCTCAAATTTCAATGATTGTTTCGCTAGTAAGTTCACATCCTCCTTACCCTCTATTCCAACATGGGCTGGAACCCAAAGAAAGCTTACTGACTGGCCTTTACTGTAGAGGTTGTAAATTAAGGAGTGGATTTCTACAGTTAGGTCCTGCCTACACGACTGCAGTGACTGAACACGCTTGAGAGCTGCCCAACTATCTGAAGCAATAGCAGCATTATTCCTATAATTTATCTCCAACCACTGTAGAGCTAATATAATGGCAACTAGCTTAACTGCGTATACTGATAAGTGATTGCTGGTTCTTTTATTGATAGATATTTTATATTGAGGAATGTATACCACAGCTCCACTATGAGCAGTTGTAGGGTCCTTGGAACCATCGGTAAATGCTATCAGCATGTTTCTAAAGTTCTGTTCAATATATTTATGCACTATATAATCTGTTGCTGATTGCTTATGTTGCCTCCTCAGTTGCTGTATTTCAAAATCTGCTAGTGGCATCCTAAACAGCCATGGAGGAATAACAGACCACAGGACCGTTGGGCTAAAATCTATGTGTTTTAATCCTGCCTGTTCAGCAATGGCATCACTTATCCATCCAAAGCTACTAATCTTGGACTCATTGTGTTCCCAGCAATCATTAGGAATAGCTTTTGCAGGATGTGACCTCTTATGCCCCTTCAAGTTGATCCAGTATGCCAGCATTAATTTGGTTCTTCTTAATCTTAAGGGCATTTCACCCGTCTCTACTTGGATTGCTGATACTGGAGAAGTTTTAAATGCACCACAACATATCCTAAGAGCCTTTGTCTGCTCTGTGTCCAGAAGGTTCAGGTGACAATCAGCAGCTGACATGAATGCAACACATCTATAGTCTAGTGTTGCTCTCATTAGTCCTCGATATACCCTCAACAGAGAGGCCCTAGAGGCCCCCATGCAACACATCCATAGTCTAGTGTTGCTCTCATTAGTCCTCGATATACCCTCAACAGAGAGGCCCTAGAGGCCCCCCAGTCCCGTTCTGCCAGACATTTCAAACCCTCTAGTAAACAGTGTGACGGCCTTCGCGCAGCTGGGCCCAGTGACATTCCAGCTGGCAGATGGCTCGGTGTGGCACGCCAACCATCTCCATTGAGTTTGAGTGACAGCTCCAGGTGACAAGGCCTCACGGGAGTTGGGTCACACAGTGTGGGACCAGGACTGGAATTTTGTGAGAGATGATCCCGGTCCATGGGCCCTGCATTCCCAGGGGTGCCTCCACCACGGGCCCGTTACAAGGCCCCTCCAACTGGACTGCCTTCCCATGGAAATGAAGGAAAAAGAAGGACTATTTAGCTAGGAGCGTGGCTGCCTACAGATAGTGGCAGGAGAACCCACTCAGCCACACTGGGCTATGCGGTGGTCTACCTGCTAGCCCTAGCTAGTTCTGTGTTTATGTGTACCAAATTGGGGAGGGTCAATTATGTGTTGTTCTCTGTTTTTCTGGGGGGGGGGGGGGGGGTGAATGTAATGTAAGGGAACTGCAGGGTTAATGGTCACTGGCGTGATGATGCAGCCGTATGGTGACGTCATCATGCCGAGCCGATAAAAGGGGAGAGTCGGCCATCTTAGGCCTCTCTTGGCTCCTGACCACATAGCGCTCTACCCAACAGTAAACCAGTACTGTAATTATAACAGCTTGTTCAATAAAGTTCGTGTTCCGAATCAGAATCACTCTCCGTTGGTCATTCTGGGCAGAGGTGGAATTACCATGAGGCAAAGGTAGGCAACTGCCTTAGGCCATGATCTGCTAAGGGCCCTGATGTACTAGGAGCCCCGTATATTTTTTTAAATGTTTAGCATATTTAACAAGATGTCCGACAAAATAAAGAAACACCAGTACTTACATAAACAGCAAATCAAATCACGAACGTAACATCTTCCCCCCTTCTCCTCAGACTGCTGGACTTTTTCATGTTGTCTCTGAGACATTCGCATGTGTGTACCTTTGATTACATTGTAAACAAAATGTACAGCATGTAGAATAGTGGAGTGAAGTTATCCAAGCGGTGAAGAGAAATGGAGAAAAAAGGAAGAGCACAGAATTTTTTTTTATCAAAACAACCTTTTTCACTTCAACCTGGGAGGAGACTTATCTCTGGAGAAGCAGATAGAAAGCAACTCTGCTGGTAGGAGCACACATGATGCTAATGAGGAGCACCTGTTGTGAATGAGGAGGCAGCAGTGACGCTGGTTGCTGAGTACAGGTAAACAATAGTGATGGCCAGATGAGACTTTCTGGAGGACTTGACTCAAAATGGCTCATGTAGACGAGGGCTCATGTAAAACTTCATTTTCTCTACTAGGCCATCTAGTGGACAAAACGTATACAACATGCAGATTTTTCCAAGGATGTTATTGGTTTGTGTATTTTTTCATTTCAATAAATGCACTGTCTTTTAAGAAATATCAATGATCATAAAGGAAAAAAATAATAAAACTAAGGTGACTACAGTGAATGTACTTGTTCTACTTATCCATTTTTTGAGAAATAATAAATTTTCAATAGTCTTATACTGTCTTTCCCCGTATATTCAACTCTGCCCTTAATCTCATGCAGGGCACAATGGCAATAGTGTCTCAGCATAATGATGCGTAATAATGATCCAAGCTCTTTCAAACACAACAGACACTTCACCTTGCAAATAAAAATAAAATTACAAGAATAACCCACCTGGGATTCAAATCCCAGCCTCCCACTTGTAGAGCATATGCTTTACCACTAAGCCATTACCTCAGTTACAATAAATATCTACTATTTGTGGAAAATGCATCAATGGGAGAAATGTGCTCAAAATGTTCCCAAATGGGAGAAGTCCGTGCATTTGGTGCTGGCTGTGAAAACTGGCTGTGACAAATCCCTTACACAGTCAAACATGACAACACAAAACGTGAGGGACGGGGATTTCCATTGTCTCCCCCTCTGATATTGTAGCTTACCTTTATCTATT
This sequence comes from Pholidichthys leucotaenia, assembly GCA_020510985.1. Taxonomy (NCBI): domain Eukaryota; kingdom Metazoa; phylum Chordata; class Actinopteri; order Cichliformes; family Pholidichthyidae; genus Pholidichthys; species Pholidichthys leucotaenia. The sequence goes on from CM035839.1 coordinate 95,147,788, forward strand.
TGTGAATTGAAGCACCATTGCCTACAGCTGCTCTGTTTTCAAATGTGGCCGCTGCCTACCAGATGTGTGCTTACATTTGTGAGGTCCGACGGGGCAGCGTAACCGTAAAGGTTCCACCCGAGGCAAATGCAGCCCCGGCCGCTGAAGTTGATAAAGTGGCAAAGATTATGCCAAGGGTGGCCATGGCTACCCCAACTCCGCCATTGGTGTAGGACTGCCACACCAAGCTGCACTGCTGAAAAAGCAGTGCCACCTGCTGGTCTGCCAACACATGAGCAGGCTTGAGCCTATCTATGCAAACAGTTTCCCTGCACCCCCAAAATCCAACACAAAATGTTTTGCACCCGTTTCCAAAACCCTGAAAGGGCCGTTGTAAAGTGGATGCAGCGGAGTCATGTGGGCATCATGTCTGATGAAAACAAACTTGGCATGCTCCAAACAGTTTGGAACAAAAGCACGGGGGAAACAATGGTGCACCGGCCCTGGAACGATAACTGGCTCAACCTTAGGAAAAAATTGAGCAGACAAGTCGGTGTCAGGCATGAAATCTTCCAGCAAAAATTCACCTGGGACCTCACAATGGCCAACCAAAAACAAGCTCAGCCAGGGAGGTGGCAAGATCCTCCTTGGGCACGGAGTGTAACCCAAATAGGACCAAAAGGAGGCGGTCGACCCAATTCGCGTTGGTCATCGAGGCTCTAAACGCAGCTTTAAGTGACCTATGGAACCTTTCGCACAAACCATTAGCCTGCAGATTGTATGCGGTGGTACAGTGAACTTTGACCCCCAGGCTCTCAGTCACGGTGGACCAGAGTTCAGAAACAAACTGGGGACCCCTATCAGAGGTAAGATTCAATGGGAGACCAAAATGCGCTACCCAAGGTGACAAAAATGAGCAGGCTATGTCGGCAGAAGTGATGGAAGCCAACGGGACCGCTTCTGGCCAACACTTGGTGCGGTCCACTATCATCAGAAGGTGCATGAAACCTTGCAACAGCAAAAGGGGGACCACTAAGTGCATGTGGATGTGGTCAAATCTCCTGCTTGGAATCCGGAAAGGTTCAAGGGGGGCTCTGGTGTGCCTCTGAACCTTAGCCCGTTGGCACGCAACACAAGCTGCAGCCTATTCCTTCACATCCTTGCGCAAGTGGGGCCAAATGAATTTGGAAAAACTCCAGACCTACATGGCCCTGTGTGAAAAAGTGATTACCCCCCCCCCGCTAAAACATAAATTAACTGTGGTTTATCACATCTTTGGAAAGCTGAGTTCAATTTCTCTAGCCACACCCTGGCCTGATTACTGCCACACCTGTTCTCAATCAAGAAATCATTTAAATAGGACCTGCCTGACAAAGTGAAGTAGACCAAAAGATCTTCAAAAGCTAGACATCATGCTGCAATCCAAAGAAATTCAGGAACAAATGTCATGTCCTGGTGAGCGCTTGCCCCCACCATCCTGTACCTCTGCTCTCCTGCAATCACCTCATCAGATGTACCTGCTGATTCTGCTGAGCCAGCGTTAATAAGGACTCACTCTTCGGTGATTCAACGCTGGCTCGTCTGGGTATACTGCCTCAGTAGCAGAATAGTACTCTTGTAAGCAAGCTCTCGTGTGTTAACATTTCCCAACCACACACAATTATCCTCTCCTTTTTCCCAGGTTGCTGCCAACTTAGCGGTGCTTCTCCAGGTGTTTCGGTGCGCTCACCAGCCTGTTGTCTCTCCCGCTACGGCTCCACCTCTCCACCCGGTCAGACACAGCTCCACTCCCCCATTTTCTAGCAGTTCCGACCTGCTGGCTCATCTCCTTCGCTGGGTTCTGAGCCGGTCTCTCTCTCCCTTCCACGTAAGTGGTATATTTGGCTTTCCATCATCCTAACCATTCTTCTTCTAACCAGCTCTCGTCTCCTCTCCCTGCAGGTTGCTGCTCCTCTGGCGAGTGACTGTGTTTCCGCAAGATTGCACTTTTTGAAATTTAATAGATTGTCAAGCGTTCGTTTGTGTGTGTCTCCATTGCTGTTGCATCCTGCACCTAGGCTGATTGTCCAGTTAATATGACAGAACGAGCCAGCCAAGGTCACGACTAGCAGGTGCTGCAGCAATGGAGCACTCCGTGCTCCACCACCTTGACATTACAGAGAGGCAGGTGGCTGAGCTCACTCAGCAGCTGCAAACTATTACGCAGCAGCTGAGTGTAGTCACTGATCATTTGGTCCGCATGTCTGCTCCGGCTGCTCTGCCTCCTCCTGCTCCCCCGACCTCTTCCACCATCTGCCGAACTCTTTCCATTCCCACTCCTGCCCCGTACGCAGGAGAGGTGGGGGGATTTAAGGACTTTCTTTGCCACGTTCCGCTGTATTTTGAGCAGGTAAAGGGGGAGTATCCGGACGATGTGTCCAAAATTCACCAATTCACCCTCCTGCTTCGGGGCCAGGCTCTTAGTTGGGCTTGGGCTGTTATCATAGCAGGAGGCACTCACCTCCAACGTTTGACCAATTTGTGACCGATTTCACCCACACTTTTGACCATACCCTGAGTGAAGGGAACATCATGAGTCACCTAATGTCACTCCGCCAGGGCAGCCGGTCGGTGGCCAACTTCTCAGTAGAGTTTCAAGTCAAAGTGGCGGAATCGGGGTGGAACAAGGTTGCCTTACGCAGCACGTTCCTCCACAGTTTAAATCCTCGCCTCCGCAACGACCTGGTGGTTCATGCCGTTCCCGCTACCTTGGACGGCCTCATTGATCAAGCAGTCAGGTTAGATAACCGGTACCGCGAGCGTGCTAGGGAGCATGGTGCCTCCTCTCGTCTGTTCGCCACGTGCACACCTTCTGCGGCTGCTGACTCAGGCGACTGCGATCCTGCCACCGAAGCCATGGACCTCAGCTTTGCTCGCCTTCCGTGGGCAGAGGTTGTGCGGCGACGGCGAATCGAGGCATGTGCCTATTGTGGTTCTTTGAAGCACAAGTGGGACACGTGTCACCTGCGGCCAAAAGACGCGGCCCGTCAGTAGTCGCGGGGGGTCTGGTGGGCGGGAGACACTCTAATTCCCCCGGTAGTTTTTCTATTTCGGCCCTGGTCCAGTTGCCAGGGGTCGAGAGGAGGGTCTCTGCCCTCATTGATTCAGGGGCAGAGGGTAACTTTATCTCCTCCCAACTCGTTCAGGAGATGAGGATACCGACATTAAACTTGCCAGTTCCTCGTCCTGTTACCACCCTTTCTGACCAGACGGTGGTGACCGTTACTCGTTGCACGGCTCAAATCTCCGTCCTTCTGTCCGGCAACCACCGGGAGAGGCTTTGTTCTTACATGTTTCCACGGGCCTCTCACGCGGTGGTTTTAGGGTATCCGTGGCTCCAGAGGCACAATCCTATTCTCAATTGGGCACAAAATTCCATCACCTCCTGGAGCCCAAACTGTTTGGCAACTTGTCTAAATTTGGCCAAGTGTTCGCCGTCCCTCCCAGTCTTCTCCCCTCATGTTGAGCCGCCGGACCTCAGCCTCGTGCCTGAGGTTTATCCTAACTTCGGGGAGGTCTTTAGCAAGTCACGAGCGTTAGCGCTTCCCTCGCATCGCTCATATGACTGTGCCATCGACCTCCTCCTGGGCACGTGGTTGCCGTCCAGCAAGCTCTATAGCATTTCCAGACCTGAGAGGATGGAGAGGTACATAAAGGATTCACTGAACGCCGGCCTCATTTGGCCATCCTCGGCTCCCCTCGGGGCGGGGTTTTTCTTTGTAGGTAAGAAGGATGGGTCTTTGCGTCCTTGCATCGATTACCGTGAGCTGAATTCTCTTACTGTCAAAGATAAATATCCTTTTCCTCGATGAACTCCGCTTTTGAGCTCCTACAGTGCTCGCTCGTATTCTCCAAGCTTGATTTGCGTAATGCTTATCATCTTGTCAGAATACACGAGGGGGACGAGTGGAAAACGGCTTTTAAAACGCACCTCGGGCACTTTGAGTATCTGGTTATGCCTTTTGGCTTAACTAATGCCCCTGCCGTTTTCCAAAGACTCATCAACGACGTCCTCCGTGACATGATTAATTGTCTTCAAATTAATTGTCTTCGTTTATCTGGATGACATTTTGATTTTTTATCGCTCTCCTGAGGAGCATCAAGTGCACATTAGAGCCATGTTACAGAAGTTCTTAGAAAATCAACTATACATCAAGGCAGAGAAGTGTGAATTTATCACTAATTCCACTTCTTTCCTTGGCTTTGTTATTGTGGAGGGGGAGCTGAGAGCCAACCCGGCCAAAGTGAAGGCTGTGTTAGATTGGCTAACACCCCACTCCCGCAAGGAGCTGCAACGCTGCTTGGGGTGTGCGAATTTCTATCGCAGGTTCATCAAGAACTATAGTGGGATTGCACAGCCTCTAACCCAGCTGACCTCCATTAAGGTACCATTTTTATGGACTGAGGCAGCTGAGTAGGCCTTTGTGAAATTAAAAGGCCTGTTCTCCAACAAACCCATCTTGGCTTAGGTCAATCCCCAGCTCCAGTTTACCCTGGAGGTGGATGCTTCAGACACAGGGGTGGGTGCTGTTTTATCACAGCATTGAGGCCTCGGACTTGAAGCTACGCCCATGCGAGTCTTTCTCTCGGCGGCTCACCCCAGCTGAGAGGAATTACGACGTCGGGGATCTGGAGCTTTTGGCCATTAAATTGGCTTTAGAGGAATGGAGACATTGGCTGGAGGGAGCTGTCCACCCTGTTGTCGTGTGGACTGATTACAAGAACTTTGAGTATCTGCGGTCGGCCTGCCGACTGAATTCTAGGCACACACGCTGGGCCTTTTTTTTTCCAACGCTTTAATTTCACCATCACTTATAGCCCCGGCTCCCGTAACACCAAACCTGATCTCTCTCCAGGCAGTTCAGCCAGGACTCGGCTGACCCCCCTTCCCACTCCCAGTCCATTCTTCCACCTTCGTGCGTCCTGGGAACCTTTACCTGGGAGATCGAGAAGAGAGTCCACCAGGCCCAGTCCTCAAAGTCCGAACCAGCGGGGTGTCCCTCTAACCACCTTTACGTCCCTGCCAACCTCCACAGCGAAGTTATCCAGTGGGGGCATGCCAGATGCCTCGCCTGTCACCCTGGTGTAGTGCGCACAGTGGACCTTATCAGGCGAGCGTTCTGGTGGCCCACACTGCGGCGAGATGTGCAGGAGTATGTGAAGGCCTGCCAAACTTGTGCCCGTAATAAGTCCTCTTCCACCCCCCACCCCCCGCTGGCCTGCTGCACCCCCTCCCTGTCCCAAGCCGACCTTGGTCCCACATTGGATTGGACATTGGATTTTGTCATTGGTCTCCTCCCCTCCCACAGCAACACCGTCATCCTCACGATTGTGGACAGATTCTCCAAGGCAGTTCACCTGGTTCCCCTCCCCAAGCTGCCATCCGCCTTCAAGACTGCAGAACTACTTTCTTATCATGTCATCAGACTGCATGACATCCCCATGGACACTGTATCTGACTGGGGTCCCCAATTCGTCTCTTGTGTGTGGAAGTCTTTCTGTCATTCCCTTGGCACCACCATCAGCCTCACCTCCGGACGCCATCCTCAGAGCAATGGGCAGGCTGAGCGTGCCAACCAGTCCCTTGAGGCCGCCCATCGTTGCGTGGCAGCCGACAATCCCGCATCGTGGCTCTCTCATCTGACCTGGGTGGAGATTTCACTCAACTCCACAGTCTCTTCGGCCACGGGGCTTTCACCATTTGAGGCCTCCATGGGCTACAATCCTCCCCTCCTATCTATGACTGAGAGAGAGGTTGCAGTGCCGTCCATGGGGGCCCACTTTTGCCGCTGTTGCCGGGCCTGGAGGTCGACTTGAGCTGCTCTCCTCTGGACCACTGAGCACAATTGGCGCTACGCCGACCGGAAAAGGGTCCCGGAGTATAAAGTTGAGCAGCAAGTTTGGGTATCGGCGGACCAGATCCCATTGAAGGCTGAAGCTTGTAAGCTCGCACTGCATTTCGTGGGTCCCTTCCCCGTCACTAGTAACGTGGGCGACTCTGCTGTCCGGCTCCAGCTCCCACGGGCGGTCTGCATTCACCCGACCTTCCATGTCTCCAACATGAAGCCTCTCTCCTCCAGCCCCCTGTGCCCTACCCTGCAGCCGCCGCCCCCCTCCCCGGATCCTCGACGGCCACATCACTCACACCGTCTGGGAAATCCTGGATGTCCGCCACTGGGGCCAGGGCTTCCAATACCTGGTCCACTGGGAAGGCTTCGGCCCGGAACACCAGCCATGAATTCCCAGAACAGCTTTCCATGACAAAGGTATGGTCTGGGCCTACCATTGAGCCCATCCTGAGAAGCCTGGTGGACTGCCAAGAGGCGTTCCTTGAGGGGGGGCCCTGTCATGTCTTGGTGAGCGTTCGCCCCCACCATCCTGTTCCTCTGCTGTCCTGCAATCCCCTCATCAGACGTACCTGCTGATTCTGCCAGCGTTTATAAGGACTCGCTCTTCAGTGATTCAACGCTGGCTCGTCTGGGTATACTGCCTCAGTAGCAGAATCGTACTCTTGTAAGCAAGCTTTCGTGCGCTGACATTTCCTAACCATACACAATTATCCTCTCCTTTTTCCCAGGTTGCTGCCAACTTAGCAGTGCGTCTCCAGGCATTTCGGTGTGCTCACCAGCCTGTTGTCTTCTCCCGCTATGGCTCCACCTCTCCACCCGGTCAGACACAGCTCCACTCCCCCATTTCCCAGCAGTTCCGACCTGCTGGCTCATCTCCTTCGCTGGGTACTGAGCCGGTCTCTCTCTCCCTTCCACCTAAGTGGTATATTTGGATTTCCATCATCCTAACCATTCTTCCTCTAACCAGCTCTCGCCTCCTTTCCCTGCAGGTTGCTGCTCCTCTGGTGAGTGACTGTGTTTCCGCAAGATTGCACTTTTTGAAATTTAATAAATTGTCAAACGTTCGTTTGTGTGTGTCTCCATTGCTGTTGCATCCTGCACCTAGGCTGATTGTCCAGTTGATATGACAACAAATGAGAAACAAAGTAATTGCGATCTATCAGTCTGGAAAAGGTTATAAAGCCATTTCTAAAGCTTTGGGACTCCAGCAAACCACAGTGAGAGCCATTATCCACAAGTGGCAAGAACATGGAACAGTGGTGAACCTTCCCAGGAGTGTCACAACTCGCTCTCGCCTGTCATCTGTTTCAGCTGCGGGCACACCTGCGCTTCATCAGCCTTAAACTATTTAACCCGCTCTGCCTGGAGCCTCGGCCTGGAGCCGTCTGTTCTCCTACGCTCCCAACTCCGGCGCACGACCGTTCCTTCCCGGCCTGCACCCTTGTTCCTCACGCACGTAAGCTGTGTTTTTCCTTACCTGCTCTCCAGTTATCTCCCCTGTGCACAGGTAGATCCTCCAGGTGGCGGATTACTCTCTCCCTTGCCTCACCCTCATCTGTCCCATCCTCGCTTCGCCGAGCACGCACCAGGGTGCTGTCCTCCAGGCGAGAGCCAGCCACTTGCCAACGCCAGCCACCTCGACACCTGCAAGTAAGCAGCACTTTGTGTGTTAACCCTGCGTGGTGAAGATTATTACTCACGCTTGTCTTTGCTCTGCCTCTAGGGTTGCCTGGCTGCACGGCGCACTGTTCCGCCCTCGGCGCTCCCTGTCCTCCAGCAGTCCATTCACGCTTCACACTCACACACCCAAACACCTGTTGTTGTTAAATAAAGCTTTTGAATCTCACTCGAGCCTGTGTGCGTGTTCCCTGGGCCCGACATTATGTCAAGGAGTGGCTGGCCGACCAAAATTACCCCAAAAGCACAGTGACAACTCATCCAAGAGGTCACAAAAGACCCCACAACAACATCCAAAGAACTGCAGGCCTCATTTGCCTCAGTTAAGGTCGGTGTTCATGACTCCACCATAAGAAAGAGACTGGGCAAAAGTGGCCTGCAAGGCGAAAACCACTGCTGAGCAAAAAGAACATAAAGGCTCATCTCAGTTTTGCCAGAAAACATCTTGATGATCCCCAAGACTTTTGGGAAAATACTCTGTGGACTGACGAGACAAAAATTGAACTTTTTGGATTGTGTTACATCCAACGTAAAAGTAACACAGCGTTTCAGAAAAGGAACATCATACCAACAGTAAAATATGGTGGTGGTAGTGTGATGGTCTGGGGCTGTTTTGCTGCTTCAGGACCTCGAAGACTTGCTGTGGTAAATGGAACCAGGAATTCTGCTGTCTACCAAAAAATCCTGAAGGAGACTGTCCAGCCATCTGTTTGTAACCTCAAGCTGAAGCGCACTTGGGTTCTGCAGCAGGACAATGATCCAAAACACACCACCAAGACCACCTCTGAATGGCTTAAGAAAAACAAAATGAAGACTTTGGAGTGGCCTAGTCAAAGTCCTGACCTGAATCCCACTGAGATGCTGTCGCATGACCTTTAAAAGGTGGTTCATGCTCGAAAACCCTCCAATGTGGCTGAATCACAATAATTCTGCAAAGATGAGTGGGCCAAAATTCCTCCACAGTGCTGTAAAAGACTCATTGCCAGTTATCGCAAATGTCTGATTGCAGTTGTTGCTGCTAAGGGTGGCCCAACCAGTTATTGGGTTTAGGTTTAAGGGGCAATCACTTTTTTACACAGGGCCATGTAGGTTTGGATTTTTTTTCCTTAATAAAAAACACCCTCATTTAAAAACTGCATTTTGTGTTTACTTGTGTTATCTTTGTCTAATATTTAAATTTGTTTGATGATGTGAAACATTTAAGTGTGACAAACATACAAAAAAAAGAGAAATCAGGAAGGGGGCAAACACTTTTTCACACCATTGTATTTTATGGCTATTTTTTGTCTATTTTTTAAATAAAATTACTGTTTTTTATAAGTTTGAAACAGATTGTGGAAAAATATTGACTTTTTTCCTTATACAATTTACACTTTTGACCATAATTTTGCAGAGCCAGAACAATAATTTAACTCTGATTTCAAAGAAAAAATATTAATAAAATTATATTTAATGAAATAAATTAACTTAAATTACCAAAGATGCAGTTATTTCTGTTATAATATTTCTATATATTTATAGTTTTTTGGAACTCTTCTCACCAACCAGACAGCAGGAAAAACCTCCCTTATTTTGAAATCCAAATGTTGGCACGCTTAGTTTGTCTGAAGGCTGCTGACGGATTAAAGTCACTGACTTTGTTAATTTCAGTCATCTTAACTTGCCAGGTACATAATAATGAACATAAATGATTAGTTAATATTGTAGTAGCTGCTGAAGTCAATCCTCAGCGATTCATCAGTCACTTTTGCCTTTCTACTTTTTTCTACATTTAAAGTACTTTAATAAGCTCATGCTTCTCTCGGACAGTGATGCTTGCGAGACACTCCGCCTGCCGACTGCAACGGTCACACGGGTGGGGCGCTTCTGAACTCTGCACGGATGATGGTCACGCGCGTTGTTCATGTACGTGCTTGTGGACTGTCATTCCTTCATAATTTTTTTCTTAAATTTATGTTTCCTTGGCATAAATTTATGAAGGAATGACAGTCCACAAGCACGTACCTTGGCGGGCAGCGTGGTGGTGGAGTGGTTAGCACTGCCGCAGCACGGCAACTCACCCTTGGTCGGGGGATCCTGGGTTCGATCCCAGCCCCCGACCAACAGTGATCTATGTGGAGTTTGCATGTTCTCCCCGTGTCTGCGTGGGTTTACTCCGGGATTTCTCCGGTTTCCTCCCACATGCCAAAAACATGCAAGTGTGGTACACACATATGTAGTTTCATAGACTCCATTTGTATATTAATGTTGCTTCACATCTGAGAATGAACAATAGGTCTGAGTCTCCTGGGAATTAACAGGAGGATGCGAAATGTGTTCTGTGTTATGCAAAGAGATGGCCCTGAGGGATTTCCTGACCACCAGTGGTGTGGGGGTGAAGGGGACAAGACCGGGGAGAAGATGTATTGTGTCTTTGCATTAAAATGACAATATAACTGTGGCCTTGATGTCCTGGTATAAATAGGACAGATGTGGGGTGATGCTTTCTCTTTTCTGTTTGAGAGGATGTTGGAGATACGTGAATGTTAATAAACCTGAATTGAGAAATAAACTCAGCCTCATCTTTTCACGCTCTCCACACTGGTGGCCTTAAGACGTATCATGAGCAGAAGCAATTCCCCCGAACCGGACTCGCCGGGAACCAGCCAGGCAAACGCAGTCTCAGTCAAACTACCAGAATTCTGGCAGGACAACCCGGACTCCTGGTTCCTCTTGGCCGAAGCTCAGTTCGCTCTCGGGGGAATAACGGCAGATGACACGAAATTCTACCACGTTATCGCCAAGCTTGACAACCGCACAGCTCGACGTGTGCAGAGCCTGGTGCAGCGCCCACCCGCTGGCGACAAATACGGCGGGTTGAAGGCTGCACTCATTCAGCGTTTCACTCCCTCAGCCCAGGAGAGAGCAGAGAGACTCTTGGCCCTGAACGACTTGGGAGAAAGCATGCCTGTCGACCTGATGGAAGACATGCTGAGGCTGAGAGGCTCAGATGACGACGATTTCCTTTTCACCCACATTTTCCTGAGAACCCTACCATCAGAGACGAGGGCGACCCTGGCAGGTTCACGGTTCGTGGCCCAGCGGGACTTCCGCGCGCTGGCCCAGGAGGCACAGCGGATTCTCAAGACCAGCAGACGGCACACAGCCACCGCAGCAGCGACAGACCTCAGCGCGACGGCCGGAAATGGCAGGGGGCCAGAGGCGGCGGAGGCAGACCCACCAACAACGGCGGCGGTGAAGACCAAACATCGCGGAGGAGACGACCTCTGTTTTTACCATCGCCGTTTCGCAGAGAGGGCACGCAAGTGTATACCACCGTGTCAGTTCAAGAGCTCGGGAAACGCCAGAGCCGGGGGTCGGTAGCAGCTGCGGCCCTCGGTGAACTGAACAAGCTGCTCTACTTGACGGATGCACGTTCTGGGAGGCAATTCCTCGTGAACACAGGCTCCCAAGTGAGTTTCATCATGCCAACCTATGCTGACCGGCTGGCAGGCCCCGGGAGTCACGGAGCATCAGCGGCGAACGGCTCGAGCATTAAGACCTTCGGTGAAAGGACTCTGCTTCTGTCCCTGCACGGCCGTACATATGAGTGGACTTTTATTATAGCTGCGGTGAGTTTCAACATCATCAGTTTAGAAAGCTTGGGATCAGTCCGCCAAGGTCTCCGCCTTTGACCACCACCTGATCCACATAGCACCGGGCCCCCATGATCCCTCCTGCAGGTGGTGAGCCCACTGGAGGGCGGACCCATGTAACTCCTTCGGGCTGAGCCCCGCCGGGTCCCATGGGTGGAAACCCGGCCACCAGACGCTAGCCTTCGAGCCCCTCCCCCAGGCCTGGCTCCAGGGCGGGGCCCCGGTAACCCCATACCGGGCGGGGTACACTGAATCCTTGATATAGAATTCATGAGAGTCTGTTGGATCGTTCTTAGTCTGGCCCTTCACCCAGGACCAGTTTGTCTTGGGAGACCCTATCAGAGGCAAATTGCCCCGGACAACATAGCTCCTGGGATCACTGGGGCACGCAAACCCCCCCACCACGATAAGGTGACGATCCATGAGGGGGAGAGGAGCAGCATGAGGCTGCTCCTCCACATTGAAAGGAGTCAGTTGAGGTGGTATGGGCATCTGATTAGGATGCCTCCTGGACGCCTCCCACTTGAGGTGTTTCAGGCACGTCCCACTGGGAGGAGACCCCGGGGCAGACCCAGGACTTGGTAGAGAGACTATGTCTCCCAGCTGGTCTGGGAACGCCTTGGTATCCCCTCTGAAGAGCTGGAGCAGGTGGCTGGGGGAGAGGGAAGTCTGGGCTTCTCTGCTTGAACTGCTGCCTCCGCGACCCGGACCTCCGGAAAAGCGGTAGAAGATGGATGGATGGATGGATGGATGGATGGATGGATGGAGTTTCAACATGTTAGGTGCTGATTTTCTGTGCTCACATGGGCTGTTGGTTGACCTTCCTAATAGACACTTGGTTAATGCACTCTCTTTTTACTCTATTCCTTGTGCAGCTCGAGTGACCCCGCCCACAGCACAAGCCAACGTCGCTACGGCAGGCGGTAAGTTCCACACTCTCCTCTCTCAGTTTCCAGCACTCACGGTTCCCACATTTTCAGCAGCCGTCGCTAAACACGGAGTGGAGCATTTTATTACTACCGTCAGTCCCCCCGTTTTTGCAAAAGCTCGGCGCTTGGATGCAGCTAAACTGACCATAGCGCGCGAGGAGTTCACCAACCTTGAAAAGTTGGGCATCATCCGGCGTTCGAACAGCCCATGGGCTTCCCCGCTCCACATGGTCCCTAAAGCTGACGGCTCGTGGCGACCTTGCGGTGATTTCCGCAGGTTGAACAACGCTACAGCGCACGACCGCTACCCAATCCCCCATATTCAGGATTTTTCCGTTCATCTGGCGGGGGCGCGCATTTTTTCTAAAATAGACTTGGTCCGCGGGTACCATCAAGTCCCAGTACGTGCTGAGGACATTCCCAAAACAGCGGTAACAACTCCGTTTGGACTTTTTGAGTTTTTGCGCATGCCGTTTGGGCTTAAAGGCGCCGCACAGACATTCCAACGCATGATGGACGCGGTGTTGCGCGATCTCCCTTTTGTGTTCGTCTACCTGGACGACATTTTGGTAGCCAGCGCGTCCGAAGAGGAACACGAAAAACACCTCACGCCAGTTTTCTGGAGGTTGGGAGCGCACAGGTTAATAATCAACCCAGCGAAGTGTCAGTTCGGGGTGACGCAGATTGATTTTTTGGGGCACCACGTCTCTCCAGAAGGAGCAGTTCCGCTGCCGGACAAAGTGCGCGCGGTAACAAATTTTCCCCAACCACAAACGGTCAAAGCATTACAGGAGTTTTTGGGAATGGTGAATTTTTATAACCGTTTCCTCCCCCGCGCAGCGCAGCTCATGCAACCATTGTATGTCGCGCTAAAAAAGCAAAAACCCACAAATGCAATCAAATGGTCTCCGGAGCGGGAGTGCGCATTCTCGGAGGTCAAAACAGCTCTGGCAGACGCTGCGTTGTTGGCACATCCAGACCCAACGGCCCGCATAGCGCTCACTACTGATGCGTCAGACGTGGCCATAGGGGCGGTAGTAGAGCAGCATGTTGCCGGGGCTTGGCAGCCGCTTGCCTTTTTCAGCAGGACTTTGCGCGATGCCGAGCGAAAATACAGCGCGTTCGACAGGGAGTAGTTAGCGCTCCACTTAGCCATTCGCCACTTCCAGTTCTGGCTGGAAGGTCGTCGTTTCACCGCGTTCGTCGACCACAAGCTGCTGACTTTCGCCATGGCCAAGGTTTCGGAGCCGTGGTCGGGCCGGCAGCAGAGGCAGCTGGCTGCAATTTCAGAGTTTACTACCGAAATCCAACACGTAGCGGGTAAACTTAATGTAGTGGCAGACTGTCTCTCGCACGCCGTAACTGCTCCAGTCCGCGCAGGGGTAGATTATACTGCCATGGCCGCGGAGCAAAATAGCGGCGCGGAAGTACGCGCGGTCCCAGTCCGCGTGGGGATAGATTATGCAGCCATGGCCGCGGATCAGGTTAGTGATGCGGACGTGTGCGCGCTCCAGTCTGGACCAACAGGGTTAAGGCTGGAGAGCAGGGTGCTGCAAGAGGGTATGCCCCCCCTAATCTGTGATGTCTCCACCGGACGACTGCGTCCGGTGGTGCCGACCGCGTGGCACCGCCGTGTTTTTGACTCGATTCACTCTCTGGCGCACCCGGGGGTGCGCGCGTCGGTCAAAATGGTAGGAGAGAAGTTTGTGTGGCCGAGCCTGCGCAAGCACGTTAAAGAGTGGGCAAGAGCCTGCATGGCTTGCCAGCGAGCCAAAATACACAAACACACTAAAGCCCCCTTGGAGCCGTTTCACATCCCAGCTAAGAGGTTCGATCATGTGCATGTCGACCTCGTAGGCCCCCTCCCGCCGTCACAGGGGTGCACACATCTTTTAACAATGGTGGACCGCACCACTCGTTGGCCTGAAGTGGTCCCACTGGCATCAACCACAGCCGAGGAGGTGGCGCGCGCGTTTTTAACGGCTTGGGTAGCGCGTTTTGGAGCTCCGTCGGATATTACGTCCGACAGAGGTCCTCAATTTGTTTCCGAGCTTTGGTCAGCGATGGCCCGCAGCCTGGGGGTAACGATCCACCACACTACCGCGTACCACCCCCAGGCTAATGGTTTATGTGAACGTTTCCATAGGTCATTGAAAGCAGCCCTCAGAGTGTTGCTTACGGATGCAAATTGGGTAAACAGGCTACCATTGGTTTTATTGGGGTTGCGTTCTGCACCTAAAGAGGACTTAAAAGCCTCCCCAGCCAAATTGGTGTTTGCACAGCCACTCCGGCTGCCAGGGGAGTTTCTCCCAGATAATCCTGCTCCAGAGTGCCCCCCTGCTCAGCGGTTACTGAGCGACACGGGAGCGAGCACGCTTCCTGGCCCCGTTCATCACAGTTTTCTGCGCGTTTTTGTACCTAAGGCTTTAAAAAATGCGGAGTTTGTTTTTGTCAGACACGATGCTCATCGCCCAACCCTGCGACCGCCTTATGATGGCCCATTTAGAGTGCTGGAAACAGGTGATAAGCACTTTTTGCTAGATTTAGGAGGCAGAAGGGAAACAATTGGCATAGACAGACTCAAACACGCTTTTGTGATGGCTGACGAAGCTGTGCTGTTGCCGAGGGCTCCTCGACGCGGCAGACCCCCTAGGGAGTTTTCCCCAGAGCTCCCACAGGGATTGACTAACAGTTCTCATCCACAGACAGCAGCTCCCCAGCAGGATGGCGCCGCAGGAGGGTTAAAGCCCGCTTACAGCAAGTACGGAAGACGGTTGAAACCCAAGCAGCATGTAGACTGATGTTTGTGATTTTATCAGGATATGCAGACTGCTTTATTGTTTCATCTTAGACATTTGGGGGGGGGGGGTCATGTGGTACACACATATGTAGTTTCATAGACTCCATTTGTATATTAATGTTGCTTCACAACTGAGAATGAACAATAGGTCTGAGTCTCCTGGGGATTAACAGGAGGATGCGAAATGTGTTCTGTGTTATGCAAAGAGATGGCCCTGAGGGATTTCCTGACCACCGGTGGTGTGGGGGTGAAGGGGACAAGACCGGGGAGAAGATGTATTGTGTCTTTGCATTAAAATGACAATGTAACTGTGGCCTTGATGTCCTGGTATAAATAGGACAGATGTGGGGTGATGCTTTCTCTTTTCTGTTTGAGAGGATGTTGGAGATACGTGAATGTTAATAAACCTGAATTGAGAAATAAACTCAGCCTAATCTTTTCACGCTCTCCACACAAGTTAGGTTAATTGGCATCAAACTGGGGATTCTAAATTGTCCTTAGGTATGAATGTGAGAGTGAATGGTTGTCTGTCTCTCTGTGTTGGCCCTGTGATGGACTGGTGATCTGTCCAGGGTGTGCCGTGCTTCTCACCCAAAGATGCTGGGATAGGCTCCAGCCCTCCGTGACCTGAAAAGGATTAAGCGGAAGAAGATGGATGGATGGATGTTTCCTTGGCATGGCGTGGGCCACTTGGGGGTTGGTTCTCGGCCGCATGTGGCCCACGGGCCCCAATTGAATAGGCCTGCACTAGTATGCTATAGATTTCTTATGTTTATTTTATTAAAGATTGTACTCTGGTTTTGTTTTGTTTTTGTTTTTTGGGTTTTTTTTGCCTGTTCTAACTAATAACTTTGCAAAGTTTGGACAGTTTTATAACTTTTTTCTATAGTGTGTGACTGATTTTATAATCTGTAACAGTAGTTATGGAAATATGGTGTTTTGACTTATTTAAAATGAAAGCTGCACTTCCACATATTTGGGGATGGGGCTGTTTATTTATTTGTGCCTGTCGTATGTGTTGTTAATGCGATATATTGAAAGGTTTCCTTCAGTTTTAAGATTGCACTGAAAGCATTTTGTGTTGTTTTTTGTTTTGTTTTTTTTTGGGGGGGGGGATACAAAAAGTTATGCTTCAGGCCCCAAAATAGCTAGCCGTGGCTCTGTGCATTATGAAGCACAAAACAACAACAGAGACCCCAGACTGTTGAGGAACTGAAGTTACACATCAAGCAAGAATAGGAAATAATTCCACCTACGAAGCTTCAACAATTACTGTCCTCTGTTCCTAAATGCTTATTGAGTGTTGTAAAACAAAAGGTGATGTAACACAGTGATAAACATGCCCCCGTTTTGGCTTTTTTGGAACGTGTTGCAGGCATCATATTCAAAATGAGTGTGAAGCGGATGATAAAATAAAGGCAGCATTGAGAGGTTTTAAGCAGGTTTATTATCATACCGCCTTCACGAGGCTCGCCCAATGGGCAAGCCCAGAGGCTCTCCAGCAAAGGGACACAGTGTGAGTGTCAGCAGCAGTTGAAGGAGTGAGAGAGTGAGTTACAGAATATGTGCGGTATTTATACCCAGTTACAACAATACATGAAAGAGCATTCACAGCAGTTGGTATGGGCATTTGCATTTGAGAGACACAGTGAGAACAGGAAGCATGAACACAATGCATGAATGGGACATTAACATCACAATACTGAGCCGGAACAAGCCAGACGGAGCGGGGCTGCCGGTAGACATTAATACACACATTTCACTGTTCTGTTATTTGCTCTAGCCGAGCGCTGTGTCTGTCTCAGTCTGTTGTGGGGGTTGTCTCAACCCGACACACCGCTCCCCCCCAGAGGGCTCGGCAGGGGGCCGAGACCTCGATAGTTCAGCTTTGGCAGCGAGCAGGAAAAGCTCTGTGCAGGCGAAGGTGGAGGGGGGGTGGGGGGTAGTAAGTGCCGGCAGGAGATGGTGAAATCGTCTGAGCCGTGCAAAAATTGCTTGTGGGTCCACGATGTCGAAGGGCTGTCCCTTTGAACGTGCAGAGGTCCACAAGAAGAAAAATTAGTCACTGACTCCTCTTGCGATTAAGTCCTGCAAGGATTAATAGCGGCCATGAAGAAAAGACGAGGCTGCGTGGCGGCTGTAATAAAAGCAGAGGGACTGGCGTGTTGACTTTAGGTGCAGGCACAACCTTAAAGCTCTCGGAAACCGCAAACCGCTGAATTTCCCTTGTGCGCCGTGGCTGAGACCATTAGCAAATCCTTCGTGCATGCTGCGTGCTTGCCTCAGATGTACGTGCAACCTTGAAGGGCCTGTGTGCAGCGGCGAAGGAGGGTGGGGGTCTGCAGAGCCGTATGCGTCCCGTGCGTGGTGCGCCATCCGCGTAACTCCCCGGTGCGTGTGCCGGGGCTCCGTGCGTGGGTGGGCCAGCTGGAGAGGAGACAGGGTCAGGGAGCTTAATCATCCCTGTTCAATGTGTTGGAGCGGTGAAAGGAAATAGACGATCTTTGTCCCTCGGGCTCGTGCAGATGCGTTGGAGTGGTGAGAGGGAGGAGACGATCTTTGTCACCTGCTCGGCCATGGTGCGTTCAAGTCCACGCGCTGCATTCTCCGTCGGCCATGGAGGTCGCCGTCGTGAAGAGGGGACGAGGTGCATGCGCTCTCGTGTGGAGGAGCTGTGAGCGCGGCCGGTCCAGCGTGGATGTGCCGATCTAGGCGTGCAGATCCCACCATGAAGTTTGCTGTGGCTTTCCCGGTCGTGGGTGATGTCCGGAGAGTTCACTGAAGCAGAAGGGAGCTGCTGCGTTCGCTTGTCGTCGGAGCATCACCGCCGGGTGCTGCGTTCGCAGGCAGCGTGTTTTTTTCAGCGTCGGGTCACCAATGAAGCGGATGATAAAATAAAGGCAGCGTTGAGAGGTTTTAAGCAGGTTTGTTATCATACCACCTTCACGAGGCTCTCCAGCAAAGGGACACAGTGTGTGTGTTAGCAGCAGTTGAAGGAATGAGAGAGTGAGTTACAGACTATGTGCGGTATTTATACCCAGTTACAACAATACATGAAAGAGCATTCACAGCAGTTGGTATGGGCATTTGCATATGAGAGACACAGTGAGAACAGGAAGCATGAACACAATGCATGAATGGGACATTAACATCACAATACTGAGCCGGAACAAGCCAGACGGAGCGGGGCTGCCTGTAGACATTAATACACACATTTCACTGTTCTGTTATTTGCTCTAGCCGAGCGCTGTGTCTGACTCAGCCTGTTGTGGGGGTTGTCTCAACCCGACACAAGTGAATATTTTTCTTCAAAAAGTCTATTAGTTTGAATATTAGATATCTTGTCTTTGTAGTGTACTCAATTTAATGTAGGTTGAAAAGGATTTTTAAATAATTGTATTTTGCTTTAATTTACATTTTACACAATATCCCAACTTCACTGGAATTGGGGTTGTAAAATAAAGGTTTATTTTCTAATGTTTCCATAGGACAAGGAGGACCAAGACCATGCAGGTCTTCTTACCAGCCAGTCTCTTCAACAGATGATTTTTGCCGAATTTCTTCCCACTGGTGAAAACACCTGCTTCAATGACTAGCTGGAAAGAAAATCTGCAGGGTCTTGGCCCTCCATGGCACAGCTTAACTTTATGGCCCATCCCTATCATAAGGAAACGCTGTAGTGACGTAACACTAATGTGTAGAAACAGGGACTACAGATTATTATATTTCACAATGCAAGGTATTTGTTGAGTTGTTGGTTGGATAAGCAGCTTAAAACATGAATGGATGGGTGCAAGTCCATCATCTGGTATATTTTTTCATTACATCAACAATTATTTTCCTCACCACGTTTCCGCAAACTGATGGTTTTGCAGCGCATTTTGCAGCTGCTTTGAATATTTGCATGCTTTGAGTTGGGTTTTGTTTTGTCTATTTGCAGTTGCTTTCTTAACTTGTAGCGCATTTGAGCTCCCAGGGCCACTGTGCCAAATAGACAATAAGTAAAGTTCAAATTAAAAAAAACAGACAAGTCCTCTGAATGCAAGTTATGAAAGCGTGCCTCACCGGGGCCGCTGCGGTGACTGCATCCGAGCTGACATCTTCTTCCGGTTGAAATAGCTTTCATAAGCTCGGGACAGTCCCAGAGGGTAAGGACCACTGACTGTTTGCTAACCTGCAGCATTTATTTTCCCAATAATGCTGCATGTCAGATATGCCTGCTCCCGTGGTTGTTGTCAGTGTGACAGTTGTTCTTTCTGTAGTAAATCCGCTTATTTTATTGTGACATTACAAGGTTAACCGCTAGCTTACTTAGCTTAGCGCTAGGCTAACAGTACATGCATGGGCATTAAGGTCAGCGGCGTTTGCTCTAACCAGCACATTAACAACGTATAAACGGTTCGAATTTATCCTCCAACCAACCCCTGTCTTTAAAAATGTGCTGAGCTAAAATCTCCTGCAGTGTTTGATTGGTTTCACGGCTAACATTAGCCTTCACCTTCGTTATCCAACTGTCATGGTTTTATGTCACATAATAATATCAGCAGTAAAAGTAAATAAATGCTTCAAGATTCAGAGATTTAATACTTGGTCATCTGCTGCAACGCAAAAAAATATTATTTTGTCATGTTAACGAGATATCAGTAAATGTTGAGGTTTGTTTTGGTTCTGCTCTGTCGGTAATCTTTGTTGTGATCATCGTGTAACACCATATAAATAGATCTAAGTGTCACAGCCATTCTTCTAAACTAGAAAACTACTTGAGTACAGACGTTTTATTTGAACATTCAGAAGTTGTTTAATGAATTGTCTTGAATTTTGTTTGAATGGGACATTCATGCTTTAAGTCATTTGTTAAGAGTTTTTAGAGCATCTTGTTGCTTTTTGTCTCGTTAATGTATGCCTTCATTGTAAATGGCAACCTTTTTTGTTCATCTCAAGTGTTGCCATATTTGTAAAAAAAAAAAAAAATAGATTAATTGAAACTGTTAAGAGCAATTTAACATACCTGATCAACTGTCTTTCATCTTGGTGATAAATGCCCTTTAGGAAAACCCCAAAGCTGTCCGCCTAGCTTCTTGTCAGGAAACAAAAAATAAGTTGCAGGTTTAGTAACAAATGTCTGGGAATTGTGTAACGACCCACCGCTATTTGTTGGAAGACTTTTTCAGAGTTTGGACAGTGACGCATATGGTAGCTCATCATCATCATATCATGTCACACCAGAAAGATATCCATGTCTTTGCTCTGCTGTTAACTTGGCAAAGGTCTGCAGATGTTAAATGTACAGGGCTTATTGGGTAGGTAGTCAGGAGATTGTTCATATTCTGTTCTTGGTGTCCCCAGTCACAGAACGTACTTCTGGCAAGTCCTCATCTCACCAAGGTGGTTTTGGTTCATCCAACACTGGTTCTTGCATGATTCAATGCACACCATTCTCTTCTCTGTAGTGTAGTGCTTTTACCGTTTTTCCCCAAGATTTGGGGGTGGTTCGTCGTTGTATGATTGCTTGTTCCACTTCGGTCCGTTGGTTTATTCTGAATCTCCTGGATGTTATGTTTTATGGTAGACAAGCAAATATGACCCTGACAGTTCACTTTCAACTGACATCAGTATTGGAAATAGGCCTGGGAATCATCACTAATTTCCAGATTCGATTCAATTCCGATTTGATCCCCAGTCAATCAGGAAAATTACCATTTTAATAGCAATTTTATTTGCCAGGAAGAAAAAAATCTTAGAGATCTAATGCTGCAAATTGTACCAGGAATCCTCTTTGTGAAATTACCACATAAAGAACTGACCCAAAATCAGTTACAGTAATGCACTTTTTTATTATTGTGATTTCACAAAGTGCTAACAAGTGTTTTCTTTAGTGTGAAGGGTGTTGTAGTGTCAAGTTAACAACCAAGAGCAAGTAAACAAATTCAATGCATGAAGCAAGAACACATAATCTCACTGTATTTCAGTCCCTCCAGGATTTCACGGGCTGTTTTTGTAATTGTTGTGGTCCAAAAAGCCTGAATTTGTGGGAGCTTTTCCAAAAAGTTGAGGTAAAAGTTGCAACATTTTTTTAGAGGTTTTTTGCACTGAAAGTCATGCGAGGAAGTACAGATTTTAAAGTAACTGCTTTTTCCATAGTTTGCAGTGGTGCTATTCTATGCAACACCACAAGAAAAGCACTGGATTGCAACAAAATTTCTGTTAAACAGTGATTTATTTAAAGGCTCAGTAAAATTGTCAGAAAAATTACCAACATTGTATTCTTGCTGAGAACTTGAATAAAAAGATAAAGGATTTAGCCATTACAACAACTAAATTGCACTGAATGCACGTATGGAGCAAATTATGGCAGCACCTTTTTGAATCATGAATTTGGAAACTAAGACCCCTGAAAAAATTGAGGTCTTCTTCTATGTTGAAATCCACAACAAACCAGGGATGGCTCCTCCACTGACAACCTCTTCCCTTCAGAACCATCTCAGTGCAGGATGGATCATGGACTCAAGAATGTTTCCTGCAGGTGGAAACCTAGTCTTCACAAATCTTAAGGGGATATGAAAAGGAGAATATGTTTCAAAGTAAAATTAATCATAATTTTAAATCCCCACACCACATTAGGGTTTAATGATTTAGTTTCTTTCATTTTTCTAATATTTTTTTATATTTTAATTACAAATTAACTTTCAGTTTTTGAAAGGAGTTTTAATTCATTTCCTGGGAAGATTTGTTCATTTCATTTTAGTTCTGTTGAGTAAAAACAGCTTGTTATACTGCAGCCTTTATTAATTCTGCAATTTTCATTTTATTGTAATTATTATTATCTTCAGATCTCTGACTTAAGTTGTAGAAGTCCAAAGTTAAATGTGTCATTAAGTACAAAAAAAAAAAAAAAGGCATGGTGGCAACATATTTTTTTTTTTGGAGGGGGGCAGAAAACACATGACACGATTGTAACCGGAATATGTTAATTTTACACTGTTTTTTTTTTTTAAATTTTGCATAGTGACATTGCATAATGGAACTTACCATTTGAAGTGTTGTACAACCAAGGCTTGAATGTTGGAATATTGGGCCAGTTGGGGTCCCATCCAGACGCCCTGTGTTTGGACTTTTTACTGGTGTCATCCTTCTCTCCTCCCTCTGCTCTCACCTCTCCTGGACCCTCTGTCTGAACAATTTCCTCTCCTTGATTCATCTTGTCTGTCTCATCTGTCTCCGTCTGAGCCCAGTCTAATTCATGTTCTCTCTCTGTCTATGGTGGCATACAAACAGGTTAGAAAATACCGTGTCACGTTTTGTCCTGCAGGACTTTTTTTCATGGGGATAGGCTCGAGCCCCCCGCGACCCGAAAAGGATTAAGCGGAAGAAGATGGATGGATGGATTACATAAATAACAAAAATGTGTATTTTTTGGTATTTTTATTCTAGTGTTCCTTTTTTTCCTTTGACAAAGAGTAGGGAAGGGGAAAAAAAAAAAACATTCATAATAGTAATTAACTCGTGCATACTTAAATTATATGATCAGAGGTGGGTATAGTAACCAGAAATTCTACTCATGTAAAAGCAGTGCTTTGAAATTAATAAAAGTAGACAACCAAAAATTTCTAGTTGAGTTACAGGTACAAAGAGCACCTACTTAGAAACTTGAGTAATGACTTCAGTCTTGAAGGTTTGAGGTTTTTCTCCAAAATTTATAACAGTTTTTTTAGTTTTCTACTTTTCTCTGTAAATGTATATAAATTTGCAACCATTTTGCTCAAATTTGTAATTTTCTCTTGTAAAATGATGACTTTTCTTGTACATTTGAGACTATTATAAATTTCTCGATTATTTTATGGCTAATTTTATCTTTTATTAATCAAATCCAATCCCAACTTTATTTATAAAGCACTTTAAAAATGACAGCTGACACAAAGTGCTGTACATCAGTGATAAATAAAATATAAAAACATAAAACATAAAAGCAATAAAATACAGCTAAAAAAAGTACAAAACATCACAAACAAAACAGTAGTCATACAATAGAGACAAACAAAATCACTGTCTCAAACTGGGCCAAAGGCCAGAGAATAAAAATGGGTTATAAGATGAGTTTTAAAACTGGACAGTGAAGAGGCCTGTCTGATGGACAAAGGCAGATTATTATAAATTACTGGGGGGTGGGGATGGGGGTTATAAATTTGAAACAGAATGTGGCAAAATTTTTACTTTTTTTTCTCATACAATTTAAACGTTTGACCATAATTTTGCAGAGCCAGAACAGAACAGAACAATCATTTTAACTCTGAATTCAAAGAAATATATTTATTAAAATAATATTTAAAGAAATAAATTAACTAAAATGACCAAAGATGCAGTTGTTTCTGTTATAATATTTCTATATATTTGTAGTTTTTTAGAACTCTCGCCAACCAGACAGCAGGAAAAAACTTCCCTTATTTTGAAATCCAAATGTTGGCACGTTTAGTTTGTTTGAAGGCTGCTGACGGATTAAAATCATTGACTTCATGAATTTCGGTCATCTTAACTTGCCAGGTACATAATAATGAACATACATTAGTTAAGTGAAGTAAATCCTCAGCAATTCGTCAGTCACTCTTGCCTTTCCCTGTGATGAATCCTATCCACACCTGTTAGCTAAACGACTCCTCATTGTTCCAGTTACCAGCAGGTTAAAACCACCATAAATGCCTCCACTGCTTACATACCTCTTTTTTCTTTTTTCCCACATTTAAAGTACTTTAATAAGCTCATGCTTCTCTCAGACAGCAACACTAGAGAGACACTCTGCCTGCAGACTGAAATGGTCACTCGGGCGCTGGGCAGGCGGGGCACTTCCATGAGAATAACGGTCACACGCGTTGTTCGTGTGCGTGCTTCCGGAGCATCATTCTTTCATTTTTTAAAATTAATATATCCTAGGCGTGGTAGCATAATTCCAAGGATGGCGGGCCGCCACACAGAAATATTACTAGAGGAAACCCTGCAGTTTTCCCCCACTTTACGAAAAATATTCGGAAACTGTTGAGTGCAGTCTTTAGTGGGAACTTTTGTTGATGAATTGAGACATTACCACACACGTCAACAACTTCGGTCATGTAAACACAGTGGTAAAGACGTAAGCGTGCGGCGCAGGGAATTCTCGCGCAATTGTTCAATAATGCGAGAATTCAGCCAGCCCAAGAACTGCTTGCGTTTTGTTTCACAGATGTAAATGCTTTATATTAAAAAATTGATCCGCGGATTTTGTGGATCGATATCGGCTCAGTCAAACGTGAATTAATTCGAATCGGAGAATCGATCTTTTGAACCCACCCCTAATTGGAAATTAAGTATTTTGATGTATTTTGTTTTATTCTTTAAACCAGTTGTTTGGCCATGTACATTTATTTTAGTTAGCAATTAAAATATCCTAAAATATGTTAAATTTAACTTTCTCATATTGGTAGGCACCCTAATATACAGGGCCTGTAGGCTGGAAAGGAATGAAAATGGCAGTACAGTTCACTTGGTGGCGAGAAGGCACTGCAAAAAATTGCTTCCTAAAGTTACTGAGAGCACCTGTAGAAATGTTTTGGTTTTTTTTTTATTAAAGTCAACTGCATTCTTTTATTGTGTCCATTTTAATTTAATTTTGATGTTTCACTTTGCAGGTAGGATGCTGTCATTGTCTCGAGCAGTGGCCAGTGGGGTGGCTCGTGCCCCAGCAGCCATCAGTCAGGCCGGTGTGACCACAATCACCCGTTTAAACAGCACAGCACAGGTACTGTTATAGCCGTTTGTTGGGAAGCCATGATTAAAAGACTTTTAAAAATCACCAACTGGATTAACTTTTTTTTCTCCCCAGAGTCACCCTAAGAAAACAAAATTTGGACCGCTGGCAGATGAGGACAGAATTTTTAACAACCTTTATGGTCGTCATGACTGGAGGTAAAACTGTTGATGTGCTCCACAAGGTTAAGTAAGGGAATGTTATAATAATAGAAATGAGAAGAAGAGAAAAATATCGTGACCTGTTCATATTTATCCATCAGGTTGAAGGGAGCGTTGAAACGTGGCGACTGGTACAAAACTAAGGAGATCCTTCTGAAAGGAGTCGACTGGATCCTCAATGAGATCAAGGTTTCTGGTCTGCGGGGGAGAGGTGGAGCAGGTTTTCCCACTGGTATGAAGTGGAGCTTTATGAACAAGCCCAGTGATGGCCGGTAAGTTGTATTCTGCTTAATTAATTGTCTGATGAAATTTACATTGTAACTCACAGTAATTTAATTAGAAATTACAAAAAAAACCCAACCAGTTACTAGAGTAAGATGGGCATTTGCCCTTTATAGTGTTCCCGGGAGTATCAGTCCCTTTGGAACTGTTGCTAATGATGTTTATTATTCAGCTATTAATTACCATCATGCATTGCACTAAAGGAAAAATGGAAAATTAAAGAGAAGGAACAGAACTGTGCATGAGTATTTTTATGGCTCATTCTGTCTTTATTACAAAATGCCAACAAGTATCACTTCATTTCTTACTGTTTATGCTACAGTCACAACTTGTTTCATTGCATTAAAATAACTCAATTAGTGTCCAAAAGTATTTAATTTTCTTATTTTTTTGCTGTTGAGAACCATTAATGTCCAAGCATGCAATGACAAACTTATCTTTGTTAGTATTTTCTATTGTAATAGCTAAAAAATGGACATGGGACTCAGGCTTGGTTAAAATGGTTATGCCTGGCTTTTCAACTTCTTCTGTAGCTTTAAAAAGCAATAAAACAAGATTTCCATAT
This sequence comes from Pholidichthys leucotaenia, assembly GCA_020510985.1. Lineage (NCBI taxonomy): Eukaryota > Metazoa > Chordata > Actinopteri > Cichliformes > Pholidichthyidae > Pholidichthys > Pholidichthys leucotaenia. Next base: position 95,173,479 of record CM035839.1, read on the forward strand.
TTTTCAATACACTTGTAATTTATACTTTTTAGGCCAAAGTATCTGGTGGTGAATGCAGATGAAGGAGAGCCCGGCACCTGTAAGGACAGAGAGATCATGCGGCATGACCCACACAAGCTGGTGGAGGGCTGCCTCGTCGCTGGGAGGGCCATGGGGGCGCGTGCTGCTTACATCTACATTAGAGGAGAGTTCTACAATGAGTCATCTAACCTGCAGGTGAAAATAAAGAATAAATTGATTTTTAAAAAAATTAGTAACCTGAAAGAGGTCTGTACTATACTACAGCTCTAGAAAAAATTTAGATACTAGGGGTGGGAGTCACGAGGGACCTAACGATTCGATTCGGCTCACGATAGCTGGGTCACGATTTGATCCTATCAGGATTCGATGATCATCACAGTATCACAATATCAAGTATCACGATACCATATACTTTAAATTTTTTTCACCTTATTCAACCTCAAATCGTGTCCCATAGTAAAACTGTTGATATCTCTTTCATAATAAAGTATTCAGTCCAAATAGACAGCAACCGGACAATTTCACAGTAAATTATTTTTAAATTAAACGGTAAATGGCCTTCACTTACAGTGGTGTGAAAAAGTGTTTGCCCCCTTCCTGATTACTCTTTTTTGTGTGTGTTTGTCACACTTAAATGTTTCAGATCATCAAACAAATTTAAATATTAGATAAAGATAACACAAGTAAACACAAAATGCAGTTTGTAAATCATCATGAAGTGCTTCAAGAGAGTGGTGCTGCTCCTCATTCAGGACAGCATACCGTCTGCATACAGTCATACCCTGGACCTCCTGCAGTATGCCTACTGGCCCAACAGGTCCACCTCTGATGCCATTGCTGCAGCACTCCATTGCTCTCTCTCCCACCTGGAAGATAAAAACTCCTACATTAGGATGCTCTTTGTCGACTACAGCTCCACCTTCAACACGGTCATCCCCCACAAACTCACCGACAAACTGTCTTCATTTGGCCTGCACCCTACCTTCGGCGACTGGCTAATGGACTTTCTAACTGGCAGGCCCCAGACTGTCAGGGTCAATCAATCAATCAGTCAAACTTTATTTGTTTTGCACTTTTTAAACATTAGATGCTGCGCAAAGTGTTTTACATAGATAAAACAGTAGACACATTTAGTTACATATTTTACACAATACATCCCCAACCCTCCCGTAAGCATACCCACAAACACACACACAGGCACATACATCACCCCCTACTTCTCTTACACACATATAAAATAAAAGAGACATTGCTCAGCACCAAGGCACCAGGTGAAGGAGCAACCATCCTGTGGAGCCCCCCATGCCGGGAGACCACACAGTCCATAACCACAGAGGATGCCACAAAGACCACCCCAACCAGGACAGGCCAGGGCCCGCACCACAGCTGTAGGCAGTGGCATAAAGCCCCCACCCACCCAAGCTAGAGCAACCCACGAGACCAGCACCACTGCGGATGGGCCAGGCAGCATCCAGCATGCGAGGCCCCACTGAGGAAACACTGGAGCTAAAACACATAAAATACAAGATAAAACTGAGAACACATAGAACAAAGGGAACTAAAGCGCCATACTTAGAAACTGAGCTAAGAATATGTCTCTAAAAGCAAATGGAGCTAAGAAGAATGTAAAAACAATGGAACATAAATGACTACTTCAATAATAGTTAAACGGTTTGTTACAAGCCAAAATTTAAAAAGGTACAAAAAGAAACTAAGAACACATAAAAACAGGAACTAAAAACCCATACTTAAAAACTGAGCTAAACACATCAATAAGAAGATGAGAAAATCTAAGAGCAAATGGCACCAAGAAGAACATAAAACAATGGACCATAAATAACTACTTCAGTAATAGTTAAACAGGTTAATTGAAAGCCAAATTAAAAAGGTGGGTCTTGAGCCTGTTCTTAAAAACATCTATTGACTCTGCGGCCCTGAGGCTCTCTGGCAGACTGTTCCACAGACGAGGACCATAAGAGTGAAAGGAAGCTTCACCAAAGGTCTTGGTCTTGACTTTGGGAACCATTAAAAGGCCAGTACCAGAGGACCTCAGGGTTCGCAAGGGCTCATAAGATAAGAGCAGCTCAGATAGATGAGAAGGCCCAAGACCATTGAGGCATTTAAAAACTACTAAGAGAACCTTAAAATCGATCCTAAAATGCACGGGGAGCCAATGCAGTGATTTTGAAACTGGTGTAATATGCACCCACCCCCTGATCCTCGTCAACACTCGTGCTGCTGAATTTTGGAGCAGCTGGAGATGTGACATTCTTTTTTGAGGAAGACCAGAGAGCAGGGCATTACAATAGTCTATACGACTAGTAATAAAAGCATGCATCAAGACCTCCGTGCTGGCAAGAGAGAGAAAAGGGCGGTCTCTGGCTATATTCCTAAGATGGTAAAATCCGATTTTTGTTACATTTTTAATGTGTGAAATAAAATTAAAGTCAGAGTCTAAAAGAACGCCCAGGTTCTTGATACAATGTGTAGGTTTTAGACCTAGCAATTTTGGTAGAAGTTTCTCTCTTGTCTTCAGGACCAATGATTAAAATTTCTGTTTTGTCCTGGTTGAACTGTAGGAAGTTCTCTGCTATCCATGACTTTATATCTAAAATACAGTTCAAAAGGGCATTAATTGGTTTTGTGTCATCAGGAGACGCTGCAATGTACAGCTGTGTATCATCAGCATAGCTATGAAAATTGATGCTGTGTCTCCTGGTAACATCCCCAGGTGGTAACATATAAAGATTAAAAAGTATTGGCCCTAAAATTGAACCTTGGGGTACCCCACACTTGATTTCATGGATTGCCGAAGAACATGCATTCATACTTACAAAATAGCGACGAGATGGGAATGAAACCATTCAAGAACAGTACCTGAGAGGCCCACCAGGTGTTTGAGTCTGCTTAATAAAATGTGGTGATCTACTGTATCAAAGGCAGCTCTGAGATCCAGCAGCACCAGGACTGACAGTTTGTGGGAGTCCATGTTACACCTGATATCATTAACAATTTTTAAAAGGCTGTCTCGGTACTGTGGTTTGTCCTAAAACCAGATAGAAATTTCTCAAGAATGTTGTGGTCCATAAGAAAATTGTTTAACTGGAAGAATGCATTTTTTTTCTAAAACTTTACTTAAAAACGGTAAGTTGGATGCAGGTCGATAGTTACTGAGAATATCAGGATCTAAATAACTCTTCTTCAAAAGGGGCTTCACCGCAGCCGTTTTAAAGGCAGCAGGGAAAACACCGGTCTGAAGAGAGCAATTTACAATGTTTAAAATCTCATGTTTGAAGAATCCATAAAATGTTTTAAAAAGCGATATGGGAATCGGATCTAAAAGGCAGGAGGTCAAGTTTACCTGGGAGAGAACTCTACCAAACATCTTAGCATCAACCAGGGCAAAACAGTCCAGCGTTTCCTCAGCTAAAGGTGAGTCCACGATTCCATTAAAAGCAGTCTTCTGGTCAAATAAAATGTTGGATCTAATAGAATCAACCTTGCACCTGAAGTGGTCTGCAAAACTCTCACAGAGATTGCTGGATGGCAAGTTTGTATTTTTATTCAAATTTGGGTTGATTAAGTGATCAATGGTTGCAAAAAGGACTTTAGGGTTATTGTTATGGGTTGAGATTATGTTGGCAAAATACTCTGTTCTCGATGTCTTGACTGCATTACTGCATTATTGTTCAGATTATCTTCAGAGGGAAGGAGAACCAAGCAGAAGCAGAGGCCGAATATGTGGAGAAGTTTGCTAACCCTTTATTATTATTATAATTTATTATAATAATTTATTATTATTATAATAATTATTGTTTATTATTGTATTGTTAATTTATTCTGTAGTACTTGGTAATTGTTAGTTAATTTTGTTTTTCCTCCATTTCCTCTCAGCCATCCTGCACTCTCTTTTCAGTTTTTGGATTTGGTTAGTTCTCCATTGGAGGCTTTGGTTTATTCCTAACTGTCCTTGTGATTATTGGAGCAACTCTGTCAATAGTTGATCTTTAATTTACTGTTAAAATTATCAACAATAAAATCACACAATGCAGGTGAAATAACTGGGGGAGTATTGCGTAAGAGTTTGATAAAATCAGCAGCCACTTCAGGTGTCAGATGGCGCTTCCTCACAGTTCGCACCGAGGCCTCCCGTTGCATAAAACCAGTGATGTTAAAAAACACACAGTAATGGTCAGATACAGCCAAGTCAGCAACAGAGGACACACTCGTGGGCAGGCCATGGCTAATGACAAGATCCAGAGTGCGTCCCCTGTTGTGAGTCGGCTGCATGACATGTTGAGTAAAATTCATGGACGTAACCAGGTCATTAAAATCTTGTGACATATGGTCGCCCTGCTTATCAGTGTATAAATTAAAATCACCAGAAATGAGAATAAATTATATGAGGAGTGGATTATTGATTAAAAACTCAGAGAACTCATTAATAAAAATGGCAGTATTTGGGTGGTCTGTAAACTGTGACGGATAAAATTGTGGGGCTGCTAAAGACAAAAGCGTGGTGCTCAAATGCGTATATTGATCAGGTAAAATTTGCTTTACTGCAAGTGAGGAAGAAAAAATAGAAGCAGTACCCCCACTCTTCCTGCCCTTTCTTATGGAAAAAACTGAACTAAAATTTAGTGGGGAGGCCTCAGTGAGAACAGTTGGTGCGTCCGTGCCAAGCCACGTCTCTGTTAAAAATAGATAAAGTTATTATCTAAAATCAGGTCATTGATGATAAAAGTCTTGGCAATAGAACGTATGTTTAAAAGAGACATATTTAGGGTAGGTGGTGAGTTATTTATGGATGGGTAGTTTCTTTCTGTGGATTATTGTTTGGAGACTGATCTACAGAATGTAGGCAGCGTGGGCGTGAGTTCTCGTGACCTGTATGTTTTATGGATGGAAGTCTGTCCGTGATCAGTGTCCTAATGGGGAAGGTGGGTAGTGAATGAATTTCCAGACCAGATGGTGGAGGCTGACTAAAACAGGACTGGTGCTGAATAGTCTTACTGGGAGTCAGAGATGTGAGTGGATCTGGAGGGGAGGGGTCATGGGATGTAAACAGTCAATTGCATGTTGTGGTTTGAATGATGTGCATCAGATTTGCTGCTAAAAGCCGGCTACCTGATGCATTTAAATGTATGCAGTCAGATTTATATAGCGTGTGGCGGCCCCAAAACAAGTTAAAATTGTCAGTAAAATTAATGTTGCTGCAGGCGGACTTGAGCCAAGTTGAGAGGGCAAGAATACGACTGAAACGGTCTGATCCATTTCTTTTTTTTTTTTTTTTTTTTTTTTTTTTTTTTTTTTTTTTTTCTCTCGGCGCCACACGAGTCGGCTGCCTTTTGCAACAGCGGCTCGATTCCGAGTCTTTTTCCCTTCCTCTCTCTTTTGATCCGTCTTTTTTTTTCACCCCACTTATATCACGGACACACAGATCGTCCTAAATGTCTCCTGAGCCGGTGGACGGAGCCACTGTCTATAGCAGGATACGATACAGCAGAGAACAGCTGCTAGCATTCAACCGCCACCCGGTCCCATTGGAAAAACTCGACATACCGAGTGAACTGAGGCGAAAACGCCGCGGCTGCCGGGCTGGAGTAAGGCGGAGGACAAAAAATATAAGGTACAGACCCTCCCTTCCATCTGTTGTCATGGGAAATGTACGGTCGATACTGGGAAAGTTAGATGAGCTAGCGGCTATCTCCCGTTATGATAGCACATACCGGGAGTGCTCTCTCCTTTTGTTTACTGAGACGTGGCTAACTGAACTAGCAGCAGATGCTAACATTGAGCTGGAGGGTTTTCACATGATACGAGCTGACCGAACACCAGACAGTGGCAAGGCTAGGGGCGGTGGAGTGATCATGTATGTTAACAACAACTGGTGCAGACCGGGACATATCACTGTTAAACAACGACACTGCAGCAAAGACATTGAGTTGCTAGCTGTTAGCATGAGGCCTACATATCTCCCGTGAGAACACTCACACGTGATCTGCATTGTTGTTTATGCAAATCCGACGGCGAACGCTGGGACAGCACGTGACGTCATCCATTCAGTAACCAGCAGGCTGCAGACAGAACACCCAGATGCTCTTCTCCTCATCTCAGGCGATTTCAACCATGTTTCACTGTCTCCCATTCTACCCACGTTCACCCAGTATGTCACATGCCACACTAGAGACAATAAAACACTGGATTTATTCTACGCAAACACTAAGGAGGCGTACACCTCATCACAACTACCCCCACTCGGGAGATCGGATCACAACTTGGTTCATCTCCGGCCGGTGTACAAACCCCTAGTGCACAGACAACCTCCGGCCATGCACACTGTGGAGTTATGGTCTGAGGAGACAATGGACACCCTAAAGGGCTGTTTTGAAGCCACCGCCTGGAAGCAGCTCTGCGATCCACATGGTGAGGACATCGATGGCCTCATTCACACCTTCACGGGCTACCTCAGCTTCTGTGTGGACAAATCCGTTCCCACCAAGACCATACGGCGTCACTCAAACAACAAACCCTGGATCAACCCTGAGATAAAAACACTTCTGAGAGAGAAGAAGAGGATCTTCAGGTCGGGGAACAGGGAGATGCTGAAGTCCGTACAGAGGGAGCTGAGGAGAAAGATCAGAGAAGGCAAGGACAGCTTCAGGAAGAAGATGGAGGACAAGCTGCAACAGAGCGACATCAGCGGGGTCTGGAGAAACCTCAAAACCATCTCGGGGCTCCAGAATACCTCCCCCCAGGCCACAGGGGGCAGGGAGTGGGCGAACAACCTGAATCTGTTTTTCAATAGATTTGACCAACCGCCCTCCCCCCTGACTGCACAACAACCACTGCTGCCTCTAAAGAAATCAAGTCCTGCTGCCCACTCCCCACTCTACCAACACCCCCCCACTCCCAACACACAGCCCCCCATCCTGACCCTGACCAGGACCCAGGTGAGGACGGAGCTGAGGAAGATCAAGGCGAGGAAGGCGCCGGGACCGGACGGCATCAGCGCAAAGCTCCTCAAGTCCTGTGCAGACCAGCTGTGTGGGATTGTGACGTATATCTTCAACATGAGCCTGAAACTGGGGAGGGTACCACAGCTGTGGAAAACATCTTGTGTGGTACCTGTACCAAAAACTTCCCACCCCAAAGACCTGAACAGCTACAGACCGGTGGCCTTGACGTCCCACTTGATGAAGACCCTGGAGAGACTGCTCCTTGCTCACCTCCGCCCCCTGGTGGAACCAGCGATGGATCCACTCCAGTTCGCCTACCAGCATGGCATTGGGGTGGAGGATGCGGTGATCTTCCTCCTTCACTGTTCTCTGTCCCACCTGGAGAAGCCCGGGAATATGGTGAGGATCATGTTCTTTGACTTCTCCAGTGCTTTCAACACCATCCAACCGATGATCCTGAAGGACAAGCTGCTGCGCGCAGGGGTGGACCAGCACCTGTCATCATGGATCCTGGACTACCTCACGAACCGGCCTCAGTTTGTGAGAACCCGGGACTGTGTGTCCGACACGATCATCAGTAGCACGGGGGCCCCCCAGGGAACGGTGCTGGCTCCCTTCCTGTTCACTCTTTATACTGCGGACTTCTCACACAACACAACACACTGCCATCTACAGAAGTTCTCTGATGACTCTGCGATCGTTGGCCTCATCTCCAATGGAGATGAAGCTGAGTACAGAGGGCTTATCCAGGACTTCGTGGACTGGTGCCATCGGAACTGCCTCCAGATCAACGCGAGGAAAACTAAGGAGCTGGTGGTGGACTGCCGCAGGCATGGGCAGCCCCTCACAGTACCAGTAAATATACAGGGAACAGACATCGAGATGGTGACATCCTATAAGTACCTGGGTATTCATCTGAACAATAAACTAGACTGGTCACACAATACTGATGCACTCTACAAGAAGGGACAGCGCAGGCTGTTCCTGCTGAGGAGACTCAGGTCTTTTGGTGTACAAGGGGCGCTGCTGAAGTCATTCTATGACACGGTGGTGGCATCAGCCATCACTTTTGGAGTGGTCTGCTGGGGCAGTGGCATTACTGCAGCCGATAGGAAGAGACTGAACAAACTGATTAAGAAAGCTAGCTCTGTCCTGGGGCAGCGCCTTGATCCGATGGAGGAGATAGGAGAGAGAAGGACGGTGGCTAAACTGTCATCTCTGCTGGAGTCCGAGTTCCACCCTATGCAGGACATACTGAATGCACTGAGGAGCTCATTTAGCAGCAGACTACATCATCCCAGGTGCACAACCGAGAGGTTTCGTAGGTCCTTCCTACCAACGGCTGTCAGACTGTACAACCTAAGCAGGGCTGCTCGCAGAGATAGCAAAAAGACGTAACAAACTAATAGTTTTTTGAATGCAAAAGATGCAATAGACTTACACAATGGTCCTCTCCGGCATACAACTAGGAACATACCGGTCGCTATGGAGGGTGAGAATATGTATGGGCACATAATCATACCATGTAGGATAACTAAGTAGACGGTTATGCTGTTTCATTCCATCTAGCAACAATGCTCTGCACTGTGTGTGTTTATATATTTGCATATTTATTCCATCTAGCTACAATGCTCCGTACTGTGGGTGTTTATATATTTATATATCTACATATTATTCCATCTAGCTACATTGCTCCGCACTGTGTGTGTTTATATACTTGCATATTTTTTTTCTCTCGGCGCCACACGAGTAGGCTGCCTTTTGCAACAGCGGCTCGATTCCGAGTCTTTTTCCCTTCCTCTCTCTTTTGATCCGTCTTTTTTTTTTCACCCCACTTATATCACGGACACACAGATCGTCCTAAATGTCTCCTGAGCCGGTGGACGGAGCCACTGTCTATAGCAGGATACGATACAGCAGAGAACAGCTGCTAGCATTCAACCGCCACCCGGTCCCATTGGAAAAACTCGACATACCGAGTGAACTGAGGCGAAAACGCCGCGGCTGCCGGGCTGGAGTAAGGCGGAGGACAAAAAATATAAGGTACAGACCCTCCCTTCCATCTGTTGTCATGGGAAATGTACGGTCGATACTGGGAAAGTTAGATGAGCTAGCGGCTATCTCCCGTTATGATAGCACATACCGGGAGTGCTCTCTCCTTTTGTTTACTGAGACGTGGCTAACTGAACTAGCAGCAGATGCTAACATTGAGCTGGAGGGTTTTCACATGATACGAGCTGACCGAACACCAGAGAGTGGCAAAACTAGGGGCGGTGGAGTGATCATGTATGTTAACAACAACTGGTGCAGACCGGGACATATCACTGTTAAACAACGACACTGCAGCAAAGACATTGAGTTGCTAGCTGTTAGCATGAGGCCTACATATCTCCCGAGAGAACACTCACACGTGATCTGCATTGTTGTTTATGCAAATCCGACGGCGAACGCTGGGACAGCACGTGACGTCATCCATTCAGTAACCAGCAGGCTGCAGACAGAACACCCAGATGCTCTTCTCCTCATCTCAGGCGATTTCAACCATGTTTCACTGTCTCCCATTCTACCCACGTTCACCCAGTATGTCACATGCCACACTAGAGACAATAAAACACTGGATTTATTCTACGCAAACACTAAGGAGGCGTACACCTCATCACAACTACCCCCACTCGGGAGATCGGATCACAACTTGGTTCATCTCCGGCCGGTGTACAAACCCCTAGTGCACAGACAACCTCCGGCCATGCACACTGTGGAGTTATGGTCTGAGGAGACAATGGACACCCTAAAGGGCTGTTTTGAAGCCACCGCCTGGAAGCAGCTCTGCGATCCACATGGTGAGGACATCGATGGCCTCATTCACACCTTCACGGGCTACCTCAGCTTCTGTGTGGACAAATCCGTTCCCACCAAGACCATACGGCGTCACTCAAACAACAAACCCTGGATCAACCCTGAGATAAAAACACTTCTGAGAGAGAAGAAGAGGATCTTCAGGTCGGGGAACAGGGAGATGCTGAAGTCCGTACAGAGGGAGCTGAGGAGAAAGATCAGAGAAGGCAAGGACAGCTTCAGGAAGAAGATGGAGGACAAGCTGCAACAGAGCGACATCAGCGGGGTCTGGAGAAACCTCAAAACCATCTCGGGGCTCCAGAATACCTCCCCCCAGGCCACAGGGGGCAGGGAGTGGGCGAACAACCTGAATCTGTTTTTCAATAGATTTGACCAACCGCCCTCCCCCCTGACTGCACAACAACCACTGCTGCCTCTAAAGAAATCAAGTCCTGCTGCCCACTCCCCACTCTACCAACACCCCCCCACTCCCAACACACAGCCCCCCATCCTGACCCTGACCCGGACCCAGGTGAGGACGGAGCTGAGGAAGATCAAGGCGAGGAAGGCGCCGGGACCGGACGGCATCAGCGCAAAGCTCCTCAAGTCCTGTGCAGACCAGCTGTGTGGGATTGTGACGTATATCTTCAACATGAGCCTGAAACTGGGGAGGGTACCACAGCTGTGGAAAACATCTTGTGTGGTACCTGTACCAAAAACTTCCCACCCCAAAGACCTGAACAGCTACAGACCGGTGGCCTTGACGTCCCACTTGATGAAGACCCTGGAGAGACTGCTCCTTGCTCACCTCCGCCCCCTGGTGGAACCAGCGATGGATCCACTCCAGTTCGCCTACCAGCATGGCATTGGGGTGGAGGATGCGGTGATCTTCCTCCTTCACCGTTCTCTGTCCCACCTGGAAAAGCCCGGGAATATGGTGAGGATCATGTTCTTTGACTTCTCCAGTGCTTTCAACACCATCCAACCGATGATCCTGAAGGACAAGCTGCTGCGCGCAGGGGTGGACCAGCACCTGTCATCATGGATCCTGGACTACCTCACGAACCGGCCTCAGTTTGTGAGAACCCGGGACTGTGTGTCCGACACGATCATCAGTAGCACGGGGGCCCCCCAGGGAACGGTGCTGGCTCCCTTCCTGTTCACTCTTTATACTGCGGACTTCTCACACAACACAACACACTGCCATCTACAGAAGTTCTCTGATGACTCTGCGATCGTTGGCCTCATCTCCAATGGAGATGAAGCTGAGTACAGAGGGCTTATCCAGGACTTCGTGGACTGGTGCCATCGGAACTGCCTCCAGATCAACGCGAGGAAAACTAAGGAGCTGGTGGTGGACTGCCGCAGGCATGGGCAGCCCCTCACAGTACCAGTAAATATACAGGGAACAGACATCGAGATGGTGACATCCTATAAGTACCTGGGTATTCATCTGAACAATAAACTAGACTGGTCACACAATACTGATGCACTCTACAAGAAGGGACAGCGCAGGCTGTTCCTGCTGAGGAGACTCAGGTCTTTTGGTGTACAAGGGGCGCTGCTGAAGTCATTCTATGACACGGTGGTGGCATCAGCCATCACTTTTGGAGTGGTCTGCTGGGGCAGTGGCATTACTGCAGCCGATAGGAAGAGACTGAACAAACTGATTAAGAAAGCTAGCTCTGTCCTGGGGCAGCGCCTTGATCCGATGGAGGAGATAGGAGAGAGAAGGACGGTGGCTAAACTGTCATCTCTGCTGGAGTCCGAGTTCCACCCTATGCAGGACATACTGAATGCACTGAGGAGCTCATTTAGCAGCAGACTACATCATCCCAGGTGCACAACCGAGAGGTTTCGTAGGTCCTTCCTACCAACGGCTGTCAGACTGTACAACCTAAGCAGGGCTGCTCGCAGAGATAGCAAAAAGACGTAACAAACTAATAGTTTTTTGAATGCAAAAGATGCAATAGACTTACACAATGGTCCTCTCCGGCATACAACTAGGAACATACCGGTCGCTATGGAGGGTGAGAATATGTATGGGCACATAATCATACCATGTAGGATAACTAAGTAGACGGTTATGCTGTTTCATTCCATCTAGCAACAATGCTCTGCACTGTGTGTGTTTATATATTTGCATATTTATTCCATCTAGCTACAATGCTCCGTACTGTGGGTGTTTATATATTTATATATCTACATATTATTCCATCTAGCTACATTGCTCCGCACTGTGTGTGTTTATATACTTGCATATTTATTCCACCTAGCTGCAATGCTCCGTACTGTGGGTGTTTATATATTTACATATTTATTCCATCTAGCTACAATGCTCTGCACTGTGTGTTCATATATTCATATATTTATTCCATCCAGCTACAATGCTCTGCACTGTGTGTCTGTGTGTGTGTGTATATATATATATTTTATAGTAATACGTACATATGTTTATTAGCTGCTCTTGCTTGCTTTTTTTTTTTTTTTTTTTTTTTTTTTTTTTTTTTTTCTTGCCTTCTGATTGTTGCTCTGAGTGTTGCTATCCCTGTGCTGTTGCAATCCTGGAATTTCCCCGTTGTGGGACTAATAAAGGCTTATCTTATCTTATCTTATCTTATCTTATTCCACCTAGCTGCAATGCTCCGTACTGTGGGTGTTTATATATTTACATATTTATTCCATCTAGCTACAATGCTCTGCACTGTGTGTTCATATATTCATATATTTATTCCATCCAGCTACAATGCTCTGCACTGTGTGTCTGTGTGTGTGTGTATATATATATATTTTATAGTAATACGTACATATGTTTATTAGCTGCTCTTGCTTGCTTGTTTTTTTCTTGCCTTCTGATTGTTGCTCTGAGTGTTGCTATCCCTGTGCTGTTGCAATCCTAGAATTTCCCCGTTGTGGGACTAATAAAGGCTTATCTTATCTTATCTTATCTTATCCACGGCACAGTGTGGGAATGGGGCCAGAAATAAAAACAGACTTTCCACTGTTTGATAAAATATTAAAAAGTTTGCAGGTTATTTTTAGTGATTTCAGACTGTCTGCAGGTGGTGTCGTTAGTCCCTTCGTGAATAATAATCCATGTGATGGAGGGAGGTTGTGACTGCAGCAGATCCGGGAGTTTTTCTAACAGGTCGGGGACAGTAGCTCCTGGGAAACAGTGAGTGATAGAGTTAAAATACCTGATGTGCCTTATGATGGAGTCACCGACGATCATCGTGGTTGGAGGAAAAAGCAGGCGGGATGTTGGTGGTTGCAGGGTCCCTCGGTGAGAGTCAGTGCGGTGAGGTGGCGGCAGAGTGGGGGTCTCGTCGTTAGGCCCCTTACCTCACCAGCCGACGAGCGGGGCAGCGAAACGGCACCAGAACCAGAGGAGGGATTTCCCGACTGCTTCATGCAGTGTGGCCTCCCAGAGTGCCAGCGAACAGCCTCCCTCAGGATCATACGTCGGCACAGGACTCTCCAAACCGGGGCTGGAGCCGCTGTGGCTCGGCTGGCCACGCCAGCCGCCCCACTGCTGTCAGCCCTCAGCGGAGGAAAGGCCGCCGGGTCTTCCAGCGAAGGGATGGGTGCGACATCAGCAGGGCCTGCACACCGAGCGGAGCCCCACTGGAGCCCACTGGAACTGGTGAAGCTGAAGCATCGGTGTGTTACAGTGTGGCGATGTTAAAATAAGACACGGCGTCTGGAGTTTTAATGAAGTTTATTGATCAAATCATCGCCATCACGGAGCTCACCCCAGCTGCTGTATAAGCATGCTGGGGATCACTCTCAGGCTCTCATGAGCAGTAGTCAGAAGCAGTCAGAAGAAGAACAGAGGGTGAACATATGAATTCAGCCACTTAAATACCCAGCAACGGACAATACATCAAAGGCATTTTATCATCAAAGGAAATGCATTCAGACATGTGACATTTGTACCACAATGCGAGCAGGAAGCATGAATGTTTGCATTTGCGTCATACATATCCACAGGATGCTGGTGCCTGAACTAAGCACAGGAAGGCTGCCTATTGATCTCAACACACACATCTCACTGTCCTGAGATGCTGAGAAGGTGTGTTATCATCCGTTGCCAGAGCCTCATAGCGGTTCAAGACGGGCAGAGGAGGGCTGGTGGTTGACACGTCTGAGGCCCTTTTCCTGCCCCGGACCATCACCTCAGGCCAGGCCATCTGATTTAGCGTTCAGCAGGAGGAGAGCTGTGGACAGGCGGAGGGGTCCCAGGCAACTGTATCTCGGAGAGCTGAGTCACTGAAGGCCATTTTTTTGGACTCCTGGGCCGCTAAAAGACTCATCGTCTGTGACATCATAGGAAGACCTAGTGTGAAGCTGGAGAGGAGCGCGTTTTTCTGCTGCAGTTCATCAGAGTCGTCGGATATCCTCCTCCAGGTCAGCAATTTTCTTTTGTGCTTTCTGCAATAGAATTTTATCACCCCCAGGCACTGTCATGTCCATTTTTGACTTTTAAAAACATAAACGGTCCAGCCATTGGTTGCTGTATGATCAATATAGCCAATCAGTAAATTTCTAGCTCCAGTTTAAAAAGTTAATATCACTAAATAGAAACTTAATATCAATAAGAGATAAAAATTTAAAACGGAGTAGGTAAAATAAATAAAAACAGATAAAATAACAAGTACGTGTAAGAGTACTGGTCGGTGTCAAACGGACGCCGACACATGCACAGTTCAGCCGGATAGGTAACAGGACCTCAGCCAGCACCATCACGAACACAGGTGTCCCACAGGGTTGTGTTCTCAACCCCATCCTCTACAGCCTCTTCACCCATGACTCTGTTGCCTTCCACAAGTACAATATTATCTTAAAGTTCATGGATGACACAGCAGTGATGGGACGCATCACTGGTGATGACGAAACATCCTACAGGAGGGAGGTGGCCAGCCTGGTGTCATGGTGTGAGGACAACAACCTCACCCTCAACATGGATAAGACAAAGGAGATGATGGTGGACATGAGGAAGAGGAGGAGGAGACCCCATCGGCCGCTGTTCATCTGGGAGCTTAAGGTGGAGAGTTTGAGCAGCTTTAAATACCTGGGCATCCACATCAGTGAGGACCTTACATGGGCACACAACACCACAGAGCTGATTAAGAGAGCTCAACAGCAGCTGTGCTTTCTGAGGAGGCTGAAAAAGTTTGGCACGTCCCCCAGGATCCTCAACAACTTCTACAGCTGCATCATCGAGAACATCCTGACCAACTGCATCACTGTGTGGTACGACAGCACTACTGCCCTGGACTGCAAACGGCTGCAGAGAGTGGTGAAGACAGCGGAGAAGATCATTAGAACTCCACTCCCTTCTCTGCAGAGCGTCTATTACCGCAGAGTCCAAAGGAGAGCTGACGCTATCCTCCAGGACCCCACCCATCCCCAGCACAGAATGTTCACACTTCTCCCCTCAGGCTGGAGGTAGAGAAGTGTGAAATGCAGGACAACCAGACTGAAAAACTCCTTTCCCACTGCCATCAGACTCCTCAACAAATAACAAACTCCCAAAACTCCGCAACACAACTTTGCAAATAGGAACTCACACATCGGTTGCTAAATTTGCACATTGCTCATTTGTACAGTGGATATAGTCTCACCCCGTCTGATATCCATATCAACTTTGCTGCTAAATTATCATGTACAGTCTACTGGTATTATCATTACAGAGAAATTCGCACACTGGGTGCTAATCTGTAATTTGTGTACTGCTCATTTGCACACTGTATATAGGCTTGTGCAATCTCAGATTCATATCATCTCTGATATCAGTATACCACTGTCCACTATAGTCATCCAGGAAATTTCAAATTTCATTCTTCTTGTTTCCTCTAGTTATTCTGTGGTTTAGTTCTGTGTTATTACCTCATTAATATTGTTGTGTATCCATTACCTTGGCATTCGTTCGGAGAGCAATGACGTCATATACCATAAATACAGAATAATAAGCTTGAATGTGAATGGGCTTAGTAACCCAATTAAAAGAAGCAAGACAGTAGCTAAGACAAAGAGAGAGAAACATGATGTTATTTTCTAGCAAGAAACCCATCTTTCTAAAAGTGAACTTGACAAATTAAAGAAAATGGGGTTTAGAAATACATTTTACTCCTCCTACAAAAAGGGGAATTCAAGAGGGGTGGCGATCCTAATTCCAAACAGAGTAAATTTCCAACTTGTTTCACAGGCTGCACGGTGGCGCAGTGGTTAGCACTGCGGCAGCACAGTTTACCCTTGGCCGGGGGATTGTGGGGATCGTGGGATCGTGGGTTCGATCCCAGCCCCCGACCAACAGTGATCTGTGTGGAGTTTGCATGTTCTCCCCGTGTTGCGTGGGTTTACTCCGGGATTTCTCCGGTTTCCTCCCACATGCCAAAAACATGCATGTTAGGTTAATTGGCTGTTCTAAATTGTCCCTAGATATCTGTTTCCTATAGGCCCTTAGAATAGAGGGTTAGTATTAATGAAAGCGCTTTGAGTGGTCTTTGTGACTAGAAAAGCGCTATATAAGTGCAGGTTAGTTAGTTAGTTAGTTAGTTAGAGCAGAGTAAGAATTTCATTGCTCAGGAAATGTTGCATTTCTTACCTGTGCACATGATAATAAAGCCTTTGAATCTTGAATCTTAAATGAAGGTGTTGATTATTAAGGGTAAAAAAAAATCCAAACCTACATGGCCCTGTGTGAAAAAGTGATTGCCCCCCTGTTAAAACATGTTAACTGTGGTTTATCACATCTTTGGAGAAAGCTGAGTTCATTTTCTCTAGCCACATCCAGACCTGATTACTGCCACACCTGTTCTCAATCAAGAAATCACTTAAATATGACCTGCCTGACAAAGTGAAGTATACCAAAAGATCCTCAAAAGCTGGACATCATGCTGCGATCCAAAGAAATTCAGGAACAAATGAGAAACAAAGTAATTGAGATCTATCAGTCTGGAAAATTTTATAAAGCCATTTCTAAAGCTTTGAGACTCCAGTGAACCACAGTGACAGCCATTATCCACAAATGGCGAAAACATGGAACAGTGGTGAATCTTCCAGGAGTGGCCGGCTGACCAAAATTATCCCAAGAGCGCAGCGATGACTTATCCAAGAGATCACAAAAGACCCCACAACAACATCCAAAGAACTGCAGGCCTCACTTGCCTCATTGAAGGTCAGTGTTCATGACTGCACTATAAGAAAGAGACTGGGCAAAAATGGCCTGCATGGCAGAGTTCCAAGACAAGAACCACTGCTGAGCAAAAAGAAAAGGCTCGTCTCAATTTTACCGGAAAACATCTTGATGATCCCCAAGACTTTTGGGAAAATACTCTGTGGACTGACGAGACAGAAGTTGAACTTTTTGGAAGGTGTGTGTCCCATTACATCCGGCGTAAAAGTAACACAGCATTTCAGAAAAGGAACATCATACCAACAGTGAAATGTAGTGGTAGTGTAATGGTCTGGGGCTGTTTTGCTGCTTCAGGACCTGGAAGACTTGCTGTGGTAAATGGAACCATGAATTCTGCTGTCTGCCAAAAAATGCTGAAGGGGAATGTCTGGCCATCTGTTTGTGACCTCAAGCTGAAGCACACTTGTGTTCTGCAGCAGGACAATGATCCAAAACACATCAGCAAGTCCACCTTTGAATAGCTTAAGAAAAACAAAATGAAGACTTTGGAGTGGCCTAGTCGAAGTCCTGACCTGAAGCCGATTAAGATGCAGTGGCACAACCTTAAAAAGGTGGTTCATGCTCGAAAACCCTCCAATGTGGCTGAATTACAACAATTCTGCAAAGATAAGTGGGCCAAAATTCCTCCACAGTGCTGTGAAAGACTCATTGCCAGTTATCACAACCACTTGATTACAGTTGTTGCTGCTAAGGGTGGCCCATCCAGGTATTAAGTTTAGGGGGCAATCACTTTTTCACACAGGGCCATGTAGGTTTGGATTTTATTTACCCCCTAATAATAAACACCTTCATTTAAAAACTGCATTTTGTGTTTACTTGTGTTATCTTTGTCCAATATTTAAATTTGTTTGATGATGTGAAACATTTAAGTGTGACAAACCTACAAAAAAATGAGAAATCAGGAAGGGGGCAAACTCTTTTTCACACCACTGTATATAGCTTTCTTACTCATCTCTGGATGACCAAAGCGCTTTACAGATCTTGCTATTCACCCTTTCATACACATTCATACACTGATGGTGGCGGATGCAAAAACAAATGTTCTTAAAATGTTCAATAGATAATAAGATTTTAGTCTTAAAATAAATAATAATCAGTGAAGTAACGGTGAGATTAAATCACATACTTGAGCTCCAGTGTTTTAATATGTGACAAAAACCCTCCTTGCAAACTGAAGGTGTCATATCCAGGTCATTCGTCCCATTTTTGTTATAAAATTATGTTATAAAAAGTTATAAAATCCAAATTCTCAGTGCTCCCGGTGCTGCTTGTGCTGCTCCTTCAGTCATCTTAAACTGTACTGGGGCTGGGTTGCAGGTAACTCTTGCGAGACACCTTTGCACCATCTAGTGGACTGAAAACTCAATTGATTAACTGATAACTCAATGTACAGCAGTTTGAGTGTGCTTTTTTTTCTTAATTAAAAGATCGAACCGTGCATTTATGGATCGGTGCATTGTCGCAAGTGCCAAGTATCGCAATTCATCACTTCATCTTTTTTTCCACCCCTATAAGATACCCTTAAAAAATTATCAATTTACTTAGTATCACTTTGAAATGCTACAGATACTGGAATGGTAAGGTGACACACATGTAGAGATGGTGATTCAAAAAAGATTTGGAGTGGTCTCTTATTTTTTTCTAGAGCTGTATACAGTTGAAGCCAAAAATTTACATACACTGTAGGGCTGGGCGATATGAAAAAATTCCAGTCACGATTAAAAAAAAATTCCATATTGATATATATTGCGATATGAATCAAATCACTATTTCTGTCAAGCTTAAAGGTTCCTTTTTACTCCTGAAATGTGAAGCTATAACAAGATTAATTTTAAATATTTTTTTGTCAGAAGTTGAACTTGACAAATGTAGTGTAGAACATTATACAACTGTATTTCAAATAATTATAAAGCATAAAATAATTAGAAAACATAAATATGTTATAATATTCTGCTCATCAACTTCCCAACAGCTGAGTGAAGTACATGCCCAAATGTAGCAGCCGTTACAGTACAGCTCTCATCCATGTGAAATTATAAGTCTCCCCAGTGCAAGTGTGGAGAAGGATGGTTGCAGCCAAACAACACCAGTTAGTATTTGGATTAAACAATGAACGTGTCCAAACAGGACATAAAATGCCAAAATTATTAAATTTCAAGGAATATATTACAGTTAGGGATGAGCCAATCCAATCCGCCATATTGGTATCGGGTTCAACCCAGGCAAAATGGCTGGCTCGGTATTGGTAAGGAATAAAAATAATTTACCGATCCAATACATTAATTATAATAAAATGAAGGTGCGATCATGTGCTCAGCTGTGCTATGCGTGGCTTCTATAAACAGAGGCAAGGAGTGTCACATCACTGGAGCCTGTCTGTGGGACTTGCCTCAGTATGTTGCTGTGTGGTACCAGCATTTACAGTTTTACACCACCAACTTGATAAAACACTTGCAAAAGTATCACGGCAAAGAAGTATGCTGAATTCTGTCAAGAACCGAGCAGAAGGACGTGTGTCGTGCAGCAGCAGCTGCTGCAGTGCTGCTTTTCCAGCTCTGGAGGCTGGGTGCTAAAAGTGAACCCTAAAAAGAAGAAACTCAAAGTAAAAACCAGACTGCAATTTTTTGATTATTTTTTTTTTGTATTTTTGTATACTTTATTAATCCCAGAAGGTGCAAGGCTACATGAACATGAAATGGAACAGGAATGGCTTCAAAATGAGAGCAAACCTAAAGACTAAAAATGGACAGAGAATAATATTATCAGCACTACTAAATAAACTGAGGACCAGGAGAATACTTATGATGAGAGTAATAGTAATGGATGACAAAAATACAACTTAAAGGGTTAGTTCCTTCATTTTCAGATCTACAGCATTTTTTACCTCATGCATATAAAGTGACACTTTGAATTTCATCTGAATGTTTACTTAAATACTCAGCTTCAAAATTTTGTATAAACTTACACTTAAAACTTCAGAATGCATGTTTACATGGTGCTGACCAGTGAAATGCTGCCAGTGTTGTAAAGTTTAAGATAAAAAAAGCAGCAGCGTTGCTGAACTGAGTCAGATTTGTAATATATTCTTTGACTTTTACATTTCTGTTTTTATGTGTGTACAAAATGCAACTAGTCATTAACAAAGTATGTTCTGGTCTTTTGTTTTTAAATAAGAGAGACGGTATCAGGTTTGGATCGGTATCGGATGATACTCAAAGTCATAGTATCGTATCGGTCTTAGAAAAAGGGGTATTGGTTTGTCCCGAATTACAATGGGTCTGGAATATTTGTAAATGTGTCCCTTAGTTGACTTGATGTCACTTGGTCCCATTAGCTATAATTTAATGTGTTATTTGGGCATTTTGTGTAATGCTAGTTACTACAAGAATGGCTATTTGTCATTAAATATTAAATAAAAATGATTTAATTGATATTTGGGGCGTTTGGTGTCCCACAGAAAATTATTTCATTTATTATTTGGATGTTTTCTAGGGGATTGGAGTCACGGGAGTCATGTTTGGTCCGTTTGGTCCTGTTCTCTGTTTAGTACAACCCTGCTCAACAGGATGGCACTACTTCAAATGGTAAAAGATTTGTCGTTTTACCTGATTTTGTGGGAACGTGTTTGACAGTTTGCAGTGCACACTAAGCTGCTTCGTGTCAGACTTTGAATAGCCAAAATATCTCCACATTAGTGAATTCCTTGGACTGTTTTTTTCAGCAACCTCCTCGTCTATTGAGCATTTGGTGGTGTCTTTGGTAGCGCTGTCACTGGACTTTTCATTGATGTTTTCTGCAGTCTCCTACACGACTATACTAGCCCAAACATTAGCAAGTGTGCTAGGCTAAGCCCCAGCTACATGCTGGTCGTACGCGCCTACGCACACTATTGTGTACGTCAATCAAACATGACTTCCAGCCACATAATTGGCTCGGTGTGGTGTATTCTCATTTTCATTGGCTTTTCATGTTGTCTGTCAAAACACGGAACAAATGAGTTCTTTCGAAGTTCTATCAAAAATGTTTTATGTCTCCATTAAGGAAAAGTTATTTTGCGATAATTATCGTTATCGTTTTATTACCCAGCCCTAATACTGTACAAAAAGACACATAGCCGTCCCTCCAGGATGTCGAGATGATGCATTCGCACGAATTCACATGATATTAGGCCATCATCGCAACTTTTGCGCAACCTTGCAGCTGGGTTTGTGTTGAAAAACGTCCGCCTGCATGATAGCACCCTGTTGTTGAAGCGCATGAGGAGAGACACCGTAAAACCACAAACGAGCAAATATAACACTACAGCCAGTGTTGCAACATTTTATACATCTTTAGATAGAAGTAAAATCATTGCTACATCTTGCCAGTGAGCTTTAAAGCTGTGAACCTCCGGTCTGGACACGGACGAATGTGTGCCCCTAGTAAATCCCCAAGGACATCCCTTTCTCCCGGTACGACGCCCGGTGTGTCTCAAGATGTGCAGCAGATAGACAGATGGGTAGGAACCAGGCACGGAAAGAGAGAGAATTTTCAATAATTTTTTCCAGAAAAACACAGACTTTCATAGACAATACAAAGCAACAGAATAAATTTTTTTCTTCTTTTTTCTCTGTGCTCGGTACCAAGTGGGTGGGGACCGCTGCAGTTAGGGAGTTTTCAAATGAAGGTGCTGCCAATAATTTCCATATCTATACTCTTTAACATGCATTCAATGCAATTTAGCTGTTGTAATGGATATTGTGTTAAAGTCTGTGTTTTCTGTTGCACAAGAGTTTTTCTGTATAGAAGCTTCCAATTAATTTACAAATAAGATAAGATAAGCCTTTATTAGTCCCACAATGGGGAAATTCCAGGATTGCAACAGCACAGGGATAGCAACACTCAGAGCAACAATCAGAAGGCAAGAGAAAAACAAGAGCAGCGAGTATACATACAGTATGTACATATAAATATAAATATATATAGACACACAGTGCGGAGCATTGTAGCTAGATGGAATAAATATATAAATATATAAACACACAGTGCGGAGCATTGTAGCTAGATGGAATGAAACAGCATAACCGTCTACTTAGTTATCCTACATGGTATGATTATGTACCCATACATATTCTCACCCTCCATAGCGACCGGTATTTTCCTAGTTGTATACCGGAGGGGACCATTGTGTAAGTCTGTTGCGTCTTTTGCATTCAATACTATTAGGTTGTCACGTCTTTTTGCTATCTCTGCGAGCAGCCCTGCTTAGGTTGTACAGTCTAACAGCCGTAGGTAGGAAGGACCTGCGAAACCTCTCGGTTGTGCACCTGGGATGATGTAGTCTGCTGCTAAATGAGCTCCTCAGTGCATTCAGTATGTCCTGCATAGGGTGGAACTCGGCCTCCAGCAGAGAGGACAGTTTAGCCACCATCCTTCTCTCTCCTATCTCCTCCACTGGGTCAAGGCGCTGCCCCAGGACAGAGCTAGCTTTCTTGATCAGTTTGTTCAGTCTCTTCCTATCGGCTGCTGTAATGCCACTGCCCCAGCAGACCACTCCAAAAGTGATGGCTGATGCCACCACCGTGTCGTAGAATGTCTTCAGCAGCACCCCTTGTACACCAAAAGACCTGAGTCTCCTCAGTAGGAACAGCCTGCGCTGTCCCTTCTTGTAGAGTGCGTCAGTATTGTGTGACCAGTCTAGTTTATTGTTCAGATGAACACCCAAATCACTGTTTAATAGGAAATTTTTGACAATCCTGTGCTTTTCTTGTAGTGTTATATAGAATACAGTATCATTGCAGTAAATTATGGAAAAAAGCATCTTCTTTAAAATTCGTAATTCTTCCCACAACTTTTAGTGCAAAAAAAACCTCTCAAAACATCACAACTTTTATAGTAACTTTTTAAAAAAGCTCCCGCAAATTCAGGCTTTTTGTGCTGCACAAATCATAAAAACATCCTGCAAAATCCTGGAGAGACTGACATAAGCTTTTTTCCCCCTCACTGTCTGACATTAAATAAGACTAAACCTTTTCTGTTTTTGGTCACTTAGGATTTCCAGAATTATTTCTATTTGCTCAATAGTTTGTATATTTGAAAAATATATATTTTTTTAATTATTTTATTACTTTCTTCAAAGTCAGAAGTTTACATACATTAAGTATGTAAGTGACATTTTTATTTATTTAGTATGTTTTTCTGAGAATTTAATTGTGTTGCTGAAATATTAATATGATAAGACTGAACAGCATTCAGAAATATAATAGACTGTTTAATGCAATATTTCTTCATTAAGAGTATTAAGTAGTTTGAATTTTGCATTTTCCCTTTAGGCTTTCATACACCTATATTGAAAACATAGAAAAAAAATGTTTTTGGCAATGTGGTGTTGTGCTGTTGCTAAGAAATGAGAGGATGGCGGTGCAACACGGTATTTTTACCGTCGTGCCGATGCCAAGACACTCAACGCGTAAATACAGTCTGCCGTCTACTCATTTATAGAAGTGGTTACAGTAAGAAAGAAATTAAGAACAAGTAAAGAACCTAAGATAACCTCTACAATAAGTAAAAATACATCGCTTACCAACAAGAAGACTGCATCACTACAAGATCGGCACAAAAAAAAAAGAAAGACTACACAACATACAGTTAAGTGTCAAGCTGGAGCGAAAACAACAAGGAATAATTAAGACGGCGTCAAGTCGACACAGTGAAAGAATAAAGAACTGCTAATCCTGCCAAGTTAATGCTAAATGAAAGGTTCATGCCAAAGTCGAACAGCTTCTCTTAAAATTCAGACAGCAAGGACATTGTGGTTTTAAGATGATGGCACTCTTGTAGAAAGCTATGGATGCTTTGTGTCAAAAACCAGTTTATGTCGAGAACACTTGTTGAAAGTTGGGCTGTGAAAGGAAACATGGCGGCATGAAATGGGGCCAAAAGACCAGGTTGGCAGTACCGGCATTAACCACAAGAGAACGCTCAAGTACACAGAAAAGGGTCTGGAGGAGCAGACAACCAGGCTAATAAGTGCAAGAAGAACAAAGCTTTCACAGCTGACATCGAAGATGAATATAATTAATGCTTTGATGAAAAACAATGAAAATCCTGACATTATTGATGAACATTTAAATCAGGGGTTTTCAACCTTGGGGTCGTGACCCCACGTGGGGTCGCGTGGAATTCAAATGGGGTCGCCTGAAATGTCTAATAATTGATAAAAAAAAATTACTGATAAAAAATTTTTTTCAACTAATTATTATTCTTTTAAAAATTTTGATTAAAGCTCCACACGCACTCTTAAAGAACTATATTATTTCACTTTCAATATAAATCAGTTCAAATAAAATGTATATAAAAATATCGGAGCTGGCACATCTTGATTGACAGCGGCGATCACGTGACCCCTATTTGAGTTCCCGCTAACTGTGTAAACACAACCTAGTCAGTAGGGAAAAATGGAGAGATTTCTTCATCCGCCTGCCCCTGTGAAGACAGTTCCAGGAGGAAAAAGACAGAGAAAATATGACGAAAGCTACCTGAAATATGGATTTACGAGTGTCATTGAACACAATGACGAGAGGCCAAAGTGTTTGCTGTGTGGTAGTGTCCTGTCTGCGGAGAGCATGAAACCCAACAAACTCAAAAGGCATTTTGAGACAACACACAGAGAACATGTCGGCAAGCCGATATCTTTTTTCAAAAATAAATACGCCGAGTTGAACAAGCAGCGAGTGTACTTTAAAAAAGCTGTGACTGTTAGTGAGCGGGCCCTGAAAGCATCTTTTGAGGTGAGCTGTCTCACCAGACGTAGATCAGCTATCTCACCACGGTGAACTACATCAAGCCACATCCTCTGCACGCACGTTTGTTTGCAAAACTATGCGTCGACATGGGCTCTGAATATGAAAATTTACTGTTTCACACAGAGGCACGGTGGTTGTCCAGAGGTAAGGTGTTGGAGCGGGTTTTCGAGCTGAGAAACGAACTGTTGGCATTTTCCATGGATGTGGAAAAAACTGATTTTGTCGACTTTCTGTGTGACCAGCAGAAAATGTGCCTCCTTGCATATTTAACGGACATCTTTGGAAAACGAAACAAACTTAACACAAGCATGCAGGGGAAAAACAAGAATGTCATGCAGATGAGTGATCGTATTGATGGATTCAGGGGAAAGCTCACATACTGGAGAGAAAGCCTTTTAAAGGCAAACTTCACCCCTTTCTCCAAGCTGAGTCAGTTTTTAAAAGACAACAGCATCAATAAGTGCTGCACAAAGGAGATGTGCAGCCACCTGAAACGCCTGGAAGAGCACTTCGCCACTCATTTTCCAGATGTGAATATGTCAAAGTTTGACTGGGTGAGGGACCCATTTCACTGTGATGCAGGCGCAGTGGACCTGCCTGCCACCGCTGTTGAACAGCTGATTGAACTGTCATGTGACAAAACGCATCAGGGAATACATTCGCGAGTGGCCGTGGACGAATTCTGGTTTGGAGCAAGAGATGAGTACCCAGAGATCTCACTGTGTGCTTTAAAAATGTTGGTTCCTTTTGGAAGCACATATTTGTGTGGAGCTGGATTCAGTGCCCTTGTGTGTATGAAGTCAAAGTACCGTTCCCGACTGGATGTTACGTCAGAGATGAGATGCGCTGTGTCTACTACAGCACCCAACTTTGAAAAGCTGCAGTGAGGTGTGCAGGCTCAGCCATCCCATTAAATGTGGTGAGTTGAGAGAATAATAATATATAAAAGACATGACTGAAGCTGAAACTGAAGCACTATGATACTGTCCATCTTTCAAATGTTCACTGTGGCCAGTTTAAGATGCTGCCGCTTTTTTTTTTTCCCCACAATTCATTGTTTGAGAAATTGTTTGCTCAGTATTAATTTTAAGCCTTTTAAATACAAGTTGCACTAACTGTACATCCTGATCAGAGAAAATAAAATGACACTTTGTGCACTAATCTGGCTACTCTGTATTTGTAAGACAATATAACAAACATGATCAAAAAATAATTATAGCAAAAAAAATGTCTCTGAGGTCACGAGATATTTGTGATGTCAAAATGGGGTCACGACCCAAAAAAGGTTGGGAACCCCTGATTTAAATGAATGCTCAAAGCTCTTAAGTGAATTCCTAAAGGCAAATGATGATGTTCTCCTGTTGTTGCCAGATGAAGAAAAAGATGCAGATCAGACATTTTGGTTTCTTCCTAAAAAGGAGCATTTTCATGACTGAAGTTGAAAATGGACAATTGCAACAAAGCAACAATGCCATGATGATGTGTGTCCAGATGATGGCGCATCTATGGCTAACGGACTTGAGGAACACAAGCCTGCCTTCTGTGCTAATGGAAGCACAATTAGCAGCTAGTGGTGTAATGGTACGCCTAAAATCACAGTTTGGTACATACCTTGGTTTTAAGGTCATGGTTTGGTTCATTTTCGGTACAGTGCAAAGCATAATCTTAAATCTTTGTTTATAATAATCTCTGAAATAATAATCTGAGTGCTGCTGTAATCCTGGAAGTTCCCCATTGTGGGACTAATAAAGGCTTATCTTATCTTAAAAGCTTATCTTTTGTGTAAGCAGGAACAGCTTTGACAAAAAAAAAAAACTACAAAGTGCCAGCAGTAAATTCTCCAATAAATAAAATGTATACAATAAAATAGATAAATAAATTCTCTTTTTAGCAAATGAACGATGCAGACAAGTGCAGTGGAAGTTTGAATAGTCTGAATTATTCTTTTATTTTTAGGAAATTAAAAGTTCCTTATTGCCTGAAGCAGTGTTTTTAACCAGGGTACTCTGGTATTTTCAGGTTTCTGTGGGAAATTAATGCTCTAATTTCACTTGTTAATTGATCAAAAAATTGATTGCAAATAATTTGTCATTGTTGTGTATAGGTTCTGAAGGCACCCATGCACAACAACAGCAAATTATTTGCAATTTTTTTGACAATTAAGAAGTTAAATAATGTCCCACAAAAATCTGAACATACCAGGACACCCTTGAAAAACCCAGGCCTAAAGTGCAGCATTAACAGATTTAGCTTTTTCTTGAAAGGATAGTATTATTTTCTGGCTGAAGTGGGCACAACAGGAAACTTCATACTGGGGCTCAGTTACCTTCAGCATGTGTATAAACCCGGTGTTCTCAACAACTTAATATGGCCTTAGATCCGCTGCTATGAAAATACCAATAGCAGATCTTAGTTAAGTTTACAAAGAGATACATTCCAGTTTTAGAGTAACTGATGCTTTTATGTTGTTTAGTAATTGTTATTTAGTAGTAATAACAATTAGGGGCTGGAATGTAAGTGCCATTTTTATTTTAGTATATTTTTCTGAGAATTTAATTTTGTTGCTGTAACATTAATATGGTAATAAGATTGTATACTGTCAGAATGCGTGGCATGCAGAAAGATCTCAGCTTAACCTGGAGAACAAAGAATGGCAAACCTGCCAAAAGACAGACTGATTCCAGTCAGCCCCCATTCACTAATGTGGGAATCGACTATTTTGGGCCTTTTGAGATTAAAAGTGGGCGGAGTCTAGTCAAGAGATATGGTGTTTTGTTTACATGTTTTACCACCAGAGCAGTACACTTTGAAGTTGCCCACTCACTAGAGACAGATTCATGTATAAATGCCTTCAGAAGATTCATTTCATGAAGAGGCGAAGTGTCTATTATGAGATCAGATAATGGCACATATCTGGTGGGAGCAGTGAAAGAAATGCGTGAAGCAGTTAAAGGATGGAATCATTCTAAGATCTCAGAGACACTTCTCCAGAAAGGGATAACCTGGATATTTAATCCATCGACTAGATCCTGCTCCGGTGGCATCTTGGAGAGACAGTTTCGTTCAGTGAGGAAGATGCTCAACTAGACCTTGAAGCAACAGACTCTCGATGGTGAACGACTTCAGACATTGTTTTGTGAAGTTGAGTCTATTATCAACAATAGACCAACAGCTAGAGTGTCTAGGAATCCAAATGATGTTGAGGTGCTCACGCCTAACCATCTACTCCTGTTGAAAAGACAACCTGTTCTATCACCTCGTGTATTCCACAGGGAGGACTTGTACTCAAAAAGGAGATAGAGACAGGTGCAGTATCTGTCGGACATTTTCTGAAAGCGATGGATCAAAGAATACATGCCACTTCTACAAGAGAGACAGAAGTTCAGAGACAAAGAGAAACCTAAAAACTGGAGAGGTCGTTTTCGTAGTTGATGACAGTGCACCGAGAAATTCCTGGTAATGGGAAAAGTTGTAAAGACTTTACTTGATTCACAGGGATTGGTCAGATGTGTACTTGTCAAAACTAAAATTAGTGTTCTGGAAAGTCCAATAGATAAGTTGTCTTTTGCTTGAAATGGATGAGTAACATGGTCATTTCAGTAATGTGTGACAAAGGCTAAAGACTAAAGTTTGTGTTAACAGTCATAATTTGAGTAATTTTTGATATTTCAGGTAAGAGCTGATGTAATTGAGTTTGTGTAATGGTAAAGTTTCCCGATCTTAATTAAGTTTACAAAGAGATACATTTCAGTTTTAGAGTAACTGACACATTTATGTTTAGTAATTGTTATTTAGTAGTAATAACAATTAGGGACCGGAATGTAAGTGCCATTTTTATTTATTTACAGTGGTACCTCTACTTACGAACGTCTCTACATACGGAATTTTCAGGTTACGACACGCCTCAATGGGAAAATATTGCCTCTTGTTACGAAAGAAATTTCAGGATACGAAAGGCAAAAATACAGTACGCGCTGCTACTTGCAGCTCCGTAATGGGGCGCTGACATCGGGACGATGTCAAGTATGGGAGGGGAGAGTGTAGCGAACTCAATGTAAGCACCCTACTTGGCTTGACCCTATTGGCGATACTGGTAGAGTGCGGGACTCCGGAGCGGGAGGCATGAGTTTGAACCTCCCGGTGAGACGTCACCATGTCAAGCAGCACGTTACAATAATTTTTATTTTTTACTTTATTCTTTGTTTTTTACATTATGTACAACTCTCATTTTATGTTTATTGTGCAGTAATCTAATTGTAACATGTATTTGTTACATGTTTTGATGCATTTTTATGATTTATAAAAAATTTATGTCCGAATTTTGGGGGGCTTGGAACGGATTAGGGCATTTACATGGAAAACGCGTCTCTACTTACGGAATTTTCAGGTTACGAAACTACTTCCAGAACCAATTAATTTCGTAAGTAGAGGTACCACTGTACTATATTTTTCTGAGAATTTAATTTTGTTGCTGTAATATTAATATGATAATTGAGCAGCATTCAAAAATATAATAGACTGTTTAATGCAATATTTCTTCATTAAGAGAGTATTAAATAGAACTTCCGGCATGGCGACTGAGACAGCAGCAACTTAAACCCAAGGCTCCCCTGTGGTCGGCGACCCCCAAAAGAAATAACTGGACTGTGAATCATCATTTTAGATTTGAATGGCATGAGAGGGGGTAGAAAAAGAAAAGAGGAGTGGAAATGCAAAAACCTTCTGAAGCAAACGATAATTCAGCGAGTGACGACGATGACATTAGCTTAACTGCTAACGAGCATGCTGAGCAAGCCATGGAAGCTAACATAATTACAGAAATAAAAGCCGTCCACTCGGACATGAAGAAACAGCTTGCAGAAAACACGAGTCTTCTGAAAAGAGAGCTGGATGACTTAAAAGAAAATATTAACAAGAAAATGAATGACATTGTTAAGGATCTGGGTGAGCTGGGTGACCAAGTAGATGAAGCAGAGCAACGAATCGCAGATGTGGAGGAGCAGCATATGGATGTCGAAGCAGCGCTATCACACACACTGGAGTTTTGTGAAAGTATCCAAGAAAAGATAACGGACTTGGAAGCGCGCTGGAGGCAGAACAATATCCGCATTCACGGCATCTGAGAGGAGGCAGAAGGAAATAACTTGCAAGAGTTTGTGGAAAACTTTTTAAAAACAGAACTGACCCTTCCTGGCGATAACCTGAAAATTCAACGCTGTCACTTGATAAGAAACCCAGCCCAGACTTAAATCTGAGATCCATCATTATCCACTTTCTGGAATATACAACGAAAGAAATTGTGCTGCATTCATGGCGTGGACAAAGAGGGAGATTATATATGAAGAAAAGAGGGTATTCTTCGAGCAGGATTTTCCAACTGAGATATTAAAGAGGAAAGCATATAACACCATCAGAAAAGCTCTGAAAGAGAAAGGGATCCGTCATCAGACACTTTACCCAGCAAAGCTCAAGGTGTTTTATGACTCCGGGCCCGTGACCTATAGCAGCGCTCCTGAAGCCACCGAGGACCTGGAAAAGCGAGGGGTAACGGAGTCTGCAGCCAGTGCTTCTCCTGCACGCACAGTGACAACGGAACCGCGTTGGGAGACTGCTGGCAGTGCCTCCTGCAACAATCGAGAGAGAAACATGAGGCGCATCAAGGAGAAGCTGAGAGGATTTTGCCACGACGACAGTGACGCGAGAGAGCCACCACGCCGGGTGAAATGAAGAGCGGTAAGAAGGATGACAGCCTACTGCTTAAGTCTGAAAATATTGCATTCCTATCATATATACTGTTAAAAATGACTGCATAGGGACCTCTTTAGCCTAGTTTAATGTGTACTGTCCTGATTGAATCCAATCGGAGATGGCAGTTCGCATCTGGTGGGGCCCCTCCGAGGACAAAGGCTTTCCCCCCAACTTTTGAAGTTCAGCAGCAACTTCAGACTTGGAGGTCGTAACCGTTCTCTTTATGTTCTTTTTGTTTAAGTTGTCATTGTTCATTAGAGAAACAGGTTTGTGTATATGTGTTCAGGTCTTCTAGGAGGGTAAACTCTGTCTGTTTTCTTTTACCGTTTACTTAATGAATGACGTCATATACCATAAATACAGAATAATAAGCTTGAATGTTCACGAGTGAGGGGAAAATGGAGCGAGAGATCGACAGACGGATTGGAGCAGCATCTGCAGTGATGCGGACGTTGTACCGGTCTGTTGTGGTGAAGAGGGAGCTTAGTTCTAAGGCAAAGCTGTCGATTTACCAGTCAATCTACGTTCCTACTCTCACCTATGGTCACGAGCTTTGGGTAATGACCGAAAGAACGAGATCGCGGATACAAGCGGCTGAAATGAGCTTTCTCCGTAGGATTGCTGGACTCACCCTCAGAGATAGGGTGAGGAGCTCAGTCATCCGGGAGAGGCTCAGAGTAGAACCGCTGCTCCTCCACATTGAAAGGAGTCAGTTGAGGTGGTATGGGCATCTGATTAGGATGCCTCCTGGACGCCTCCCACTTGAGGTGTTTCAGGCACGTCCCACTGGGAGGAGACCCCGGGGCAGACCCAGGACTCGGTGGAGAGACTATGTCTCCCAGCTAGTCTGGGAACGCCTTGGTATCCCCTCTGAAGAGCTGGAGCAGGTGGCTGGGGAGAGGGAAGTCTGGGCTTCTCTGCTTGAACTGCTGCCTCCGCGACCCGGACCTCCGGAAAAGCGGTAGACGATGGATGGATGGATGGATGGAAGCTTGAATGTGAATGGGCTTAGTAACCCAATTAAAAGAAGCAAGACAGTAGCTAAGACAAAGAGAGAGAAACATGATGTTATTTTCTAGCAAGAAACCCATCTTTCTAAAAGTGAACTTGACAAATTAAAGAAAATGGGGTTTAGAAATACATTTTACTCCTCCTACAAAAAGGGGAATTCAAGAGGGGTGGCGATCCTAATTCCAAACAGAGTAAATTTCCAACTTGTTTCACAGGCTGCACGGTGGCGCAGTGGTTAGCACTGCGGCAGCACAGTTTACCCTTGGCCGGGGGATTGTGGAGATCGTGGGATCGTGGGTTCGATCCCAGCCCCCGACCAACAGTGATCTGTGTGGAGTTTGCATGTTCTCCCCGTGTTGCGTGGGTTTACTCCGGGATTTCTCCGGTTTCCTCCCACATGCCAAAAACATGCATGTTAGGTTAATTGGCTGTTCTAAATTGTCCCTAGATATCTGTTTCCTATAGGCCCTTAGAATAGAGGGTTAGTATTAATGAAAGCGCTTTGAGTGGTCTTTGTGACTAGAAAAGCGCTATATAAGTGCAGGTTAGTTAGTTAGTTAGTTAGATTGCAGATAAAGAAGGTCGATTTGTGATGGTTAAGGGTCTAATTGACAACAGAGAGGTTACCTTATTTAACATCGACAGGCCTCCAGGGAATGATAAACAGCTAATTAAAACCATTTTTAATCTTATATCCACAGAAATATCTGGAGTGCTGATTTGTGGATGTGACTGGAATACCCAACTACAGCCTGCTGTAGACACCTCAAATACAACAAAAAAGACATCTATTAAACTATATATATTAAGAAGTTACTAAATGAAATAGGAATGATAGATGTATGGAGGACATTACGTCCAAAAGATAGGCAGTATACATTCTTTTATCACCCCCATGAAGTTTATTCTAGAATTGATTATTTTTTATGATGAAAACAAACACGCATAGAATCTCGGAATGTACCATCGGCGTCAGAGACATCTCCAATCACTCGGGCGTATATTTAAAGGTGCATTTAGACAATAAATCTAAAAGTACTCTATGGCGGCTCAGTACTCACCATCTTAACGACCCTAGCTTTAAAAAATTTGTTAAGACAGAATTCAGGGAATATATGCAACATAACAATGAAACAGTGTCTCCCAGTATCCTCTGGGATGCAGCTAGGTGTCGTGAACCTGGGTTTGGTGGTCCCAAACCCAGTTCTGACCCATGGTTTTTGGCCCGCTTTCCTATTTATTTTCCATCAGGCGCTTCAGGGAGTCCTTTGGGTCTTTGCTCCCTGACAGCTCGGGCACGCCCCCTCCTGCTGTCAGTATCACCAGCTGATCCGCATTATGGGTGTTTCACAGACATACATGCACACACTTCATTCATTCTCATTCACACGCTCATACACTCACTCATGCACACATGCTTTCAGTTATGTTCAGCCTACACATCCACACACCGGCGGTCTCTTCCCTTGTTAAGAAGAGTCCACCGCCGGTGCAGCAGAGCTCCAGCCGGAGTCCACCGCCGGTGTAGCCACGTCCCAGACCAGGTCCATCACGGGTGCAGCCACGTCCCAGACCGGGACCATCGCGGGTGCTCCTGTCCCTCGGTTTGGCCACCGAGGTTCCCCGGTGGGTTGGCTGCCTCTCCGCCTTCCCCTCCAGTCCTGGTGGCTCCACCACGCTGGTCGGCCACCCAAAAGACTTGGCCTTCGGGTCAGGTGGCCCATCGGCCTGGGCAGGCCACCGGACGCTGTTCTGTGGGCCGCCTGCTGGACATGGGACTTGGGCAGGCCACCCGATCAGTCCCCCCTCGCCATGCCGGGGGCCTGGGACGCTGGTTGACCCCCTGAACTTTGGACTTCTGGGGAGGGGGGTTAGTGTCCTAGGTGGGGTCTGTTAGGAGGGTCACTGCTCTATAGTTGCATATTATATTTTGTATTTTTCACTGGTTGCTTCCCTCCTAACCTGTTTTCCCTCACCTGTGTCTAGTATCCACCCCTAGAGGGGGGGGCCTGTCATGAACCTGGGTTTGGTGGTCCCAAACACAGTTCTGACCTGTGGTTTTTGGCTCGCCTTCCTATTTATTTTCCATCAGGCACTTCAGGGAGTCCTTTGGAACCCCCCACTGACAGCTCAGGCATGCCCCCTTTTCCTGTCAGTATGACCAGCTGATCTGCATTATGGGTGTTTCACACACGTACATGCACACACTTCATTCACACGATCATACACTCACTCATGCACACATGCTTTCAATTATGTTCAGCCTACACATCCACACACCGGCGGTCTCTTCCCTCATTAGTATTATTATTACTTAAATGCTGTGTTAGTAGGAAGAGACCATTGGAGCATTGAGATTCATGCACGGCAGCGTGTACCTCCATGTGTGCTATTACCTTCATTACGCTATCAGCCTACTTCACCTTCAATCACCGGACTACATGGACTGCCCCGGATCGCTCCTGCACTGTAAGTCCAGGTTTGTCTTTCACCCCATGCCGTCTGCAGTTCAGCGGCACTAGGCATTCCCGTAGCCGGGCAGTAGAACATCCAGGAGGCGTCCCTGTTAATCTGGTGGCCTTAAGCCAATCATTTCATCACTCTTTGTTTTTGCATGACTGTTGCTGGACTCATTATTTGGGGGTTTGTTAATAAATTGCACAAATCTACTCCTGCGGTTGGGTTTTTCATTCCTTCCTTGGTGCGCTGTGTAGTGGCACACCAGGGATCATAACAGCTAGGGCTGTCCTCAGAGGCAAACTCATACGATGGTCAGCAAAAAAGAAGAGGGAAAGAGAAAAAGAAATAAATGAGCTCAGTGAAAAACTTAAACAATTGGAAAATAAGAATATACACGATAAAGACACTCCTATCCTGAACCAAATTTTTAGACACAAAGCAAACTTTAAACCGAATGTATGAGGAAAAATTAGAGAAGAAGGTCAGATTAATGAAACAAAACTACTATGATAACAGACCCAAATCAAAAAAAACTATTAGCATGGAGAATACGTAAACAAGTAACAGAAAGGGCAATACTTAAAGTAAAAGATCCTCAAACTAAAAATATTTACTACAAATTGGAAGATGTACAACAGTCAGTTGAAAAATACTACAAACAATTATACTCTTTAACCACAAGCCACTGAAGCCGGGGTAGTGTCCAGTTTCTTATCAACATTAAAACTCCCTTCAGTAGGAACGGATCTGAATAATATTTTAAACCAAGAAATATCAGAGAAGGAAATCAGCACAGCCATATCAAAACTTAAGACTAATAAAATGCCAGGAGCAGATGTCTACCCGTCTGAATAGTACAAATTTGCAAAGGAAATGATTATACCAATATTAAAAGAATGCTTTAACTATGTCCTTAAAGGAGGGGAACCCCCGTTCTCATGGAGGCAGGCAGTAATCTCAGTGATACCCAAGCCAGGCAAGGACAGAAGTGAGTGCAGCTCTTACAGGCCTATATCAGTACTAAATATTGATTATAGAATATTTGCCTTAATAGTAGCAAGACGATTGGAAAATGTAATCCCCCAATTAATAGAAACGGACCAGACAGGCTTTGCAAAAAACAGACAAACCATAGATAATGTCAGGAAGGCCCTCCATCTTATAAACCACATGCAAAACTCATCTGAAGAATCAGTAGCCATAAGTCTTGATGTTGAAAAAGCTTTTGACTCTGTACGGTGGGAGTACTTGTACATGGTATTGAATCGTTTTGGTTTTGACAACAGAATAATTAGATGTCTAAAATCTTTGTACCAAGCCCCTACAGCTATGATTAAAATAAATGGTAGCCTGTCCCATGAAATACTTCTTGAAAGGGGCTGTCGACAAGGATGCCCTCTTAGCCCAACTCTTTCTGCATTATATATAGAGCCCCTGGCACAAGCCATTAGGGAAGACTGTGCTATATCTGGTATAGCAATAGGGCACACTGAGCACAAGTTGTATCTTTATGCAGATGACATTATGCTGACAATTTCTAACCCAAATACAAGTCTACCTAAACTACTGTTCCTATTGAGAGAATTTGATCTTTATTCCAATTATAAATTGAACCTGCATAAAACACAAACTATCGCGTTTAATTATCAACCATCAAAACATATTCATGAACAGTGTAATTTTAAATGGAAGGAAAAATCTATCAAATACTTAGGAGTCCAAATACCACGTGACCTAATGTGTATATATGAGTACAGTTATTTAGCCATCGCAGAGGAGATCAAAACAGACTTCAAACGCTGGGAATTGATCCCAGTGAATATGCATAACAGAGGTGAAATTATAAAAATGAATATACTGCCCTGGCTTCTTTTTCTTTTTCAATCTTTACCAGTGGAGATACAGCCTAGACAATTTACGGAGTGGAAGAGACTGATATCAACCTTCATCTGGGGTAAGAAAAGACCAAGCAAACCTTACAGCTAACCAAGGAGGCAGGAGGCCTGGCTCTGCCATGTCTAGAAAATTACTACAAAGCAGCCCAGCTCCACTTTCTAATCTGTTGGTGTGATGTCAGGTATGAAGCAAATTGGAAAAAAATAGAGCAGCACTATGTAGATAGGCCACTTCAAGCCATATTAGGGGATAAAAATCCATCCATCCATCTTCTTCCACTTAATCCTTTTCGGGTCACGGGGGGGCTGGAGCCTATCCCAGCATCTTTGGGCGAGAGGCAGGGTACACCCTGGACAGATCGCCAGTCCATCGCAGGGCCAACACAGACAGACAACCATTCACTCTCACAGTCATACCTAAGGACAATTTAGAATCCCCAGTTTGATGCCAATTAACCTAACTTGCATGTTTTTGGCATGTGGGAGGAAACTGGAGAAATCCCAGAGTAAACCCACACAGACACGGGGAGAACATGCAAACTCCACACAGATCACTGTTGGTCAGGGGCTTGGATCGAACCCAGGATCCCCCGGCCAAGGGTGAATTGCTGTGCTGCCACAGTGCTAACCACTCCGCCACTGCACTACCCGGGATGAAAATCTTCAGAAAAAATATTTATCTAGCTTTAATAAATGGATGTTAGTGTCCCTCAAGAGTTGGTCCAAACTAGTTAAAGATCCAGTGTTGGAAAGGAAAGCAAAGCTCCTGCACTGGTACAGATGGTACAGATGATACAGAATTCCCTCCAGCAACCTTAGATGGTAGATTTAAACAGTGGGCATTCAGGGGTATCACAGCATATCGTACCATCTGAAGAAGATTTAGATTCTTTCCAAAAGCTTTCAAGAAAATATTATCTGGATAAAAAAGATATTTTTTTTTTCAGATATCTTCAACTTACAGACACCATTTTAACAAAATATCAGAACTATAAAGGAAGAAGAATCTAGTTTAATAGCAATTTTTGTGAATATATACAAGGGTAAAACAAATGGAAAAATTATTTCTTGGCTATGCAAGTCTGCAAGATAGAAATGGAACATCCTCATTATATATCAAGAGCAGATGGGAAAAGGAGGCAAACATTAAACTAACGCAATATGACTGGCTTAATATATGTAAGACCCACTGCTCCACTACAAGCTCAGAAACCTGGAGAGAATTTGTTTGGAAGAATATTATAAGGTTTTTTATTTCTCCTCAAACTAAAGTATCACAAACTGGCCTCTCTGAACAACAACACTGCTGGAGGAAATGTGGGAACAAATCTGTAGGTCTTTTTCATATTTTTTGGGAATGTCCAAAGCTGTTTTCCTTTTGGAAAGAGGTGATCGATATAATGAAGAAGATCACTGGCGTTCAGTTAGCATTTGACTTTGGTGTCGTTGACCTAGGAAACCTGCCATGTGGGCTCAGTAAAAAAGATAAATACCTCTTACAAATCTTGATAGAGAGTAGTAAAAAATCAATAACTAGAAGATGGTTATGTGAATCAGGACCAACAGTTGTGGAATGGATTGAAATTGTGCAGGAGATTCATGGAGTGGAAAGACTGACATTTTCTTTAAGACTTCTGATGGATAAGTATGTTACATACTAGTCAAAGTGGAATAATTTTCTGAAACAGAACAATATACGAATGTGATAATTGATGTGATTGGCGTATCTTTTTATTTTTTAAGCAACAAAGGAAACCAAAACTGTAAAGGACTGCGTCAAAGATTTTACTTAAGACTTTTAAGGGACCAGAAGGTTCTTTATCAATAGAATTTATCCTTCCCCCTCTTTATCTGTTAAATATTGTGTAGTAATCAAGATAGAGGGTTGATGTAACTAGAATGGGTAACATTTTAACATTTATCTTTTTCTTTCTTCCATCTGTAAAATGTTATTCAGTGTACCTTTTTGTTCTCCTAGAAGACCTAATGTTCTAAATGTTTGTTGCTCTGGAAAAGTTTTTTTTTAAATAATCAAATAAAAATAAAGTTTAAAAAAAAGAGCGTATTGAATAGTTTGAGTTTTGCCATTTTTCCTTTAGGCTTCCATACACCTGTATTGAAAACGTAGAAATACGTAAAAAGAATGTTGTTAAAAAACGTAGAAAGAATGTTGTTAGCAATGTGTTGTTGTGCTGTTGCTAATAAACGAGAGGACAGCGGTGCAATATGGTGTTTTTGCCGTCGTGCCAATGCCAAGACACTCAACACATAAATACAGTCTGCCGTCTACTCATTTATGGAAGTGGTTACAGTAAGAGAAATTAAGAACAAGTAAAGAATCTAAGATAGCCACTACAAAGATTACTATGCCTTTTAACAATTTGGGAAAGCCCAGGTGATGTCATGGCTTTGGAAGCTTCTGATAGGATAATTGACATTTGAGAACTGGAGGCACACCTCAAACACACAGCTTCCTTGTGTGATATCATGGGAAAATCAAAAGAAATCAGCAAAGATATCAGGAAGAGAACTGTGGACCTTCACAAGTCTGGTTCATCCTTGGGTGCAGTTTCCAGATGCCTGAAGGTGCCACATTCATCTGTTCAAATAATTATACGTACGTCGGAACACCATGAATGGAATGTCCAGGGTTCTCTATCTCAGAGATGAAGGTGCGTTGGTGCAAAATGTGCATATCCCCAGAATAAAAGCAAAAGACCTTGTGAAGATGCTGGCTGAAGCTGGTAAAACAGTGTCATTATCCACAGTGAAGCGAGTCATGTACCAGCATGGGCTGAAAGGTCATTTGGCAAGAAAGAAACAGTTCCTGTAAAAGCAGTGTAAAAAGAGATTACAGTTTGCAAATGCATTCGGGGACAGAGACCTTAATTTTTGGATTCATGTCCTGTGGTCTGATGAAACTAAAATTGAACTGTTTGGCCATAATGACCATTGCTACATTTGGAGGAAAAACGGGGAAGCTTGTAATTCATTTCAGTTGAAAAAAATTCATTTATCCCTGAGGGACAATTTTAAAGGCACAGTGGAGCAGCGCAATAACAACAAAAACAATGCAAGTACCAATAGATAACTAAATAAAATAAAACTAAAAAATAACTCACTAACAAACTAAAACAGTACAGTACCTAGTGTTCTGAAAATAAAAAGTGAAACAGGCTGAGAAGACCATTACATCTGTGAAGTACAGGGGTGACCGCATCACGTTGTGGGGGTGTTTTGCTGCAGGAGGGACTGGTACACTTCACAAAACAGATGGCTTCATGAGGAAAGAACATTATGTGGAAATATTGAAGCAACATCTCAAGACATCAGCCATGAAGTTAAAGCTTGGATGCAAATGGGTCTTCCAAATGGACAATGACCCCAAGCATACCACCAAATTAGTTACAAAGTAGCTTAAGGACAAAGTCAGTGTTTTGGAGTGGCCATCACAAAGCCCTGATCTCAGTCCCATAGGAAAATTTTGGGGCAGAGCTGAAAAGATGAGTGCAAGTAAGTGGCCTACAAACCTACTCAGTTACACCAGTTCTGTCAGGAGGAATGGGCCAAAATTCCAGTAAACGGCTGTGAGAAGCTCATGGAAGGACACCCAAAACGTTTGACCCAACTTGTATAGTTTAAAGGTAATGCTTCCAAATAATAAGGGGATGTATGTAAACTTCTGACTTTGAAGAAATTAATTTAAAAAAATCTCTAAAAAATTATTTATCAAATATTAAAAAAAAGTTTAGTAAATAGAAATAATTTTGATAATACTAACTGAAATACAACAGGAAAAGTTTAGTCTGATTTAATGTCAGAGAAAAATGTGTCTTTGTATACAGTGTATGTAAACTTCTGGTTTCAGCTGTATGTTGCTCCATTTTCTAAATATAATGCAGTCCAGATATTTGGGCTTTTTAAATGTAGTTTTATGTTCTTTTTCTTTTGAGTCTTTTTTTCAGCATTGAGGCCCTCTCAGGCATAGAAATTGAATTAAAATAAATTACATTACATTCTGAAGCATCTGTCTTTGTAACTTTGCTATTTGTCTTGATGAATGCATTTGCAAAACAAAATATCCACACGACCAGTACCAACAACCACTGACGCACCCCGCAAAACCTCTGCAGTCCAAAATGATATTATCTTGGTTTTCATTAGAATATCTGATTCCACATAAATTCTCTATTAGTATTTAAATTAGTCTACATGTGGGCCATTGCCAGTTATGTTTTATTGCATAGATTCATGATGAAACCCACTGCATTTGTACTGACACTTGTTGCGGAAATTCACCTTTAAATCCCTTCATATAAATCATCCTTTTACTAAATTTCTGGTTGATGTTTATATTTCTTTTTGCAATTTTGAGGGCTAGATTCAGATGTTCATTGGTTGAGCTTGTTTTAAGAATCATGTATCTTTTGTTGTTTCTTAGGTGGCTATCAATGAGTCCTATGCTGCAGGGCTGATTGGCAAGAATGCCTGTGGTTCTGGTTATGATTTCGATGTGTTTGTGATGCGCGGTGCCGGTGCATACATCTGTGGAGAGGAGACTGCTCTGATCGAGTCTCTCGAGGGAAAGCAGGGGAAGCCCCGCCTGAAGCCTCCCTTTCCTGCCGATGTGGGTGAGTTCCCATGCACAGAACTGTCTAGTTTGTGTACTACATGAACAATGGCAATAAATCTGATTCTGATTCTGAAGAAAAACTATAAAATTTATAGTTTTTCTTCACAAAGAATAACGAGACATTTTGACTAATATTTAATGTTACTCAAAAAGTCCCGTTATTCTTTATACAACAGTTAGTTCTGACTGAGCAATGTAATTGGACAATAGGGATTCCAGGAGTTACTATAGTCCGCGATAATTGCACTCCAATTTCACTGGATATGTATCACTCCACTTCAAAGGTGTTCTAGTAGCGTAAATAACTAACAGTATTTTTCTATCAACTCTGATAATTACAGTACTGTTTTGGATACCTTAGTTTCCACAGTGAAGTGCTGTTTGACAAAAAAAATTATACATCTGTGACCCGGAAGTCTCACCCTTTTGCAAAGGTCTAATTCTGTCTACCCGCTCATTTTACATTAAGCGATTTCACGTTTGTTTAAAAAAATAGGCAGTGCTAGAGTTTGGTATTGTCTTGATTAGCAAACCACAATACCTTTGTGGTGATGGTCTCTTTGTTTCATCTGAAAATGCAAAGAAAAGTGTGCAAAATATGCTAAATCGCTAGCATGCTAACTACTAGCTTCTGGCGACCGGTATTGGATATGTTTTGATATGGGATGAGTATGAGTATCGATTTAACAGGTATGTTTTATAAACACTTATTCCGTTTGCACTTGACAACATTTAATTTGTTTACGTGTGTGAAATAACAATAGATGTCTTCATGCTGATTGAGATTTTTAGCAACAGTTACTGGCTAGATTTAGGGACTGTTTTTTTCTCAGCTGTGCAAAATGACTGGTTAAACAAACAAATCATATTATTTTGTCCAGTATTGCTGTCATTTAATAAATTTTGCTTTACAGAACTGTTGTATAAAAGCAATATTACACTTGACGTCATTACGGTATCATGATTATACTAACTACGGCTGCGGAGGGCATTAAGCCGTATCACAGCTGCAGTTACTATAATCACGATACCGTAACTCCGTCTTGTGTAATATTGCTTAAATATATGCCATCTTCTGTGTTACTCATCATTTTTGCTATACAAAGGAAATCTCAAATGTCAGTACCACTCCGAATCAGAATCAGAATCAGAATCAGAATCAGGTTTATTGCCATTGTTCATGTAGTACACAAACTAGGAATTTGTCTCGGTACAATGCTGCAACATTAAACATGATAAGATAAGAGAAATAAACTATACATGTAATAAAGTGTAGGATAAGATTAAGTGATACTGGTCAACAGTTAAAATATATATTAGCCAGCAGCAGATACTGTGGAGAACTATATAGTGCAGTCGGTAATGCAGGAAGAAAACAGTGATGATTGACATGAGTCTGGTTGAGCTGCTGTACATGGTGCACGAGAGTCACTTAGTGACTCTCGTGTGCTCTCTCCCTGTGCTGTGTTAAAGGTGTGTTTGGTTGCCCAACAACTGTTGCTAATGTGGAGACGGTATCAGTTGCACCCACCATCTGTCGCCGTGGAGGCTCATGGTTTGCAAGTTTTGGGAGGGAAAGAAACTCTGGAACAAAGCTCTTCAACATTTCTGGCCATGTTAATCACCCCTGCACCGTTGAGGAAGAGATGTCCATCCCTCTGAAAGAACTCATTGAGCGACATGCAGGTCAGTAATACACAAAGAAATGAGCCATAGTTTGAGTCTCTAATAAACCTGTGAATCGCAATTTTGGGAGAAAATCAAAATCAAAAAATGTATATCTATATCTTGTTTTAAAAGGGTATTATATGGCTCTTTTGATAACTTGGGTTTTAATTACACTTTGTGTCACCAACTAAACAACAGCACCATTTGCTCCATTTCTGAGACAAATACCCTGCTTTGGCTATGAAATACACTGTATAGGCAAAAGTATTGGGCCATATGGAATTTTACCATTGTAGGACTAATAAAGGCTTATCTTATATCTCTTAAAGGGCCTATA
Organism: Pholidichthys leucotaenia; assembly: GCA_020510985.1. Lineage (NCBI taxonomy): Eukaryota > Metazoa > Chordata > Actinopteri > Cichliformes > Pholidichthyidae > Pholidichthys > Pholidichthys leucotaenia. The sequence goes on from CM035839.1 coordinate 95,216,028, forward strand.
TCATGCAAAATCGACTTTTTTTGAGCTTTTAAGCATGTTATAATGTTAATTCCTCACCAGAAACACCTCCAAAGTGGTATTTTGCTCCATTCACGCATCTCTGAGTATTCCTCCTCAACCCTGCTCTCTTAGCTGCTGCTCCGCCCTGTCCCTGATAATGACTGGGTCCCCACGTTCATACGTATGAACATGGGTGAGCCGCCCACTCCAGGAAGTGCCTGTGCTGCCAGCACCGCCCCCAGGCTAACGCACACACCCACTTTCTCCGCGCAGCAAACGGAGCGGTGATCGGCAAAACTCTTTCACTTTAGCATTGACGCTGTGAAGAAGTAGTTCTTCTCACACCTATTCTGCTCAGTGACAACAACTGTTTGCTTTTTTACATAAGACAATGTCTTCTAAGTGGCGTAAATGTGTCTTTGGCTGTGAGAGATTTAGAAGTTTGTTCAGCCTTCCTAAAGAAGAGCCTACTTGTCAGAAATGGTCAAAATAGACCAGAATGCAGAGGCTAAAATCATAATATTAAACGTGATTAACCATACACTACATAAGAATAATATTATAGGCTAAAATAATAACAGGAGGCTAAAGAGTTCAACATGCTCATCCATCTTTTCTAAAGATGAGATGATATGAAGATATCTGTTTCCTATAGGCCCTTAGAATAGAGGGTTAGTATTAGTGAAAGCGCTTTGAGTGGTCTTTGTGACTAGAAAAGTGCTATATAAGTGCAGGTTAGTTAGTTAGTTAGTTAGTTAGTTAAAGTTTACTGTAGATGTTGTTTTTGTGGGTGGAACCCAGCAACACGCTGCAGCAGCCAGCTCAGGGGTTACGTCATGAAATGGGCGGCGGCCACAAGAAGGAGAGGCAGAGCCTCAGAGATCGAGGCATCTTACTTCCGGGCTCGCGAAAGTAACTCATATTTCATAAGAAATTCATTCTCCAGTGTACCAAAGGTAATATACTATCACATACATGCATATAGTTTACTCTGAAAGGCTTAAAATAGCATGATATAGGCCCTTTAATTCCATGTTTTTTAATCGGGGTTCTCTGAGATGTTCAGGTTTGCATGGCAGATTGTCTAATTCCATTCATCCATCTACATCTACCACTTATCTGGGGGTCTGGTTCGCGGAGGTGGCAGTCTAAGCAGAGAAGCCCGACTTTCCTATCCCCAGCCACCTCCTCCAGCTCCTCAGTGGGGATAGCAAGACATTCCAATGCCAGCTGGGAGACTTCGTCTCCCCAGCGTGTCCTGAGCCTACCCCGGGGTTTCCTCCCAATGGGACGTGCCCATAATACCTCACGTGTTAGACGTCCTGGAGACATCCTGATCAGATGCCCAAACCACCTCAACTGGCTCTTTCAATGTGGAGGAGCAGCAGCTCCTCCCTGAGCCAATCCCGGATAACTGGGCTCCTCACCCTATCTCTAAGGATGAAGTCCAGCCACCCTGCGGAGAAAGCTCATTACAGCCACTTGTATCCGTGATCCCATTCTTTCGGTCATTACCCAAAGTTCATGACTGTAGGTGAGGGTAGAAATGTAGATTGAGTGGTAAATCGATAGCTTTGCTTCAGAGCTTAGCTCCCTTTACACCACTACAGACCAGTACAACATCTGCCTTACTGCAGATGCTGCATAGCTCCATCTGTCAAACTACCGATCCATTTTCTCCTCACTCGTGAATAAGACTGCAAGATACTTGAACTCCTTTACTTTGGGGCAGGAGCTGATCCCTGACTCGCAGAGGGCAATCCACACTTTTTTGGCTGAGCACCATGGACTCAGACTTGGAGATACTGATTCTCATCCCGGACACTTCACACTGAGTAGCAAATTGTCTAATGTCACTTCTTAATTGGTCCAAACAATTGCATATAATTCTCAGTTGTGCCTGATGTCTGTCAGCACCCATGCACAACAGGAAATTATTTGAAATTTTTTTGATCAATTAACAAGTGAAATTAGACAATTTCCCATGGAAACCTGAAAATTCCAGGGAACCCTAGTTGAAAAACACTGTCTTAATCATCATCCAACTTTGTGGGAACAGTTTAGGGAGGACTTTTTTATGTCCCAGCTTGACTGTCTTACAGTAAACAAAGCAATGACCGTGAAGGCATCATTGGGTGATTTTGGTGTGAAAGAACTTGACTCGTGTGCATAAAGCCCCAACTCCTGCCCCATCCAACACCTTTGCGAGGAACGAGTACAGTGATTAGAGTTAGATCCTCCTGTCCATCATCAGTGTCTGACTTCACAAATGCTCTTCTGGTAAAAATTTTTACAGACACACTCCAAAACCTTGTAGAAAGCCTCCCCAGAATTGTGGAAGCTCTTACATCTACAACATGGAACCAACTCCATATTAATACCTATGGATTAAGAATGGCCCCCCATGGATCGGCACCTTATCGTGGTGGGGGGTTTGTGTGCCCTAGTGATCCCAGGAGCTGTGTTGTCCAGGGCAGTTTGCCTTTGGTAGGGTCTCCCAAGACAAACTGGTCCTGGGTGAAGGGCCAGACTAAAAGCAGTCCAACAGACTCTCAGAATGAATGTAAAATCAAGGATTCAGTGTACCCCACCTGGTATGGGGTTACCAGGGCCCTGCCCAGGAGCCAGGCCCAGGGAGAGGCTTGATGGTGAGCACCTGGTGGCCAGGTTTCTGCTCATGGGACCCAACTGGGCTCAGCCCAAAGGAGCTACATGGTTCCGTCCTCCAGTGGGCTCACCACCTGCAGGAGGGACCATGGGGCTCCGGTGCTATGTGGAGCAGGTGGCGATTGAAGGCAGAGACCTTGGCGATTTGATCCCCAGCTTTCTAAACTGGCTTTTGAGATGTGGAATGTCACCTCTCTGGTGGGGAAGGAGCTGGAGCACAAGGTTGAGGGATGCCAGCTAAATATAGTTGGGCTCACCTCAATGCACAGCTCTGTTTCTGGAACCAGTCTTCTGGAGAGGGGCTGGAGCTTGGCCTCCTCTGGAGTTTCCCCGGGCGAGAGGTGGTGAGCAGGGGTGACTATTCTTATACCCCCCCCCCCCCGCTCCCTCTACATTGGAGTAGTCCAGAGTACCCACCCATTTTGGAGTCTGACTTGGGTGCTGGAAAGTGCTCCTCTTGGAGACTCCATTGTCTTACTGGGGGATTTCAGTGTGCATGTGGGCAACGAAAGTGAAACCTGGAGGGGTGTGATTGGGATGAATGGCCTGCCCGATCTAACCCTGAGTGGCGTTCAGTCATTGGACTTCTGTGCCAACCACAGCTTGTCCATAACAAACACCATGTTCAAGCATAAGGGTGTCCATATGTGCACCTGGCACCAGGACACCCTAGGTCGCAGGTCAATGATCGATTTTGTTATTGTGTCATCAGACCTGCAACCGTATGTTTTGGGCAGTTGGGTAAAGAGAGGTGCAGAGCTGTCAACTGATCACCACCTGGTGGTGAGTTGGATCTGATGGCTGAGGTGGATGCCATTCAGACCCAGCAGACCTAAACATATAGTGAGGGTGTGCTGGGAATATCTGGCTGAGGCCCCTGTCTGAGAGGTCTTCAACTCCCACCTCCGGAAGAACTTTGACCACATTCCAAGGGAATTTGGAGACATCAAGACTGAATGTGCCATGTTTTCCACCTCCATTGTTGAAGCAGCTGTCCAGAGCTGTGGCCGCAAGGTTGTTGGTGCATCTCGTGGTGGCAACCCCCGAACCAAGTGGTGTACACCAGTGGTGAGGGGGGGCATCAAGCTGAAGGAGTCCTGTCGAGCTTGGTTGGCTTCTGGGATTCCCGAAGCAGCTGAAGTGTACCGATAGGCCAAGCGTAGTGCAGCTCGGGTGGTTGCTGAAGCAAAAACTCAGGTGTGGGAGGAGTTTGGTGAGCTCATGGAACAAGACTTGCAGTCAGTCTCAAAGCGATTCTGGCAAACTGTCCAGCGACTCAGGAGGGGGAAACAGCTCCCTTTCCACACCGTATTGTGCGGAAGGGGCACTGCTGACTGATTGGGGACTTTGTCAGGCGGTGGAAGGAATACTTCGAGGATCTCCTCAATCCCACTGACATGCCTTCCACAGAGGAAGCAGAGCTTGAGGACAAGGGGGAAAACTTGCCCATCACGGGCTGAGGTTGCCAAAGTGGTTAAAAAAAAATTTTCGGTGGCCAGACCCCAGGGCTGGCTGAGATTTGCCCTGAATCAAGGCTCTGGATGTTGTAGGGGTGTCATGGTTGACACTCCTTTGCAACATTGCGTGGAAGTCGGAGACGGTGCTTTTAGCTTGCCAAAATGGAGTGGTGGTTCCTCTTTTTAAGAAGGGGAACTGGAGGGTGTATTTGAGATGAGATGAGATTCAACTTTATTGTCATTACACATGTATGAATACAAGGTAACGAAACGTGACTTGGCATTTGGGCACGCTCTGCAGAGCGCATCCAAGGCCGGGGCAGCCGCTAGGCGCCAGTCATAAAGAAGAAAGGAAAAAAAAAAAAAAGAGAATGGGTATGACACAATAGGCGAGAGAAAAAAACATGTTTTATCAGAATGACGCTCGGCAAGTGAGCGAAATTTTGATTTGCAGGCAAAAAAAACCCTCAATGCACATTTAGCAGACATTTAGCAGGAGATCACACACAAAAGTTGAGAGGCAGTGTATTGTATGCATGTAATGTTGTATGCATTGTGTAGTGTAAATGTAACAGTTGTTAGTGAGCAGCAGAGGGCGCCTCCTGGCAGTGGATAGATGTTATAATCATGTGACTTATAAACAAGTCCAGAGTCTATCTCTCTTGCTCTCTCTCTTGCTTGCAGAAGGCACATGGGCATTGTCCTTGAGGGTCCAATCCGCTGATACGACAACAACTGATTGTCGATTGTTTGGGTAGAAGAGCCGGTCCTTCCGCTTATCTCAATCAGGAGGAATGTAAACACGGGGTAAACAAGGTCAAATCAAATCAAAACAGCACAGTGCACTCAGAGAATAGAATTTGTCCTCACCCGTGTAATTCTGTGCTTCCATTATATGTGCAGGCTTAAACTGTTTTTCCATGGAGAGCACAGGGCTCCAGATTTATTCCTCCACTGAATCACTGTCATTCAGTTCACCGTTTGCCGCTACTCGTGCCCTCCCCAACTGGTCGAATTTGATGAAGGAGCTTGCCGGGTCCGCTTTGATCAGCTCTCTCACCTTCCTTCAATTTCTGATGCATCAGGGAACTCCACAGCCAAAAATAGAAGTTTCAACTTCAGGGGGATCACACTCCTCAGCCTCCCAGGGAAGGTCTATGCCAGAAGTACTGGAGAGGAGAGTCCGGCCTGTTGGCTGGACCTCGGATTCAGGAAGAGAAAATGTGGTTTTCATCCTGGCCATGGCACATCGGTCCAACTCTTACCCCCTCGGAATTCTCCAGGGTGCGTGGGAGTTTGCCCAACCAGTCCACATGCGTTTTGTGGACTTGGAGAAAGCATTCAACTGTGTCCCTCATGGTCTCTTGTCGGGGGTGCTTTGGGAGTATGGGGTATCGGGCTTGCTGCTACAAGCTATCCGGCCCTTATATGACTGTTGCGAGAGTTTTGTTTGTATTGCCAATACTCATTTGAACTTGTTTCCAGTGAGAGCTGGACTCCGCCAGGGCTGCTGTTTGTCACTGATCCTGTTCATAATTTTTATGAACAGGATTTCTAGGCGCAGCCAAGGAACAGAGGATGTCATGCTTGGTGACCACAGGATCTCATCTCTGCTGTCTGCAGATGGTGTTATCCTGTTGGCTTTATCAAGCAATAACTTGCAGGTCTTGCTGGGACGGTTTGCTGTTGAGTGTGAAGCGGCTGGGATGAGAATCAGTACCTCCAAGTCCATGGTCCTCAGCCGGAAAAGGGTTGATTGTCCTTTCTGAGTTGGGGATGAGCTCCTGCCCCAAGTGAAGGAGTTTAAGTATCTCGGGGTCTTATTCACGAGTGAGGGGGAAAATGGAGCAGGAGATTGACAGACAGATCGGAGCAGCATCTGCAGTGATGCGAACGTTGTGCTGGCCTATCGTGTTGAAGAAGGAGCTGACCTCTAAGGCAAAGCTGTTGACTTACTGGTCAATCTACAGTACGTTCCTACCCTCAGCTATTGTCATGAGCTTTGGGTAATGACCTAAAGAACGAGATCATAGATACAAGCGGCTGAAAGGAGCTTTTCCCCATAGGGTTGCTGGACTCACTCTTAGAGATAGGGTGAGGAGCTCAGTTATCCGGGAGAGGCTCAGAGTAGAACCACTGCTCCTCCACATCAAAAGGAGCCAATTGAGGGGGTATGGGCATCTGATCAGGCTGCCTCCTGGACGCCTCCCACTTGAGGTGTTTCAGGCACGTCCCAATGGGAGGAGATCCCAGGGCAGACCCAGGACATGCTGGAGAGATTATGTCTCCCAGCTGGCTTGGGAACACCTTGGTATCCTCTCTGAAGAGCTGGAGCAGGTGGCCGGGGAGAGGGAAGTCTGGGCTTCTCTGCTTGAGCTGCTGCCTCCGCGACCTGGACCCAGAAAAGTGGTAGAAGATGGATGGATGGATGAATTTAGAATGGAGGTCATAAAAACAATGTATAGGTGGCCCAATACCTTTGTCCACATGTGTATACCGTATGAATCAGTCCCTCCAGGATTTCGCAATGTTGCAGTCACGTCAATTCACACGAAATCAGCCAATCAGCGCAACTATTGCGTAACCTTGCAACTTTATCCAATCTCCGCAACTTTCCCGCAATTTTGGCCAATCCTCGTCAACTTTTGCCAATTTCACCAATCAAATTTCACCTGAGTGGCGCTGAAACACTCAGTCTAACCAATCAAATGCATCGCTACATCGCGTTCACTTCCATGTTTACAGTCAGTATTAACAGAACGCTTCAGCAAAAAATAGTGTGTAATTAAAAAAAAAACCCACTCACCTGCAAGGTTTCCAACACCGTCCCTTCCTCCGTGTCCCCCAGCCTACCGGTGGACGTCTCCATCCAGACCGCATGTTCGAAGTGCTGGTTTTGTGTTGAAAAACGTCCGCCTGCTCCAAAAGCACCCTGTTGCGGGAACACACGTGAGAAGAGACTCCATAAAATCACAAACAAACGAGCAAGTCTAACACTACAGCCAGTGTTTGATCATTTCATACATCTTTAGAGGTAAAATCATTACTACATCTTGTCAATGAGCTTTAAAGCTGTGAATCTCTGAACACAGACAAACACCCCCCCACTCCCCCCGTAAATGAAAGATGTGTGTCTGATGAGACGTGTGTGTGTGTGAGAGAGAGAGAGAGAGAGAGAGTGTGCGTGTGTGTGTGCGTGAAGACGCGCAGCAGATAGACAGACAGGTAGGCATAGGAATATTGTCTGCATTTTTTTCCGGAAAAACACAGACTCCAATAGACAATACAGACTAACAGAATAAATTCTTTATTTTTTTCCTTTCCGCTCGGTACCGAGTGGTTGGGGACCGTAGGGAGTTTTCAAATGAAGGTGCTGCAAATAATTTCCACATTACTCTTTAACATGCATTCAATGCAATTTAGCTGTTGTAATGGATATTGTGTTAAAGTCTGTATTGGCTGTTGCACAAACGAGTTTTTCCGTGTAGCAGAAGTTTCTGCTTAATTTGCAAATCACTGTAATAGGAAATGTTTGACAATCCTGTGCTTTTCTTCTATTGTTATATAGAATATCACTGTAGTAAGCTGGAAAAACCATCTGCTTTAAAATTTGTAATTCTTCCCACAACTTTTAGTGCAAAAAAACCTCTCCAAACATCGCAACTTTTATCGCAGCTTTTAAAAAAGCTCCCATGAATTCAGGCTTTTTGAGCCGCAACAATCATAAAAACATCCCATGAATTCCTGGAGGGACTGTATGAATGGAGTAAATGTGGCTTCAGTTCATTTTGTGGCCATAAGGCAATGCTAAAACCTGTTTCCTAAAGCTCCATACAATACCTTTTAAATCAGTCCCTCCAGGATTTCACAGGCTGTTTTTATGATTGTTGCGCCTGAATTTGTGGGGGCTTTTGTAAAAAATTGCGGTAAAGTTGCGATATTTTTTTGCACTAATAGTTGTTTGAGGGATTATAGATTTTAAAGCAGATGCTTTTTCCCCATAGTTTACTGCAATATATCCTATATAACATCACAAGAAAAGCACAGGATTGTCAAATATTTCCTATTAAACAGTGATTTATTTGTAAATTAAGCAGAAACTTCTGCTATACAGAAAAACTCTTTTGTGCAAAAGCAAATATAGAATTGAGCACAATTAAGTAAGAATTAAGTGCCCAGTAAATTTGTCATAAAAATGACCAACATTGTAGGCTACTCTTGCTGAGAGCTTGAATAAAAAGAATGAATAAAATAACTATCCATTACAACAGCTAAAGTGCATTGAACGCATGTTAAAAGTATAGATTTGGAAATTTGACAGCACCTTAATTTGAAAACTACCTTAAAACAGTAGCCATGTTTACATGGACACAAGTAACCAGATTAAAAGCCTGATCAGAATAAAAATGCTTCGTGTAAACACACCAATCAGAATATTCTGACCCGATCACACTCCTTTGGATCAAAATTTCCTTCTGATTGAGACACGTGGGTTATGCCAATTGTTGATCCCATTGGTGTGCATATAAACACTTATTCCGAAGTTTGGGTAGAAAATATGTTTACTGTGCATGACTGTACATCAGCCACACGTCGAGATGACGCATTTCTGCCTTTACAACAGCTAGCGGAAGACATGGTAGGAGTAAAACAGAACTGGTCTGTATCGTCCTGCTGTCTCCCTCTGTTCGTCATATGCAGAAGTACTGTATGTACTGCTAGGCTTGTAGCTTCATTATAGAGACCAGCAGAAGCAAAAGTACAGTCTGAATAACACAATACAGGTCCTTTTCAAAAAGTGAAAGACACACGAAGCAGGTTTGTTTACATTGGAAGTTTCTTCTTCTTCTGTTTCCGTAATGTCAGACAATTCTGCGCCTGTCAAAATGATTTAGACTGTTCAAATATGTGACACATATAAACGCACATCATAATCGGATCAACTTTTTCAGGGTCCATGTAAACAGTAAAGTTCTGATCTGAACTGTAATCAGAAGAAATTTTGCACATGTAAGCATGGCTAGTGAGCCCCAACCACTCGGTACTGAGTGCAAGGAAAAATATAGATTAGTCTGTTTCTCTGAATTGTCTATTGAAGTCTGTTTTTCTGAAAAATTATAAAAAAAATTCTCTCTTTCTGTGCCTTACTCCTGCACGTCTGTTTGCACATTGTGCTACACACCTGTCTCATCAGATACTTATCTTTGCTTTCAATATGAGTCATACCAGGGGGAGGGACTTTCCTCGGGGTTTGCCAGGGTAACGCATTACTCCATGTCTAGACTGGAGATTCACAGCTTTAAAATTCATTTACAAGATATAGTAGTGATTTTACCTCTAAAACTGTATAAAAGATTACAACACTGACTATATTTGTTCGTTTGTGTGTGGTTTTACGGCATCTCTCCTCACGTGTGCTCCCGCGAAGGAGGTGCTTTTCAGCCAGGCGTGCTTTACTCAACACAAACCTGGCACTTTGTACGCACGGTCAGCACAGAGACATGGACAGGGCCGGGGGAGACGGAGGAAAGGACGTTGTGGGGAAAGCTCGTGGGCGAGTATTTTTTTTAATCACACGCTGTTTTTTGCTGAGGTATTCCGTTCATACTAACAAGGAAGTGCAGCAACCCTCTCCATGTTCTCCTTCATTACATCCATGAATCTTCTCTGTGGTCTTCCTCGTTGCATCTTGCCTGGCAGCTCCATCTTCACCATCCTTTGTCTAATATACTATCCCTCCTCTGCACATGTCCAAACCATCTCAGCCTTGCCTCTCTTACTTTGTCTCCAAACCGCTCAACCTGAGCTGTCTCTCTGATATACTCATTTCTAATCCTGTCCCTCCTAGTCACTCCCAATGAGAATCTTATGGCCCTTTTCCACTAGCACCTACTCAGCTCAACTCACCTCGACTCTAGTCGCCCCGACACAGTTTCGGTCATTTTCCATTACAGCTGAGTACCACCTCAAAGTGGGTGAGTTTATTATAGCAAGGTGGCCCGTTATATTGTTGACATGCTGACATTTTGCTCTCAGAACTGAATACTTAAGAGAAGGCAAGCACAAAATACAAGCAGGGCACGGAGTTATTGTTGATAGCTAGCTAGCTAGTTAATTGTCTTCATATAGGAGACAGTGGCGATATCCTTGTTTGTTCAAAGTGAGCTTGCCACCAATGGGATCAATAATTATTGATCCAATTGATTTAAGACAATTTTGCACTGCTGAATCCGAAAATGACATCCATTTCTCTTGATCAGGTCAGGTTTTTATGCTAAGTTGTAAGCAGTTGTACAGTTGTACTGTAAATTGAATAGTAGACACTGATAAAGGTAAGTACATGTAAATTGAATGTTGCATCATCATTGTTTAAAATTCAGAGAATTTCAAGAAATAAGAATTTTGCATCATATAAAGCGAAAATTCACGGCGGCGTGGTGGTGGAGTGGTTAGCACTGTGGCAGCATAGCAACTCACCCTTGGCTGGGGGATCCTGGGTTCAATCCCAGCCCCCGACCAACAGTGATCTGTGTGGAGTTTGCATGTTCTCCCCGTGTCTGCGTGGGTTTACTCCGGGATTTCTCCAGTTTCCTCCCATATGCCAAAAACATGCAAGTTAGGTTAATTGGCATCAAACTGGGGATTCTAAATTGTCCTTAGGTATGAATGTGAGAGTGAATGGTTGTCTGTCTCTCTGTGTTGGTCCTGCGATGGACTGGCGATCTGTCCAGGGTGTACCCTGCCTCTCGCCCAAAAGATGCTAGGATAGGCTCCAGCCCCCCCGCGACCTGAAAAGGATTAAGCGGAAGAAGATGGATGGATGAATGAATAAAGTGAAAATTCACATACATGTAAACAAAAACGTAAAAAAACATGTGACCATAGTTCAAAAAGTTGACCTGATTGGGCAAAACCAATGGGATTTTTGGATTCAGCACATCAAAATTGTCCTAAATCAACTAAAAAAAAGTTGGACAATAAATTTGGTGTTGACCAGTGTAATGTAAAAGATGCTTAAAATCATAAAACACTCACCATCGTCTATCACGGTTTCCAACAATGCTGTGGCCGAGGTTTTCAACGATGCCGTAACCAAGTCAAAGCCTCTCTCCCTCCAGTTGCTCACCAGCTGGTGCCTGTAAATGGCATCCATTTGGTTGAACCACTTCTAGTTCCAGTCTGTTCGGCCATTGTGGTCCTTGATGGTCCAGTAATAAGCTTTTAATGTCCAGTGGGACTCGTGAGCAGCCATCAGCTCAGAGACCTCCTGGTATACCTTTTCATTTCGTGTCGCTCCATCTAGCTCCCTCTGGATTCTCTCATCAGCTACCAAGCACAGAAGAGTCTCAGGCTTACTGTTACCGAATTTTACAAATGGCAGTTTGATTCTTGTGAACACGTTGCTCTCATGACTCATCCAGTGATGTTACGCCCTGGCTAATCAGTGGCCTGCAGTCTGTTGGCGTCACATTTTCAGCTTGACTCAGCTGGCTTGGAACCCCAGCTGAGTAGGCACTAAAAATGTACCTAGTACTAGGTACTAGGGCTGTGCAATATAGCAATATACAGTATATCAGTGATGTGATTAAAAAAAAGTCTACAGTTTCATATAAAACTGTATCATTTATATCAGGATTTAAAAGACACACACCATTTCTACTTTTTACCGCCCACTTCTCCCCTGTATTGCGCCGGGTGTGGGCAATGGTGGGTTCCAGTGGTTAGCAGCTAACTGCAAGCTAATGCTCTGGTCATATAACCACTACTTCCGTTTGCCAGGGATGTGAGACTTTTCCCCACCGTGCTGCATCAGAGAGAATAGTCCTCTAACCTCGTTTTATTTGGAGGTAAGTAACATCAACACCATCTCTCTCCAATTATAAATGGCACATACTAAATGACTATGCTAACTTGTCGCTAATAGGAATCATAGTGTCTCAGACTGTCATTTCTTTGGTTTAAATTACTGCTGAGTTTCTTAATTTTGTCTGAAAAAGTATTACTAAAGCGGCAAAAGTGTGTAACAGCAGCCACAGACACATTAAATAAAGAATAAATAAATTAAAACGTGTCAGAGGAACAAACTGGCTCTTAATGCAACTTGAGTTCTAATCATTTTTAATTAGTCAAATAGTGATAATGAATAGTTAAGTCATCTCAAATGCACATTAAAAAATACAATTTTATAAGAACACTGCAAAATTAAGAGGGGAAAAAAGGTTCATAAAATGAATGACAGATGAATTTGTACAATTGATTTTTTTTTCACTATGTAATTTAAAATGTAGAAATAGAGATGGTCCTTTTTATTGGTTAGTATATATAAACTACAAAATTTGCGGAAAATGTATATTGTGATATACAGTGGTGTGAAAAAGTGTTTGCCCCCTTCCTTATTTCTCTTTTTTTGTATGTTTGTCATATTTAAATGTTTCAGATCATCAAACAAATTTAAATATTAGACAAAGATAACACAAGTAAACAGAAAATGTAGTTTTTAAATGAAGGTGTTTATTATTAAGGGGGAAAAAAATCCAGACCTACATGGCCCTGTGGGGAAAAAGTGATTACCCCCTAAACTTAATAACTGATTGGGCCACCCTTAGCAGCAATAACTGCAATCAAGTGTTTGCCATAACTGGCAATGAGTCTTTTATAGCGCTGTGGAAGAATTTTGGCCCACTTATCTTTACAGAATTGTTGTAATTCAGCCACATTGGAAGGTTTTCGAGCATGAACCGCCTTTTTAAGATCATGCCACAGCATCTCAATCGGATTCAGGTCAGGACTTTGTCTAGGCCACTCCAAAGTCTTCATTTTGTGTTTCTTAAGCCATTCAGAGGTGGACTTGCTGGTGTGTTTTGGATCATTGTCCTGCTGCAGAACCCAAGTGCGCTTCAGCTTAAGGTCACAAACAGATGGCCGGACATTCTCCTTCAGGATTTTTTGGTAGACAGCAGAATTCATGATTCCATTTACCACAGCAAGTCTTCGAGGTCCTGAAGCAGCAAAACAGCCCCAGACCATCACACTACCACCACCATATTTTACTGTTGGTATGACGTTCCTTTTCTGAAATGCTGTGTTACTTTTACGCCGGCTGTAATGGAACACATACCTTCCAAAAAGTTCAACTTTTGTCTCATCAGTCCACAGAGTATTTTCCCAAAAGTCTTGGGGATCATCAAGATGTTTTCTGGCAAAACTGAGACAAGTCTTGATGCTCTTCTTGCCCAGCAGTGGTTTTTGTCTTGGAGCTCTGCCATGAGGGCCATTTTTGCCCAGTCTCTTTCTTATGGTGGAGTCATGAACACTGACCTTAACTGAGGCAAGTGAGGCCTGCAGTTCTTTGGATGTTGTTGTGGGGTGTTTTGTGACCTCTTGGTTGAGTCATCGCTGCGCTCTTGGGGTAATTTTGGTCAGCTGGCCACTCCTGGGAAGGTTCACCACTGTTCCATGTTTTCGCCATTTGTGGATAATTGCTCTCACTGTGGTTTGCTGGAGTCCCAAAGCTTTAGAAATGGCTTTATAACCTTTACCAGACTGATGGATCTCAATTACTTCATTCCTCATTTGTTCCTGAATTTCTTTGGATTGCAGCATGATGTCTAGCTTTTGAGGCTCTTTTGGTCTACTTCACTTTGTCAGACAGGTCCTGTTTAAGTGATTTCTTGATTGAGAACAGGTATTCCGACGAGAGGACCAGTTGGTGGCAGTAGGACGCAGTCCAGGGACGGATAGTTTTTTCACACATGGGGAGTTGTTCGGAACTCCTTGTGGGAGCTCCTTGTACAGAGGTATAGAGTGATGATAATCAAGTCAGTGGCGGTAATGCACCTGTGAGCTGGTTGCCAACCGTCAATCAAATCTAAACGAAGAAGAAGAAGAAGATGTGGTAGTAATCAGGCCTGGGTGTGGCTAGAGAAATTGAACTCAGCTTTCTAAAGATGTGATAAATCACAGTTAATTTATGTTTTAACCGGGGAAGGGGGGGGGCAGCAATCTCTTTATCACACAGGGCCATGTAGGTTTGGACTTTTACCCTTAATAATAATAAACACCATTTAAAAACTGCATTTTGTGTTTACGTGTGTTATCTTTGTCTAATATTTAAATTTGGTTGACGATCTGAAGCATTTAAGTGTGACAAACACAAAAAAATGAGAAATCAGGAAGGGGGTAAACACTTCTTCACACCACTGTATATCATTATCATCAAATAAGATTACTTATATCGTGATATGAAGTTTTGGTTATATTGCACAACCCTACTAGATACTAATGGAAAACCCTACAAATCAAGTAGAATCAAGGCGAGTCAGGCTGAGTAGGTGCTAGTGGAAAAGGGCCATTAGCATCTTCAACTCTGCCACCTCCAGCTCCACCTCGTGTCTTTTTGTCAGCGTCTCCAAACCATACATCATAGCAGATCTCACTACCATCTTGTAAATCTTCCTATTCACTCTAGCTGCTACCCTTCTGTTACAAATCACCCCGACACACGTCTCCACCAACTCCACCCTGCCTGTACTCTCTTCTTGACCTCTCTGGTGCATTTTCCATTGCTTTAGATGATTGGCCCCAGGTATTTCAACTAGTCTATCTTCACTGCCTCTACTCCTTGCATCTTCACCATTACATCTGGTTCCCTCTCATTTACAATCATGTATTCTGTCTTGATTCAACTGACCTTCATTCCTCTTCTCTCCAGAGCATACCTCCACCTCTCCAGTTTCTCTTCCACCTGCTCCTTATTCTCACTATAGCTCAGCAAACATCATAGTCCACAGAGAGTCCTGCCTGACCTCATTTGTCAGCCTGTCCATCACCATGGCAAACAAGAAGGGGCTCAGAGCCGATCCCTGATGTAACCCCACCCCAAATCCATCTGTCACTCCTACAGCGTACCTCACCACCGTCTTGCTGTCCTCATACATGTCCTGCACCACCCTCACATACTTCTCTGCAACTCCTGACTTTCTCACATTTCCTGTCTTGCCACCCTATCATATGCTTTCTCTAGATCCACAAAGACACAGTGCAACTCCTTCTGGCCTTCTCTGTACTTCTCCATCAACACTCTTGGAGCAAACAGTGCATTTGTAGTACTCTTTCTTTGTATGAAACCATACTGCTGCTCACTGATTGTCACCTCTCCTCTTAACCTGGCTTTAGTAACGCTTTCCCATGTCTTCATTGTGTGACTGATCAACTTTATGCCTCTGTAGTTACTACAGCTTTGAGCATCACCCTTGCAAAATTCATGGAAGTTGACCAGGATTGTCCAAAATTGCGAGAAAGTTGTGGTGATTGGAGAAGGTTGAAAAGTTGTGCAAAATTCATGAGGATTGGCTGAATTTGCGTGAATTGGCGTGATCACAACATTTCAAAATCCTGGAGGGACTGTTAAGTACACATTTTTGAGAATTCCTACTTTTTGTAAATTTTGAGTTACAACTGTAGTAAGAAGACTTAAATTCACCTCTCCACTGACAGGATTCTGAACTAACCAGATTAAAAGCAGCTTAGTGTAAGCATGGCCTTTTTTCCCTTAACTTAATTGAAGCAAACATCTGTCTGGTAGGTGGCGTGCGTGGCGGTTGGGATAACCTGCTGGCTGTAATCCCCGGTGGCTCCTCTACGCCCCTCATTCCCAAGAGTGTCTGCGAGGAGGTGCCAATGGACTTTGACGGTCTTATTCAAGCTCAGACTGGGCTGGGCACAGCTGCTGTTATCGTCATGGACAAATCTGTACATTTTTCACCTTACACAATCATGCACATTCAATGTGAAATATTGAAATGGGTGTTACATTAGTGGACCTGTTTGTTTTTTGGCAGACTGACATTATCAGAGCCATTGCCCGCCTCATTGAGTTCTACAAGCATGAAAGTTGTGGCCAGTGCACGCCATGCAGAGAGGGTAGGTGTGGAATCAGTGTTGTATGTGTTTCTACATTAGATCGTATCCAGGACTTCCTTTTTGTACCTTTGACAAATATAAAATTTGTCTTTTTTTCTAGGAGTGGACTGGATGAATAAAATGATGTGGCGCTTTGTGCACGGTGATGCACGGTCAGCAGAGATCGACATGATTTGGGAACTCAGTAAGCAAATTGAAGGACACACTATCTGTGCCCTTGGTGATGGTGCAGCGTGGCCCGTCCAGGTAAACACATATACCACTGTCATGCATTTGTTAACTGAAGAACTGAAATGATTACTATGACCTTGGCCTAATATCTTAATTTTGTATTTTTGTGTGGTTATACTTTTTAAAAGCGTTTGTGTTCTCAGCTCATTGTTGTTTTTTGCTCTCTTTCCAGGGCTTGATCCGGCACTTCAGGCCTGTGATGGAAAGTCGAATTGCTGAATACCAGCAGGAGCAGCAGGCCAGGGCTTAAATAGTTCTTTGAACTGTTTTTCCTTCCCTGAACCCTTTGCTTTTGCTCAAATACTGTTATTATATAAACGTAAAAAGTATAATGCGTTGCTTGATCAAGAATTTGCATTCAGGTGTTTATCTTGTTGAATTAAGTTACCAATAAATTCCTGGAATACCTTAATTATTGTTTTTCCTCATGAATTCCATTTATTTATTTATTTATTTTACATTTTTAAATGACAAAGTTATTTTTTTAACTGATTATGCCATTTCATTGTCATGAAAGGAAGCTGAGGCCAAATTAAACTGCCATAGGCCTCGGGAAATCGTTAAATTTTTATTCCAGTAATTTTGGAGCTAAAATTATGCACTCTGCAAGAATGTCACTGGTCTTGTTAATCACAAGGAAAATACAGTTTGAACTATTTGTCTGATAATATGCTTTACAAAATCTCACCATAGGCCATGTTTCATAACAACTATTCTTTGCTGCATCAAAGATAAAATTCTCATATTTACTCTCAAAGCTGAACATTACTACTTGTGTTTAGCAAGGCTGTTTGTATGCCTGTGAAGAACTGGAAATAAACAGGCTTTTATTTTTGAATGTTTTATGAGACCGCTCAGTGATATTGTACTTTGAGGAGACATCTACCGTATTTATCATAGCAACAAAGACATACAGAAATTTATTGTGCTACATATACTTTAACTGGCCAGCTCAGGTTGAGTGGTTTGGAGACAGTAAGAGAGGCAATGCTGAGATGGTTTGGGCATGTGACTAACAACTTTCTCAAGCTAAACAGCAATAAAACAGAAATCATCATTTTTGGACCAAAATCTCTTTTACCCTCTTCCCAGAACTTTTCATTCCAAATCGATGGTCACTCAGTCACCCCCTCCCCCCCTGGCCAGAAACCTTGGCATTATCATTGACCCCACCCTCTCCTTCAAATCTCACATCAACCATATCACCAAAACATCATTTTTTCATCTTCGTAATATTGCACACCTCCGTCCAACCCTCTTATCGTCTGCTGCTGAAATACTCATCCACGCCTTCATCACCTCCAGACTTGATTACTGTAACAGCATTCTGTATGGACTTCCTTCCACCATCCTCCAAAAACTACAGTATGTCCAAAACTCAGCCGCCCGCCTACTTACTCACTCCCGCTCCAGAGGCCACATCACTCCTCTCCTCCGTCAGCTCCACTGGCTCCCCATTCAACAGCGCATTAACTTCAAGATCCTCCTCATCACCTATAAAGCTCTTCATAACCTCGCCCCCTCATACCTAACGGACCTTTTGTCTCGTCATTCTCCCACTCGTCTCCTCCGCTCTGCTGACGCTCACCTTCTTACCCCCATCACCAAGACAAAATTCTGCACCCTGGGTGATAGATCATTCGCCATCGCCGCACCAACCCTCTGGAATTCCTTGCCCCTTCACATCCGATCTGCCAACACACTTGCTTCTTTTAAAAGTCAACTCAAAACCCATCTTTTCAAATCTACCTCTAAAAACTGACTGCCTCTTCTACCTATGTGTACCTACCTTGTCTGTTTACCCGTTCTCTGTATGTTTGTCCCTATGCTGCTTTGTAAAGCGTCTTTGAGTATTTAGAAAAGCGCTATATAAGACTGATGTATTATTATTATTATTATTATTATTATTATTATTATGTGCAGAGGAGGGAGAGTGGATATATTGGACAAAGGATGTTGAAGATGGAGCTGCCAGGCAGGAGGAAAAGAGAAAAACCACAGAGAAGATTAATGGATGTAGTGAAGGAGGACATGGAGAGGGTTGGTGTTACAGAGGAAGATGCAACGGATAGGGTGAGATGGAGGCAGATGATCCGCTGTGGCGACCCCTAAATGGAGCAGCCAAAGGAAGACCGATACATTAACTGCTGTTTTTTTTAAGGACGGTGCAAGTTGATGAACATTGATATCAGTTAATGTAAACTTGCCAGATTGTAGCCAGTGGCTAATTTATACTGGAGTGATGGCCTAGAGGTAGAGCATCTGCCCCACAACTGGGAGGTTGGGGTTCAAGTCCCAGCCGGCTCATGCCAAAGACCATATAAAAATGAAACTTCCTGCCTTCCAGCTTGGTGCTCAGCAGCTTGGGCTCAGGAGGTAGAGCGGATTGTCTAATAACCGGAGGGTTGGCGGTTCGAGTCCTGCTTTTCCCAGACATCCTGCCATTGTGTCCCTGAGCAAGACACTTTACCCACCTTGCTTCTAGTGGCCATGACACTGGGTGTGAATGTGTATAAATGTTTGGTCGTGGTTGGAGAGGCTGTTGGCGTGGATTGGCAACCACATTTGTCAGTTCACCCCAGGAGAGCTGTGGCTACAGTAGTAGCTTACCACAACCATTGTCTGTGCAGTGAATGAATAATGTACAGTCGTGAAAAAATTAGGACAGCCTATGAAAGTCTGTGGGGTTTTTTTTAATATATTTGGACATATGGATATTTAATATCAATTTTAACAATACTGGGAGATTCAAGTAATATAACTAAACAATTAAAACTGAAGAAAAGACTTTTTAAAATTTTCTGTAAAATGTAATTCTAAAAACATGCAATTTCTGGTGAGGAATAAATTAGGACACACCCACATTCCCATTTAAAATGGCTAAAATCACACACAGGCGTATCACATCAGGTGCACATGATTAGAACATCATTACTCAGCATTCTGAAGGAGGCTTGTCCTATTTAAACTTCACACATTTAGTTTGATGTGCTCCTGACTGTTGAAGTGAGAGTGAACACCATTGTGAAATCGAAAGAGCTGTCTGAGGCCTTCAGAAAGAAGATTGTAGCAGCTTATGAGTCTGGTAAGGGATTTAAAAAGATCTCGGAAGAATTTAAAATCAGCCGGAAAATAGTCTTCAAGTGGAGGACATTCAAAACAACTGCCAACATGCCCAGGTCTGGCCATCCAAGCAAGTTCATCCCGAGAGCAGACTGCAAGATGTTAAAAGAAGTCTCCAAAAACCCTAAAAGGACCTGGCCAGCTTACCATCATAGAATCCACCATGAATTCTACAATGTATCAGAGGGTGCTTGAGGACCATCTGTAAAAAAATAAAAGCTGAAGCATAAAGCATTTACCATAAAGCTGAAGCAAACTGGACCCTGCAACATGACAGTGACCCAAAACACACCAGTTAAATCCACCAAGGACTGGCTAAAAACTAAGAAATTGAGAGTCCTGGAATGGCTGAGTCAAAGCCCAGATTTTAATCCCATTGAGATGCTGTGGGGTGACTTGAAATGGGCTGTACATGCAAGAAACCCCTCAAACATCTCACAGCTGAAAGAATTCTGAGTTGAGGAGTGGGCACACTTTCCTCAGACCGATGTCAGAGACTGTCAGTTCTACACGGCCATCATCGAGTCCATCCTCACCTCCTCCATAACTGTGTGGTACGCAGGAGCCACTGCCAGGGACAGACTAAGGCTGCAGCGCGTCGTGCGCACTGCTGAGAAGGTGATAGGCTGCAAGCTCCCATCTCTCCAGGACCTGTACATCTCCAGGACCCGGAGGCGTGCTGGCCGGATCATAGCCGATTCTTCACATCCTGGTCACGTGCTGTTTGCCCCCCTCCCCTCAGGTAGAAGGCTTCGGTCCATTCGGACTAAAACCTCTCGGCACATGAACAGCTTTTTCCCCTCTGCCATCAGACTGCTGAACACTAAGTGACTTTTGACTCTCGTGCACTATGTACAGCAGCTCAACCAGACTCATGTCATTCATCACTGTTTTTCTGTTGCATTATTGACTGCACTATGTGGTACTTCACATTATCTGCTACATGCTAATTTTTTAAACTGCCTTGACTAGTACTACTCATTATTACTAGTATTATTATTATTATTACTTATTATTACTTATTTTTCTACACTTATTGCACGTTTCTAGTCCTTTAGTTTTTTAGTTTATCCCTTTTTCTCATTATGTTTTTAATGTTGCAGCATGGCACCGAGACAAATTCCTAGTTTGTGTATCACATGAACAATGGCAATAAACCTGATTCTGATTCTGATTCTGGTAGATGGCTACAAGAAGCGTTTCACTGAAGTTATTTCATCCAATGGGTGTAACACTAGCTATTAGGCAGTAGGGTGTCCTAACTTTTTCCTCAGAATACACATTTTTGTTGATATCTTATGTTTAATGAGTAAAACCAGATTAATTTTTATTTACCTGCAATTAAATCACTTTCTTTTCCAAAGATAAATAAAAACAAGATTAGACATCAATATGTGAACATTTCTTAATAGAGAATTGAATATTTAATGGGGTGTCCTAATTTTTTTCACGACTGTATCCATTGTAAAGTGTCTTTGAGTGTCTATGAAAAAACGCTATATAAATCTGATGCATTATTATTAATTTCCATCTGTTGTCCGCTGGCCACTTAGGTGATCCCTATTAATCAATCAAGCTTTATTCCAGGCTCATAGGCCAACACAATAAAAAGACAAAACACTAAAAAATTAAGAAAAAAAATACAAATACAGTACAGAGTTTGAGGAGACTTAAAAATATTTAATTTTAAAAAGAATATTAATTTCAGATATGCCTTAATTCTTCCTGGCATAGAATCAACAAGGTGCTGGAAACATTTCCAAGAGATGTTGGCCCATATAGACATGTTAGCATTACACAGTTGCTACAGATTTGTTGGCTTCACATCCATGATGCTCCACACATGCACCGATTCATGTTGTTCATGCCATATTCTGACCCTACCATCTTTCTATTGCACCACAAAATTGACACTCGGCTCAGGCAATATTTTTCACTTTTCCATTGTCCAATTTTGGTGACCCTGTGGGAATTCTTCTGATATTGATTGGCGGCTGGCACACAATGTAATGCGCATTGCCGCCACCTACCAGACTGGAGTGTGGATCAGGAGATTGCACCCACCCACCCACCCCCAAAAAAAAAAATCCTCTCGTCATCCTGTCTTTTTCAAATACTTAATTAAATGTCTGTAGTTGTCTCCCGTGTCATTATGCCTCGGTGAAACGGAGGCATACGGTAATTGGTTAATGCGTCTGTGGATGTGTGTATCTGTCCACCTCTCTGTTTCAGCTCGCCCAGTCAAAATTAAGTGGAACTCAAGGCTTGTATCATTGTAACGCCGTATTTTCTCAACTTTTAATTTGCCAGAATTCCGAGATAAGGCTTTGTTTTTGAAGTAAACACAAATTTAACTCACCTTAAACGGCAATGAAGCAGGGGGAAGGGTACTGTAATACAGCCGTGGACAAAATTGTTGGTACCCCTCTGTTAATGAAAGAAAAACCCACAATGGTCACAGAAATAACTTGAATCTGACAAAAGTGGTAATAAATAAAAATTCTATGAAAATTAACCAATGAAAATCAGACAGGCTTTTGAATTGTGGTTCAACAGAATTACTTTAAAAAACAAACTCATGAAACAGGCCTGGACAAAAATTATGGTACCCCTAGAAAAGATTGAAAATAATGTGATCATAGGGACATGTTCAACCAAGATGTGTCCTCTAATTAACATCACAGGTGTCTACAAACTTGTAATCAGTCTGTCGGCCTATTTAAAGGGTGGCAAGTAGTCACTGTGCTGTTTGGTGACATGGTGTGTACTATGGCTGTGTTGTGAGACATGTATATGTTGGACACTGCATATGTGATTTAACCTCACGATGAAGGAGAGCCAGCCCCCTGCGGTGCGGAGCCACAGAGCCTGGACCCCCTGCGGAGGACAGGGGACAGAAGACTTCCTGACCACTGAGGCTCGAGAGGAGAGAAGGGGGAGTTATGTAAATAAAGGGCTAATGAATGTGAATAAAGAGACTTTGATATAGATGTGTGATTTCCCCCGCGAGGGAAATGGTTTGATGTGAGAATGTTTAAATGAGAGAACTTTGGTGTGTTCAGCCTCTTTGTTCGCTGCTCAAGAATAAGAGCAGACAGTGGAATGATTTCTTGAATAAACTGGAATGGAAGACAATTCGGTTTCGTTATTCAAGTCTCCCCACATTGGTGACTGACGACGTTGAGAATGAACGAAGAAATTCTCAGGGTCCCGGACTCACAGCGCTCAGAGCTGGCGAGCGCAGTGGCCGTTCAGCTGCCTGATTTCTGGCAGGATAACCCACGGTCGTGGTTTCTGCAAGCAGAGTCGCAGTTCGCGCTCGCAGGAGTAACGGTGGATGACACTAAGTTCCACCATGTCATCGCTAAACTGGACAACAGCACAGCTCGGTGCGTGCAAAGCTTGGTGGAGCAGCCACCCGCGACTGACAGGTACGGCAAGCTGAAATCCACCCTCATCAAGTTTTTCACCCCCTCGGCTGAAGTGAGGGCGAGGAGGATCCTGTCTTTGCTAGACCAAGGTGGACACAGGCCGAGCGCCCTGATGGAGGAGATGATACAGCTGAGAGGTTTGGACAACGATGATTTCATTTTTCAGTTCATCTTCCTCTCCAACCTCCCGGCGCATGCGAGAAGCACGCTGGCCGGCAAAAAGTGTCACACCCTGGAGGAGTTCCGGGAGCTGGCCCAGGAGGCAGATGGGATCCTGGACGCCTGCGGCGGGCAAGCAACCACAGCAGCGACCCGAGACAGCGGGGAGCCAGAGGCGGCAGAACCAGACTGGCCGACGACGGCGGCAACACGACCGCGACGAGGGGGAGCCAATAGCCCGGCGGCAGAAGCGCGGGCACGACACAGCGGAGGAGAAGATCTCTGCTTTTACCATCGGAGGTTCGCAGAGAAGGCACGCAGGTGTGTGCCGCCCTGCATCTTCAGGAGTTCGGGAAACGGCAAGACCGGGGGTCGCTAGCAGCTTCGACCCTCGGAGAACGCAACAAGCTGCTCTACATCACGGATGCGCGCTCCGGACGAGTGTTCCTCATTGACACCGGAGCACAAGTGAGCTTCATCACCCCAACATACGCGGACCGGGTGGCTGGACCCCACGGTAACGGAGCTACAGCGGCAAATGGCTCGAACATCAACACCTACGGGAGAAGGACCTTGCCTTTATGCTTACATGGCCGCACATATGAATGGACTTTTGTAATAGCGGCGGTGAGTTTCAACATGTTGGGCGCGGATTTTTTGTGTTCACACAATCTGTTAGTTGATCTTGCTAATAGACGGCTGGTAAATGCACTCTCTTTTTACTCTCTCCCCTGTTCAGCTCGAGTGTCCCCGCCACCAGTACAGACCCACGTCGCTACAGCAGGTGGTAAGTTTCACACACTCCTCACCCAATTTCCAGCGCTCACTGTGCCCACTTTTTCAGCGACGGTCGCGAAGCACGGGGTGAAACACTTTATCCCCACTTCTGGTCCTCCCGTGTTTGCAAAAGCTCGGCGCTTGGATGCAGTTAAGCTCGCCATTGCGCGCGAGGAGTTCGCCAGCCTGGAGAGGCTGGGCATCGTTCGTAGGTCGAAGAGCCCGTGGGCTTCGCCGCTGCACATGGTACCGAAAGCCGATGGCTCCTGGAGACCGTGCGGGGATTACCGCAGGCTAAACAACGCTACGGCGCACGATCGTTATCCCATCCCGCACATTCAGGATTTTTCGGTGCACCTGGCGGGGGCGCGCATTTTTTCAAAGATTGATCTAGTTCGCGGCTATCACCAAGTCCCGGTCCAACCGGAGGACATTCCTAAAACAGCGGTAATAACCCCGTTCGGACTTTTCGAATTTTTACGCATGCCGTTTGGTCTCAAAGGGGCGGCGCAAACATTTCAGCGGATGATGGATGCCGTGTTACGCGATCTCCCTTTCGTGTTTGTGTACCTCGACGACATTTTGGTCGCGAGTACTTCAGAGGACGAACACGAAACGCACCTCACAGCAGTTTTTAGGAGGCTGGGAGAGCACGGCTTAATAGTTAACCCAGCCAAGTGCCAGTTCGGCGTCGAGCGGATCGATTTTTTGGGTCACCGCGTCTCCCCGGAGGGAGCGGTTCCGTTACCAGAGAAAGTACGCGCGGTAGCGGATTTTCCCCGTCCACAAACGGTCAAATCACTACAGGAATTCTTGGGGATGGTGAATTTTTATAACCGATTCCTGCCCCACGCAGCTCAAATCATGCAACCGTTATATGCCGCGCTCAAAAAACAAAAGCCGACCCAGGCGGTCGAATGGTCCCCGGAGCGGGAGCGCGCGTTCACAGAGGTTAAAAAAGCCTTGGCTGACGCTGCGCTCCTGGCCCACCCAGACCCTGCAGCACGTATCGCGCTGACGACAGACGCTTCAGATTTAGCCATAGGGGCCGTTATTGAGCAACAGGTAGCCGGAGTTTGGCAGCCTTTGGCTTTCTTTAGCAAATCTTTAAGCGCGGCTGAACGAAAATACAGCGCGTTTGACAGAGAACTGTTGGCGCTGCATTTGGCCATTCGTCATTTCCAGTTCTGGCTGGAAGGACGGTGCTTCACCGCTTATGTGGACCACAAGCCGCTCACATACGCCATGGCCAAAACTTCAGATCCGTGGTCCGGCAGGCAGCAGAGGCAGCTGGCCGCAATCTCGGAATTTACCACTGACATTAGGCACGTCGCGGGCAAATTCAATGTAGTAGCGGATTGTCTCTCACGCGCGTTCACGACCCCAACACGCGCAGAGGCAGAACGGGCCACCGTGACCGCGCCGCAGGAGAGCGGCACGGTGGCGCGCGCAGCCCCGGTGCACGTGGGTATAGATTACGCAGCCATGGCAGCGGACCAGGGGGCGGACGCAGACGTGCGCGCGCTCCAGTCTGGACCAACAGGGTTGAGGCTGGAGAGCAAGTGTTTACAAACCGGTATGCCCCCCCTGATCTGCGACATGTCGACGGGGCGCCCGCGTCCGGTGGTTCCGGCCACGTGGCGCCGCCGTGTTTTTGACTCGGTCCACTCACTGGCGCACCCGGGGGTGCGCGCGTCGGTGAAACTAGTGGCGGAAAAGTTTGTTTGGCCGTGCCTGCGCAAGCACGTGAAGGAATGGGCAAAAACCTGCATTTCCTGTCAACGGGCCAAAATTCACAGGCACACAAGAGCCCCGTTAGAACCGTTCCGCATTCCGGCCAGAAGGTTCGACCATGTGCACGTCGACCTTGTGGGCCCCCTACCGGCATCACAGGGGTTCACGTATCTTTTGACAATGGTGGACCGCACCACACGTTGGCCGGAAGTGGTCCCACTTGCGACGACCACGGCCGCGGAGGTGGCTCGCGTTTTTTTAACGGCTTGGGTGGCGCGCTTCGGGGTTCCGTCGGACATTACGTCCGATAGAGGACCGCAATTCATCTCTGAGCTGTGGGCAGCGATGGCCAACGGCTTAGGAGCCAAAATTCACCGCACTACGGCTTACCACCCTCAGGCTAATGGTTTATGCGAGCGTTTTCATAGGTCTTTGAAGGCAGCACTCAGAGCGTCGCTCACGGATGCAGATTGGATAAATAAACTTCCATGGGTTTTATTAGGGTTGCGTTCTGCGCCTAAAGAGGACTTAGACGCCTCCCCAGCGGAGCTGGTATTCGCACAAACTCTGAGGCTGCCGGGCGAGTTTTTACCAGAGCACCCAGAGCCCCCACCTCTCTCTGCTCTGGGACCGTTAGTCGGCACGGGGGCAGACACGCTCCCGGGTCCGGTTCATCACGCTTTTCCACGAGTTTTCGTCCCCAAGGCTTTGAAAAATGCCGATTTCGTTTTTGTCAGGCGCGAAGCCCTTAAAGCAACGCTCAAACCACCTTACGAAGGGCCATTTCGAGTGCTGGAGGCAGGTGATAAGCAATTTGTGCTAGATTTTGGAGACAGAAAAGAGACAGTCAGTATTGACAGACTAAAACCTGCTTTTGTCATGAAGGACGTGTCTGTACCGGTCGCGGTGGCGCCTCGACGAGGCAGGCCCCCGCAGAGGGCAATTAACCACTCTCTTCCTCAGTCAACAGACCCGAAGCAGAACAGCACCGCAGGCAAGGCGGGGCCAACGCACAGCAGATTCGGCAGACGGCTGAAGCCCAAGCGGCGCACAGACTGAATGTTGGTGTTGATTATTCAGTAGTGAGTAAGGTGCTCCTATCCTAAGGAGCACCTTGATTAGGATGCCTCCTGGACGCCTCCCACTTGAGGTGTTTCAGGCACGTCCCACTGGGAGGAGACCCCGGGGCAGACCCAGGACTCGGTGGAGAGACTATGTCTCCCAGCTAGTCTGGGAACGCCTTGGTATCCCCTCTGAAGAGCTGGAGCAGGTGGCTGGGGAGAGGGAAGTCTGGGCTTCTCTGCTTGAACTGCTGCCTCCGCGACCCGGACCTCCGGAAAAGCGGTAGAAGATGGATGGATGGATGGATGGAGTAAGGTGCTATTAAATTTTGGGAATTAGTCTGTTCTTCATCGTTTGGGGGGGGGTTATATGGCTGTGTTGTGAGACATGTATATGTTGGACACTGCATATGTGATTTAACCTCACGATGAAGGAGAGCCAGCCCCCTGCGGTGCGGAGCCACAGAGCCTGGACCCCCTGCGGAGGACAGGGGACAGAAGACTTCCTGACCACTGAGGCTCGAGAGGAGAGAAGGGGGAGTTATGTAAATAAAGGGCTAATGAATGTGAATAAAGAGACTTTGATATAGATGTGTGATTTCCCCCGCGAGGGAAATGGTTTGATGTGAGAATGTTTAAATGAGAGAACTTTGGTGTGTTCAGCCTCTTTGTTCGCTGCTCAAGAATAAGAGCAGACAGTGGAATGATTTCTTGAATAAACTGGAATGGAAGACAATTCGGTTTCGTTATTCAAGTCTCCCCACATGTACCACACTAAACATGGACCAGAGGAAGCAAAGGAGAGAGTTGTCTCAGGAGATTAGAAAGAAAATTATAGACAAGCATGTTAAAGGTAAAGGCTATAAGACCATCTCCAAGCAGCTTGATGTTCCTGTGACTACAGTTGCACATATTATTCAGAAATTTAAGATCCACAGGATTGTAGCCAACCTCCCTGGACGTGGCCGCAGGAGGAGACGGATAATACGAATGGTAACAAAAGAGCCCAGAACAACCTCTAAACACATTGATGGTAAACTCCGAGGTCAAGGTACATCAGTGTCAGATCGCACCATCCGTCGTTGTTTGAGCCAAAGTGGACTTGATGGGAGACGACCAAGGAGGGCACTACTGTTGAAAACAAATCATAAAAAAGCCAGACTGGAATTTGCCAAACTGCATGTTAACAAGCCACAAAGCTTCTGGGAGAATGTCCTATGGACAGACAAGACAAAACTGGAACTTTTTAGCAAGGCACATCAGCTCTATGTTCACAGACGCAAAAATGAAGCATACCAAGAAAAGAACACTGTCCCTACTGTGAAACATGGAGGAGGTTCTGTTATGTTGTGGGGCTGCTTTGCTGCATCTGGCACAGGGTGTCTTGAATCTGTGCAGGGTACAATGGAATCTCAAGACTATCAAGGTATTCTAGAGAGAAATGTGCTGCCCAGTGTCAGACAGCTTGGTCTCAGTCGCAGGTCATGGGTCTTGCAACAGGATAATGACCCAAAACACACAGCTAAAAACACCCAAGAATGGCTAAGAGCGAAACATTGGACTATTCTAAAGTGGCCTTCTATGAGCCCTGATCTAAATCCTATTGAACATCTGTGGAAGGAGCTGAAACATGCCGTCTGGAGAAGGCACCCTTCAAACCTGAGACAACTGGAACAGTTTGCTCATGAGGAGTGGGCCAAAATACCTGCTGAGAGGTGCAGAAGTCTCATTGACATTTACAGAAATCGTTTGATTGCAGTGATTGCCTCAAAAGGTTGTGCAACAAAATATTAAGTTAAGGGTACCATCATTTTTGTCCAGGCCTGTTTCATGAGTTTATTTTTTAAAATAATTCCTTTGAACCACAATTCAAAAGCATTGTCTGATTTTCATTGGTTAATTTTCATAGACTTTTTATTCATTACCACTTTTGTCAGATTCAAGTTATTTCTGTGACCATTGTGGGTTTTTCTTTCATTAACAGAGGGGTACCAACAATTTTGTCCACGTGTGTAACTATGCCGGGCCACTAGAGGTGGCAGTGTGACTTTTTTATAGCACAACACCACTTTTTTTTACAGCATGTGGAGCTGAAGTGTTATAGTGGTTGCTGAAAAAAACACATATTCAGCAACTACACCATTTATCCATCACATCAATTGTTTTCACACTGGTTTTGCTGTTTAGTTTTGCAGAGGAAGGACAAAGGAAAACTCGCTAAAAACTCCCATGTCCCAACATTCGTCACCCGCAAATGGTAGCAGTGAACTGCGCATGCACCTGGAAACTCCCACCACAGGGAGGTACTGAGCAGTCCACCAATACTGGGTGAATAAATGTCCGTCTTTTTGCCCGTCTGTTTTCTTCCTCCTCCACTAAACAGCAAAATCTCCTGTTCATATTGATTGTCATTGTATTCACGTACCTCTGTCGCTTCCACCATTTAAAATGTCTTCCGCCGTGCTCTTCTTTTGTTTGGATTGCAGCTGGTCAAACAGTATGGGCATGTCAACTGCAGATTATTTTCACTGTGCATGTGTGTACTCCAAAACTACTGGATGGATTTGGATGAAATTTTTACCACAGGTGGTCCTTGGGCTAAAGAGGAACCCATGACATTTTGGTGATAATTCAAGAATGCATACCTGCACCGAGGCATCAGCACCTTAGTGCTTTCATTGAGTAAGTTTTCTAACATGAACTCTATTGTTTCTATGCAGTGACATTTTCATTACTTTCCTTTCATTTTCATATCCCTTACAGTCCAGTAACACATGCTGAACAGATTCAGGCTGTTTGCAAAAACTACAATTCCCATATGTGTGTTTGCGTATTCTATGAAAAGTGTGACTAATGTGCCCCAACCTCAGATGGGTTGTGATTGTTTCTTCCCTAGAGCTCCTGCCCAGCATTCTTCCTGCCCCAGCTTTGCTCTGTATGTTATAGTATAAGTGTCTCCCATTGTCACTAATGTCCCAATATTCTTGCTATATTTTTTGCATTTAGAGTTTTGATTTTCCTTCTGATATGCTTAATGGAATTTCAGTGTCCACAGTTTCTGTTCTTAGTGCCTGCTTTGCCAGGATGTCTACATCTTAATTTCCTTCAATCCCTGTATGGGCTGGAACCCAAACAAAGCAAACAGTCAGGCCTTTTAGGTGTAAATCATCTAGAGAGTTATGTATTTTGATGATTACATCCTGTCTGCAAGATTTCATTGATTTTACACTGCTGAGTGCTGCCCAACTATTAGACATGATGAACGCATTTTTTTTTACCCTTATCTTAAAGCTATTGCAATTCTAATATAATAGCCAGGAATTCAGCTGTATAGACTGCAACGTTGTCTGTTACTCTCTTTTTAATTGCTACATTGAGTTTGGTGATAAAAAAGATAGCTCAAGTACATCCAGTTTCTGGGTTTTTAGAGCCATCTGTAAATACTGGAAGTTAATATGCATAACGCTGTTCAATATACCTTTGTGTTATATTGTGGAGAGTGTGGGAAATGATGAGGCCAGTTTACGAACAGACGAAGTTTATTAACACTCTCCCATCATTCATACACAGAAAAGCATGAAAGCATTCAGGCACGGTTCTCCTTTATATCTCCACCGCTCATCCCACATCTGTGTGACATTCCACATCACACTGCATGACATCCAACATCACAATACATTCACCCTTAAACCCCCTGTCCACTGTTTACCCTCTGCTTCCCGACTGAGATGCTGTCTGACTCACTCAAGTCTCTACACTCTACAATATGCATTTTGTGTCTGCTACACCACCACACCCAGACAGAGTTTCAGTCGGCACGTCTTTTGGGCTTCAGTCTCCTACCATATCTGCTGTAATGGGGGACTCTGTGCCGGCGGGGGGCTGCTGGATGTGTGTCTGACTGTGAGTGGGCCATGGCAAGGGGGGGAGGAAAACCGCTTTGCCCGTGTGGCTGTCCTGGTGAATCGTTTGCCTAGGGAGTTCTCAGTGGGGGTCTTCCATGCCGAGGGGCCCGGGCCAGCAGCACTTGCTCGTCCGCCACTACAAAGGCGGGCTTAAGTCTGTCTATGCATATTTTCTCCCGTCGCCCCCCCCCCAAGTCTAGCAAAAAGTGCTTGTCCCCTGTTTACAGCACTCTGAACGGGCCATCATAGGGTGGGCGCAATGGAGGGTGGTGGGCATTGTGTCTGCTGTATTTACGCTCACTGTCACGCAAAGCCCTGCTGAAAAAAGCGAGCGGCTGCCAAGAACCGGTGGCACGTTGCTCCACGACGGCCCCTATGGCCACGTCTGAGGCGTCGGTAGTGAGCGCTATCCGGGCCGCCGGGTCTGGGTGCGCCAACCGTGCGGCGTTTGCCAGGGCTGCTTTAACCTCAGAGAACACCTGCTCTCGCTCCAGAGTCCATTCGACTCCATCCGCAGGTTTCCGTCTCTTAAGCGCGACGTACAATGGCTGCATGAGTTGAGCTGCGCGGGGGAGGAAACAGTTATAAAAGTTAACCATCCCCAAAAATTCCTGCAGCGCCCTGGCCATCTGAGGCCGGGGAAAGTTCGCCACTGCGCGCACTTTGTCGGGCAAGGGTATCGCTCCCTCCGGTGAGACGCGGTGCCCCAAAAAAATCAATCCCCGTCACGCCGAACTGGCACTTCGCTGGGTTGATTATTAACCCGTGCTCCCCCAACCTCTGGAAAACCGTCCTGAGGTGGGTTATGTGTTCGTCTTTGGACGCACTGGCTACCAGGATATCATCCAGGTAGACGAACACAAACGGGAGATCGTGCAGCACCGCATCCATCATGCGCTGGAACATCTGTGCCGCTCCTTTTAATCCGAATGGCATGCGCAGAAACTCGAACAAGCCGAACGGAGTTATTACCGCTGTTTTGGGTATGTCCTCCGCACGCACTGGGACCTGGTGGTAACCGCGGACCAGGTCTATTTTAGAAAAAATGCGTGCTCCGGCGAGGTGAATGGAAAAATCCCGAATATGGGGAATCGGGTAGCAGTCGTGTGCTGTGGCGTTATTCAACCTGCGGAAATCGCCGCACGGTCGCCACGATCCCTCAGCCTTAGGGACCATGTGTAGCGGGGATGCCCATGGGTTGTTCGATCGCCTGATGATGCCCAACCTTTCCAGGTTGGCAAACTCCTTACGCGCTATGGCCAGTTTAGCTGCGTCCAAGCGCCAAGGTCGTGCGAAAACAGGCAGCCCGGTGGTGGTGATAAAGTGCTCCACTCCGTGTTTAGCGATGGCCACCGAAAACGTCGGGACCGTGAGCGCTGAGAACTGAGTGAGCAGTGTGTGGAACTTACCGCCTGGAGCTGTGACGTTGGCTTGTGTTGCTGGCCTGGCCCCTCGAGCTGTACAGGGGAGAGAGTCAAAAGACAGTGCATTAACCAGGCACCTGTTAGCAACATCAACTAGTAAACCATGTGCACACAGAAAATCAGCTCTCAGGATCGGGAAACTCAGTGCTGCTATGACAAAAGTCCACTCGTATGTACGGCCATGTAGAGAAAAAGCCAGTGTTCTCTCACCAAAGGTCTTAATGTCCAAGCCGTTTACTGCCACCAGCCCGGGGCCGCTAGGTCCTGCCAGCCGGTTGGCGTAGGTCGGCAGGATGATGCTCTTCTGGGCTCCGGTGTCTACGAGGAAACACCTCCCTGAGCGCGAGTCCGTCACGTAGAGCAGCTTGTTCTCTTCGCCGGCGGTCGCAGCTGCTACCGACTGCCGGTCCTGGCATTTCCCGAGCGCTTGAATTGGCACGGTGGCGCACATCTGCGTGTGTTCCCTCCAAAATGGCGGTGGTAGAAGCAGAGCGTGTCTCTCTGGCACTCCTTGGTCCCCGCTGCCGCTACCGTCGGTGGCTCCTTGCCTCCTCTGGTCATCTCGCTGGGCTCCGACGCCGCTGCGTTCACCGTGAGCGCTCTGTTGGTGAGGATGATCCGGTCTGCCTCCTGGGCTAGCGCACGGTAGTCACGCGCGGCCAGCAACGGCGAATTGGCCAGGACCGCTGTCACCTCTGTTGGAAGGTTCCGGAGGAAGAGGTGGGCAAACAGAAAATGCCCATCGTCCGTGCCCATTAACGCCAACATCTTCTCCATCAGATCGACGGCCGAACCATCTCCTAACTCGGAACGCCTCAGGAGCCTCTCTGCTCTCTCACAGTCCGAGAGCGTGTAGCGCCGGGTCAGCGCAGCTTTGAGAGTCTCGTATCTGTTGTGGGCTGGGGGCTGGTCAAGCAGGCTCGCTACCTGCTGAGCTGTGCGAGCGTCCAGCGCTACAACCACATGGTAAAACTTGGTGTCGTCTGCCGTTATTCCCCGGAGGGCGAACTGAGCCTCGGTGTGGTAGAACCAAGAGCGCGGGTTGTGCTGCCAAAAGTCCGGTAGCTTGACTGCAACAGCGCACGCGTTGCTGGGGGTTCCCGTCCGGGCCATCTGTGGGATGCTTGCCGCGTTGCTGGGGCCTCCCGTCTGGGCCGACTCCGGGGTTATTGCCTCGTGTTCCATAATACGTCTAGGGTCACCAGTGTGGAGAGTGTGGGAAATGATGAGGCCAGTTTACGAACAGACGAAGTTTATTAACACTCTCCCATCATTCATACACAGAAAAGCATGAAAGCATTCAGGCACTGTTCTCCTTTATATCTCCACCGCTCATCTCACATCTGCATGGCATTCCACATCACACTGCATGACATCCAACATCACAATACATTCACCCTTAAACCCCCTGTCCACTGTTTACCCTCTGCTTCCCGACTGAGACGCTGTCTGACTCACTCAAGTCTCTACACTCTACAATATGCATTTTGTGTCTGCTACAATATATCCCACAGTTCCCTGATCTGACCTTCCCCTAATTTCCTTGTGAGAATTGTAGCCTCAGTTTTATGTTCTTAACTGACAGGAGTGGCTTTAGAGATGCACCTCTGTGTATCTCAGTAATGGGTTTGTGCCATTTTGCCTGTCTTGCACATCAATGCAAAATCACTTAAATCACCTTTCTTCCTCATTCTGATGCTCGGTTTGAAGTCCAGCAGTTTGTCTTGACCATGTCTACATGCTGCCTACATGCACTGAGTTGCTGATATGTGATTGGTTGATTAGATATTTGCATTAACAAGCAGTTAAGCAAGTGTACCAGTTAAAGTGGCTGGACTTGTAAAAGACACCTATAGTTGGTGTAAAAGTATGAATGCATATGATAAAAATTTATGACAAACAAAAATGGGTATAATAGGCTCTGAAATCCTGGTATTGTATTAGTGGTATAAAAATATTTTGTTCTTTGAAAATGTTGGGCCAAGGAGCTTTCATTTTTGACTGAAAAAGATGCAATGGAACAATCTGGCAATAACACTAATGAGGCTGACAATAGATTATGGATGCATGATTTATGGAGCAGCAACAAAGACAACCATGGAAAGAATAGATAGAATACAGCACAGAGCCTGTGCATCAGAGCTATCAAAACAACACCAAACAATGCAGTTGTAATGGAAGCAGGAAAAATGCCAGTGGATTTGAGAAGATAAACTCACATCATCATACTGGGTCAAACTGAAAGGAAGTGAGGAAGCGAATATTTAAAAAGCAACACTACAAGACTGCTGGGAATATACTAACTTCCAGGGACACTGGTTTGGATGGATAATTAAAAGAAAAGCCAGAATGTATGGACTAGACATTATTGATATAACTAATACCAGTCCATTGAGTAATGTTCCCCCTTGTCTGTTTCCTGGAAAAGAAGTAGACATCAGTGTGCTAATGAGGAGAAAGGATTGGCATATAAATGAAGTTGGCATTAAAACAAGCATTTACCTCAGGAATAATTATTATAACTACTTACAGCTCTATACTGACGGTTCAAAAAACAAAGAGGGCTCTGTTGGAATTGGAGTATACGTTCCAGACTTTAAAGTGACCATCTCAAAAAGACTGTCCAACAATACATCCGTGTATACAGCAGAAATGGTGGCAATAATTACTGGTTTGCAGTGGGTAGAGGAGGTCAGACCGGACAGGGTCGTGGTGTGCAGCGATTCACTTGCAGCTGTACAAACCATACAGACACTAAAATCTACAAGGGAAGACTTGGTGATTGAGCTATATCACAGTTTATTTAGGGTACACAGGGGTGGTGGAGATGTTCAGTTTTGTTGGGTTCCTGCACATGAAGGGTGGAAAGGGGACAAATTAGCAAACAGTGTACTTGGGAAAGCAAGAACTATACCATTATCACTTGGAAAAGGAGAAGGGAAAATAGTGATCAAGAAAAAAGGAATTGAGATATGGCAAAAAAAAAAAAAAAAAAAAAAAGATGGGATGAAGATCACAAAGGTAGATTGTATTGCGAAATGCAAAAATCTATTGCAATAAAAAATTATAATAGAACAAACATGAGGGAAGACATCATTATGGCAAGACTCAGACTAGATCACAGGTTTAAACAGCACTTTATTCATCATGGGGAAAAGCGATAGTAACAAATGTAGAGAATGTGGAGTAAAAGAAAATGCAGAGCACATCTTATTGCACTGTTACAAGTTTAGAAATGAAAGAGAGAATCCATCCATCTTCTTCTGCTTAATCCTTTTTTTTGGGGGGGAGTGGACCCTATCCCATCATCTTTGGGCGAGAGGCAGGGTACACCCTGGACAGATCGCCAGTCCATCACAGATGACATCTCACAGTCATACCGAAGGACAATTTACAATGCCCAGTTGATGCCAATTAACCTAACTTGCATGTTTTTTGGCATGTGGGAGGAAACCGGAGAAATCCCGGAGTAAACACGCAGACACGGGGAGAACATGCAAACTCCACACAGATCACTGTTGGCCAGGGGCTGGGATCGAACCCAGGATCTCCCGGCCAAGGGTGAGTTGCTGTGCTACTGCAGTGCTAACCACTCTCCCACCACGCTGCTCCTAAGCCTGAAAGAGAGGGAATGGAAAATAAAGTTCGAGAGGCAGGCAGGGAATGGGATTTAACTGCGATTCTGGGAATAGAAGGAGGTGGGGAGGCGATAAGGATCACGAGAAGGGCTCTTTTTTTTTTTTTAAATAACAGGGATTAAGTCAGAATTTAGGGGTCGGGCTGAAATGACAATGTTTCACACTCTTGTACAGTAGGTGGCGGTATGCAACTTTCAATTGTTTGCTATCCGCCAGTAACAGAAGAAGAAGAAGTCTCGCGACAACAGCATTTTTCCTATGTGATTGGGACTTTGGCGGACGGCGGTTGAGTCCGCAGACACGAAAAACGGTGAGAACAATTTTTTTTAAACTATTTGTTATAAGTATGTTTTCTCACATGCATATTACCTTTGAAACACACAGATACAAGCCTAAATTAAGTACAACCAATCTAGATAATAATACTGGTATCATGAATACTCTTATCAGCCCCTATCGGTGAAGTAGTTGGCTTCAAGCTAATGCTAGGGGGGTTTTATGTCATTGCGTTTGTGGTTGTTGATTCAAATAACACATGTGCGTTTTCCCTTTTGTCTTATCTGTCATTATTGCTATTAACTTAGTCATTACTATTTTTAATTTCCATATGTCACAAATTGAAGTCGTCTGTATGCTGGTTAGCTTTTTTTTTGTTTTAACGTGTGCATAGATTCATATTAATATGATGTGTTGCGTTAAAGCTTTGTGTGGTAAACTGTCTTTTTGTGTGTGTGTGTGTGTGTGTGTGTGTGTAAGGAGCAGTGTGGAAATGTCGAAGATAGAGCAAGTCGTTGTTGGAACTAACATAAGAACCCCTGTACCGGAGATCAAGTCTGAGCCCGATGATGATCTTCTACGGTTGTGTAAGATTTCATTCCTTTTTCTGGCACACAGAGAGTGAAACGACAAACTGAAGAGCCAAAAATTGGCGCATTTAGTGTCTTTCTAATTGCATTTTCAGTTCCTTTCTAAACAATTACAAGGGCATTTAAAAAATTTGAAATATTATGAAAATTTTCTTTTGTTGTTCATATTCTAATATCACAAGTAAGCTTTCGTGTATTTTATATTCCTTACAAGTAAACAGAAATATTTCGAGCCTATTTTGTTTTAGTTTTGATAATTGTGATTCATAGATTGTGAAAATTAGAAATTTGCTATCTCAAATTCTTAGAATATTCCCTAAGATTAAACCAAAATAAAGAGTTACAGTGAAGTTCAAAATCTTTATGGAGCACTAAAGTTTTTTTCATTAATGATTTATTAGCCGTGTTAAATGGAGTGTGGCAGGCTTCTTTTGACCTCATTCTTTGACATAAATTCCCCTGGTGGTATTTGCTGTAAGTAGAATTTACAAAACTATTGGTGATCATTTCTGGTAATGTGATCTACAGTATATCTTGCATTTAGCATTTGTTAGCCACATGGGAGCAAAAATTTACCCTCTTCCCCAGCAATCACTCTTTTTGATATTTAAAGCTAGTGTTGCGCTGCACACTGTAACTAGACTGGATGCTGAAGACAAAACGGCTAAATCATCTGCATATCAGAAGATTAATGCTTTGCTTTTGTTTGTCAGAAATGTTTTTCTGTGTTTTGTTGCTTTAATTCATAGTCAGAACACAAAGTTGCTTCTTAATGAAACAGAGACATTTCCCTGTATGTTACTGGCAAAACTTGGGTAAAAAAAAATCCTAAAAAGAGAGTGAGATAATAAGCCATAGTAAATATTTGAATACTCTTGGTGTGGCTAAGGTGAACAGAGAGCTTGTCAGTAATCAATCATGTAAGATCATTTATAAACATTTTTAGAGGTATTCAACTATAAACCTGTAATATACACAGTGCAGTTGATAAAGGGGTGTCTGACCTCCATGTCACTGTAGTGCATTTCTTTATAATGACCAGTAGAGTTTTGTGAGTTGGTGAAGTGTAAGATTAGTTTTGGAAATGTTGAGAGAATTCAGAATCTACAGGGATTTGGGAAAAAAATACATAGTTCCTTCCATACCACATGTAAAACAAACCGATGAAATGGGCTAAATCCATGTTAAAGGTGACGGACAGTGACATTTTTTTATTGAACAAATCAAATGATTGTATGAAAATATTACATTCAGCCCATTCCCCTGATTTAATATGTGTCACCATCCTCCATAAATGACAATAAATGGTCATAGCCCATTTTTCACTCAGTGATGCTGCAGTACCGCCATCTCCCGATAGGTGCGGGCAGTCGTGACGTCAATTCAGTTTGGCCGAGAAAATGGCTGAACAAGAGCAAAGTGATTCCGACAGCGATTACTTTCTCGACTTTGACGACCACAATATAAATGATGACATTGACAACGAAGAATCTGAAGATGAAGTAGTTTTGGGTGGTGCTGAGAGGGGTATTCAGCCTTATTTGTTCGAGGCAGAGGGAGAGGAGAAAGACGCAACACGGACGGGAAAAGAACACGTTTACGATCGGCTGTAAGATATTTCTAGGTAAAAGATGCTTACAAATATTTTTCTTTGGCGACATGCATGGTCACACACTTAATTTTAAAAATCAAACTACCCATTGGTCACTCGCTACATCTTCTCAGCCGCTGATTAGCACCTGCTGGTCTGTGCGCAGCTGGACTTTGACGACCTCAATATAAATGATTACAAATGATTACATTGACAATGAAGACGTTTTGGGTGGTGTGTGGCCTGTCAGCCTTATTTGTTCGAGGCAGAGGGAGAGGAGAGACGCAACACGGACGGGAAAAGAACACGTTTACGATCAGCTGTAAGATATTTCTAGGTAAAAGATGCTTACAAATATTTTTCTTTGGCGACATGCATGGTCACACACTTAATTTTAAAAATAAAACTACCCATTGGTCACTCGCTGCCTGATGACATGTCATCTTCTCAGCCGCTGATTAGCACCTGCTGGTCTGTGCGCAGCTGGAGCTGATGAGAGATGAGCGGCCGTCATCGTCCACACGAGTGAGTTTATAAACATTTATTCATTTGATTTAATTTCCCAGATGAATTATGAAGAAACCATTCAATACATTCAATAATCAATGCAAACGCAATAATCAATGCCAACCCCATATTTTTCAGGCGATACAGATTCATAGTGTTGGGGATTTTTTTGGAGAAGAAGTGAGGGCGATGCCTGCCTGTGCGGCGAGCCTCATCAGAGAAACCTTCCCATCTCATCACTACAAGGGATTTTGCCTACCAAGATTAGATTTGTGAACAATGTTATTTAAATAAAGTTTTGTAAAATCATATATTGAGTTTCTTAATGTTCATGTCAATGTTATAGTTCTCATAGCTCAGCATTCATCAAAGTCGCATGTCATATACATTTCAATAATTTTTCTACCATTTTATGGTATAAATTTGGATTTACATAAAAGTCATGTTCATCAGGTTCCTCTGCTTGGTCAGAAACATCAACATTGAGTGACAGTTGATAAAATCTGCAAAAAAAAGTAGATCATAATTTTATCCCAGAGGTCTCAAATTGGATTACATACATAGAAATATAAATTGATCAAACAGGCACAACCACCTCCCTATACAGCACTGAATACTTCATATTTGATGAGTATGAACACCTTAATATGCTAATATTTGATAAGTTGGTAAGGCAATGCAAACCATGGCTTGGAATTCATTTAAGATGTTTAGTAAACATTTGCAGTGAATATTAAAAATAAAAAAATTACCCTGTTTCCTTTAAGTGTTCTGACAGTTGATCGCAACTGTCACTGACCCCGTTCTCAGAGTCACACTTGGAAATCGAGGCATATATAGTTGGAATAGCCGTTTTTTTTATCAGCAATCTTTTGGCAAATTTCATTTCAAATTGACATGTCTGGCCCAGGAAACACGCACACAGGCTCAGGATAGATTTAACAGCTTTATTCAACAAGCAGGTGTGTGTGAATGGATGTGCTGACGAGGGGCAGGTGTGCGCCCAGCTGACGCCGCTGAGGAGCGGCGAGTTGTGACACAAATTGCATCTTATTCTCGAAATGGCTGTCAACGAAATCTATACTGCACATTTTTGGTGTTTTACCGACATAGGTCCTTTTTTTTTTTGCGTTTTCTGAACGAATTTCACCCAGGCCGTTCTGATTTTCACAGGGACGGGACATTCAAAAACACTCATAGCATGCTCCTCTGGTATAACGTCGCACCCGTACACAACACAACGACAAACCATAATTAATTCGATTCCTGAAATCCTAATGTTAATAAATAATCTATTTGTAATCCAAAAGTATTCCGAGAAATATCCGTAATCGCCGATTTTAAAATTTAAAAAAAGTTAAAAAAAAAGCAATGTCCGCTGACTGTGTGACACACCGAATTGACGTCACACAGTCAGCGGCCATTTTAGCTGCTGATCTTAGCTGGGTCAGACAGCTCTCCACAACAGCGTACTTCAAGAGCGCATTGTCACCTTATGCGACATACGTTGACACCAAAACATGTGGGGTTCCAATTAGCTCGTCTCAGACAACAATTTGAGATATGATTTAGCGATTTTGAGTTTTCCTCTGTCCGTCGCCTTTAAGTGCAAGTAAGATGCACCTGATTTGATGTAGAAAGCTAAATCTAGGTAGCTCTAGTTTGAATTTAGTGTTCAAGCGATGTTACTGCTACATTCAGTACATTTCACTACTGTTTTGGCTCCGTCTTGACATCTGTGTAGATATAACTTTCTGCTTAAAGGGCTGATGACACAATTTTGACATTTTTGTAGGATGTTGTGTAAACCCAAAAGTCATTGTCAATGATCAATATAATATTTACAACCGCGCCTGCATAAACTAGTTATCATCAAAAAACCGCAGCCGCTGACTGGACTGTGGTGCCGCCCACCGAATTAAGGGCGGCACCCCCATGATGTAAGTAGGAGAACGGACACCGGTGTTGTTGACTGGAATGACAGCAGTTTTGTGGCTCACAGTTTCTCTGGTTTCTGGTTTTAATTTTACGGCTATGCCTTCGCATTGTGTCACAGGCTTAGATATACAGCAAGCAGTGAAAGACCACATCACACGCTTCAGCTCCAACTGTCATAAGCCTCCTTGTGCGCTTGTCGTGCGCTTTTACGCAGGTGGAGTGCACAAGGAGGGGAAGGATTAATGGATTTACACACAGCTTTGACCTGCTTTCTGTGATCGCATGCTGACTCTCGCCGGTCCGGCCACGTACCCTCTCTCATTATCACCAGCTGATTCCCCTTCCGCTGATCATGTTTCCCGGTCCTCACCCAGGTGCTCCTCATCACACCATCACCAGCAGTGCGTATACTTCGCAACCATTTGCCAGTCATGCACTGATGGTCCATAGTATTGTCATCTGTGCTGTTTGTCTGCCAGTATTCTCAGCACTCTCACAACGTGTTAGTCACTCCATGTTCGCCGTGGTTCTTGTGCGTCCTTGAAGCGATGTTGGCTCTGGGGTGCACCTGTGGCTATCATGTCTCCTCTCATTCGTTCTCTGAGCGATGCCGGCCCCCGAACGCCATCAGTAAGTGTGTTTGTGTTTTTTGTACGTCTTCACCTTTTAGGGAATTGTCTGTCTTTCTGGATTAAATGTGCTGTGGTGAACCCTGCACGTAAATCCTCGTTATTTCATCCTCCCTTTCCATGCCCTGCGTAAGAGTGCACGGAGGGTCATGATGGATTTACGCGCAGAATTCACCACAGCACATGTACTGAACATAAGAATGATGACAACAGTTCCCAAAAAGGTGAAGACTTACAAAAATAAACAGAAACACAGTTGGCGTTCAGGGCTGACATCGCCCAGCGAACATGGAGAGGAAATGTGTTAACCACGGTTGCGCCCCAGGGCCGACATTGCTTCAAGGGGCGCAACAGAACCACGGCTGTGTGGAGTGGCTAACACGTCGTGATAGTGTTGGCAATATTGGCTGGCTGACAACACGGCAGATGATGCACACAAACCATGAACAGCTGACTGTCAAAGAGAGAGGGCGAGTGGCCGGACCGGCGAATCTTGGACAGTACCCACCTGAAAGTGGCTCAAAACGCACGTAAAACACATGTACAAAACAAAAACAACAAGAACTCAAAATATAATCCATAATAAACCCGATGCCTGAGCCACAGAGAATACACTGCTATGATTTTATTGAAAAATCGGGTTTAAATAAATTATATTTATCAACAAATAATTTGTTGTAATATCTGTAACAGAAGAATAACACTCAGTGTTCCCCTGTCGTGTGTTTGTTGCTGCTGCTGCTGCTGCTGCTGCTGCTGCTGCGTGTCATCAGCACTTTAAAGTTCAGTTTCAGGATAATCATAGCTCACATGCAGTTATATCAGCAAATATACTTGTCATTTAATGAACTTCTCATGCTATTGTGTTACAGATCGGCCTGAGAGTCTGCAGTGCCACATATGTTTGATCACCTTCAGTACCTTCAATGCCATGGACAGGCACATGAGGAGAAGTCATCGGGAGCTGTACAAGCAGATACTGCAGCAGGTGGGCGACATGAACTTGAGTGTGGGTATAACTGCTTCAGATGTACTTGTTCATGAGTGTGATACTCAATAAAAACAAACTATTTCCCATTAATTCTTATATTTCACTCAATAGTTTTATTAAATAATTTCCAATGAAAAGATTCTCAGTTAATCAAGGGCATTATAAAATTATGACTTCCAACATCATCACTAACGAGCAATACTAGAATGTTTCAGTTGCAATCAACAATGAGGAAAAAGATGTAAGATAAAACTGTTCAGGTTTGCCCTTGATGTCAAAAAATATTCTCCATTCCTCAGTTCATTAAAGCCTCTGTTTTCTTAATCCACTTTTTGTGTGGTCCTCTTTCATCAGGCTAGTTTGAAGTTAGTGAACAATATGTGCTGTATAAACACAGACTGAAGAATATATCGTTAGAATAGAGGAGGGTTAACTAGTGTACCTTCCCAGCCTGAACTAATGGAGAACATTCTGGGATTTGTAGTGGCCATGGCGTGTGCACACTGGTGAGACAGTTATCGATTTATAGTTTATATTTTTCTTTTTTTATCTTGTGGGCCATGATCCTCAAATTTGGCATGTACTGTATGTTTTTGATAAACTAGGCTTAAATATTACAACATTTAATTTAATGTTACAGAAACCGCTACAGTGATAACTTATTTAGGTTGAAAACTATCATAGAAATTGCTGTGTTGCAGTTTTTAGCTGTTACCATTGATTTCTTTAACGAATTTTCTTTTGCTTTGGCAGAAAAAAACTGAATTCACTTGCTACCGTTGCGAAAAGTTCTTTTTCTCTTCTGAGGAACTCAGCCTGCACCAGGCCACCCACAGCAAAGATGAGAAGGCCTTTACATGCCGTTTCTGTACAGAATCCTTCTTTAGTTACACAGAAGTGAGGACACTGAACTTTTCAGAACCCTTTTTTTTTCTGTAAATTTGCTGTCTAGTCTGTTTAGTGCCTCTGATAAATGTTTTATATTGCCTTGCAGCTAACCCAACACAGACGGAATGAGTGCACAGAACAGCGGTGTCCCTGCGTGGAGTGCGGCTCTATGTTTTCAACGCCTTCTCGACTTCGTGCCCATCGCATGGCGGTGCACCCCGATCTCCCAGCTGTTGGTGGTGTTCCAAAGTCATGGCTGACCTACAAATGTTTTAAATGTGACAAGGCTTTCCAGAAAAAAGAAGATCTTCTAGAGCACCAGAAAAGACTTGCAGATAACCCAAACTGTGAGGTTACAGGCCAAAAACGTGGCCGCAATCCCAAGCATGTTGTTCAGATGGAGGAGTTACACGACAAGAAGATCAAACAAGAGGAAGGAACAGACGAATCTTTGGCAGAGGGAAGCTCCTCTACCGAGCCTCAGATTCCATGTCCTGAAGCAGACTGTGATCTTGTATTTTCTTCAGTTGACGCCCTGCGGGCACACAAGAAAGACACTCATGGGAGGCTTAAATAAGTAGTCTAGAGTCTGAAAGTTTTTTGTTTTCCCTTTTGATTCACTATATAGTGAGTAGGTGGTAGTGAGTGGCGGATTATGGACACATCCTCCTTATGTTCTCTATGAAAGATTGGTCTGAACACAGATGCTTTTATCACCATGGACAATTCTGTAAAGTTTAGCATTGAAAATGGATGACCGTTACCAGTAAAGTCATATTATTATATTTAGATTTGTGTTTGTATTCTTGAATTCCATTTGTTTTAATTTTATTGTATTCGATTGCATTTTTAAAATTGAAAGATCAATTGGTACATCTACTTGAAGGAAAGTGAAGCCTAAATCTGTCACTGGGTGAAACTGAAATACAGAAATGGAAAATTTACTTTTAGATTATTTTTATATTCAAATTATTTTGAGAAAACAGCACCCTACAAGATGTCACTATACCTGTTAAACAAGAAATTATCCACAGGTCATTTGATTCAATGGAAAATCTATGTAAGCTCCTTTATTAATAATCTTGGCAACTGTTCATCCTTGACAAGTTCATTTTTCTCAGCAGGCCGAGCATAAATTCCTTTAGATAACCTGTAATAATAATTATCCTGGAAGTTGTTCTTTGTTGACGGTGGTCTCCTCTGTGTGGAAAGGTGGACACACAC
The DNA here is from genome assembly GCA_020510985.1 of Pholidichthys leucotaenia. Taxonomy (NCBI): domain Eukaryota; kingdom Metazoa; phylum Chordata; class Actinopteri; order Cichliformes; family Pholidichthyidae; genus Pholidichthys; species Pholidichthys leucotaenia. Next base: position 95,260,191 of record CM035839.1, read on the forward strand.
AAGCATTAATGACATACAATCTTTTGTGAAAACTTTCATTTAGATTTTAGTTTTGGATTACTGTCTCCTTTAGGGCACTGCTGCAGTTATAAAATATGAATACATATGATATAAAATAAAAATCTAAACTGTCATTAGTGCCGATAGTTTGTTTTCTCAGCTGAAAGATAGATGGAGCATATCTTATTAATCCTAATAAAATAAATAACTGAAGGGCGCTTATAGAGTACATGCCTCCGCCAACACTTAAGTGCTCGAACCAGATTTCTGCTTGATCCGACACCATGTTCTACACGCTCCCAAATTGGCTTGAATTTTTTCCATCAAGATCCATACAAAAATTTTAAGAAAAAAAAGGTCAATCGTGTCCATCCATCCATCTTCTACCGCTTTTCCGGAGGTCCGGGTCGCGGAGGCAGCAGTTCAAGCAGAGAAGCCCAGACTTCCCTCTCCCCAGCCACCTGCTCCAGCTCTTCAGAGGGGATACCAAGGCGTTCCCAGACTAGCTGGGAGACATAGTCTCTCCACCGAGTCCTGGGTCTGCCCCGGGGTCTCCTCCCAGTGGGACGTGCCTGAAACACCTCAAGTGGGAGACGTCCAGGAGGCATCCTAATCAGATGCCCATACCACCTCAACTGACTCCTTTCAATGTGGAGGAGCAGCGGTTCTACTCTGAGCCTCTCCCGGATGACTGAGCTCCTCACCCTATCTCTGAGGGTGAGTCCAGCAATCCTACGGAGAAAGCTCATTTCAGCCGCTTGTATCCGCGATCTCGTTCTTTCGGTCATTACCCAAAGCTCGTGACCATAGGTGAGAGTAGGAACGTAGATTGACTGGTAAATCGACAGCTTTGCCTTAGAACTAAGCTCCCTCTTCACCACAACAGACCGGTACAACGTCCGCATCACTGCAGATGCTGCTCCAATCCGTCTGTCGATCTCTCGCTCCATTTTCCCCTCACTCGTGAACAAGACCCCAAGATACTTAAACTCCTCCACTTGGGGCAGGAGCCTGTCCCCAACCCGGAGAGGACAATCCACCTTTTTCCGGCTGAGGACCATGGACTCGGACTTGGAGGTGCTGATTCTCATCCCAGCCGCTTCACACTCAGCGGCAAACCGTCCCAGCAAGAGCTGTAGGTCATTGCTGGATGAAGCCAACAGGACAACATCATCTGCAAACAACAGAGATGAGATCCTGTGGTCACCAAGCATGACACCCTCCATTCCCTGGCTGCGCCTAGAAATCCTGTCCATAAAAATTATGAACAGGACCGGTGACAAAGGGTAGCCCTGGCGGAGTCCAACTCTCACTGGGAATGACTCCGACCGAGTGTTGGCAATACGAACTAAACTCTCACAACGGTCGTACAGAGACCGAATAGCTCGTAACAACAAGCCCAATACCCCATACTCCCGAAGCACCCCCCACAAAAATCCACGAGGGACGCGGTCAAATGCCTTCTCCAAGTCCACAAAACACATGTAAACTGGTTGGGCAAACTCCCACGAACCCTCAAGAATTCTCGAGAGGGTAAAGAGCTGGTCCGATGTGCCACGGCCAGGACGAAAACCACATTGCTCCTCCTGAATCCGAGGTTCGACCAACGGCCAGACTCTCCTCTCCAGTACCTTGGCATAGACCTTCCCAGGGAGGCTGAGGAGTGTGATCCCTCTAAAGTTGGAGCACACCCTCCGGTCCCCTTTTTTGAAGAGAGGAACCACCACCCCGGTTTGCCATGCCAAAGGCACTGCCCCCGACCTCCACGCAATGTTGCAGAGGCGTGTCAACCATGACAACCCAACAACATCCAGGGCCTTGAGGTACTCGGGGCGAATCTCGTCCACCCCCGGGGCCCGGCCACCAAGGAGATTTTTAACCACCTTGGCGACCTCAGCCCCTGTGATAGGCGAGTCATCCCCCTCGTCCCCAAACCCTGCTTCCTCTGTGGAAGGCGTATCAGTGGGATTGAGGAGATCCTCGAAGTATTCCTTCCAATCGTGTAAATTAATTAAAAATATGAAAACTGCTATAGATTTGCACCATGATTTGGATCAAGCTGTACACATTTGCATACTCACCTCTTATGTACATGTGAATTTACCTGAAGTTGAAAGCACAATTCTGAGGGGGGGGGGGGGGAGGCCTAGAAGAAATTGGGGGAAAATCCTGGATCTATCCCTTGATTGTCCCAAACTATAATGGGTTACGCTGTGGCTCAAGCTCCACTTTTTCAGAATCAATTTATTTTCTACAACCATAATATACAGCATACATGGAAGTGAAATGCCATTTTCCATAGATCAAATGTTGGTAACAGTTTCCTGTTAAGAGATTGGAGGGTGGGGGGTATTTACAAATTTACAATAGAGTCAAAGCATTCCTTGGTTTGTCAGGTGAGTCACCTCTTGGTGGCACAAAGTAGCATGCAAGACTCTGGTGCGGTAGGTTGTGAGTTCGAACCCCTGTTTGGACCTTACCAGTTGGGCCTCACCACCTGTCCCCTTGGTCACACAATAAGTTCACAATGTGCGTTAAAATCATAAGGACTACTAAGAAAGTGATGGGGTTGAAAGTGCAGCCATCAATACTGGAAATTTATGAATTGTGTTGCCAACTCACTCTTGGAGTGAGTCTCACTCCCGCTTTCTCACTCCACAAACCTTATTTCTCACTCCAAAATGAGGAAAATACTGCCAATATCATGCTGACTTTCTTAAAATTTTTACACAATAAGAGCTCTCAAGGCAGCATCAAGCAGAGTGAACATGTTCTAAAACTTATTTTGAGGTAAAAAAAAAAAAAAGTGTATTTCTAGAAAAAAAAACTTTAAAGGTACTGCACGCATGCACACTCACTCCACCCATACCCCCAAGGCTCCCCCGTGCACAACTCCATCTAAATCTCACTCCAAGCTTCTCTAAAAAGTTGGCAACGCAATTTATGAAGGTGTGTCTTGTTGCTGTGAATGTATTGTACTATGGTCCAAGACCTACAGTGGATATGAAAATACCCACACCCCCGTTCAAATGCCAGGTTTTTGTGATGTAAAAAAAAATGAGACCAAGATAAATCATTTCAAAACTTTTTCCACCATTAATGTGACCTATAACCTGTACAACCCAAATGGAAAAACAAAGCTTTTAAGGGGAAAAATAAAAAAACTTACAATAACCTGTTTGCATAAATATGCACACCCTGTTATAACTGGGGACATGGCTGTGTTCAGAATTAACCAATCACAGTCAAACTTGTGTTAAATGGGAGTCAGCACACACCTGCCACCATTTTTTAAAGTGCCTCTGATTAACCCCAGATAAAGTTCAGCTGTTCTAGTAGGCTTTTCCTGACATTTTTGTAGTCACATCTTACAGCACAAGCCATGGTCCGCAGAGAGCTTCCAAAGCATCAGAGAGATTTCATTGTTCAAAGGTATCAGTCAGGAGAAGGGCACAAAAGAATTTCTAAGGCATTAAATATCCTATGGAACACAGTGAAGACAGTCATCATCAAGTGGAGAAAATATGGTACAACAGTGACATTACCAAGAACTGGATGCCCCTTCAAAATTGATGAAAAGACGAGAAGAAAACTGGTCAGGGAGGCTGCCAAGAGGCCGACAGCAACACTGAAGGGAATGCAGGTATTTCTGGCAAGTACTTGCTGTTTAGTCCATGTGACAACAACCTCCCATCTAGGGTGGCAAGAGAGAAACCTTATCTTACGAAGAAAAATATCAAAGCCCAGCTACATTTTACATAAATGCATTTGAAATCTCCCAAACACATGTGGGAGAATGTGTTATGGTCCAGTGAAACCAAGGTTGAACTTCTTGGCCATAATTCCAAAAGGTATATTTGGCGCAAACACAACACTGCTCATCACTAAAAGAACCCCATACCTGTTGTGTTGGGTTCTTTTATAAATAAAGACTGCTGCTTTGGGTGAACACGGAGCCTCCTTTATTAACTGGCTGCAACAACATTAACACACGAACTCCGCCATATTAATCTCCCTCATGCTGTACTCCTGACAACATCCGGTCTGTGTCGCCCCCTAGTGGCTCCACATATGTAATACTTAGATTACACCACATCCCCCTTACTGAAGCCAAGTTGACCCCTTTTAGCTGAAAACACAAAATACCTTCTTATTTCCGTTCCCTTTTGTCAGCTAACTATGACAGCATAAATTTAACACATCACCCCCTTTTACAAATCTATAACATTTCTTTTTTTTTTTTTCTCAACACTGTTGCCATGTAAGAACATATGCAAAGGCCTCTTATTTTCTATTTAAAGAAGGCATTTTCAGAACTCAACTCTGTTTTCACAAATATTAACATGCAACTCTACAGATCCAGTCTCTTTGGTTTAATCACTTCTCTACCAGACCTGGTTCTAACAACACCTGGTGTTTCCTGTGCATTGGGCTCAGAAGCAGTTTCTGTAGGAGTGTCTTTTCCATTTGACTGGGTCCGTTGTGGTTCCATCTCAGTCTCTGGTATCGACATAGGCACAAGATGAGTGCGGTTCCTCCTGATTGTCCCTTGTGGTCCACTGATGACATAGGACCGTGGGGTTTTGTGGACAGATGTCACTGTGCCCTGTGCTTTTGCATCTGTAATCCAAACAGAGTTTCCGGGTAACAGTTTATCCAAATCTCTTGTTCTGTGTCTTTTGTTGAAACATTCTGTTTGCCTCATCCGTCTCTCCTTTTCCACGTGACGAATTTGTTGCAGATTCGGCACGCATGGCTGCAAGGCCTCTGGAAGCATTGGCAGGGTGGTACGAAGTCTACGCCCCATGAGAAGCTGTGCTGGGCTGTAGCCATTTGCCAACGCTGTGGTTCTGTAGGCTAACAGTGCTCGGTATGGATCACTGGCTTTCTTGATAAGATTTTTGACTGTTCTGACAGCTCTTTCTGCCTCACCGTTACTTTGGGGGTACCTGGGACTACTGGTCACGTGCTCAAAACAGTACTCCTTTGCAAAGTCTTCCATTTCCTGACTTGCGAACTGCGGGCCGTTATCCGTGATCAGTATCTCTGGTATTCCATGACGTGCAAACATAGACTTTAAATGCACAATGACATTGGCAGAGCGAGTTGGGCTGAGCTGGGCAATCTCTATATACCTAGAGAAGTAGTCCACTAATAACAGATAGTTTTTGTCTTGTAGTGTGAACAAATCAGCTCCCAACTTCTGCCATGGCCTTTCTGGTAAATCTGTGGGCATTAAAGGCTCTCTCACATTAACTCTTTCCTGTATGCACTTTCTGCATTTGAGTACAACTTCACTGATCTGGTTGCTTAAACCTGGCCACCATACAGCCTGACGGGCGCGCTCTCTGCATTTAACCACCCCCTGGTGGCCCTCATGTATCTTATCCAAAACTGCATTTCTTTCTGACAGCGACGAATCTTTCAGACCCACTACAAGCCTGTCTCTCAAGAGGTCATCATGAAGTGCACCGTACTCACAGTTTTCTGCCAGTGCATAGAGTGCTGTTATGAACGAGTCTACTGGTTCTGCCGGCTGTTGCACTCGCTTGTTGAATTTTGCTCGTTCATAAATCACGTTCTTTCTGGGAACGAAATGTCTATCAAAAGCTGTTTTAACGGCCTCGTACTGCTGGCGCTGCACACTCGTTAGCTCGAGCCCTCTTAGCACGTCGTCAGCCTCATCTCCCATGCAATAAACCAGCGTATTTACTTGGTTCGCCTCAGCTGAGTTATTCAGGTTACTTGCCAGTCTAAAACGCTCAAAACGTCTTATCCACTTTTCCCACTCTTGGGGTCTCGCAAAGTCGAAGGGCTCCGGTGGTTTAATGGTGAAGGTTGCCGCTGGAGTAGCCGCCGCCATTACCGGATCAATTGGCGCAGCTGCAGCCCTTTGAGCTTCGTCTGGCATAGCCGCTAGCCGGTTGCAAAGCTGACTTTTCTCACCTCAAAGCGCACCAACTTCTGACACCATGTTGTGTTGGGTTCTTTTATAAATAAAGACTGCTGCTTTGGGTGAACACGGAGCCTCCTTTATTAACTGGCTGCAACAACATTAACACACGAACTCCGCCATATTAATCTCCCTCATGCTGTACTCCTGACAACATCCGGTCTGTGTCGCCCCCTAGTGGCTCCACATATGTAATACTTAGATTACACCACAATACCTACAGTGAAGCATGGTGGTGGCGGCATCATGCTTTGGGGTTTTTTTTTTTTTTCAGCTGGAACTAGGGCCTTAGTCAAGGTGGAGGGAATTATAAACAGTTTCAATTACCAGTCAGTGTTGGCACAAAACCTTCAGGCTTCTGCTAGAAAGCTGAAGATGAAGAGGAACTTCATCTTTCAGCACGGCAGTGACCCAAAGCACACATCCAAATCAGCAAAAGAATGGCTTCACCAGAAGAAGATTTGAGGTTTTGGAATGGCCCAGCCAGAGTCCACACCTGAATCCGATCAAACATCTGTGGGGTGATCTGAAGAGGGTTGTGCACAGGAGATGCCCTCACAACCTTGTGGAGCGTGTAAATAACGAGGCGGATTTGGCTCAGACAGTTTATTACACATCCCACACAAGAAGCATAGACAGAATGACAACTCGGCAGAGACTCTTCTCTTAAATAGCATGGCATTCTTCTAGAAGCTTCTAACACACAAAAGGTCACATTGCATTCACTTCCTTAATCCTTTATCATTCCTCTAGAAGTTTCTAACACACAAAAGGTCACACTGCATTCATCCTTCACACCTCCCTGTTATCTCCCAGGGAAACTCTGCTCTTTGTTCTTGTCTAAGATGTTATACAATTATGCACTCCCCATGTGCCGCCATAACCTGACAGATTTGTTGGAGTTTTTGCAAAGAAAAGTGGGCAAACATTGCCACATCAAGATGTGCCACGCTGATAGACTCCTACCCAAAAAGACTGAGTGCTGTAATAAAAGCCATAGGTGGAGTGGTTAGCACTGCAGCAGCACAGCAACTCACCCTTGCCAGGGGATCCTGGGTTCGATCCCAGCCCTCGACCAACAGTGATCTGTATGGAGTTTGCATGTTCTCCTCGTGTCTGCGTGGGTTTACTCCGGGATTTCTCCGCTTTCCTCCCACATGCCAAAAACATGCACGTTAGGTTAATTGGCATCAAACTGGGGATTCTAAATTGTCCTTAGGTATGAATGTGAGAGTGAATGGTTGTCTGTCTCTCTGTGTTGGCCCTGCGATGGACTGGCGATCTGTCCAGGGTGTACCCTGCCTCTCGCCCAAAGATGCTGGGATAGGCTCCAGCCCCCCCCCCCCACACACACACACACACACACACACACGACCCAAAAAGGATTAAGCGGAAGAAGATGGATGGATGGATGGATGGTGCTACAACACAGTATTAGTTTAAGAGTGTGCATATTTATGTAACCAAGTTATTGTAAGTTTTTATTTTTCCCCTTAAAAGATTTGTTTGTTTTTCAATGGGGTTGTACAGGTTATAGGTCACATTAATGGTGGAAAAAGTTTTGAAATGATTTATCTTGGTCTTATTTTTTTTTTTTACATCACAAAAACCTAGAATTTGAACAGGGGTGTGTAGATTTTTTATATCCATTGAACTTCCCCGTGGGCGCAATAAAGTTTATCTCGTCACAAATAAACAAACCTTACTGAAAACTTAACCTCCTTGGCAGAGGTAGTTACTCTTATTTGAAGTGAGAAGTTAATAAAGGATAATGCAAATAAAGAATGGTAACTGTTGTTGATAATGCACGATTTTTCTTTTCTTTTTTAAAGTTGGCTGGCGATCTGTCCAGGGTGTACCCTGCCTCTCGCCCAAAGATGCTGGGATAGGCTCCAGCCCCACCGCGACCCGAAAAGGATTAAGCAGAAGAAGATGAATGAATAGATGGGTCACAAGATCTCGCGATAACAGTGTTCTCCCTTGTCACGTGATTTGGGCTTCGGTTTCGTGAGCGGATGCAACCAACGGTAAAAGCAATTTAAAAATTCAATGTCAGATGTTAGTAATTGACTTTGTTGTTGTTACTTTGAAAGAAACACAAATAAAACTGTAAACTAAGTGCAAATAATACAAACTAAAGCAGTCATAAAATAAAGGATGCTAGTATGTTTTCATACATCTACCTCTTAAGAAGTTAGCTTAAAGCTAAATGCTAAGTTTTTTCTTGAATATTTTTTGCATGTATTGTTTTTATTATGGTCCAAATGATATAAACCAATGTTTCTTTTGTGTGAGTTCTTGTTCTGTTAGATGATTTCTCCGTTGTTTCTCCCTATTCGTAACTGCTGTCCAGATGCATAGTGATGTATCCTTTTGTTATGGGTTTGTGCAGCCCATTATCTTTCTGCGTGTTTGACAGGAGAGGTATGGAAAAGGTGAAGTTAAAGGAACGTGTTACTGGAAATGCCAAAAGGGCCACGGAGATCAAGTCAGAGCCCTTGAATAGTGAGACTTCTTTTTTTACTTAATTTCTGACCTAAATGTCTTTCTTCTGAAAAAAGTGAAGCAATATTCCTTTTTTTTTTTTCTTTTTTTTTTACGACTGGTGTAGGCGTTTCATCAGAATGTTTGTTTCCAGTCACAAGAAGAATATCTGGTGTCTTTTTGAGTTGCCCCAGTAACATCATAACAGTGTTTCTGTTAACAATCACATATACTTTAACATTTTTATCACAGTGTGAAAGGTGGGAACATTATTAATCACGAACATTTTACCAAGAGTTATTTGGGTTAACCCTCCAGTGGGCTCACCACCTGCAGGAGGGATCATGGGGGTCCGGTGCTATGTGGATTAGGTGGCGGTCAAAGGCGGAGACCTTGGCGGACTGATCCCAAGGTTTCTAAACTGGCTTTTGGTACGTGGAATGTCACCTCTCTGGTGGGGAAGGAGCCTGAGCTGGTGTACGAGGTTGAGAGATACCGGCTAGATATAGTTGGCCTCACCTCAATACACAACTCCAGTTCCGGAACCAGTCTCCTGGAGAGGGGCTGGAGCTTGGCCTTTTCTGGAGTTGCCCCTGGCGAGAGGCGACGAGCAGGGGTGGGTATTCTTGTATCCCCCCACCTTGCTGCCTCTATATTGGAGTTTTCCCTGGTGGATGAAAGGGTTGTTTCCCTGCACCTTCGGGTTGGGAAACAGGTCCTGGCCATCATTTGTGCCTATGCACCAAGTGATGTTTCAGAGTACCCACCCTTTTTGGAGTCTGTGACTGGGGTGCTGGAGGGTGCTCCTCTTGGAGACTCCATTGTCCTACTGGGGGACTTCAATGCGCACGGGGGCAAGGACAGTGAAACCTGGAGGGGGGTGATTGGGAGGAACGGCCTGCCCGATCCTGAAGCAGAGTGGTGTTCAGTTATTGGACTTCTGTGCTAACCACAGTTTGTCCATAACGAACACCATATTCAAGCATAAGGGTGTCCATATGTGCACCTGGCACCAGGACACCCTAGGTCGCAGGTCGATGATCGATTTTGTTATCATGTCATCAGACCTGCGACCGTATGTCTTAGACACTCGGGTAAAGAGAGGTGCAGAGCTGTCAACTGATCACCACCTGGTGCTGAGTTGGATCCGATGGCAGGGGAGGAAGCCTGTCAGACCTGGTAGACCCAAACGTAAAGTGAGGGTGTGCTGGGAACGTCTGGCTGAGGACCCTGTCCGGGAGGTCATTAACTCCCACCTCCGGAAGAACTTCAACCACATTCCGAGGGAGTCTGGAGACATGGAGTCTGAATGGGCCATGTTCTCCACCTCTATTGTTGAAGCGGCGGCCCAGAGCTGCGGCCGCAAGGTGGTCGGTGCATCTCATGGTGGCAACCCCCGAACCAATTGGTGGACACCAGTGGTGAAGGGGGCCATTAAGCTGAAGAAGGAGTCCTATCAAGCTTGGTTGGCTTGTGGGACTCCCGAAGCAGCTGAGGTGTACTGGCAGGCCAAGCGGAGTGCAGCTCGGGTGGTTGCTGAAGCAAAAACCTGGGTATGGGAGGAGTTCTGTGAGGCCATGGAACAAGACTTTTGGTCGGCCTCAAAGAGATTCTGGAAAACTGTCCGGCGGCTCAGGAGGGGAAAGCAGCTCCCTGTCCACACTGTGTATGGTGCGGATGGGGCGCTGTTGACTTCAACTGGGGATATCTTCTGGCGGTGGAAGGAATACTTCGAGGATCTCCTCAATCCCACTGATACGCCTTCCACAGAGGAAGCAGGGTTTGTGGACGAGGGGGATGACACACCTATCACAGGGGCTGAGGACGCCAAGGTGGTTAAAAATCTCTTTGGTGGCCGGGCCCCAGGGGTCGATGAGATTCGCCCTGAGTACCTCAGGCCCTGGATGTTGTTGGGCCGTCATAGTTGACACGCCTCTGCAACATTGTGTGGAGGTCGGGGGCAGTGCCTTTGGCATGGCAAACCGGGGTGGTGGTTCCTCTCTTCAAAAAAGGGGACCGGAGGGTGTGCTCCAACTTTAGAGGGATCACACTCCTCAGCCTCCCTGGGAAGGTCTGTGCCAAGGTACTGGAGAGGAGAGTCCGGCCGTTGGTCGAACCTCGGATTCAGGAGGAGCAATGTGGTTTTCGTCCTGGCCGTGGCACATCGGACCAGCTCTTTACCCTCTCGAGAATTCTCGAGGGTTCATGAGAGTTTGCCCAACCAGTTTACATGTGTTTTGTGGACTTGGAGAAGGCATTTGACCGCGTCCCTCGTGGTTTTTGTGGGGGGTGCTTTGGGAGTATGGGGTATCGGGGTTGTTGTTACGAGCTATTCGGTCTCTGTACGACCGTTGTGAGAGTTTGGTTTGTATTGCCAACACTCAGTTGGACTCATTCCCAGTGAGAGTTGGACTCCGCCAGGGCTGCCCTTTGTCACCGATCCTGTTCATAATTTTTATGGACAGGATTTGTAGGTGCAGCCAGGGAATGGAGGGTGTCATGCTTGGTGACCACAGGATCTCATCTCTGTTGTTTGCAGATGATGTTGTCCTGTTGGCTTCATCCAGCAATGACCTACAGCTCTTGCTGGGACGGTTTGCCGCTGAGTGTGAAGCGGCTGGGATGAGAATCAGCACCTCCAAGTCCGAGTCCATGGTCCTCAGCCGGAAAAAGGTGGATTGTCCTCTCTGGGTTGGGGACAGGCTCCTGCCCCAAGTGGAGGAGTTTAAGTATCTTGGGGTCTTATTCACGAGTGAGGGGAGAATGGAGCAAGAGACTGACAGACGGATTGGAGCAGCATTTGCAGTGATGCGGACGTTGTACCAGTCTGTTGTGGTGAAGAGGGAGTTTAGTTCTAAGGCAAAGCTGTCAATTTACCAGTCAATCTACGTTCCTACTCTCACCTATGGTCACGAGCTTTGGGTAATGACCGAAAGAACGAGATCACGGATACAAGCGGCTGAAATGAGCTTTCTCCGTAAGATTGCTGGACTCACCCTCAGAGATAGGGTGAGGAGCTCAGTCATCCGGGAGAGGCTCAGAGTAGAACCGCTGCTCCTCCACATTGAAAGGAGTCAGTTGAGGTGGTATGGGCATCTGATTAGGATGCCTCCTGGACGCCTCCCACTTGAGGTGTTTCCGGCACGTCCCACTGGGAGGAGACCCCTGGGGCAGACCCAGGACTCGGTGGAGAGACCTTGGTATCTTCTCTGAAGAGCTGGAGCAGGTGGCTGGGGAGAGGGAAGTCTGGGCTTCTCTGCTTGAACTTCTGCCTCCGTGACCCGGACCTCTGGAAAAGCGGTAGAAGATGGATGGATGGATGGATGGATGTTTGGGTTAACGTGACAGGTTGGGCAGAATGTATTGTTACAAGTCACCTCAAGTTTTTCATTTTGATCTTTGATGTAACATTGAGCTTTATAAAGAGTACAGTTAGCTTTAAAAGAGAGCCATTTACATGTGATTTCTGCACATTAAATTTAGCTGACTATGAGTTTTCTTGTGCATACAATTTAGTTCTCATGCTGCACATCTGCATCAATTGAGGACAAATTTCTTATGTAATCCAAACACCTGTTTATTCACTGTAGTTAATACGTTGTCTGGCGTATAAAATGAATAAGAAAGAGCTTCTTCATGTAGCAAGCATTAATGCACTCTTTAAATTCAGTATCACATGCATACACTATACTGCACATGGTAACAGAAATAGATCAACAGTTGCAAGGTAGCAATTTTTCCTTTCAATGAAATATTTTTCTTTGTAATAACCAGAAGTGGGGTGAGCCCAGTGGAGGGAGTATGTTTAAGGCTAGTTCTGGAAATGTTGACCAAGAGACATATCTTGGGATCTACTGGAAACACTAAAGAATTGTAAAAAAAAAAAAAATTAGTCAGATTATCTACAGCAACCTTGTAGTTTCTTGTAGCTAGTGGGGATGAGATAGACCTGTTGCAGAAAATAAGATTTAATAACTAAACTGTATCTTTAGTGGACAAGTGACGCTACTCTTCTCCACTGTTTGGCTTTATATGAAGAGCTCTCTCCTACCTCGAAGTACAACCTCAATTCCTGTGAAGTTGGGGCATTGTGTAAAATGTAAATAAAAGCCGAATACAGTGATCTAAAAATCCTTATCATCCTATATTCAATTGAATACACTACAAAGACAAAATAATGTTCAAACTGATAATTTTTTTTGGCAAATACAGTGATCCCTCGCTACTTCGTGCTTCACCTTTTGCGCCCTCAGTGCATCGCGGATTTTTCAAAAATATTCATCAAAAATTCAAAATTGAGAAAAAATACATTAGAACATCAGGTATCAACACGGAGAGCCCACACAACTCAAAATCCACCTCTCTGATTCGCTGGCCAGCATCCCCCCCCAAGAGATCGCTCCCGACTCTAGATTTTGTCCTCGTGTTGGCTCGGCTCGGGAATCTCGCGAGAGTGCATCTCTCACGAGATTCTTTTCATTCTCTCACTCTCTCTCTCTCCCGAGAGAGAGAGAGTGAGAGAATGAACGTACGTATTATTTATATTATTTATACATTATTTTATGTATCAAAAAACTAACGAGATCAGGCTGGAATTCCACAAAGGGGGGTGACGCTACTTCGCGGTTTTTCACTTTTCGCGGTCGGTTCTGGAACCCATTAACCGCGATAAGTGAGGGATCACTTTATTCACTCATTTTGAATTTGATGCCTGCAACATGTTCCAAAAAAGCTGGGACAGGGACATGTTTACCACTGTGTTACATCACCTTTGTTTTTAACACTCAATAAGTATTTAGGAACTGAGGACACTAATAGTTGAAGGTTTGTAGGTGAAATTCTTTCCCATTGTTGCTTGATGTACGACTTAAGTTGCTTAACAGTCCAGGAGCTCCACTGGTGTATTTTGCGATTCATAATGGGCCACACATTTTCAGTGGGAATCTGATCTCGACTGCAAACAAGCCAGTCTAGTACCCACACTCTTTTACTTCAAAGCCACACTGTTGTCAGATATGCAGAATGTGGGTTGGCATTGTCTTGCTGAAATCAGCAGGGATGTCCGTGAAAAAGATGTTGCTTGGATGGCAGCATATGTTGCTCGAAAACTTGTATGTACCATTCAGCTTTAATGGTGTCTTCACAGATGTGCATGTTACCCATGACATGGGCACTTACACACCCCCATACCATCACAGATGCTGGCGTTTCAACTTAAAGGTGCACTCCGGTGGCTCTAAAGCCACCTCAAAAATCAATGTGTATTGCCCAAAATGGTACATTGTGGCTTTTTACCCACAAAAAAAAAAAAAAAAAAACTTTCATTGCTGTCTTGCAGTGTTCCTCACTCAACTACGGATAATGTTTCATCTGGCTGAAGTGACCAATATGGATAGTAGATTCCAGTCAGAAAATCAGAGCTGGTGTTTCACTTTAGTCCACTTTATTAAACAGCATCACAACTGGCAGGTAACAGACCAACAGGTTATTACAGCATCAAATATGGTACATGAGTCCATACTATGCGTGCAGCGATGGGAGCGAGAATGGAGGTAGAGGTGGTGTGGATGCAAGTAGGGCTGTGCGGTATTACGATATACATACTGTATAACATGACACGATTTAAAAAAGTCTACCGTTTCATATAAAACTATCGTTTATATTGGGATTTAAAAGACACATTCCCTGTTTCTACTTGTTACTGCCCCACCTCCCCCTCACAGTCCGCTAGGTGTGTGCAATAGTGGGTTCTGGTGGTTAGCACAGTAGCTAACTGAAAGCTAATGTTTTGGTCATATAGCCGCTACTTCTGCTTGTGCGTCACTCTCGTGTTTATAGCCGGTGAACAAACTGACGTGTTAGGGCATTTGTGCTACCCATAGGGCTGGGGCAAAACTACAAATAACAGTTGTGTGCATGCGTCAACTGCTTGTCCTGGTAGATGAAAAAAGTGAACATGTACAATGCCTTGTGCGCACCAGGCTCGTCCAAAGCACACGCGGACCAGAGGGGAAATGCAGCATGAATAAGGCTTTATGGGACTGAGGTCAGCCACGTCTGGTGAGACATAACCGAGAGGTTTAGAGTTAAGTATGCCCTCCACTTCTATGAGAAAGGTCTGCAGGACTGGCTCAGTGACTGTTTGCTCTTGAAGGATGACTCTCAGCCAGTGCTGCCAGGTTTCACAAGAGAAACAAGCAATCAGCTCTGTGGAAAAAAGCCCAACAGGCAGCCTACCACATTGTAAAAGAGAGGCTGCTTGATAACATATACTGTATCAATATATAGATTTATTTTTGTTTTCAGTGAATTGACTGTAAGCACAGTCAGCATTGAATAATGGAATTTTATCAACTCTAATTAAAGGAAAATACATATGCATTCTGCATAAGCAAAAGTAAATTTATAGTAAGCACAGTCAACATAAAAACTTTGAATGAATTAAATTTTTAAACTGTGATCAAAAGAAAAGACGTGCATTCTGTTTAAGTAACAGCACTAAACACAATTACAGTTTAGTGATGTGGGATGATGGGAGTTGTTGTCTGCTACAAAAACAAAATATTACATGACAGCTGACAACTTTAATTATGTGGAAAATTATCTTTTAAATTGACAAACATATGTGTAACTCTTGGCAAAATTTGATTGGGATCAAAAGATAATTTTTCTCTTGCCATTCATTTCAATGGATAATTTTTTTTCAATTTAAGGCCCCATTTGCACTGATCTGTGTAAAAAAAAAAAAAATTACAAAAAAAAATGGATGTCTCACACCCCATTAGTGAGTACAGAGCCGAGTGGAGTCGGGCGGGCCACTGATCTCTATAGGAAAAACTGGATGGATCATTGGCCGCCAGAAGTGAAGCCGCTGGTCAGCCTTCTTTACCGAAATAACTTGCCCAAAAATTAACAGATTTTGAACTTCTGGGTATGGAGACACAGCTTATAATCTTGCACAACTGGGCTGGGAGAGCTGTCACACAGACAGCAAAGCAAGCCCAAATAAGCAACTACACATTAAAAAACAAGCACAAAAACCTGCAACCCGCGACTGACGAGATTTGCAAGCGACTTTAGAAAAAAACAAGCCCCAAGTTGCTTATAATAAGTGGGCATGGCAACTATGCTCTCAGCACTGTTTTCATCGACTTCACGTTCCCATGTCCCTTCGAAGTGAGGAGCAGCTGGTGGATTGAACTGGATCTTCTTCTTGGCAAGTAGCTCCTACAGCTCAGGGGTCATCTTCTCAAAAGCCTCTCGAAGCTCATGACTTACCCCAGTGAAGTTGGTCCTGTTGTCACAGAATACTTCGACAGGTTTGCCTCTGTGAGTAATGAAACGACGTAAGGAGAGCAGGAAGGCGTCCCAGTCAAGGTTCTCGAGAATGTCTAGGTGCACACATCTTGTTGTTATGCAGTTGTAGAGAATCCCCCACCTCTTTTCCTGGCGATGTCCAATCTTCACCAAGAACGGGCCAAAGCAGCCCACTCCTACTGAGTAGAAAGGAGGCTTGTAGAGACATAGTCTTGAGGGGGGCAGATCTGCCATTCTAGGTTCTTGAGGCATAGTCTGCCAGAGCTGGCAGTCTCTGCAGGCATGCTGGTGCTTCCGAACAACATCTCAACCTCGGAGGACCCAGTACCGGCGACAAATTTCAGCTAGCACCCGCTCGACACCCGGGTGATGGAGCCTTTCATCACAGTCTTTGATCAGCAGCTTAGTTACTGGATGTTCTGGGTCAAGGGCAATAGGGTGGAGTGCCTCAGCATCCACCTCTGTTGCACGATGAAGTCTTCCTTCCACATGAAGGACCCCAGTAACTTCACTGTACTCTGGTGCTAGGGAGCTCAGTCGTCAAAAGGATAGGCTGGCTCGCCTGTAACGCCTTTACCTCCTGCAGAAATGAGTCTGCCTGTGCTTGAGCCAACAGCATCTTCTCAACAGTGATGTAGTCAGAGGCGTTACATTCTACGATGGCGTCAGGAGTGGCTGCCCCATGAAGGGACCTTGCACTAGCTCTGGTGAGCTCTCTCCAAGTGTTGAACTGCTTAAGGTCAGGCAACAGCTCACTGGTGGCTATTGTAGTGAGCCACCAATGAAGGCTTCCCTTTCTAGATCACCAAGGTCTAGTTCAGCATGGGTAAATGGTAAATGGCAGTCACTTATATAGCGCTTTTATTCTCATCTCTTGATGACCAAAGCGCTTTACAGATCCTGCTATCCACCCATTCACTCACACATTCACACACTCATGGCGGCATGCTACCTAACATGGTGCTTCCAGACCCACCAGGAGCAATTAGGGGTGAAGTGTCTTGCCCAGGGACACAACGGCAGGATATCTGGGGAGAGCGGGATTCGAACCGCCAACCATGTGGTTATTGGACGACCTGCTCTACCTCCTGAGCCACTGCCGCCCCCAGGCCTGACAGGCATGACTGGCCACTGGTCATGAGTCTTTAATAGGAAATCTAGTCACGTTCTTCACTGATGGGGTTGGATTAGTGCAGTCAGAGGAAGGCCTCAAGTAATGTGGTCTGCTGGATTCTGGGCTTCTCCATTGTGATGAGCAAGGTGGTGGGGAATATATCAGGACTGTGCTGTCTTGAGAGCCTCCTTCGGCGGGACTTTGGTTATATATCGAGCTGACTCCAACTTGTCATTTTCGGGGCATTAGGTCCGAGCTCTAGCTGGATCGCGAACTAATCTACGCTCGGTGCTGCGGAGACTGGGCAGCGCTATATCTTTAGGCACATGGAGTGTGATGGCTGGAGAGTGCCTAAGGAGGGGGGTTGTGTAGCACTGCTCACTGTCTATGCTGACTCTGGCTGTAGCCATTTGCAGGAGGGTATGAGCTTGCTGGTCTTGCTTGGATCTGGTTACAGTCTTCTCGCAGTATGGCAGAGTGTCAATCTGCTACAAGCGTTGCACATGTTGGAGTAACTACATTGGGTGATGTAGTGGTGATATGTAGGCACTGCTGCTTACCCCGTGATGTCTGCAGGGGGAACACCGGGCCCTGAAGTGACCAGCTAAACTGTGTACAGACTGCAGTGGGTCCACCTGGAGGGCCTTGGCAAACAGGCTGAGTGGGAGTGATCAAGTGAGGCATGTCAGATCCTGTGAGGAGCAGTGGCTGTACATGGTCCACAGGGAATAGCAGGAGACCCTTTAGGTGGTGGTAAGTACTCTGGAGTGCAGCTTCAGGGGAGGTGTGCTCTGCCAGACTCAGTCCATCAGCTGAGAATGCATTAGAGATGTGATGCCTCTCATCGGGTTTGGTGAGAGGTGATACTTTGAAGGAGACGGTCACTCCCTTCAGCTGCTGTATGGTTTGGTGGACAATCTGCAGTGGAAGTATTTCAGGGGTCCCTTGAATCAAGAGGCGTATGACAGGTGAGAGAACAATACTTCGTTCTGATCCGTCGTCCAGAATCGCGTGAGCCTCCATAGCCTGACTGCCATTGTGGATGAGGACTTTTACCACCTTTAACATGACTCTCTGGAAATGGTTTGGATGATCAAGGTAAACTCTGGAGGCTGTTGAGCT
This sequence comes from Pholidichthys leucotaenia, assembly GCA_020510985.1. Classification (NCBI taxonomy): domain Eukaryota; kingdom Metazoa; phylum Chordata; class Actinopteri; order Cichliformes; family Pholidichthyidae; genus Pholidichthys; species Pholidichthys leucotaenia. The sequence continues at coordinate 95,278,181 of CM035839.1, forward strand.
CATCATTAAGACTGTATTGGCTGTATCATTAAATGAGTCATGTAATACTGTGAGATGAGTCTCTTTGCAGATCTTGCAGGGACATCTCAGGTTGCAGCTATCTGTAGCATGACTACGGCCACACTTCCGGCACCGCTTGCCCTCCTTTATCAATTTGATGATCTGGCTGGTCGTGAGCTTCTTGAAGTTCTCACAGGAGTTAAGGTAGTGATCTTTATTGTCACAGTGTGGGCAATAGCGCCTTGACTTTGAGGGAGATTTGGTGAGAGCAGGCTCAGATGGAGTTGCTTTGTTGTCCAGGGTGAGAAAAAACAGGCATCGACCTCTCCTTATGATGAGGGAGGCCACGATCCTTCTTAAAGAGTTTGGGGGTGTCATGTGCAAACAGGGCAGCAGCATGAGATGCAATACTCTTTCCCTGTGATTTAACTTGTAGCCAGGTAGCCAGGTCAGGTAGGGTGCAAGTTCTATCTGCATACCTGCCAACTACCCCGGTTTTTCCGTAATGGTTACGGTTTTCAAGACCCCATTCCGGGTTACGGCATTATTAATCAAAATTACGTTTTTTCACTAAAAATTCAGTCAAAAATTTTAAATTGTAAAAAAAACACGAAAGCAATTCCAAACACGAGATCGCTAGGAATCGTATCTAAATTTACCTGAAGCGTTTGCTAAGCTAACTCTATCGCTATAGCTAACGCCATAGCTAGTCGTAGCACCTAACACCGATACAAAGAAGCGACTCCGTCCCCGGTGATTGGGGCTCGCCGGAGGAACCAACCGAGGCAACAGTTGGGCTGGCGCCGGATCGGAGTTCAAGTACAGTGGTGGTAGGAGACGGGGACCAGTGGAGGAGCAGCCGGGGCCCCAGCTGGATAAGAGCCGGAATCGGAGCCCAGCTACAGCAGCGGGGCTCGGCGGAGGAACTACTGAGGAAGATGGCGGTAGGTGGCGGGGCTCAGCGGAGGATCTACCGGGACCCCAGCTGGACAGGAGCAGGATCGGAGCTCAGCTACAGCGGCGGTGGGCAGCGGGACTCGGTGGAGGAGCTGCCGGTACCCCAGCTGGACAGGAGCTCAATTGCAGCGGCAGTAAGCAGCGGGACTAGCAGCGGAGAGGGCTAGCTGAGGCCCAGCTGGATTCGAGGTCGGTCGGATCGGATATCGGCGTCACCAGCAGAGATTGTTTTAAGATCAACAGGTCAGTAAAAATGCCACCCAAAGAAGGAGGAAATGGAAGAGATCAAAAAATCTCTGAACTAAGTTCAGAGATTTTATCTTCTTGGAACATAAGTCAATATTATACAGTAATAAGTGGCATTCAGCTGTTTGTTTTATGTCATTTAAGCACAGTTCTGGTACTTGAAAATTATAAAAACCCAGGAGCTTCAGGGGGCTTCGCCCCCTTGCCCCCCCACCAGGGCTCTGCCCCGGACCCCAATGGGGGACTGCGTCCCCCAGACCCCCTACTAAATTTTCAGATAATTTCCCCAACCCCAAATCACATCCCTGGGTAAAGAATGACATACTGAGGCAGGCCAGAAAGTTACGGGGAACAGAAGTTTACCTAAATGAACATCTAACAAAAACTAATGCTGAAATAGCATGGCAAGCACGGATGCTGAAAAGACAAAATCAGATACAGGCAACATGGACAAGAAATTGTAGAGTTTGGATCAAACTAAATGGAACACCTGAGGAAGCAAAGAGTATAATAGAGATCTTACTGACTTAAATAAATATAGATGAACACTGATTAAGAAAATTAAGAGACTATGATAATCCATATCCACACACATGGCAAGTCTTTTCGTGAGGAATACTCCAAAGCATTTCCAGGAATTATTATTGCGGACTGTGAGCGCATATTCAGCCATGTGAACAAAAACAAAACTCAGTTCAGGTCCAGTCTGTCAACTTAAGTTCTGGGCAACCTCATGACCAGGAAAATGATGATGACAGCTTCGGGTAACAAGTGCCACAGTGTGTTCCATTCAAAAGACCAACTTAAGAAAGCTAAGAGGTGCACCATGGAAAACAACAATGCTTGAGAGTTACCATAGAGTTTGTCCTTGATCTTTTCCAGCAGCATATCTGCATTGACAATTTAAGGAAAATAGAAACATGATTGTTGAAGAAATATGAGGTTGTTAGCCACATTTTAACTTGATTTAATGCTAATATTTGTTTGCCGTCGGGGGGCTTTGCCCCCCTGAATCCCCCACCAGGACTTTGTCCTGGACCTACCGGGGCCTGCGGCCCCTGGACCCCGGCTAGCTACTAGACTTTTCAGGTTTTAAAAGTTGGCAGGTATGTATCTGTACTCAACTGCAGAATGCCTCAGTTGAGGCAGTACTCGACAAAGCTATCGCTGTAGCTGGGGGGCATTTTGCTAAGCAGTCTGTTGACGTGGGAGCCACACATCAGTTTGTAACCATTCAAAAGCATTGGTGTCACCTACAGTAGTGTGAAAAAGTGTTTGTCCCCTTCGTGATTTCTCATTTTTTTATATGTTTGTCACACTTAAATGTTTCAGATCAAAGATTCAAAGATTTTTATTTGTCAATACTACTATACGTACAGGACATACAGGAGAATTGAAATGGCATTTCTCTGTCTCTCTTCAGTGGTGTGCACAATATAAAAAAAAAAAAAAAAAGGAATAAGGCTGGAAAAACAACAACAGCAGTCTATGTAAAGTAATGCAACCCGTAGTGCAAATGCAAATGGCGACAAAAGATAGACCCACACCTCCAGTAGTGCAAATAAAGATAAATGATGAGACCCAGCAATCATATATACAGAAAAGTAGAGCAGTAATACTCATAGTACCAAGTTCATTGCGGTAGTGTAGGTGCAGACAGTGACAGATTGGACTGCACATGATCAATACTGCAATGACAGCAACAGATATGGCATTTGTGCAAATGGTTGCAGTAAAGTGCACAGACATACAGCAGCAAATGTATTACTGTGCCAGTCTTTCTGTGCCAGCAGTTGAAGTGGTTATTGTGCGGGTGAGTGCGTTAAGATCGGGAGGGGTGTTGGGGTGGACAGAGTTCAGGGTCTTGATGGCCTGATGAACAAAGCTGTTTAGCTGTCAGTCATCAAACAAATTTAAATATTACACAAAGATAACGCAATTAAACACAAAATGCAGTGTTTAAATGAAGGTATTTATCATTAAGGGTAAAAAAAATCCAAACCTACATGGCCCCGTGTGGGGAAAAAGTGACCCCCGCCCCCGTTAAAACATAAATTAACTGTGGTTTATCACATCTTTGGAAAGCTGAGTTCAATTTCTCTAGCCACACCTGTTCACAATCAAGAAATCACTTAAATAGGACCTGCCTGACAAAGTGAAGTAGACCAAAAGATCCTCAAAAACTAGACATCATGCTGCGATCCAAAGAAATTCAGGAACAAATGAGAAAAAGTAATTGAGGTCTAACAGTCTGGAAAAGGTTACAAAGCCATTTCTAAAGCTTTGGGACTCCAGCGAACCACAGTGAGAGGCATTATCCACAAATGATGAAAACATGGCAACAAGCATGTTCTCCCCCGTGTCTGTGTGAGTTTACTCCGGGATTTCTCAGATTTCCTCTCACAGGCCAAAAACATGCAGGTTAGTTTAATTGGACTCTAAAAGTGGCCCTAGGTGTGAATGTGTGTGTAAATGGTGAAGGGATTGCGCTGTACCGTGGCTGCTTCATCCATCCAGGTGGATGCCCTGAATTTCCCCTCTGGGGATCAATAAAGTACACACAAAAACATGGAATGGTGGTGAACCTTCCCAGGAGTGGCCGACCAACCAGAATTACCCAAGAGTGCAACGATGACGCATCCAAGAGGTCACAAAAGACCCCACAACAACATCCAAAGAACTGCAGGCCTCACTTGCCTCAGTTAAGGTTAGTCTTCATGACTCCACCACAAGAATGAAACTGGACAAAAATGGCCTGCATGGCAGAGTTCCAAGACAAAAAACACTGATGAGCAAGAAGAACATAAAGGCTTGTCTCAGTTTTGCCAGAAAACATGTTGATGATTCCCAAGACTTTTGGGAAAATACTCTGTGGACTGACGAGACAAAAGTTGAACTTTTTGAAAGGTGTGTGTCCCATTACATCCAGCGTAAAAGTAACACTGCATTTCAGAAAAGGAACATCATACAAACAGTAAAATGTGGTCATATTGTAATGGTTTGGGGCTGTTTTGCTGCTTCAGGACCTGGAAGACTTGCTGTGGTAAATGGAACCATGAATTCTGCTGTCTACCAAAAAAGTCCTGAAGGAGAATGTCCAGCCATCTGTTTGTGATCAAGCTGAAGTACACTTGGGTTCTGCAGCAGGACAATGATCCAAAACACACCAGCAAATCCTGCTTTGAATGGCTTAGGAAAAACAAAATGAAGACTTTGGAGTGGCCTAGCCAAAGTCCTGACCTGAATCCGATTGAGATGCTGTGGCATGACCTTAAAAAGGTGGTTCATGCTCAAAAACCCTCCAATGTGGCTGAATTACAGAGCTGTAAAAGACTCATTGCCAGTTATCGCAAACACTTGATTGCCGTTGTTGTTGCTCAGGGTGGCCCAACCAGTTATTAGGTTTAGGGATCAATCACTTTTTCACACAGGGCCATGTAGGTTTGGATTTTTTTCCCCCTTAATAATAAACACCTTCATTTAAAAACTGCATTTTGTGTTTACTTGTGTTATCTTTGTCTAGTATTTAAATTTGTTTGGTGATCTGAAACATTTAAGTGTAACAAACATACAAAAAAATGAGAAATCAGGAAGGGGCAAACACTTTTTCACACCACTCTATCTAGCTATCTAGCTGGCTGGCTGGCTTTTGCTTTGCATGGTAGGGTTTTAACTTGCACTTGTAGATGTAGTATGTAGTGATGAACTGTGTTGAGTGACAGTGTTTTTTTTGAACTGGTAATATCCTTTACAGAATGTTGTTTTTGTTTTTTTTAAAGCATTGCTACCTGGGGGATCAATTGTCACGGGTGCCCAATGTTTGTTTCGGCCTTGCCGTTTACATGCAGAAATTTATTTAGATTCTCTGAATCTTTTGATGATATTGTGCACTATAGATTATTAAATCCCTTAATTCCTTGCAATTGTAGGATGGATGGATCCTACAATTGCAATGGACTGGCGATCTGTCCAGGGTGTACCCTGCCTCTCGCCCAAAGATGCTGGGATAGGCTCCAGCCCCCCCGCGACCCGAAAAGGATTAAGCAGAAGAAGATGGATGGATGGATGGATGGATGTTGAGAAACATTGTTCTGAACTGTTGGACTATTTGCCCACACAGTTGTTCACAAAGTGGTGAACCTCCCACCATCTTTGCTTGTGAACAACTGAGCCTTTCGGAGATGCTCCCCATCATGACACTCGCATATTTCCAATTAACCTGAGGAATGTTCCAAAAAGGTGTGTGTGTGTGTGTGTGTGTGTTTGTGTTTGTTTGTTTGTTGGTTGGTTGGTTGGTTGGTTGGTTGGTTTTTTAGCATTCCTCAATTTTCCCAGTCTTTTCTTGCCCCTGTCCCAGCTTTTTTGGAATGTGTTATAGAAATCAAATTCAAAATGAGTGAATATTTGCAAATGAACAATAAAGTTTATCAGTTTGGACATTTAATATTTTGTCTTTGTAGTGTATTCAATTGAATATAGGATAAAAAGGATTTTTAAATCATTGTTTTGTTTTTATTTATGTTTTACACAACGTTCTAACTTCACCAGAATTGGGGTTGTGAATCAAGATCTTTGTGTTTTGGAATGGCAGCTTCCTAAAAATTTTAAAACTAAAAGAAGACACTGGGAACTGACTCCTGGAAGCTCAATTTAATGACAATCATAGCTCACATTCTTTAATATCCCTGCAGCTATAGTTCATACAAAACTGGTCATCTTCTCATGCTATTGTGATACAGCTCAGCATGAGAGTCTGCAGTGCCACATGTGCTTTATCACCTTCACTACCTCTAAATCCATGGACAGACACATGAAAACAAGTCATCAGGACCTGTACAAGCAGAGACTGGAGCAGGTGGGAACAGACTCAAATGAAAATTCATGTCTATTTACGGTGTAGCACATGCCATTTTCAGATTTTCTTTATGAACTAGTCAAATACATTAACATTTAGTTTACTATTATAGAAACCATTTGGTAAGCCTCTGTATGTGTTGTGAAATCTATATTTTTCATATGTATCTTCATTTTGTTACAGTTTTATGCTGCCTTTTGTAATTCTTTTAAAGAAATTTTCTTCTGATTTTGCAGACTAAAACTGCCTTCACTTGCTACAGTTGTGAAAAGTTTTTTTTCTCCTCTGACGAGCTCAGTCTGCACCAGGCCACTCACAGCACAGAAGAGAAGGCCTTTCGCTGCCCGTTTTGTTTAAAGGCCTTTTTCAAATACACAGAGGTGAAAACAATGGACCTTTTTACAATCCCAGATTTTTGTTCTATAAATTTACTATATAGTCTGTTTAGTGCCAGTAATAAATATTTAATGTCTTGCAGCTAACACAGCACAGACGCCATGAATGCACAGAACAACGGTGTCCCTGCTTGGACTGTGGTGCTTTGTTTCCATGTGCAGCACGACTTCGTACCCATCGAATGACATGGCACCCCCAGCTCCCAGCTCTGCCTGGTGCTCCAAAGTCGAGTCTGACTTTCAAATGTTTTAAATGTGGCAGTGCTTTCCAGAAAGAAGACAACTTCCTGAAACACCAGGAGACACATGCAGATAGAAACTGTGAGGTTAAAAAACGTGGCCATAACTTGGAGCATGAGCTTCAGTTGGGGGAGTTTGACAAGAAGATCAAAAAAGAGGAAGGGTCAGAAGAATGCAAGGTAGATAATGAATCTTTGACAGAGGGGTGCTCATCTACTGAGCCTCAGATTCCTTGTTCTAAAGCAGGCTGTGACCTTGTGTTCTTTTAGGTTGAAGCTCTGCAGACACACAAGAAGGAAACACATGGGATGCTTCCCCGCACAAAGTGTGATGAGACTTATGCTCAACCTGAGCAGATTGACAGTCAATTGAGCAGGGCTGGCAACTCGGAATACACCTGTCCCATGTGTGGAAATTACTTTGGGAATGAAAGTGCTCTTAGTATCCATCAGAAGAGCCACACTGAGGAAGAAGAAAGGAGATGATAATGTGTGTAAGGGAAGGACTGCAACTGAATTATTGACAGAATATTTACATAGAAACACTTTTTGTTGACTCCAGTGTAGGGCTGCAGCTGTCAATTAATCGGATAAACTTTTTGTCTTTTTTTTTTTGATTGAAGACCTTTTGACCAAAAGCTTGCTGTTCAAGCAAACTTGCACTGACCAATCTGCGTTTAACCTTCTTCCCAAAAGAGTGTTATCAAGTTTCATGTGTTATTGGGTGTCATGTTTCAAGGAACAGGAGAGGGGAGAGCAGCACACAGAGAGGCCAGAGAAATTGAGCGGCGTTAGTGGAAAACTGGAAAACCTGTGGGTGTTCAACACTTCCCTTGAAAACTGTGGGTGTTAAAAACACCCACATCCCCCATGGGTGCAACGCCCAAGGAAGCTTACAAGCCTGAGAACACGATTCCAACTGTGTAGTACAGGCAGTGGCGGTCCTGGCTTGTATGACGCCCTGGGTGGACAACCCCACCCACACACACACTTTAAAAAAAACTCTTCCTGACTTTTTATTTCTCTCATAAATGTACAAATGTTCAGTTTTCTCAACAATTAGTGAGGTTTTTCTTGCAACTTTTTCCTGGCAAGTTCATTACTTTTTTTTTTTTTACTTTTTCCATGTTTCACCTTTTTTTTTTTTTTCTTTTTTTTTCAAAGATCAACAAACAGGAACAACAGGAACTGAAAGTTTTTGAATATACAGATCACAACCCACAGGACGTAGAATATAACATAGACCCTGATAATAATTTATTTAGCTCCATCAATAATGACTGTAGTTACTACACAGATGATCAGTTTAACACAATGGTCACATCTGATTTCAATATTTCTATGATCCACTTCAACAGCAGAAGTCTCTATGCCAACTTTAATAACATTAAAGATTATTTACATCAGTTTAAAGAGCCATTCAATATTGTGGCAATATCAGAGACGTGGCTCAGTGAAGAGAAAGGAGTGGATTTTACCATGGATGGCTATGAATTAAATTATATAAATAGAAAAGTGAAAAAAGGAGGAGGAGTTGCAATTTATGTTGACAAGAGCTTGAAATACAAGGTTGTTGAAAATCTGTCAGTAACTGTGGATGATTTATTTGAATGTATTATAATAGAAATCTGTCTGGACAATGTGAAGAATGTAGTAGTGAGCTGTGTATATAGAACACCTGGATCAAACATTGACTTATTTAAGGACTGGATGGAAAAAATGTATGCAAAACTAACTCATAAAGTTATGTTCATCTGTGGGGATTTCAATATAGATCTGATGAATTCAAAACAACATAGTTTGACAGAAGAATTTATCAACACAATGTACAGTATGGGCTTACATCCAACAATTACCGGACCCAGCAGAATCACGTCACACAGTGCCACACTAATAGATAACATATTCACAAACATTATGGAAAATAATATCAGGAGTGGGCTTTTATTGACTATCAGCGATCACCTGCCGATTTTTGTTGTCTATCAATGTGATTATAGGAAGAAAAAGTATACCAAAAATATTAAATATAAAAGAATAAGAACCAAAGAATCAATGTATTCACTGACAAAGGAATTATTAATACAAGATTGGAAGATAGTTTATGATGAAAATGATATAAATAAAGCATATGATAAATTTTTACAAATATTTCAATCATTGTACAATAAAAACTGTCCTATAAAACAATACAGTGACAGACAACAAAAGAAAAATATTCCTTGGGTCACCAAGGGGTTAATAAATGCATGTAAAAAGAAGAATACATTATATAAACAATTCATTAAGTGCAGAATGGTGGAAGCTGAGATCAAATATAAAAGATATAAAAATAAGCTTACTAATATAATGAGGACCTGTAAGAAAGAATATTACAACAGAATATTAGAGGATAACAAAAATAACTTAAGAGGAATATGGCAAGTACTCAATGGGATTATTAGTAATCGACCTAAGAATGCTAATTATCCAGAATATTTTATTGAAAATGGCAATTTGATAAATAATATGGAGGATGTGGTCAGTGGTTTCAATAAATTTTTTGTAAACGTTGGTCCTGAATTAGCAAAATCAACAGTGACAGCAGAAACAAACAACAGTGGTTCTGTAAATGAAATAGAAGATAGAAATCCAAACACAATCTTTTTGGGTGCAGTTACTGAAAAGGAAATTATCGAGACTGTGAGTAAATTTAAGAACAAAAAATCAACGGACTGGAATGAAATTGACATGACAATAGTGAAAAAAGTAATTGAAGGAATTGTTAAGCCACTCACCCACATCTGTAACCTGTCATTTCAAACTGGTAAATTTCCAAACAAAATGAAAATATCAAAAGTAATACCTCTGCACAGGCATCTGACTGACTTGAAGTAAACAGCAAGTTTACAAAATATAGATTGTATTATATATTAAAAAAAACAAAAACAAAACAAACAAAAAAAACTATGATGTACAAAGTTGTTAAAAATTTTGGAGTTAAGTTGGAAAACTACAGAGGAGAGTTAATGTTACGTCATTAAAAGCAGTAGAGTTAGGGTGATTGGGAGGATGAAGAAGGAGTGGCTTAGGCTGTTCCCCGTGGATGTGGAACGGTCGATGGCTATATCGGGAGACGGAATTTTTCTTTTGATTTTGGGGGGTTCGCCACAAGTGTGGGAAGGGGGAATTTGTTTGTGTGTAGTTTGTAGGATGAATGTTCAACCACTCATGTTTTTGCTTCTCTGTATGAGCATGTTTACACTGCAAGGTAATCCCAAACTCTATTGATCATAAACCAAAGTGTTAATCTTAATTTAACTTCATGGAATTGCAGAGGTCTACAAAATTTAAAAAAACTTAAACAAGTTATGAATAAAATAAAAGACATGGGTTCAAAAATTGTGTTTTTACAAGAAACTCATCTAATAGAGGAGGATATAAAAAGAATTAGGAGTAGATGGCAAGGAAGTGTATTCACCTCATCATTTTCATCCCGGGCCAGGGGAGTTATGACTCTCATACATAAATCAGTCCCTTTTCAAGTGAAAAATGTAACTGGAGACAAATTTGGAAGATATGTAATCATTCAAGGTTCTTTGCTATTAGAAAATATAAATCTTGTGAACTTATATGGTCCCAATATAGATGATCAAAAGTTCTTTGCTAATTTATTTCTTATTTTATCATCACTTACAGGGCAACATATAATAGCAGGGGATTTTAATTGTATATTGAATCCAGGTATAGATAGAGCAACAGGACTGGATTGTACGCACAATGGATGTAGGATGACTATTAATCATTTTATGAAAGAATTGAGATTGTTAGATATATGGAGAGAAATGAAACCACAAGTTAAAGCCTATTCTTGTTATTCCAGTACCTACAAGACATTCTCACGTATTGATTATTTTTTGATTTCCACAGAATTAAGATCCAAGATTCAAAACTGCTTTTATGATAACATCGTGATCTCTGATCATGCACCCTGTTGTCTAATATGGCTGCACGGTGGCGCAGTGGTTAGCACTGCGGCAGCACAGTTTACCCTTGGCCGGGGGATTGTGGGGATCGTTGGTTCGATCCCAGCCCCCGACCAACAGTGATCTGTGTGGAGTTTGCATGTTCTCCCCGTGTTGCGTGGGTTTACTCCGGGATTTCTCCGGTTTCCTCCCACATGCCAAAAACATGCATGTTAGGTTAATTGGCTGTTCTAAATTGTCCCTAGATATCTGTTTCCTATAGGCCCTTAGAATAGAGGGTTAGTATTAATGAAAGCGCTTTGAGTGGTCTTTGTGACTAGAAAAGCGCTATATAAGTGCAGGTTAGTTAGTTAGTTAGTTAGTAATATATGTAGATAAAAAATTGACAAAGGAATCAGGTAGATGGCAATTTCAGCATAAATGGCTTCAGGATGAGGAATTTGTCAAGTATATAGAAAAACAGATAGACGAGTACTTTGACATCAATACTACACAAACATCAGCATGTGTAAAGTGGGAAGCTTTCAAAGCTTTTATTAGGGGACATATTATTAGTTATACAGGATCAAAATCTAAGAAGACTCGAGAGGAGAGAGCTAAATTGGAACATAAAATGAAAAGTCTTCAGGAAAAAGTGTATGCAGGAAGTGATCCAAGGTTGGAGAATGAATTACTGATTTTGAGAGCTGAATACGACAAAAAATCAGCGAATAGAGCTGCCTCGAGTCTTCTAAGATTGAAACAATCTTTTTATGAACAAGGTGAAAAATCAGGAAAATTATTGGCATGGCAGATTAAACAATTAGAAATTAAAACACCAATTACTAGTATTATAAGTAACGGACAGGTAGTTATAGATCCTTTAGAAATTAACAGAGCCTTTAGAGATTACTATGAAAAATTATATGATACTAAAAATGAATTTGATTTAACAAAACTAAATGGGTTTTTGAACGAACTATCTATACCGAGTATTCCAAATGAAAACAGGGAGATATTGGAGTCTAAAATTAGTCAAGAAGAAGTTGGGCTAGCCATTGATAATATGAAATCAGGAAAAAGTGCAGGACCAGATGGTCTTCCAGTTGACCTTTATAAGAAATTTAAGAATAATAAAACCTTTTTTGGAAATGGTTTTAGAAGCATTTCAAAATAATAATTTACCATCATACATAAATAATGCCTTAATTATACTGCTGCCAAAACCAGGTAAGCCCTCTAATAAATGTGAAAATATGAGACCAATAAGCCTATTAAACGCCGACCTTAAGATAATCTGTAAAATTTTAGCAAGACGAATACAAGAAATTTTACCAAATATTATTAATCGAGATCAGAATGGCTTTATAAAGGGAAGACAAGGCTTCCATAATGTAAGAAGACTATTTAATATTATTTATTTTAATAAAGAAGCACTGGATACAGCTCTCCTATCACTGGACGCCGAAAAGGCCTTTGATAGAGTTGAATGGCCCTTTCTTTTTGAAGTCCTACAAAGGTTTGGACTTGGAAATAATTTCATAAAATGGGTTCAAATAATATACAATAATGCTACAGCAGAAATCCTAACAAATAACAATATTTCAAAACCAATAAAAATCAATAGAGGATGTCGACAAGGCTGTCCACTTTCACCTTTACTGTTTACTATGGCAATTGAACCTTTAGCGATAGCGATACGTTTACATTCACAAATATATGGAATTAAAGTTGGACCAACAGAACATAAAATCTCCCTGTACGCCGATGACATAATTTTGTTTATGTCGAATCTAAAAAAATCAATTCCAACCTTGTTGAATTTAATAAAGAATTTTGGGGAAATATCAGGATATAAAATAAATAAAACTAAATTTTCAATATTAATGCTAAATGAGACCCAGAGAAATTACCCAGCCCCTGAGGTAAATCAATTCAATGTTGTAAATCAGTTTAAATATTTAGGAATCCAAATTGTGCCTAAGCTAGAATCAGTCGCCAGTGTCAACTATGAAGCCTTAATGACAGATATCAATGAGTTAACTCAGAGATGGATGTCACTACCAATGTCGATGATCGGGAGAATCAATATACTTAAAAGTAATATTTTACCTAAAATACGTTATTTATTTCAATACATTCCCTTATCACCACCTTTAGATTTATTCTCAAGAATAAAAAAAAAGTTAGTGGAATTTATATGGAACAACAGGAGGGCTAGATTACGTCTGTCTTTATTATATTTACCATTTGATCGTGGAGGTCTGAAATGTCCAAATTTTATGTTGTATTATTGGTCGGCACAACTGAGGTCTATGACATATTATTTTTCATCAAATGATCTCCCTCACTGGACTGAAATGGAATCATACAATTTACCTTTACCTCTTCCCATATTCATATACTCAGATTCGGCAAAAAAATTACAAAAACAAGTTAAAAATCCATTTGTAAAGCATATGATCAAAATATGGTGTGAAGCTAAAAACTATTTAAAAGAACCACAGTTACTGTCACAATTTAGTCCAATATGGGGTAATCAATATTTTAAACCAGGGAGAGCGGATGCTGTATTTAAAGTATGGAATTTAAAAGGGATACAAAAGATTCAGGATTTATATTTGCCATGTGCAGATAACATAATGTCTTTTGAAGAGCTGAGGATCAAATTTAATCTCAATAGAACACATTTTTTTAAATATCTTCAACTTAGAAACTTTATTCGATCAAATCAAAATAAAGCTCTCACTCGACCTATTTATTCATCCTTGGAAAAAATGATGATGAAAGATAGTAAAAGAAAGGGTATTATTTCAGAGTTTTATAACTCATTGACACTATCTTCAAGTGAAAATTCACTGAAAAGATTAAACTACTGGAAAGAAGATCTGCAAACTGAAATTTCAGAGGAACAATGGGAATTGGCTTGTACAGAAGCTCAAACCAAATCAATAAATGTACGCCTTAAATTGATACATTTCAAATGGTTAATGCGGATGTATGTTACACCGGAGGAGTTAAATAAATATAACAAAAATATACCAGATACATGCACAAAATGCATGGAAAGTAAAGGAACTCTATTTCATTGTGTATGGGAATGTAGATTAATAAGAATGTTTTGGGAAGAGGTGAGGGTAACAATTGAAAAAATAATCTCAAAACAAATCATATTGAATCCTAAATTGTTTTTGTTGGGTCTGTACCCAGAAAAGCATAATTTTAATAAAAGTGAAAGAACATTCATAGACCTCAGTTTGCTTAATGCCAAAAAATGTATTGCACTATTATGGAAAAAGACTCATAGACCAGATGTGACTCAGTGGTTAAGACAGATGTTAACAAACCTTCCATTAGAAAGAATAACATATATACTGAAATCAAAGGAAATTGTGTTTGAGAATATATGGAGACCTTTTATTGATTATGTAAAAAATTTAAACATAACTTTTGAAGAAGAAGGTGAATGATGTGTGTGGACCTTGTAAATTCCAAACTGGTGAACATAATATGTATACTTATGTATTGGATTGTCTAGACTAAACAGAGGAGCATTGTTGAAGATTTGATTTTGCTGGTGGTTGTTGGTGTTTTTAGTGCATCCTTTTTTTTTTTCTTTTTTTTTTTGTAGTACTTTAGTGTTAGTGTTTGATTGTTTGTATCATGTTTGTTAAAAAAAAAAAAAGGTTCAATAAAGATATTGTGGGGAAAAAAAAAAAAAGTAATACCTCTATACAAAACAGGAGACAGTCATTGTTTCACAAATTGCAGGCCAGTCTCTTTACTCTCACAATTCTCCTCACTAAGAGACTGGATATTTCATTGAAAAACACAACCTCCTTACAGATAGCCAGTATGGTTTTAGAGCAGATAAATCTACATCTTTGGCACTGATCGAACTTATAGAAGAAATTACTAGTTGTATAGATTAAAAAAAGGTTGCTGTAGGAGTATTTATAGATTTAAAGAAAGCTTTTGACACCATTGACCACAGAATACTACTAAGGAAACTGGAAAGGTATGGGATAAGAGGGGTAGGACTGAGTTGGGTGGAAAGTTATTTAAGTAACAGACAACAATTTGTACAAATTGGTGAGCACAAATCACCCTTCATGGACATCACTTGTGGTGTGCCCCAGGGGTCAGTTTTGGGACCCAAACTCTTTATTTTGTATATAAATGACATATGCCAAGTATCAAAAATTCTGAAATTTATTTTGTTTGCGGATGACACAAATATCCTTTGCACTGGTGAGAATTTGCAGCAGGTTTTAGAGGTGGTCACAACTGAAATGAAAAAGTTAACGCAGTGGTTCAACAAAAATAAATTATCTCTAAATCTGAAAAAAACAAAGATTATGTTGTTTGGAAATTATAAAATAAATCATGAAATAATGGTAACGATAGATGATACCAGAATAGAAACAGTACAGGAAAATAAGTTTCTGGGGGTGACGCTAGACAATAAACTCTGCTGGAAACCTCACATCAGTCACATCCGGGCCAAGTTAGCAAAATATATAGGCATACTGGGAAAGACAAGGCACATCTTGGACTATAAATCATTAGTCTTACTGTACAATTCACTGTTTCTACCTTATCTCAACTACTGTGTAGAAGTCTGGGGAAACACCTACAAGACCAACCTACAGTCAATATGCACATTACAAAAAAGAGCTATAAGGATAATAAATAATGTAGGATATAGAGACCATACCAATTTGTTGTTTTTAAAGTCACATGTCATAAAGTTCATCGATTTAGTTAAATTTAAGACAGCACAAGTCATGTACAGGGCAATTAATAATCAACTCCCAACTAATATACAAAAAATATTTAAAAAAAGAGACAATGATCATAATTTGAGAGGAGACTTAAACTTTACAAAACCCAAGATACGAACAACCAAGAAAAGTATGTGCATATCTGTGGGGTGGATTTGTGGAACAGTCTGGAGCTGGAACTGAAACTATGTACAAACAGAATTCAATTCAAAAAGAGGTATAAACATTATTTGCTGAAAGGATATATGTTAGAAGGGTAGTATTTATATGTACGATTCACTATGCTCACTCTGGGACACTATGGGACACTGGAATGGTGGGTGGGACAGCACTGTGTATATCTGTGTTGTTTGAGGCTGGTTTTGATGTATGGACATCAATTATGTTAGGATGGATGGGTGTTAATGTTGATATGTACAAAATATAGTAAATTGTTTACTTGGGGTCTTAAATGTGGTAATTTGTATATAATTCACATGGGTGTATTTATGGAAAAGAGGAGATGGAATTAATAAGTGTTCACTTCTTCCTTCTCCCTTTCAAACACTGTATACTGTTACTTTATTGCATTTGTCATTTGTTCTGTTGTTATACTTTTTTGTTCAAAATAAAGTATCTATTTTCATGATTTTTCTTGTACATTTGCACCTATCCTCTCACTTATAGGTGCAACTCAATAAATTAGAATGTCATCAAAAAGTTGATTCATTTCAGTAATTCAATTCAAAAAATGAAACTCATATTGTGTAGATTCATTACACAGTGATGCAGTGTATCCAGAAAGTATTCACAGCACTTCACTTTTCCACATTTTGTTGTTACAGCCTTATTCCAAAATGAATTAAATTCATTTTTTTTCCTCAAAATTCTGCACACAGTACCCCATAATGACAATGTGATTTTTTTTTTAATTTATTTTAGATTTTTGCAAATTTATTAAAAATAAAAAATCACATGTACATAAGTATTCACAGCCTTTGCCATGAAGCTCAAAATTGAGCTCAGGTGCATCCTGTTTCCACTGATCATCCTTGAGATGTTTCTACAGCTTAATTGGAGTCCACCTGTGGTAACTTCAGTTGATTGGACAGGATTTGGAAAGGCACACACCTGTCTATATAAGGTCCCACAGTTGACAGTGTACGTATGTCAGAGCACAAACAAAACATGAAGTCAAAGGAATTGTCTGTAGACCTCCCAAGACAAGACTGTCTTGAGGCACAAATCTGGGGAAGGGTACAGAAAAATTTCTGCTTTGAAGGTCCCAATGAGCACAGTGGCTTCCATCATCTGTAAATGGAAGAAGTTCAGAACCACCAGGACTCTTCCTAGAGCTGGCCGGCTGTCTAAACTGAGTGATCGGGGGAGAAGGGTCTTAGTCAGGGAGGCGACCAACAACCCAATGGTCACTCTGTCAGAGCTCCAGCGTTCTTTGCAGCAATCCACCAATCAGGCTTGTATGGCAGAGTGGCCAGACAGAAGCCACTCCTTAGTAAAAGGCACATGGCAGCCTGCCTGGAGTTTGCCAAAAAGCACCTGAAGGACTCTCAGACCACAAGAAAGAAAATTCTCTGGTCTGATGAGACAAAAATTGAACTCTCTGGCGTGAATGCCAGGCGTTATGTTTGGAGGAAACCAGGCACCACTTATCACCACGACATTACCATCCCTACAGTGAAGCATGGTGGTGGCAACATCATGCTGTGGGGATGTTTTTCAGTGGCAGGAACTGGGAGACTAGTCAGGATAGAGGGAAAGATGAATGCAGCAATGTACAGAGACATCCTGGATGAAAACCTGTTTTAGAGCGCTGCTGACCTCAGACTGGGGCGACAGTTCATCTTTCAGCAGGACAACAACCCTTAAGCAACACAGCCAAGATATCAAAGGAGTGGCTTTAGGACAACTCTGTGAATGTCCTTGATGTGCCCAGCCAGAGCCCAGACTTGAATCCAATTGAACATCTCTGGAGAGATCTGAAAATGGCTGTGTACCAACACTTCCCATCCAGCCTGATGGAGCTTGAGAGGTGCTGCAAAGAGGAATGGGTGAAACTGCCCCAACATAGGTGTGCCAAGCTTGTGGCATCATATTCAAAAAGACTTGAGGCTGTAATTGCTGCCAAAGGTGCATCAACAAAGTATTGAACAAAGGCTGTGAATACTTATGTACATGTGATTTCTTAGTTTATTTTTAATGAATCTGCAAAAATCTAAAAAAAAAAAAACTTTTTTTCACGTCATCATTATGGATGGTATTGTGTGTAGAATTTTGAGGAAAAAATGGAATTTAATCCATTTTGGAATAAGGCTGTAACAACAAAATTTGGAAAAAGTGAAGTGCTGTGACTACTTTCCGGATGCACTGTATGTTTCAAGTGTTTATTTAATTTTGATGGTCATGGCTAGGGCTGTCGTGATCACCACAGTTATGTTGTATCTCGCTGTGGACAAGCCTGCTGCAGAGGATAACGAGCAGCAGCAACAACTGCAATGTTCACTTTTTTGTGTTTGTGGCTAAATCTTGTTGTTCAGTTATGTGCCTCTATTTATTATTAAATACATTGTTAAATGTTAAGTGTATTTTATTGCCAACAGCATGTTTACTAAAAATAATAAAAGATGGCAGCTGCGCTGGTTACCAAGCCAAAAACATCATCACCAGTTTGGGAACATTTCGGTTTTGAGCTGAATGAAAAGGAGAGCCAGCTAATTTCGAAGAGGCAATATGCAAAATCTGTACCAAAGAGGTCCCAGTAAAACAGGGAAATACATCAAATTTGAGGTTTCACCTAACTTGCTACCATCCAGCCATAGGAGCCCAGCTGCCGCCACCAGCACCATGTAGAGCACTCTATCCAGATGGACTCCAGCAGGCAGTTAGGAGTGGCAGAAGCGTTTGGATGAATTGCTTAATTTAATGAGCACGGAAAAGGCACAAAGTGTGTTATTCTGAGTGGAGTGTTTATGATCCTGACAATACAGCTCTGAGAGCGAAACAACTACTACATACTTTATTGCTTGTTTGCTGTGTGAATGTGACTTTTCGGACAGTGGCATTGTCCAAAAATCATGATGGAGAGACGTGGAGACCATGCAGGGTCCTGTACAGAGTCTGTCCTGTTTAAATAAGCTGAATGTTGCTGCAGTCTCCAACCAGTCCACACACCCTGTAGTTGAAATGCTGGAGTTACCGCCACTGCTTTATGAAAATGATCAAGTTTTTTTTTTTTTTTTTAACAGAATCAGCAGTTCATGACTGTAGGAAAACTGGAGCTCTGCACAACTGTCACACACGCACATAAGTTGAGAGCGGCACTGCAGCGAGTTTGTCACAGCTTTTATTGTTTGCCACATAAGTTATGAACCCTGTCTAAATTACAAGACCACAGAGTCCTAAAAACTTTTGCAATAATACCGCATATCGCAGTGTTGAGCTATCCACCATCACCGTAGGAGAAATTCCTCCACCATGACAACCCTACTTACAGCTAATGAAAACCCCAAATTCAATTTCTCAAAAAAAAGTAGAATATTACATAAAATTAATTTCAAAAATGGATGTAAAAAAAAAAAAAATCAGTCAGCACAGCTGTCCCCTGGGAAATTTTGAAGCACTTCATGCTTCCCTCTACTGACAAGTTTTATGGAGATGCTGATTTCATTTTCCAGCAGGACCTTGCACCTGACCACACTGCCAAAAGTACCAAAACCTGGTTTAATGACCATGGTATCACTGTGCTTGATTGGCCAGCAAACTCTCCTGGCCTAAACCTCATAGAGAATCTATGGTGTATTGTCAAGAGGAAGATGAGCGACACCATACCCAACAATGCAGAGGAACTGAAGGCTGCTATCAAAGCAACCTGGGCCTCCATAACACCACAGCAGTACCACAGGCTGATCACCTTCATGCTACATTGCATTGATGCAGTGATTCATGCAAAAGGAGCCCCAACCAAGTACTGAGTGTGTACATGGACATACTTTTCAGTCGGCCAGTATTTCTATTAAAAAACAGATTTTTTTAAAAATTAATTTTGTGTAGTATTCTAATTTTTTTTGAGAAATGGAATTTGAGGTTTTCATGAGCTGTAAGCCGTAACCATCAAAATTAAAAGAAATAAACACTTGAAATATATCACTCTGTGTGTAATGAACCTGAATAATATGGGAGTTTCTTTTTTAATGAATTACTGAATTAAATCAATTTTTGGATGACATTCTAATTTATTGAGATGCAGCTGTACTACATTGTCCTGTATAAACTATCCTTGCAGTCTTTGTGGGGACGAAGAGTGGCAGTTTAACAGAGGGGATGGTTTTGGCTCATTTTGCTGACAAGGCGAATGGTATTTTTAAACTTTTGCTAAGATTTACTCAATTGAATGATGTTTTCATAATTTTTTTATTGAAAGAAAAGCTTTTTTTCAGATTTTTGCAAAGATGTTTGTATTTTGATGAACCATTTTTCAGTGGAAGCTGCCTATTTTATTTGTTTATTTTTTGTCATTGACCTTTACATAATTAATGAAGACCATGGTCTCTGTGTGAGTTGATAATTTATAAAAAATCTGTAGGGTATTAAATATGTCCATGAATTTATAGTTATTAAAGTAAAATAGATACCAACTAAGTAAGATATAAAGCTGACATATACACTACTCTGTGAGGGATATTTGGTTTTTGGGTGAAATTTATGGAAAATGTAAAAATTTCACGCTACAGTCATATACCGGAGTGGTGACCTAGTTGGTAGAGCATCCGCCCCACAACTGGGAGGTCGTGGGTTCAAATCCTGGCAGGGTCATACCAAAGACCATATAAAACTGGTACTTTCCACCTTCTAGCTTGGTGCTCAGCATAAGAGAATGGGGAAAGGAAAGTTAATGCACAAAGCTACCAGAGGACTGACCCCCCACTGTAGCTTTCACTACTTACAGTAGCTGTGTGACCTAGGATCAGAGAAACGGAGCTAGGCGTCACCCCTGTACACCACCTGGTGTCCCACATACTGTGGAAGGGAATTAACAAAGTCATATATCATGAAAGTAGGGCATTTAAGTAGAAGCATGCAATGGTGATTTCCTCATCGCAAACAATTTATTCAAACAATAACCAACAACAGTGGTGGGTATACCACAGCAACAAATGTCAATGTTTCAATAACTTGTCATGTGCCCTTGAGCATCAATTACAGTTTGACAACGACATCTCATGCTTTTCACAAGTCGACTTGTCTGCTGAGGCATGGTGTTCCACTCTTCTTGAAGGGCGGCCCTCAGGTTGTTGAGGTTGTCTGATGCAGGGTTACAAGCCTCTACACGGCGACTCAGCTGATCCCATAGGTTTTCTATAGGATTCAGGTATGGAGAAAGTGCAGGCCACTCCATTTGAGGTACCCCAGCCTCCAGCAGCCATTCCCTAATGATAGCACCTTGATGAGTTGGAGCACTGTCGTCCATGAAGATGAAATTAGGACTGTGTTGTTCATACAGGGACACAATGACTGGATTAATGATGTTATTCAGGTAGTATCGGCTTGTCACTGTACCATTCACAAGGTGTAGGGCAGTTCTGTATTGACTAGATACACCTGCCCAGACTAACACCACTACCACCACCAGCAAAGGCTCATCTGGTGACAACAGTGGCTGATGCATAGTGCTCTCCTTGACATCTCCAACATCTTTGGCAGCCATTATTTCTGCTCAGTGTGAATCAACTTTCACCAGAGAACAGTGGGCACTGGTCCCGTGTCCAGTGTAAATGCTCCCTGGCTCATGCAAGATGATGACGTCTGTGTTTGGTGTTGTGGTTAGGTACCCTTGCAGGTCATCTAGCATGCAGACCATGCTGATGTAAATGGTTTCAGATGGTCTGACATGACACTTGGGTGCCTCTCACCTCCCTTAAATGTGCCTGGAGTTGAGTGGCATTCATCATCCAGTTCCACAGGGCACTGTTCACAATGAAACGGTCATCAGCGTGGGATGTGGCCAAAGGACATCCACTTCAATGCCTTTCCGTGACTCAGCCAGTCTCTGTATCGCTGTTGCAACCTGCTAATGACACTCTGTGGCATTCAACCTCTGATAAAGAAACCAGGGGCCTCATGTATAAAATGGTGCGCATGCACAAAAACACGGCATGCGCTGATTTTCACACACGGTGGGATGTATAAAAATGTGACGTTGAGAATCTGCGGGCCGAACCGCAAAGTTTCCACCGACTGTGAGAAGTTGCGGGCTCTCCGCAAAATTCTGTTTGACTCCATCAGGTGGGTCTGTTAAACTACAAAATAGCTGAAACTCACAGAATTTGTTAAAATAACGTTTCTACTTTAGTTAAAATGATTTATCTACAAAGTAGAGGTTGAAAAACATTATTATAACAAGATTTACCTCCACAGCTCTGCTTATTGAGCGCAGTGAAACCCCGATGAATAATAACTAATTTGCCTCAGATATAACCTGCCTCATTCATCCCCACATCCCCTGGTATAAGAAGGTGTGCATATTCATGCAACCAGGTTATTGTAAGTTTTTTATTTTTATTTTTCCCCTAAAAGATTTCAGTTTGTTTTTCAATTGGGTTGTACAGGTTATAGGTCACATTAATGGTGGAAAAAGTTTTGAAATGATTTAACTTGGTGTCTTTTTTTTTTACATCACAAAAACCTGGCATTTGAACAGGGGTGTGTAGACTTTTTATATCCACTGTATACTAGTTATTTAAAGATGGCGGCTAGGCATTTGACAGAACCAGTCAAATGTATTGTGAGAAGATCTTTTTTCTGTAACTGTACTGCTCACCAGTATTGCATTTAACTAATAGATGGGATGCATTGGAACATAATTCTTGGCAGTTACAGGACAGTTACCATAGCAACACAGCATTGAGTGGCAATCACATGTGACAGCTTTATTTTGTATGCAGCAAAACATAAAAATCACACAAAATATTTCACCACAGCAGTGCACAGAGTACTTTTTTTTTACTTTAGATTTTAATACCACACCATTCACTTGACTGTAGTGATGTGTGGGTAAAGACCAAGGAGCACATGGTAAGTGAAGAACTGATTCAGAGCCTTTAATTATTTATTTATTTAAATTTTTGCCAATTAATAAGATAGAATGGTAAGATTAGCTCTCCACAATGCAAGCAGGTACTCTGTTTACTGCTGTGACTGAATATTGTGTGTGTTTTTTGTGTTTTACTGTATACACCCTGATGCTGCCACTCATTTTTGCCCCTCAGTGATCCTGTTTACATGGTCACAAGTAAACTTGATTATTGGAGTAAACCGATAAAGGTAAAGATAAACGGCTTATGGTGTTTACATGCACCGAGTAAACAGTTTAGGTGTGTTAATCCGTTTTCTCATAAACCGATAATGGCCTTTAACTGATAAAGGTAATCAGATTACTTTGTTTACATGACAGTTTGAATAATCAGGTAACTCCAGAAAGCTGATTATAATCGGTTTACTTGTAACCATGTAAACATGGTCAGTTTTTTAACTGACATGAGTTCCATTCGGTGACATCATACGCATACCCTCTGTTGGTGAAAATTGTTATTTTACCCAATGAATCATAGGCTGTATGTATTAGTGCGACAATTGTTAATGCAATTATTGATATTGATAAATATGGTATGATGGCTTAATATTAGTCAATAATGATTCATTGAATTATGCCACAGGAGACCAACTGACCACTTGGCAAGATCCAGCTCGTGGGCCGCTGAATACTGATGGGACAGTCCCTGGGTCCTGGCTGGCCAGTAGCTGACAACGGCAAACCAGTAATGGAAAACGGCAGCCGGTCACTACTCTCGGCTTGTGGAGAAAGGACACAGGAGAGGCAACGAGCTGGACAACACACGACTTTATTCTTTCTCCAACATACAGTACAGCAAAAGAGATCCCGGGTCTCTGTGCATTCCTCTTTTATATCTTTAATACCATGCATTGAGACCTGGAACTTCCAACTATAATACATTATTGTTTAGAACAAAGACCTGTGTGGCACATTAACATGACATAACGCTGGCACCGCTCTCACACTCTTTCCTCTTCCAGTGGCTCCGGCAGTACCTCCTCTCCCCAGGGGGTGCATTGTCCTTACTGCCCCGTCTGATACCCCCCAGTGACCTTTTTCGGTCCATTGTTCCCCCCTTCCCCAGCTGCCTTCTCTTGGTGGAGAACTCCCACCCCGAACACCCAGAAAGGGCAATAACCTCCCCCACCCCCGTCCTTTGGGCTTGAACCGGCGCCCATAGCGGCTGTAGGAGGAGGTCACCGATCCAGTCGAACCACCTTGCTGGCGAGGTGTACAGGAGGGCACGTCAGTCTGTGGAGGGAAAGGGAGGGGGAGAAAACAAATTAGCTTCGCGAGCGCAGGTCCCTGCCGGGGGATCACCAACTTGTGGAGCTACCAACGGTGGGCATCCGCGCCAGGGAGCCTGGGCTAACACCACCTGCTCGTCTGCCAACACAAAAGCGGGCTTCAGCCTGTCGATGCAGACGGTCTCCCTACATCCCCCCCAAGTCTAACACAAAATGCTTCGCCCCAGGTTTCAATACCCTGAACGGTCCGTCGTACGGTGGGCACACCGGGGTCCGGTGCGCATCGTGCCTGACAAAACAAAACAACATCGTGCCTGACAAAAACAAAACTGGCGTTCTGCAAGCTTTTTGGGATGAAGGTGCGGGGAAAACAATGGTGGGCCAGGCCTGGTACGTTAAAAGCCTCCGTACTGTGCAAAAATTGTGCGGGAGGATCAGCCTTGGGTGCGGGGTTCTCTGGTAAAAACTCTCCAGGGATCCATAGCGGCTGAGAAAAAAATGAGTTCTGCCCGGGAGGCTGCCAAATCCTCCTTAGGTGCGGAGCACAACCCTAAAAGAACCCAGGGCAGGTGGTCGACCCAATTTGCATCTGTAAGCGAAGCTCTGAGCGCTGCTTTAAGCGACCTATGAAAATGCTCACATAACCCATTAGCCTGGGGGTTGTACATGGTAGTGCGGTGAATTTTGACCCCTAGGCTCTGGGCCATTGTGGACCAGAGTTCTGAAATGAATTGTGGACCCCTGTCGGAAGTGATGTCTGACGGGGATCCAAATCGTGCAACCCAAGCCAACAAAAAAGCACGAGCCACTTCTGCGGACGTGGTAGAAGACAACAGGACCACTTCAGGCCAGCGCATGGTGCAGTCCACAATTGTTAAAAGGTGTGTAAAACCTTGCAACGGCGGGAGGGGTCCCATCAAATCCACATGGATTTGGAACAGCTCAAGGGGGGGCTCTGGTGTGCTTGTGCACTTTGGCCTGCTGGCACACAACGCAACCTGCAGCCTACTCTTTCACGTCCTTGCGCAAGCACGCCAGACAAATTTTGCCCCTGCTAGTTTCACCGAAGTGCACACTCCCAGATGCGAAAGGGAGTGCACAAAAACACAGCGGCGCCAAGAGCTCGGAACCACTGGGTGCGGGTGGCCGGTGGAGACGTCGCAGAGCAAGGGAGGGCACCCTTCTTGCACCATCCTGCTCTCCAACCTTAACCCAGTAGGCGCAGACTGGAGTGCGCAAATGTTCGCGTCCCCAGCTTGCTCCGCGGCCATCACAGGGAAATCTATTCCCATGTAGACCGGGGAGACTAACGCGCACGACAGACAATTGGCCACGTCGTTGCGCTTACCGGCGACGTGTTGAATGGCGGTAGTAAACTCCGAAACTGCGGCCAAATGCCATTGCTGCCGGGCCAACCACAGTTATGAGACCTTGGCCATCGTGTACGTCAGTGGCTTATGGTCCACGAATGTGGTGAACTCGCGATCCTCTGACCTAAACTGAAAATGGCGCGTCGCCAGGTGGAGAGCCAGCAGTTCTCTATCGAACGTGCTGTATTTGCGTTCATTGTCGCGCAATGTGAGCGCTATCCGTGCAGACAGATCCAGGTGGGCTAACAACGCGGCATCCGCAAGCACTGTTTTGATGTTTGTAAAAGCCTGGATTTGCTCGGGAGTCCAGTCGATGGCTTCCGCGGGCTTCTTTTTGTTAAGCGCGGCATACAACGGCTGCATCAGCTGGGCTGCCCGGGGAAGGAAATGGTGATAAAAATTCCCAAAAACTCCTGCAGTGCCTTCACGGTCTGCGGACACGGAAAGTCCGACACAGCGCGCACCTTATCCAGTCACGCCCTCCGGCGAAATGCAGTGGCCCAAAAAATCAATCTTCGGCACACCGAACTGGCACTTCACCAGGTTAACTATCAGCCCGTGCGCCTCCAACCTCTGGAAAACCGTCTTGAGATGGGCGATGTGCTCCTCCTCGGACGCACTAGCTACCAGAATGTCGTCTAAGTAGACAAACACGAAGGGCAAGTTGCGAAGCACTGCATCCATCATCCTCTGGAAAGTCTGCGCCGCACCTTTTAATCCAAACAGGATGTGTAAAAACTCGAAAAGGCCAAAAGGAGTTATTACTGCTGTTTTTGGAACGTCTTCCGTGCACACTGGGACCTGATGGTGTCCGTGTACCAGATTCGCTTTCGAAAAAACACACGCCCCGGCCAGGTGCACGGAAAAATCCTGGATGTGCGGAATGGGATAACAATTGTGTTCCGTGGCGTTATTCAAGCGCCGGAAATTGCTGCACAGTCGCTATGACCCATTGGCTTTAGGTACCATGTGTAGCAGGGATGCCCATGTGCTGTTGGAGCACCTGACGATGCCCTGCTGCTCTAAGTAGGCAAACTCCTCTCGCGCATTGGCCAGTTTAGCTGCATCGAAACGCAGAGGTCACGCGAACACCGGCGGCCCTATTGTCATTATAAAGTGTTCGACCCCATGTTTCGTTACCGTAGCCGAAAAAGTCGGGTACGTGAGTGCTGGGAACTGTGTGAGCAAATGTGGGAACTTACCCCCTGGAGCTATAACGTTAGCCATTGTTGTCGACCCAGCTCCCCGAGCTGTACAGGGCAGTGAGGTAAAAGAGACAGCGTCCACTAATCTCCTGTTGGCAATATCGACTAACAACCCACAAGCACATGAATGAATGAATGAATGAATGAATGAATGAATCTTTATTTCAGATAGATTAAAAGTAAAGATTAAAACATAAAAAATCTGTGCCTAAAATGGGGCTGGAACATGCAGTTATCACAAAGTCCCACTGAAAGTTGCATCCGTGTAAGCATATCGTCAGTGTCTGCTCGCCAAATGTCCTGATGGTGGATCCGTTGGCGGCCGTGAGCTCAGGACCGCTGCATCCTGCACACCCTGTCTGTGTTGACCGGCAGGATGAGGCTCTTCACGGAGCCAGAGTCCACCAAAAATCGCCTCACCAAACGTCTGTCCATGACATACAGCAGTCTTTTCCTGTTCTACGCGGTCAGACTGTGAAGCCAGAAGTCTGGGAGCTTGACTGAGACCACACACGTGGTGCTGGTGCTCTCCATCTAGGTGGTCTCCGGGGTGGTGCTCGGCTTGCTTTTCATGGCACATCTTAGGGTCACCAATGTGGAGAAAGGAAGCAGGCGAGGCAACGAGCTAGACGACACAGAAACTTTATTCCATCTCCACCATACAGTACAGTAAAAGAGCTCCCGGGTCTTTTTTTATTTTTTTTATTTTTTGTACTTATTTTGTACCCGTAGGTAGATTTGTTTTGCAGTCTGGTGACAAGCCACCAGGTGCCGGTTGTTGCGTGCGCAAGCGCCCCGTATCCCTAACCTGCATGTTTTTGGCATGCGGGAGGAAACCGGAGAAATCCCGGAGTAAACCCACGCAACACAGGGAGAACATGCAAACTCCACACAGATCACTGTTGGTCGGGGGCAGGGATCAAACCCATGATCCCCGCGATCCCCCGGCCGAGGGTAAACTGTGCTGCCACAGTGCTAACCACTGCGCCACCGTGCAGCCTCTGCACGTCTCTGGGTCTCTGTGCATTCCTTTTTTATCTCTTTAATCCTATGCATTGAGACCCTGAACTTCCAGCCATCATACATTGTGTTTAAAACAAAGCCTGTGTGGCACATTAACATGATATAATGCCGGCACCGCTCTCACGCCCTTCTTCTTCCAGCAGCTCCGGCATTTACTCCTCTCCCCAGGGAGCACATAGTCCTTACAGTCTCGTCTGATACCCCTCTGGTGACACCTCCTCTTTCGGTCCATCGTTCCCCCCTTCCCCAGCTGCCTTCTTCTCTGGGTGGAGAAGTCCCACACCATGCCCCCACAGTGTCAGTGTAACAGAGTTTTACTTGTCTTTCTATTATAATTACACAAAATTATATGTATTTTAGTTTTCTTAAACTTGGCTGTAAGTTTTTTTTAAAAAAACCAAAACACTCTGTTTAAGCTTGGAGCCCCACCCTCTATCCATCTTCGTTGGTACACCCATTATAAAAACTGTGCACACCTTTCACTTCCTCCGTTTTGCACAATTCTCCAAAGGGAGTGGTGGGTGTCAGTTTCATAATTCTAATGCATCTTGTTATTCCTTATTCTATATAGATCTGTTTTGTTTATTTTATATATCATTTTCACTTACCGTTTGTGTGTAAATTTTAATAAATTCTATTAATAGTGTTTGTAAGGTTTTTTGCTAGTCATATGGATTCATTGGATTAGGCTAATTCCTGGTTTTTGTCTTGTACCTTGGCTGTTATATAGGAGCTGGAGTGGACAAGCAGTAAAAGTGTGGTTTTTCTGTATTTCCTGTGATTGCCAGAATAAATGGAGAGCATCTCCAAAGGTGACAGGCTGACCTGCATTATTCCACACAGCGCAGAAAACAACCGGTTACACTTGGTGCTGTTCAACCCGTCACATCGCTGATCAGCCTTCACCTGCTCTGGCGGCGGCTGCGGCCATCTCTCCTCCATCCGGTGGCTGAGCTGTGGGTTTCCGCCTTAGCTCCTGCCTGTCTGCGCAGTGTTGTGGCACAAGAAGCCCTGCGTTTTGACTCACATGTGTCTTTGAAAACTAGTTCAGTGCAGTTTTGTTTTAGCGTTATGCTATTTTGTCTATGGACTGAGAAATGTATTTTTATGGACTCGGTTTTTCTTGGGCTTGAAAAAAAAAAATCATTTAAAAAGGAAAATCCTGGAAGTAAAAACAACTTGAGAAACTGAAGTCTAGAAATTTGGGGAAAAAGTATTCCTTTTTAAGGTATTTTAAAGATTTTTTTTTTAAGCACTTATTTAGTAGGTTTACTTAACATTGTGGTTTTGGTATGTGCATTTTTTTCACCCTTGATTATTTTTTTTTTTTTTACTGTTGTGAACACATTTATTGTTGAAGCAATGTATGAACAAAGCCCCTTAGATAATCAGGTGACTTTTGGTTTGGGGAGGGGTCAACATATTGTTTCTTCCAGGAGGGATAGGCCAATGGCCCCTAGTGATTATGAATGCAGTGCTGACCAGTCTGAAGTAAACCCACCACCTGTCCCTGCTGCTAGTTCTACTCCTATTGCACATGCACATTCTGAACCAGCCCAATTAATCACAACTGAGACACTCAGTAATATGATAACTGATTTGGCATAACAAATTGGGGAAAACATTGCAACCAGTCTCATTACAAGACAACAGCCCAGCCAACACCAGCCACAGGCTACATGCATCCAGCCCTCTCATCACAATGATTCACCTCAAGTAAAAGTTGTTGTTCGGGCAGATGCCAAGGCTCCTCCATATTTCAGAGGTGGCCACACTGATGCATTCTCCATTCAAGAATGGGAGGATATGATGAGATGTCATCTGTCAAGAGTGAACTGTGAAACGGACGCTGAAATGTTTACTCTGATAATGTCTAGACTGACCGGCAAAGCTAAAGATGTGGTCAAAGTTTCACTTCGCTGTGGCCTAGAGTTGAGTGGTCCTAAGCTTATCACCACTGTATTTGACATCCTGAAGCGCAACTTCAGTGAGTTGGCATGTTCTAGTTTGTCAATGAGAGACTTTTATAACACTTTGCCACGAGCTGGTGAGAATGCAATGGACTACTGGATCCGCCTAAATAAATCTATTGATGCAGCCAATGAGTGTCTTCTAAGACAGGGCAAGAAGGTTGACGACCCTGCTTAAGAGGTTGTTATGATGTTCATTAACCACTGCCCTAATCCCAGCCTCTCACTATCATTCCAACTGAAGGCTCTGGAAGAATGGTCTGCAGCTGAAGTACAGGCTCGTCTAGACAATCATATGGGGAAAATCAGGAGAACATTAGTTCATTCACAACATGCTATGAGTCTCACTGCCCACACATAGGTCCCTGCTAATTTTCCCTGCCAGTCTAACATTCATTCAGCAGCTTTTGCAATGTCAGGTGAGCCATCACCCCATCCAGTGCATGTTGTCCAACCCATCATTGTCCCTGATCAGCCTCAGTCTGCATTCATGAGCGTGAGTCAGCAACAGCCTCTGGCCTCCGCCTCCATGCTTCCTCCACATGCTGTCCCATCAACTCTGGTATTGAACCGACTGCCCAGCAAGTGGCACAGATGTTTGATAAAGTCCTGTCAATGTGTACCGCATCTTTTACCATGGGTCGACAAGGTCAAAAGCTGGCGAGGTGGCCCCCTGGTCATCAAACTGTTCAATGTGCTTCATGTAAAGTCTGTAACTCTGGTGAGCACACAACTCATGCTCACTGTCGACTGTTATGGCTTATGCCTCAATTGCTTCAACTCTGGCCATATGAAACCTGAGTGCCCACAGCCCACGCAATATGCAGCCAGGTCTGTGTCTCCTCCCTCCAACAGTGTGTTAAACTAGTCAGCCCATGTGATGAGAGAAGCAGCATGGGCAGTGTTACAGATACCCTCACCAGTGCATTGGATCAACGCTCAGTGTACATGAACTGCTGTAAAATCTTCCCTGAAAATAAGATGGTCATTTTTGTGCAGTCACAGAGAGTTGAAGAAGCGTGTGAATTGTTTTATGCTCCGGTGTCACTTAATGGCCAGTCTGTTTTGAGGGGCATGCTTGATTCAGGGAGCATGTCATGCACACTGAGTGAAGAAGCTGAATGTAAATTGAGGGCTGCTGGTGTTGTACTGAATCCTGAGCCTGTCCCAGAGAGTGTGGTGCTTGTTGGCTGTGGTGGCCTTCTTACACAACCTAAGTGCATTTATGATTTGAACATTGAAATATATGGGTTCAAGTTCAATGTGCCAGTGTTTCTAGTGCCTGGGCAAAAAGATGATTTCATTATTGGCAGCAACATCCTATCATTCAGAACATGAAGTCCGACAAAAAGTATTGGGAACTTGTGTGCTCCAACAATGCAAACCCAGATTGTGAAGAGTTCCTCCAGCTACTAAGCTGTTTCCCACTGGTCAGGTCCTGAGTTACCAAGCAAGACCCTACTGCCTCAGCAAGAGTATGTAGTATGGGGAAGCTGCCACCTTCAGCACCTGTGTCACCAGGAAGCACTGTGATTGTCAAGCCAACAAGTGCTCGCTCTACTCCAAGAAATATTATGGTGGGTCGTGTTGTAACACTTATGTGGGGTGATTATTGGATCCCACTGAAGATCCTCAACCCCACTCAGATGCCAGTGACACTACCACGTAATGCAAAAATTGCTGATGTTTTTCCATGTATTGCTGTGGAAGATGTGTGTCTCAACCAACAATTGTGCAAAACTAAACATGGTCATTCAAATGGGTCAGTGACACCGTCACCTTCTACACCTGACCGTGTAAGACTGCTTCAGGACCATGGCCTTGCTGACGTCAGCATTGACAGTTGTGAGGTGTCTGGTGAATGGAAAAGGAAGCTGGCTGAATTGATCTTGACTTATCAGGAAGTGTTCTCCAAGGGGAAACTGGACTGTGGTGAGGCCAAGGATTTTGTCCACTGTATCCACCTCACCAATGACCGTCCTTTCAGGCTTCCTTACCGCCAGGTCCCCCAGCACATTACCAGCAGCTCAAGGAAATGCTGTCAGACATGGAGATGAAGAGCATCATCAGAAAATCGATCAGTGAATATGCCTCCCCTCTGGTGATGGTGTGGAAGAAGTCGGGTGACCTGCGAATATGCACAGGTTTCCGCTGGCTTAATGCCAAGACTGTTTAGGATGCCCACCTACTGCCCCACCAGGCTGACTGTCTAGCTGCTCTTGGTGGTAATGCTTTTTTTAGTGCTATGGATCTGACATCGGGATTTTACAACATTTCCCTCCATGAGTCTGACAAACATACATCCTTTACCATCCCTCTATGCCTTTATGAATACAATCGCCAACCCCAAGGTCCCTGCAACAGTCCTGCATCCTTCATGAGGATGATACTTAGCATTTTGGGGGATTTAAACTTTTCAAGCCTACTTTGCTGCCTCAATGACCTGTTGCTGTTTGCACCTTCTGAACAAAAGGCTCTGGAGAAACTGGAGATTGTTTTCAGTCGCTTGAGAGTCAACAACCTGAAGCTGGCACAGAAAAATGTCATTTTCTGAGGCGGTCTGTGAGATTTGTGGGTCACGTGGTGGGTGCTGATGGTGTTTCAGTCGACCAAGTAAAAAGTGGAGGTCATCTCCGGATTCCAGAAGGAGGACCTAATGAATCCTTATGGTTGCACACCTTCTCAGGAGAAAGTGAGATCCTTTCTTGGCATGGTACTGTTTTACCAACATTTCATTCCAGGCTGTTCTTGCATCGCTAAGTCGCTGTTTGCTCTGACAGCAGGCCAGAAGAGAAGAGTTAAGGGCCAGGGACATGGAAAAGCTGGATGTTTTCGGACACTAACCCCCCAAGACTGGACCCCTGCCTGTGACAAGTCATTTGAAGACCTAAAGGCTGCGCTCCTTAACTATGGTACTGGCCCACCCCGATTTTGAGAGACCTCTTATCCTGTCTACAGGTGCCTCCTTAGATGGATTGGGTGCAGTCTTGTCTCAGGTCCCTGCTGGTGAAGAAAGAGCAAAACCCATAGCCTTTGCAAGCAAGTCACTCAGTCGCAGCCAAGCCAAATATCCAGCACACAGACTTGAATTCTTGGCAGTGAAGTGGGCAGTGTGTGATAAGTTCAGTCAATGGCTCAAAGGTCACAGATTTACTGTCTGGAGTGATAACAATCTCCTGACATACATCTTCACCAAGCCGAAGCTGGACGCCTGCGAACAAAGTTGGGTCTCAAAACTCGCTCCATACTGTTTCAAAATTAAGTACGTTCCTGGCAGGCAGAATGTTGTGGCAGATGCACTGAGTAGGACCCCTTTTGTAAAACCTGTGGGCCAGCACCTTCTAAGTGAGCCATACCCCAAGCTGTTGGATGAAGCCTGTGACCTTAAGGATGATGATGTGCAAGATGCTTTCCGTTTTGACTTGTCAGCCACAGTCATTGAGCAACCCCTCATTTTCGGTTGTTGTGAATACACCCATGTTGGAGGAGGATGATTCCTCGCTTCTGTCCTGTCTGAGTGACTGGGACTTTGCTCTAAGGCAACATGCCGCATCTATGGGTGACCAACTAACAACTCTGGCCCCATCAGGTCAAGATGTTCCTGCCACACTGTCCCTGCCTGACCTGCTATCTCACCAAAAGCGAGACCCTTTTGTTTCCAGAGTGGCCTACTATGTTGACAGGGAAAGACGACCGTCAAAACAGGAGCATTGTCATAAGAGCCAGCACTCTAAGGCTTTTAAAACAGTGGGACAAACTCACGCTGCTGAATGATGTCCTTTGCAGAGTCATAAAGGAGCCACTGACCAAACGAAAAAGGTTTCAATTCGTCGTGCCCGACTCCCTAAAAGCTGTGGTTCTGTCTTGTATCCATGACAATGCCAGCCACCAAGGCCAGCCACGCACGCTGTCCCTCACTCGTCAGCGCTTCTTCTGGTATGACATGGAAAAAGATGTGCGCAACTATGTGAGAAACTGCCACAGGTCTGTTCTTAGCAAAACCCCAAAGCCTGCTGTCCGAACCCCTCTGGAAAATATCAAGACTTGTGCTCCCCTGAAGCTAGTGTGAAAAGATTTTTTGTCAGCTGAAGACAGTAACAACAAGTCTGTGGATGTACTTGTGATCACAGATCACTTCACTAAGCTAGCACATGCATTCCAATGCCAGGACCAGACTGCTAAGAGAGTGGCGAAGAAGCTATGGGATGGATTTTTCTGTGTTTATGGCTTCCCCCAGTGCATTCACTCTGACCATGGTGCTAATTTTGAGAGTGAGCTAGTGGCTGAGCTCCTGCAATTGGGTGGCGTTAAGAAATCCCACACCTCACCATACCACCCCATGGGTAATGGGACCACAGAAAGATTTAACCGAACTCTGGACAACATGTTGAGATCTCTTCCCCCAAAGTCAAAGCAGAAATGGCCACAGATGATTCAGACTATGACCTTTGTCTATAACTGCACTGCCCATGAGACAACAGGCTTTGCCCCATTTTATCTGATGTTTGGGAGGGTCCCAAGATTGCCAGTTGACCTAATGTTCAAAAATGTCCTTCATGATGACACAGTATGTGACTACAACACTTACATCCAGTCACGGGCTAGTGACCTGCAGTCTGCCATGCTCGTAGCCCAGCAAAACATCACCAAGGAGCAAAGGCACCAATCTGACCAGTACAACAAAAGAACCAAGGGCCTACCTCTGTCTGTTGGAGATCAGGTGCTAGTGGTCAACAAGGGAGTCAGAGGGAAGAAAAAGCTGTCTGACAAATGGGAGCCGGTTGTGTACACAGTGGTAGCCTCAAAGCCTGCGCTTCATATCTGCCGTGTCAGAGATTGTGAGGGGAATGAGCGTGTGCTGCACCGCAATCTGCTCCTTAATGTCAGCTTTTTACCACTGGATGTGATTCTTGGTGATGGTTCCACCCATCCTGGTGACAGCGTCTCTGATTCCGATTCTGTTCCTGATCTGCCTGTGACAGAATTATCAATTGTGGATACTAATGCTGTGACAGCTGCTCTTTCTCTTGCAGAGTCACTCCCCTACATTGCTGAACATGATGAAGACTGCACAACTTCATGAGTCCAGCAACAGTCCCCCACTGCCGCAGACCAAGATGCTGACCTGCATCCCCCATCTGTGTCATACTCACCTATCCCAAGTGGGTTGATTGGTGCTGGTGGGCCGTCAAATTCTTGTTCTCGAATCCAACCTGTCACTTCTGCTGAGTTGGACACAGGTCATCGATTTACAACACGCTTTGGTAGAGTCATTAAGCCTGTTTGTCGCTTGATCAAATCTGTGGTTCAAATTGAGGCTGTCTTTGATACTGAGAAGGTTCAATCAGCTATTATGAATGTGATTTTATTTGCTGTTGTTGTATTTGAATGTTTTTTTCAGTGATGACAAAGTATTTGACTGCCGCACATATACAGTGGGGTAAAAAAGTATTTAGTCAGCCACCAATTGTGCAAGTTCTCCCACTTAAAAGATGAGAGAGGTCTCCAATTTTCATCATAGGTATACCTCAACTATGAGAGACAAAATAAGAAAAAAAAAATCCAGAAAATCACATTGAAGGATTTTTAATGAATTAATTGGTAAATTCCTCGGTAAAATAAGTATTTGGTCAATAACAAAAGTTCATCTCAATACTTTGTTATATACCCTTTGTTGGCAATGACAGAGGTCAGATGTTTTCTGTAAATTTTCACAAGGTTTTCACACACTATTGCTGGTATTTTGGCCCATTCCTCCATGCAGATCTCCTCTAGAGCAGTGATGTTTTGGGGCTGACGCTGGGCAACACAGACTTTCAACTCCCTCCAAAGATTTTCTATGGGGTTGAGATCTGGAGACTGGCTAGGCCACTCCAGGACCTTGAAATGCTTCTTACAAAGCCACTCCTTTGTTGCCCAGGTGGTGTGTTTGGGATCATTGTCATGCTGAAAGACCCAGCCACGTTTCATCTTCAATGCCGTTGCTGGTGGAAGGAAGTTTTCACTCAAAATCTCACGATACATGGCCCCATTCGTTCTTTCCTTTACATGGATCAGTCGTCCTGGTCCCTTTGCAGAAAAACAGCCCCAAAGTATGATGTTTCCACCCCCATGCTTCACAGTAGGTATGGTGTTTTTTCTCCTCCAAACACGATGAGTTTTTACCAAAAAGTTCTATTTTGGTTTCATCTGACCATATGACATTCTCCCAATCCTCTTCTGGATCATCCAAATGCTCTCTAGCAAACTTCAGACGGGCCTGGACATGTACTGGCTTAAGCAGGGGGACACGTCTGACACTGCAGAATTTGAGTCCCTGGCGGCGTACTTTTTTGCCCCACTGTAGCACAGTATGTTTAATAAGGCCAGTGCTGTGTGGTGTAAAAGGCACCCCATTTTGTCAATAGAGTATTATGAGATTTTGCTAGGCGCCAAGCACCAGATCTCATATCTCTTAACCTTTTCAGAAGGTAGCTGAACAGCTGATGTAGTAGTTTATGTATCTGCATTTCTTTCTGGCCTGTGTTATCTGTGGCTTTGGCATGTTTGATATTGTTATATGATTTTTCTGTAATTCGGGGGCGGGGGTGAGTGTAACAGAGTTATACTTGTCTTTCTATTATAATTACACAAAATTATATGTATTTTAGTTTTCTTAAACCTGGCTATAAGTTGTTGTGTTTTTTTTTTAAAAAACCACTCTGGTTAAGCTTGGAGCCCCTCCCTGAGTTCTTCTTCATTGGTACACCCATTATAAAAACTGTGTGCGCCTTTCACTTCCTCCGTTTTGCACAATTCTCCAAAGAGAGAGGTGGGTGTCAGTTTTATAATTCTAATGCATCTTGTTATTCCTTATTCTATATAGATCTGTTTTGTTTAATTTATTTTATATATCATTTTCACTTACCGTTGTGTGTAAATTTTAATATATTTCTGTTAATAATGTTTGTAAGGTTTTTTGCTAATCATATGGATTCATGGGATTAGGCTAATTCCTGGTTTTTGTTTTGTACCTTGGCTGTTATATAGGAGCTGGAGTGGACAAGCAGTAAAGGTGTGGTTTTTCTGTATTTCCTGTGATTGCCAGGATAAATGGAGAGCTTCTCCAAAGGTGACAGGCTGACCTGCATTATTTCACACAGCGCAGAAAACAACCGGTTACATCTACTAAGGGAGAAATAATAATATTCTTGGAATGAAGCCAACCTTGCACATCACTCCAAAAACCACTTACAACCTCACATAAAAAAATAAATGTTCTAAACTCTCAGTGTGGATATTGAATGCTTGTAACTGTATGTAAGCAGTTCGTCTATCAGTTTGTTAAATTTCCTCTTGTTAAAACCTTAATAAAATCATTTCCTGAGTGGGTCACTACATAATCTCAATGGGTTGTTGTTCAGAGTGATGAGTACTATGAGTATGGTGCATTCTGAAATAACTTTACTGTCAAAGTTATTAGTAAATTACAGACAAAGTCCATAAAATCTGTACTGAGTGGTTAATTTCCTCACATTTGGATCCTCACAAAATCATTTCCTTTAGAGGTCAGAATAATTTCAATGTATTAGTGTTCAGACTGACCTGCACTATGAGTTTGATGCATTTTCAAAAAAAATTAATGTCAAAATTTTTAATAAACCCAAAATCCATTAAATGATCAATAACAATTGGCACATTTCTTAAACTTTGAACCCTCATAAAATCATCTACTTTAGAGGTCACAGAATAATTCCAATGAATTAGTGTTCAGAGTGATCTGTACTACTATTCTGATGCATTTTCAAAAAAAAAATTTACTGTCATAATTATGAAAAAGTGAGGTCGTAGTCGTACACATCACTCTGAACACTAATCCATTGGAATTATTATGTGACCTCTGAAGGAAATGATTTTATGAGGGTTCAAAGTTTCAGAAATGAGCCAATCTGTATAGATCATTTCATGGATTTTGCATTTCATTTTTTCAATTCAATTCAATTCAATTCAACTTTATTTATATAGCGCCATTTCACAACAACAGTCATCTCATAGCACTATCAACTGTAGGGAGGACCCCCACAGTTGCAGAAAGACCCCAGCAATCAGGCGATCCCCTGTGAGCAAGCACTTGGCGACGGTGGAGAGGAAAAACTCCCTTTTAACAGGAAGAAACCTCCAGCAGAACCAGGCTCAGGGAGGGGCAGTCATCTGCTGCGACTGGCTGGGGGGTGAGGGGATAGAGAAGAAGAAAAGAACAGACATGTAGAGAGCAAACAGCACGATGGGGACTCAATCTATGGGAGAGAACAAACAAATGTTAATGACCAGCAAAAAAAAAAATATTTCATAGAGAGTGAGGAAAGGAGTGAGGCCCAGTGCATTACTGGAGGTCCCCCGGCTGACTAAACCTATTAGCAGCATAACTAAGGGAGGGTTCAGAAAACACATGATCCCTCCCTAATTGTAGGCTATATCAAAAAGGTAGGTTTTAGCCCTATTCTTAAAAACAGAGATCGAGTCTGACTCCCGAATCCAGATTGGCAGCTGATTCCACAGGAGAGGAGCTTGATAACTGAAGGCTCTGCCTCCCATTGTACTTTTGGAGATTCTAGGTATTACAAGTAAACCTGCATTTTGGGAGCGTAGTGCTCTGTTAGGATGATACGGTAGGATCAGATCTTTTAAATAAAAAGGAGCCTGATTGTTTAGAGCTTTGTAAGTAAGAAGAAGGATTTTAAACTTAATTCTAAACTCTATGGGAAGCCAATGAAGGGAGGCCAGAACCGGAGAGATATGATCTCTCTTTCTAGTACCTGTTAAAACTCTTGCTGCAGCATTTTGGATCAGCTGAAGACTTTTTAAAGATGTTTTAGGACAACCTGATAATAAAGAATTACAATAATCTAATCTCGAGCTAACAAAAGCGTGGATCAGCTTCTCAGCATCACTCTGAGACAAGATGCTCCTAATCTTGGCAATCTTACGCAAATGATAGAAGGCAGTCTTAGAAACAAATTTAATATGTGAATTGAAGGACAAATCCTGATCAAAAATAACTCCAAGGTTCCTCACAGAGCTATTAAGAGAAAGAGTAACTGCATCCAAACTGAAAGTTTGATTTGGAAAGGAATTTCTAAGGTTTTTTGGACCAACAAGAATGACTTCAGTCTTATCTGAATTTAATAGCAGGAAATTACAAGTCATCCAAACTTTGATTTCCTTAAGACAGGCTTCTAACTTGGCTAATTGATTAGTATCATCTGGCTTCATTGACAGGTATAATTGTGTGTCATCTGCATAACAGTGAAAATGTATACAGTGCTTTCTAATAATGTTGCCTAACGGAAGCATATATAAACTAAAAAGAGTAGGGCCAAGCACAGATCCCTGTGGAACTCCATGACTAAGCTTTGAGCTGAGAGAAAACTCATCATTTACATGAACAAACTGGAACCTATCAGATAAATAAGATCTAAACCACTGCAACGAAGTTCCATTAAGTCCAACATAGTGTTCTAATCTATCAAGTAGAATATTATGATCAATAGTATCAAAAGCTGCACTAAGATCTAAAAGGACAAGTACAGAAACTAGTCCATTATCAGATGCAATGAGGAGGTCGTTAGTGACCTTCGCTAAGGCTGTTTCAGTGCTATGATGGATTCTAAACCCAGATTGAAACTCCTCAAATAAACCATTTCCCTGCAGGTGGTCAAATAATTGCATAGCAACAACTCTTTCTAAGATTTTTGAAATGAAAGGGAGATTAGAGATTGGTCTATAGTTAGCTAAAGCTCCTGGATCTAGCGTTGGCTTTTTGAGTAAGGGTTTAATTACAGCCGTTTTAAAACCCTGCGGTACATGGCCTAAAGTTAATGAAGAATTGATTATATGAAGAATAAAGCTACCAATAAGTGGGAAGACTTCTTTAAATAACCTGGTAGGAATAGGGTCTAAAAGACAAGTTGAAGGTTTGGATGAGGAAACTATTTTGTCTAACTCACAAAGGTCGATTGGAGTAAACTCATCAAGACAGACATCAATAGAAGGAGTTGTAGTAGTTACAGTATTTAAGTTAACTGTGGGAAGAATCTGATTGATTTTATCTCTGATGGATGAAATTTTATTATTGAAAAAGTTCATAAAGTCCTGACTAGTAAGCTCTAAGGGGATGCTAGGATTGACAGAGTCCTGACTCTTTGTCAACCTGGCTACAGTACTGAAAAGAAACCTGGGATTATTCTTGTTCTCTTCTATTAATGCAGAGTAATAACTCGTTCTAGCTTTTCTAAGAGATTTTTTATAAATTAAAAGATGATTTCTCCAAGCTAAATAGATTTCATCTAAATTAGTAGAGCGCCATTTTCTTTCTAATTGACGAGTCTTCTGTTTTAAGCTACGAGTTTCTGTGTTGAACCAAGGAGTTAAAAATCTCTGATTAGACTTTTTCTTTTTTAAGGGGGCCACCAAGTCTAGAGCCTGATGTAGAGAAGCTGAAACACTATCCACCATGTTATCAATTACAGAAGGAGCAAGCTGTCTATAGCTTATTTCTGTTGTGTTGACACATGGCATAGAGGAAACAATCTGCATAAATTTGGAAACAGCATCATCTGAGAGGCATCTACTGTGATAATATTTTTTTTTTCTTTAGGAGCCAAATAGTCAGAAATAGTAAAATCAAAGGTTAACAGACAATGGTCTGACAGTACAGGGTTATGAGGAGACACTACCAGATTTTCTATTTCTATGCCATATGTCAGAACAAGGTCCAATGTATGGTGGAGGTAATGAGTAGAATTTCCTACTTTCTGAGAAAACCCAATCGAGTCTAATATTGAATTAAAAGCCACATTAAGGCAGTCACTATCTACATCCACATGTATATTAAAGTCCCCTACTATAATTATTCTATCAGATTTCAGCACTAAATCAGCTAAGAAATCAGGAAATTCGGATAAAAATTCTGAATAGGTTGATGGGGGACGATAAACAATGGCAAATAAAATTGGGTTTAACCTGGAATTGCTAAAGTGCCCAACACTGAGGACCAGGCCCTCAAAGGAATTATAACATGTTTTTTGCTTTACATTAACTAGTAATTTGGAATGGTAAATTGCTGCTACTCCTCCTCCACGACCAGAACTTCTGGGATTTTGACAGTTTAAATAACCAGAGGGAGTTGATTCATTTAAACCAACATAATCCTCTTGTCCTAACCAAGTCTCTGTAAGGGAAATTAAATCAATCTGATGATCAATTAACAGATCATGGACTAACAGAGACTTGGGAGTTAGAGACCTAATATTTAATAAACCACATTTAATTTTTAAATTATGAGGAGGAACAGAGGCCAAATCATTCAATTTAGAGGCTTTATGTTTAATTTGAGTTTTACCAATATTTTGCTTTATCACTTTGGGATGCTTATACATTATATTTTTATTTACTTTGGAGGGAGCAGACAACGATTCTCTGATGGGGAAGACAGGGGCTAAGCTGAGGGGTGGCGGATGAAGAGGAGCTGCAGAGAGGCGTGTAAGACTGCGACTCTGCTTCCTGGTCCCAACTCTGAGTAGTCATGGTTTTGGAAATTTGGATAAAAAAGATGCCAGATTGTTAGATAAATGAGAAGCACCATCCAAAGTGGGATGAATGCTGTCTCGTCTCATAAGACCAGGTTTTCCCCAAAAAGAGCTCCAATTGTCAATGTAGCCCACGTCATTTTTAGGACACCACACAGACAGCCAGCGGTTCAAGGATGACGAGCGACTAAACATGTCATCACTGGTCAGATTGGGGAGGGGCCCAGAGAATACTACAGTGGCAGACATCGTTTTTGCAAAGTCACACACCGATTCTACATTAAGTTTCGTGACTTCCGACTGCCGGAGACGGATGTCATTAATGCCGGCGTGAATAACAATTGTGGAATATTTACAGTTACTTTTAGCCAGCATTTTCAAATTTGACTCGATGTCGCCTGCTCTGGCCCCAGGAATGCATGTGACTATGGCCGCTGGAGTCTCTAGGTTCACGTTTCTGACTACAGAGTCGCCAATGATCAGAGTTTTTTCCTCAGCGGGTGTGTCGCTGAGCGGGGAAAAACGATTAGAAACGTGAACAGGTTGGTGGTGAACCGGGGCTTTGCGACTAGGCTTCCTTCTCACCGTCACCCACCCAGTCTCCTCGCTGCAGAGGAGAGCCGGGGAACCGGTGACAGGGGGACCTAAGCTTGCTAGCTCCGCTGCAGCTAAGGGGCGTCCGTCGAGATTAACTGGCGCAGACGGTGTTTCAATGCAGCGGAGCCGGGATTCCAAATCAGACAACCTCGCCTCGAGCGCCTCAAAAAGACAACATTTATTACATTTACCGTTATCACTAAAAGAGGCAGAGGTGTAGCTAAACATCTGACAGAGAGAGCACACCAGAGGAGGAGAGGAAAGAGAGCTAGTAGCCATAGCTAGTGGCTCGAGAGCTGGAGAGCAAACCACACAGGTAGACATACCTGTCATAATTACTGTCATTTACTGTCATAATTTTGACAGTAAATTTTTTTGAAAATGCTTCAGACTCATAGTGTAGGTCAGTCTGAACACTAATCCATTGGAATTGTTCTGTGAACTCTGAAGGAAATGATTTTATGAGTGTTCAAAGTTTCAGAAATGAGCCAATCTGTATAGATCATTTCAAGGATTTTGGATTTCATTTTTTTCATAATTTTGATTGTAAATTTTTTACAGCACATCAGAATGGTAGTACACATCACTCTGAACACTAATCCATTGGAATTGTTTTGTGACCTCTAAAGGGAATGATTTTATGAGGGTTCAAAGTTTCAGAAATGACATGGTCCTAGCTTTGGAGAAGAAAATAAAATCCCTCTCTGAACATGTAGACGACCTGGAGAACAGAGGGCAGCAAAAGAATATACGCATCGTCAATTTGCCGGAGAATATGGAAGCGGGGAATGCTTTGGACTTCTTTGAGCAATGGCTTCCAGATTTTCTTAATATGGATACGAAGGATGGCCAGGTTAAGCTAGAGGGCTCACCGCTTCCTTGCACCTGCAACCAG
The DNA here is from genome assembly GCA_020510985.1 of Pholidichthys leucotaenia. Classification (NCBI taxonomy): domain Eukaryota; kingdom Metazoa; phylum Chordata; class Actinopteri; order Cichliformes; family Pholidichthyidae; genus Pholidichthys; species Pholidichthys leucotaenia. The sequence goes on from CM035839.1 coordinate 95,320,583, forward strand.
CTCTGATCAGTGGCCTCGCCCAGTCATCATCAGGTTCCACTCATTTCCTTTCAAGCAGAGAGTGATGGCAGCAGCACAACGTGAAGCAGGCAACGGCGACTTTACCTTGGACGGGAAGAAAATACCCTTCTGCCACGACCTCTCTGCCAAGGTTCTTCGTAGACAAAAGGAGTTTAACCTCTTGCACTCCATTGTACCGCGGACGGGCAAGTCTCTGCGCTCTAGGACGCATGATGGAGATTGTGATGTAGGTGGTGTATGGCATCCAAGCGCGCACTGAAAATAAAAGCTGCAGACACAGCCGCGAACAGATTAGTTCATCTGATTGATCTCTCATTCAACTAATAAGAGCCTTGAATTGGGTTTCTGAAACCTTGAAGAACCAATGACTGAAAACCTAGCAAGAAGGACCCGCCTCCCAACGCTGTGAATGCAGTGAGCCAATTGAAGCAGAGAAGTTCGCGAGCTGTTTTTTTTAAGGCTGGGTGAAGACTGACTGCTGCAGCGGATCAAAAAAAAGGACCCGCAGGAAGAACCCCACAGACCCAGCAGCACGGAGACCATCCACAAATGCAACCTGTGTGACAGGGAGTGCCATTCGCGCATCGGCATGTTCGGCCACAGGCGGTGCTTATTTTGTTTTTGTTCCAGCAGAGTAGACGTTATGATTTCTTCCATGGTCATAGACCGACGGAGGCTGACAACGAAGGCTGAGTGACACACACGCCTTCGCCAGTCTTTTTTTTTTTTTTTTTTTTGTAACTTAAGATTTTTATTCATTTTTCATTATATATATTGCATTCAGATCACAGTCTACATTTAAAAAAAAACAAAGGGGCTAGAGTAAAAAAGAAAAAGGAGGAAAAAAAAAAAAAGGGGGGGGGACAAATGTTTGAGCATCAAGTTTTTAGTTTCCATCTCTTAATTCTTCTGGTTTTTCCAGCGTCTTTGGTTATTCTTTCAATATCTGTCTCGTTGTTGCACTTTGTAGTGTGTCCATTTCCGCCATTTTTTTTCCCATAGTCCTTCTTGCATTCTTTGTCGATATGTTAGTTTTTCCATCATACGTATGTCCTCAATAACGTCAGTCCATTGCTCTTGGTCAGGAAGAACTTCTGATCGCCATTTTTTTGTGATTGTTTTTTTATTTTACATGCAATCAACAAGATTTTAACTAGATATCTGTCCTCAGCCTGTATAACATTGTCTCTTTTAAGATCACATAGGTACATCAAGTTACAGTTCATTGGTATATTATATCCTAATATCCTCTGTATTGTCACATGTATAGATTTCCAGAATGATGAGATTTTGCAGCATTTCCAAAACATATGCGAGTGGTCTGCATTTTGAGCCCCACATCCCCTCCAGCATATAGATTGGGTATTTGTATACTTTCCTTGAATCTGTGGTGTAATGAAAAAGCGAATCAGGTTTTTCCATCCAAATTCCCTCCATGTTCTTGAATTTGTTGACGTGTGTTGTGTTTTCCATATTTCCTGCCAGCTTTCTTCTGTTATGTTTAAATTGAGCTCTTTCTCCCATTTCTCCTTTATATAGTTACTTGAATGATTGTTTGCCATAAGTTTCTGATATAGCTTTGAAATAATTCTTGTTTTATTTCCTGTATATGAGCTTAAAATGAATTGTATAATCTCGCTCACATCTGTTTGGAGGTTATGCCTAATCTTCTTCATATAATAGTCTCTCATCTGCAGATATCTGAAGAATTCCGATCTTTCTAGTTTAAATTTTCTCCTGATGTTTACAAAGCTCCCGAGATCTTTTTTTCCGATATTGCCCCATGCTGTGATTCCCTTGTTCACCAGATTTTTGTATCCCCTATCTTGTTTTGCCGGTTCAAACTGACTGTCAAATGCTACCCATTTCAATAGTTTTATGTCTTCCTTTATATTGTGACGTTTGCAGGGGTTCACACAAAAAGACAATGGAGCAGATGGCTGTGATCAACCAGATTTATTTTACACACACCCCGACCCCCAACCTGCTTCTCAGCACAGACAGGAGCGGAGGTCATTCTCACAGACCTCTGTTTACATCACGGTTACACACACATGATACATCTTGCCCTAATCCTGCTAAACACTGCTGGGCCATTATAATGCAGTTATAATGACACAGCAGTATAACTCAGAAGTAACACATTTAACACACACACAGTAACGTTTCAAACTGGCAAAGCATGCTGGGAAATCCCTGGCTCCCTTAAAATGGCCCCGACGTTACACTGCCCCCCCCTGGACTGGTTTCTGTCCCCAGAAAATTCAAAGTCCACTTTCAGAAATCCAACGCGAGTCAGCCCGGTGCCAGGGTGGCATGCACGGGCCATCTGAGTCTCGGTCAGAGCATCTGGTTGGGGTAGGGTTCCGGTTTGGCCATCAGCGGGCGGATGGACACATCTGACAGCCTCTGTAGGACCACGCACAGTCCCTTCCCTGGCAGCGGGAGTCCCAGGCCCGCTCCGGCCGACTCCCACCGCTGCCAGTTCTCCCAGGCGGCCGCTGGCCCGCATCCAGGCGTCCAGCCTTTGCCGCGCCTGGAAAGTGGCCGCATCTTCGTCCTGCTCGCTCCGCTGCGTCGCTCCTGCGCCTCTGTGACGTCATCTGCCGGGGGAAGCATCTGCAGGAGGCGGCTTTTTTTCCCGTCCATGCCACCTCGCTCTAATTTAGCGTCGGCGAGGGGCCAGTTTGTCGTGCGCTGTGTGCGGGGCAGTACCATGCCATGTACCCTGGCTCTGTGCAGCGGAAGCCGTCCTTCCTCGCGTCGCCACGGCTGTCTCCTTCGTGCACGCGCTGCTGTGATCTGCCGTAGCTCCTCCTCCACTCGCTCTCAGCACGGTGGTTTCCTCTGATGATCAGCGCGGCAGCCAGCTCGACCTGGGCCAGGTGGTCATCCAACAGGTTCTCGCCGTTGTAGCGGGGAATCTTGGCCCGCTGCTGAATGGATGAGACTGTCATCTCCCGGTCGATTGCCGCTCCTAGTCGCTCTGGAATCGCCAGCCCGTCCTGCCCTGAAAAGGGCGGGAAGCGGGGCTGGTTTGCTCTGCTCCGTCCATCGCGGCGAAGCTCTCCAGGGGCCGGCGTCTCAGCTCTACACTCCGTTCCCGGCTGAGCGATGAATCGCTCCGGCCGCTGTACCTCCACCTGGATCCTCATCTCGCTCCATATCCCACTTCTGACACCAGTGTGACGTTTGCAGGGGTTCACACAAAAAGACAATGGAGCAGATGGCTGTGATCAACCAGATTTATTTTACACACACCCCGACCCCCAACCTGCTTCTCAGCACAGACAGGAGCGGAGGTCATTCTCACAGACCTCTGTTTACATCACGGTTACACACACATGATACATCTTGCCCTAATCCTGCTAAACACTGCTGGGCCATTATAATGCAGTTATAATGACACAGCAGTATAACTCAGAAGTAACACATTTAACACACACACAGTAACGTTTCAAACTGGCAAAGCATGCTGGGAAATCCCTGGCTCCCTTAAAATGGCCCCGACGTTACACTATTATACTTTTGTACTATTTTATACCACAGTTCTAAAGTAAATTTAGTGATTGGGTCTATTTGTTTGATTTGCTTATATGCATCTTTATCTCCTATTATGCTTTGTACTGGGAGTCCCTCAATTTCCTTTTCCATTTCTTTCCATTTTGCCTCATATCCCTCGTCGCACCAACATATGATATATCTTATTTGTGCTGAGTAGTAATATTCCTTTAGACTCGGTAGGCCCATGCCTCCTTTCTCTTTTGGTAACTGGAGAGTTTTATATTTCACTCTTGGTTTTTTACCTCCCCAAACAAATCTCGATATCATCCTGTCCCACTTTGAGAATTGGGCATCTGGAATCTCTGTTGGTATAGCCTGGAAGAGGTAAAGTAATCTAGGTTGTATGCTGATTTTGACTGTCTCAATTTTTGAATTCAGATCCATATTTAAGATTGACCATCTATCAATATCTTTTTTTATTTCTTGTTCCAACCTATCATAGTTTGCTTTATAGATTTTGCTTAGATCTTTAGGTATGTTCACTCCAAGGTATTTTATTTCTTTTTGTTTCCAGTTTAGTTTGATCTTATCAGTTATCTGGTTTAGAGGGTTATAGTGGAATGTCAGTATTTGTGTTTTTGTTATGTTTATCTTGTATCCTGATAATTTTCCAAAATTTTCTATCAAGTTCATCATTTCCATTATTGATTCATCTGGTTGTTCAAGGTAAACTATAATATCGTCTGCAAATAGCCCAATCTTGTGTTCCGCCCCCTTTATTGTTACACCTTTTAATTTCTTATTTTGTCGTATCGCTTGAGCCAGTGGCTCTATGAACAGAGCAAACAAGGTGGGCGATAAGCAGCATCCCTGCCTAGTTGATCTTTGTATATTTACTTTGTCTGTTAAGCTACCGTTTATCTTGATTCTTGCCACAGGTTCTTGATACAGCGTCCTTATGCATTGTACTGATTTTTCGTTAAATCCAAAGCGTTCCAGCACACTATGTAGGAATTTCCAGTTAACCCTGTCAAATGCTTTTTCTGCGTCTAAACTCATTATTACTGCGCTTTTCTTTTCTTTATGTATTTGATTAATTATATGTATTGTTCTCCTGATATTGTCATGTGTTTGGCGTCCCTCTATGAAACCAGTTTGATCATCTTCTATCAATTCCGTCAAGAATGTCTTTATTCGTTTACATATAATTGTTGTATATATTTTATAATCCACATTTAATAAAGAGATTGGCCTATAGTTTCCGCATTGTTCTCTATCTTTCCCTGGCTTTAAAATGACTGAAATAATGGCTTCGTTCCATGATGGAGGTATTTTGTTGTTGTTCAACGTCCAATTAAATGACTTTAGAAGCTGTGGCGTGAGTTCTTCTATAAACAGTTTATAAAACTCAGATGGGTATCCATCACTACCTGGTGATTTACCATTTTTAAGTGACTTAATCACATCTCTAATCTCTTGTGTTGTTATTTCTGCTGTTAGCTTTTCATTTTGTTGATTTCCTATTGATGGCAAGTCCAATGTGCATAGAAATTTTTTAATATCTTTAGTATTTGTTTCTTCAGGTTGCGAGTATAGTTCTTGGTAGAAATTATGGAATATTTCTTCGATGTTTTCTGGGTTAACTGTGGTTTTATTTGTGGTGGGGTCTTTAATCTTATATACATTATTCATTGTTTGTTGTTTTCTTAACCGTTTTGCCAGCAGTTTTGTGGCTTTTGGTCCCGTTTCATAATATTTTTGCTTTAGATATCTATTTTTCCTTTCAATTTCATCCATTTGTGTTTCTTTTATCTTTATTTTTTCTTCTTTAATTTCTTGATATATTTTTGGGTCATTTGTGCTTTGATGTTTATGTTCTAATTCCCTCAGTCTCTCACATCTTTGTTCATATGCTTCCAGTTTAGTCTTATTTGCTTTTCCTGTTTCAACAATTAATTTACCCCTTAACACGGCTTTTAGTGCATCCCATAGTATTGTTGGGTCCACTTCTTCATTGTCATTCTCTTGGATATCTTCATTTATGTTTACTTTTATTCTTTCTTTCATTTTATCATCATTTAACAGTCCTACATTAAGTTTCCATGTTGTTTGTCGTTTTCTATTGTTTAAATTTATTTCCATGTATATAGGATTATGATCTGATATTTCTGCCCCTCCAATCCAACAATTTCTCACCCTGTGTCTGTCATCTTCATTCATAAGGAAGTAATCTATTCTAGAGTGTACTTTATGGACTGCTGAATAATGTGTATAGTCTTTTTCGAGTGGGTGCAGGTCCCTCCATATGTCTACCATACCCATTTCTGCCAGTGAGGTTCTTATGAATTTTGTTACATGTTTTTTTGTCTTCTTAACACTTGTTGTATCAATTTCATGATCCATGACAGCATTTAAGTCTCCTCCACAAATTAGGACTCCTTCACTGTGTGTTGCTATGAGATCAAACAGATGTTGAAAAAAACCCTTGTCACTTTCCGGTGGGGCATAGATGTTCACTAATGTGATCTGCATTCCATCTATGCTACCCTTTATTATTACATACCTGCCTTCTTTATCCTGGATTTCCTGTTCACTTTCAAATTGTATTTTTTTTGAGATTAGTATCATAACCCCCCTTTTAGTTCCTCCCTTAAATGAACTGTAGTAGGAGTTCTTATAGCCAAATCTCTTTAGTTTCTCATGTTCTGTCTTGCTCAAATGTGTCTCTTGCATAAATATAATTTCGGCTTTTTCTTTCTTGAATTTTCTTATTATTCTTTCCCTTTTAACAGGTGAGTTCAGACCATTCACGTTTAGTGTTATTATCTTAAGATTTTTACCCATAATCATGTTTTTCCATTTTTTTAACTTGTGCTCCTAGCCCCTTTAACAACAAAAATAACACATATTTATATAAAAACACATTAAAAAATCTCGACCTCCGTACTTTGGGCCTTTCTTCTGCCCACTGGTCCCTGTTGGTGGGTGGAGGGAATGTCCTCACAGAGTGAAGGGCCCTCCCTAGACCTGTATTTACTATCCAAGAAATAGTCATTAGTCTAGAAATGTCCAACAAATATCACTTAAACCTCTCCTAGCCGTCTGTTTCTCTTTTACCTTGTCTTCTTGGCCTTCATTTCTTCTGTGTCTTTCTTAATCTTTGTTATAATCTAGGCTTTCAGTTGAAAGCCTTGTAGTCTTTCCTGGGCCCGCTGCGCCACGTCTCCCCCCGTCTTTTGCCGTTCACTCGCCTCCACTCCGGCTGTCGTGATGCGTTCAGGGCCTCCGCTGCTCCTACCGTTTCCTCCGGCACGTACACCTCAAGGCCCCGCTCCATCATGTCCTGCGCTGCCTCTCTGGCTGTGTTGTAGGTTCTTACGCCGTTCTCCCAATGAATCCTCATCTTCGTTAGCGGCGTTTGGAATCTAATTTTTTTTTCTTTTAGCGTTTTTTTAATGTTGGCATATTTCTTCCGCTGCTGCACAATTTCCGCCGGGTAGTCATGATCAAAGAATATCTGCTTGTTGCCGATTCGTATCTTTTTTTTCCACGCTCGTGTCAGGATTCTTTCCTTTACATCATATTTCAGAAAGTTTACCACAACTGACCTGGGTGTAGAGCGTGGGTTCGGGTTCTGTGCCGAGGCTCTGTGCGCTCGTTGAATCTGCAGATCCGCTTCGCTGGGCAGTTCCAGCTCTTTTTTTAAGAACTGATCCATGAATTTCGTCATCGAGTTGCCTTCAATGCCCTCCGGGATCCCGAAGATGCGTATATTGCCCCGTCTGGACCTGCTCTCCAAGTCGGTTACTTTCTCCTGCATCCTCTGCATTTGTGCCGTCAGGGTCTGCAGCTGTTCGCTTGCCTCGCTATTCCAATCTTCCAGCTCTGATATTCGGGCCTGCGCTTCTGTCATACACGCCCGCTGGGAGCGCAGCTCCTCCATGTTTTCTGCTAGCTTGCGCTCCATTTCTCTTCGGAGGCCCATAATTTCTTCCTTAATCTCTTTTTTCAGCTCCTCCTTAAGAGCCGCTAAATCCTGTTGTAGCTGCCGTTTGAAGTCTCTCAACTCTTTACCCAAACTGGCGATGCCAGTGTTCATGGTATCGAGTTTTGTGTCCTCCATTTTCTCTGCTGCGGTCACCTCGTTTTTTTGGGCCCCGTGTTCAGCGGTTTCTCCTGCGTTGTTGAAGAGGAATTCTTTAATTTTACTCTGCTTTTGTCCTTGTGCCCGGCTCCTTCGTGTTTTCATCCCTTAGTTTATTGATCCGCTTATGTCGAGTTGGCCATTTACCGATGATTTTTAATCCGGCTAGGGAGAGCTCTCTGTTTAAGCGTTATGTCTCTCCGCCATCTTCCCGGAAGTCGCCAGTCTTTTTTTAATTACTACTGTTATTTGTTTTGAAAAATCGTTCGCCAAAAACCGCAATCATGGAAGCACAAAACCGCAATAATGGAATTATGTTTTGATCGGGTCGCGAGACCAGAACCACGAGCGGACTAGCGTCGCGTTCGTCTGACATTGGGGAAGAGAAGTTTGCCAGGACACTGCTGTGAAGAGGTAAGGTGTTATAAGCTAAATTATTCTTTATTCCTGAAAATTGTAATCCAAAATGACTTTTGACCGATCGGTAAATTACAACTGTGCAGCGCACGAAGTCTGAAGTTCGTGCGCCGCGGTACAAGGGGTTGTTCGCCATGTCCAGACCGTGAACGCCGCCCCCCCCCACTATTCTTCTGTAGCGAGGGGCGGGGGGAAGCGGCGGTGACTGCGCTGCTGTCCCACATTGCCACATGAGACTAATCCGTTGTGTAGCGATGGCCGATGTCCATCCTCTGTATCGAGGGGGGGGGACAAACCCCCCCCCCACACACACACAAACACAGCCCTGAGTGTGACCTTTCATTAGAGCCCAAAATGAAGCTTCTACATTGAAGCATTCAAAAGTTACAGACGTTTTTCCAAACTGTGCCATTTGGCACAGTTCCAAAACACCTGGGAACTACCTGAGAATAAAGCTGTGTAATATATTCATTTTTGTGGTATTGTTACAAAATTTGGATCTCAGCTGGATAACACTTGGTTCTACATTTCTGTTGCATTTTCCAGCCCGGATCTGAAGCTGTGTGTTATTTGCAAGCATTTGTATCCAAAAAACACCCAGGCCAAATTTATTTTCTTCAAGTTCACTATGTTTAGATGACTGTAACTCAGTGGCCAGAGCACTTAGAGAGATTATGACTGTTTTGCCAAAAAATTCAAAGTGTTTTCTTTTAAATGAGACCAACCCCATGAAGATGCTGCAAAGGGTTGAAGAACAGCTTTTGATTTAATTTGGGCACGTTAATTTTTGGCGTTAGGGAAATTGACCGGAGTGCAAGGGGTTAATGAAGCTAAGCAGTGCCTGAGAGGAACTGGAGCAGAATTCCATGCTGTTCCCTGCAAGGCTACAAGTATCATTTAATGGCACTAAGAAAACTTTTATCTCCCTGACTGAAGTCATGTCTTTTGTATCCAGTGTGACAAATCAGGGTAGATGAGAATGTGGACCTTAAGGTTGAACAGTGTATTTGTTATTATCCATCTCTGTGCCTTACTATGACTCTCTGTGTGTGATGTGTGGTTTAAATAATAGACACAGTTCTTTGTGTTTAATACACATTTGTCAATCCGTTAATCCAACTAGTTAAGGTGAAAATCCCATATCGAATATGACTCAAAGTTAAATGAATTGCTTGTTCTTAATACTAGTGCATACCCGTGCATGCCCATAGAGGGGATGCATTGGAACAGAATTTTAGCCAGTTACAGGACAGTTGGTATACCAACTCAGCACTAAGTGGCAATCACATGTGATGGCTTTTGTATGCAGCAAAACATAAAAATCACACAAAATATGCCCTGCCATCTGGGGCTGTTTGCCCCTGCTTGTTACTTCTTCTCTTGCCTGTCACTGTTCTGTGTTATATTGCTTACCTGTGTCTATATACAGTATATGTCTTGTAGGGAGTCATGTGCTCTGTATATGTGCCGTCATATAGACATCGTCTGGTGGGTCTTCTTCTTCTTCGTTCAGACCACTGAAGGGTCTCCTGTCTCAGATGGCTGTATTGTTCAGTCATGCCTGCGGCGTAGTGGTGGAACCTGAGGTGTTTCATGTTCACGGCATCCTTTCTGACGTGCAGCAGTTCTCCATCTAGTGGGCCTTCTTCTTCTTCGTTGAGACCACTGGTTGAGGGATAGGTGCATCGTAATTCCAGTTCATGGGCATGATACTGAAAAAGTGGCTTTCGACCCTGTTCAGGAAGGCTCATGCATGCCTGTAGAAACCAAGAAACTGGAGCGCCCAGAGAAAATCAGCACTTTGCTTGGCATTTTACACATTTGTAGTGTAGACTGGCATTCATCAAGGTTACACATTTGCCGTCATGTAGGCATGGCGAGTCGTCCTATGATGCCTGAGTTCATAGGACGCGCTATGATGATGAGGCAGAGATCATAGGCTGTCCTATGATGTCCTAGAAACGTGCTTTAAAGTCTGTCGTACCCTATGCTGGTGAAGGGTGTTCTCCTGTCTCAGACGGGTGCAATGTACTGCTGGAACCTCAGGTGTTTCATCTTCGTGGCATCTTTTCTGACATGCAGCAGTTGTCGGCATTCTATTGCTGTCCATCTGGTGGGTCTTCTTCTTCTTTGTTGAGACCACTGGTTGAGGGATAGGTGCATTGTAGTTCCAGTTCATGGACAGGATCATGAAAATAGATCTGAGCAAAAAGAGGCTTTCGAGCATGGACTCACTGTGTATGACATCATAAAGACATGAAGGCAGCCTTGATGTATATGACATCATAAAGACATGTTGCCTGATGTCTGTCACTGTATATGACATCATAAAGTCATGAAGGCAGGCTTGATGTATATGACATCATAAAGACATGTTGCCTGATGTCTGTCACTGTATATGACATCATAAAGACATGAAGGCAGGCTTGATGTATATGACATCATAAAGACACATTTGTCTATGTGTCATGGGCTTGATGTATATGACATCATAAAGACACATTTGTCTATATGCCGTCATATAGGCATTGTGAGTCATCCTATGATGCCTGAGTTCATGGTCTATATGGCATCATAAAGACACGTTTGTCTGTGTCCTATGATGCCTGAGTTCAAAGACACATGGTCTATATGACATCATAAAGACACATGTGTCTATGTGTAATATGATGCCTGAGTTCATAGAACGTCCTATGATGTTCAGGCCAGAGATCATAGGCCGTCCTATGATGTCCTATGAAGTGTGACAGATTTCTTGCTTTTGAGTTCAAAGACACATGGTCTGTATGACATCATAAAGACACGTGTCTATGTGTCCTATGATGCCTGAGTTCATAGAACGTCCTATGATGTTCAGGCAGAGATCATAGGCCGTCCTATGATGTCCTATGAAGCGTGACAGACACAGATTTCTTGCTTTTATGAGTTCAAAGACACATGGTCTGTATGACATCATAAAGACATGTGTCTACGTGTCCTATGATGCCTGAGTTCATAGAACGTCCTATGATGTTCAGGCAGAGATCATAGGCCATCCTATTATGTCCTATGAAGCGTGACAGACACACAGACAGATTTCTTGCTTTTATAGAGTGATTAAGGGGCGTTCCAGTAGCTCCCTGCCATCTGGATTATCACCCCCCCCCTTTTTTTGCGCACTTGTGTAAAGGAGGGAATTATCTGTAGGCTCTGCCTCCTTGTTTTTTTGTTGGGTTTTTTTTGGCCTTTACTAAGTTCCTGGAAGAATAGCAATCCCCATGAGATCTGGGGAAGGATCCTACTTATTATTTAATGGTTTTGTGTATTGTTACCTCCGCCAAGAGGAGGAGGTTATGTGATCATCAGCGTTGGTTTGTCTGTCTGTTTTGTCTGTTTGCTAGCAAGATAACTCAAAAAGTTATGGACGGATTTTCATGAAATTTTCACAGATTGTCAGAAATGGGGTATCCTACAGATGATTAGATTTTGGTGGTGATCAGAAAACCGCCATTACGGAAAATGCCATTTTCATGAATAACTACTGAACCACTAATCCTATCATTGTCAATCCAATTGCTAGTCATATGTTTTCATGGTCAAGGAATCTGAAAACGTACACACAAACACTGTATGGGGGAACTGTGGCCGCCATTACGGAAAATGCCATTTTCGTGAATAACTACTGAACCACTAATCCTATCATTGTCAATCCAATTGCTAGTCATATGTTTTCATGGTCAAGGAATCTGAAAACGTACACACAAACACTGTATGGGGGGAACTGTGGTGCTTGGCGGAGGTCTGCGCTGTCCAAGTGCTTTTCTAGTTTGTTTTGGGTTTGTGTTTGAGTGTGTACTTTGTGCTCAGCAATGGTCTACCGTGTTATTTATATTATCTGTACATTACATTATGCCAACTGTGCAAAAGTCTCACATGCAAAATGGGGTGCTGGAGACATATTTATTAGTCTTTACAGGGTTCATAAATCTTAACGTCTTCTTACAATAGGATTAAACTTTGTTCGTAGAACGTGAGGGGCTTGAAGGGGAACATGAAGCAAAGAAAGGTTTATGCTTTACTGAAAAGGGAGAGAGTAGAGATGACTCTATTACAGGAGTCACACCTGGACGATAATGGACATCATAAACTCTTAATATGGTTGGGTTGGTCAGGTTTATTCCTCCTCTTTTACCACCAGCAGCAGGGGTGTAGTTATGTTAATACATAAAAATATCCTGTTTCAGCTGGTGAAATGTGTTAAAGACACACATGGAAGATATGTGATTAAAGATTTACATGGTGAAGAGATTACTATTATGAATCTTTATTGCCCACCAAATTATTCACCTAGCCTCTTGGTTAAGGCCTTCTCTGAATTTGCAGAGCTTTCCCCAGCAATAGCTTTAGTGAGAGGAGACTTTAATTGCTTATTTAACCTTGATATACTGTACATCCTCCTCAGAATACATCTTTTAACAACTCAGGCTGATGCTCTTTATGCTGTTTGTGAAGAAATGAATTTAGTAGATGCATGGCGAACTCTCCACCCATCTGCTAAAGAATTTACATTTTATTCCCCCCTTCCCCCATAAGTGTCATACAAGGCTTGATCATTTTTTCATTTATAAACTATTTGTACAGTCTGTGTCTTCTTGTACAATAGGCAACATTGTTGTTAGTGACCATTCAACTGTATTAATAGATTTATCTGGTGGTTTAGGTCAGGTTAAGAGTAAAAGGTGATTTGATACATATCTCCTGAAGGATGAAAAGTTTGTTATTACTTGATAAATGACTTGAAAATATGTTTTGCTATCAACTCTCAATCTACCAATGACTCATCCTTATTATGGGAAACATCTAAAGCTTATATCAGAGGCCTAATCATAGCATATTTAGCCTCAAGAAAATGAAAGCAAAAAGAACAGCAATCTAAACTTGAAAAGGAACTGGAAGAGAAGAGTACTTGATTCATCATCATTATCAGATTCTATATTATTGCAGAGAAAATGTGCCACACACGCTGCATTATTAGATGCATTATTAACTCAACAAGCTGAGAGTGCTCTTCTTCACTCTATAAAAGCAAGAAATCTGTGTGTGTGTCAGTGTGTCACGCTTCATAGGACATCATAGGACAGCCTATGATCTCTGCCTGAACGTCATAGGGCGTCCTATGATCTCAGGCATCAAAGGACGACAGATGTGTCTTTATGATGTCACACAGACCACAGAGATCATAGGATGATTTGTCTTTATGATGTCACACATAGATTTTGTCTCCCCCTCTCCCTCTCTCTGTTCTCCCTCTCCCTCTCTCTCTCCTTCTCCAGCTTTCCCTCTCTCTCTCTCTCACTCTCTCTCTCTCTCTCCCTCTTCATTCAGCAGCACCCAAGGATTTTGACAACAAGACAAGCTCCAGGCCCTCCACCAGGCCCCCAATGCTGTGTGTGTCTGTCTGTGTTGTCTGTCACGCTTCATTGGACATCACATAGGACATCATAGGATGGCCTATGATCTCTGCCTGAACATCATAAGATAATTATTTATTTATTAGTCCCACAATGGGGAAATTCCAGGATTGCAACAGCACAGGGATAGCAACACTCAGAGCAATAATTTAGAAGATAAAAAAATAAGAGCAGTGAATATACAGTACATTTATGTGTATGTCTGTACACATAAATATATTAATATACTGTATATACACAGTGCGGAGTATTGTAGCTAGATGCAATAAACAGCATAACCGTCTACTTAGTTATCCTACATAGTATGAATACATTGTGGTGACCCGCCACAATATACATGGACATTCAGCCATCACAGTCAGCTAGGGCAGGAAGCAGAACAATTTGCATATGGACAGAGAGCTCCTAGGGGGACAATCAGAACAGTGACTATTGTTACACATCCCCCGATTAAGGAGAGGAAGTCCAGCACCAGTTAATCACGTGATTGATATGTATTGACTGATATGTACAGTGGGGCAAAAATGTATTTAGTCAGCCACCAATTGTGCAGGTTCTCCCACTTAAAAGATGAGAGAGGTCTCCAATTTTCATCATAGGTATACCTCAACTATGAGAGACAAAATGAGGAAAAAAAATCCAGAAAATCACATTGTCTGATTTTTAAAGAATTTATTTGCAAATTATGGTGTAAAATAAGTATTAGGTCAGTAACAAAAGTTCATCTCAATACTTTGTTATATACCCTTTGTTGGCAATGACAGAGGTCAAATGTTTTCTGTAAGTCTTCACAAGGTTTTCAACACTGTTGCTGGTATTTTGGCCCATTCCTCCATGCAGATCTCCTCTAGAGCAATGATGTTTTGGGGCTGTCACTTGGCAACACGGACTTTCAACTCCCTCCAAAGATTTTCTATGGGGTTGAGATCTGGAGACTGGCTAGGCCACTCCAGGACCTTGAAATGCTTCTTACGAAGCCACTCCTTCGTTGCCCGGGCGGTGTGTTTGGGATCATTGTCATGCTGAAAGACCCAGCCATGTTTCATCTTCCGTGCCCTTGCTGATGGAAGGACGTTTTCACTCAAAATCTCACGATACATGGCCCATTCATTCTTTCCTTTACATGGATCAGTCGTCCTGGTCCCTTTGCAGAAAAACAGCCCCAAAGCACGATGTTTCCACCCCCATGCTTCACAGTAGGTATGGTGTTCTTTGGATGCAACTCAGCATTCTTTCTCCTCCAAACACGACAAGTTGAGTTTTTACCAAAAAGTTCTATTTTGGTTTCATCTGACCATATGACATTCTCCCAATCCTCTTCTGGATCATCCAAATGCTCTCTAGCAAACTTCAGAAGGGCCTGGACATGTACTGGCTTAAGCAGGGGGACACATCTGGCACTGCAGGATTTGAGTCCCTGGCGGCGTAGTGTGTTACTGATGGTAGCCTTTGTTACTTTGGTCCCAGCTCTCTGCAGGTCATTCACTAGGTCCCTCCGTGTGGTTCTGGGATTTTTGCTCACCATTCTCGTGATCATTTTGACCCTACAGGGTGAGATCTTGCGTGGAGCCCCAGATCGAGGGAGATTATCAGTGGTCTTGTATGTCTTCCATTTTCTAATAATTGCTCCCACAGTTGATTTCTTCACACCAAGCTGCTTACCTATTGCAGATTCAGTCTTCCCAGCCTGGTGCAAGTCTACAATTTTGTTTCTGGTGTCCTTTGACAGCTCTTTGGTCTTGGCCATAGTGGAGTTTGGAGTCTGACTGTTTGAGGTTGTGGACAGGTGTTTTTTATGCTGATAACGAGTTCAAACAGGTTCCATTAATACAGGTAACGAGAGGAGGACAGAGGAGCAGGTCTGTGAGAGCCAGAAATCTTGCTTGTTTGTAGGTGACCAAATACTTATTTTCCACCATAATTTGCAAATAGAAGTGGGACGCCTCCCACTTGAGGTGTTTCAGGCACGTCCCACTGGGAGGAGACCCCGGGGCAGACCCAGGACTCGGTGGAGAGACTATGTCTCCCAGCTGGTCTGGGAACGCCTTGGTATCCCCTCTGAAGAGCTGGAGCAGGTGGCTGGAGAGAGGGAAGTCTGGGCTTCTCTGCTTGAACTGCTGCCTCCGCGACCCGGACCTCCGGAAAAGCGGTAGAAGATGGATGGATGGATGGATGGAATTTGCAAATAAATTCTTTAAAAATCTGACAATGTGATTTTCTGGATTTTTTTTTTTTTTCTCATTTTGTCTCTCATAGTTGAGGTATACCTATGATGAAAATTGGAGACTTCTCTCATCTTTTAAGTGGGAGAACTTGCACAATTGGTGGCTGACTAAATACTTTTTTGCCCCACTGTATATCAATATGCAAATGTGCCATGCATTCTCTCTTGTCTGTATAAAAGAGCTTACTTTACACAGCACACAGACAGCACGCGCACACACAGCACAGCATTACAGTGTGTCTCATGATGGAGGAAATAAAGCTCTGAAACCTTCAGCTCGCCGTGTCTCGCCTGAACTATTTTTGTTCCTCCACACTGGTGACCCTTGATGAAGAATGGAACACGAGGCGAACACCCTGGAGATGACCCCGACGGGAAGCCCCAGCACGTGTCATGGTGCACCCCTTGCCTGATCTTTTACCTCCACACTGGTGACCTGACAAGGGAGAATGACCGTCTCCTCCCTCTCACCGCGCTGTGGATCCCAGAGGACCAGAGAACGCCTGCAACTTCTTAATCCTCACCAGAGCGCGCTCCGGAGCACAGCGCTGGGACCAAAACACACCATGAACGACATGAGTGAACGAAGGAAGCAGCCTGAACGGGGACAATCATCGATGCCGACTGCGCTGATTTCCACTGAGCTCCCCGACTCTGACTAAACTCCGGACAGCGGATCTCCAGCGCACAGAAGACACATACCGCAGGATTACAAGGACAGCGCAGCTGCCAGCTATGTGGTCACTGCGCCAGGCGTGCACCACGCACCAGGGACAAACCAGCTCCACAGACTCATACAACATCCTCCGCCGCTGCACATACCCGAGTAAAACGGCCGATCGCCACCCTCGGAACCTTCAGGGCTGCTCGCGCACCTGGAGCGGACGTGCAGCCCGCACACAGGACTTTGTATGGGTTTCTCAGCCGCTGCGCACAGGGGAATTTAGCCAATTGCTTTCCCCAATGACTTTAGGGCTGCTTCCCGCACCTAAAGCCAAACTGCTGAGTCCCTGACACAGCTTCAGTTTATCACAGCCGCTACGCATCCTCGGGGAATTTGGCCGCTCGCTTTCCCCACATCCTCACTGGAAGAGCCGCGGGAAGAGTCAGATAAAATGTTTTTTTCACAGCCGCTGTGGATCTCTGCCACGTTTAACGGGAAAGTCCCTCACCATTGCGGATCCACACGCAATTTTTGCACGGCCCAGACACCTTTGACGTCCCGGGCCAGCACTCGCTTACTCCCACCCCCTCTCCCTCCTCCTGCACAGAGCTTTTCCCGCACCTCACTCCCTAAGCCAACCGATCGCTGTCTGGTTCCATTACGCACAACTGCACACCGGCCCGTGCGCCCACGATCCACGGCCGTTCAATGTGCTGGAACCCGGAGCGGAGCACACTGCCCTTTCCACCCCTCCCCTGTCCCCCTCACGGACTGACATGCCCTCCGACAGTTCTACCGGAGCTGGAGCCAAACGAGGGGGGGGGGTCACACCCCCTGCTGAGTGTTCTGGGGGGAGCCCTGTGGTGACCCACCACAATATACATGGACATTCAGCCATCACACTCAGCTAGGGCAGGAAGCAGAACAATTTGCATACAGACAGAGAGCCCCTAGGAGGACTTTTTTTTTTTTTTTTCACTTCCGGCTCTGAGAGAGAGCAGATGCTTTTCTTCGCTCTCCTTTCTAATCTTCCCTTCTGATCCCAGCTTGCAATGTCGCTCTTCTTCTGGCTGAATCTTAATCCAAATGGAAATTATGGATCTGGAAAGTGGCCTATAATTGTGATTGTCACCACTTTAAAGAAGATCGGGTCAAGGGGGAACCCAACGGAGAGACCCATGGATTGGAACTCATGTGTCTGTGTGATTCGACTAAAGATGTGGAAAACATCTACCTGTTTTGGCTTTACGATCACAGGATTTTCTGCTGATTGGCTCTGGAGTTTTCCTGGTGTATCGAAAATTTAACTGGAAGAGCTAATCAAAATGCGGACCCGGCATAGCTGCTTCTTGAACAATTCGACCAGTTTTCAAGCCTGTATGAAATTTAAAGCACAGAATCGAAGAGAGGGTAATTCTGTTCTCTGAGTGCACTGTGCAGATTTGACCTTGTTTTGGTGCCCTTGTTTACATTCCTCCTTGATGAAGATAACGCTGGAGAAGTGGCTTAACCCAAACAATCGACACAATTGTTGTTGTTTCAGCAGATGGCAAATTTCTACAGGCATGCACGGGCCTTCCTGAACAGGGTCGAAAGCCACTTTTTCAGGATCGTGCCCATGAACTGGAATTACGATGCACCTATCCCTCAACCAGTGGTCTCAACAAAGAAGAAGAAGACCCACCAGATGGACAGCAATAGAATGAGGAGAACTGCTGCACGTCAGAAAGGATGCCGTGAACATGAAACACCTCAGGTTCCACCAGTACACCGCAGGCATGACTGTGAACAACACAGCCATCTGAGACAGGAGGAGACCCTTCAGTGGTCTGAACGAAGAAGAAGACCCATCAGATGATGTCTATATGACGGCACATAGACAGATGGCAGGGCAGGGCATATTTTGTGTGATTTTTATGTTTTGCTGCATACAAAAGCCATCAGTTGTGATTGCCACTTAGTGCTGTGTTGCTATACCAACTGTCCTGTAACTGGCAAGAATTCTGTTCCAATGCATCCCCTCTACGGGCATGCATGGGTTTCTATGGGCATGCACAGGTATGCACTAGTTTTTCAAAACAGAGGTTATATGAATATGGAGACAAGCCTAAGTATTTATCTCGTCTAACAAAAATTAGAACAGATTCCCAACTGATTCCTTCAGTTGTATGTCTAAACGGTACGCGTTACTTTGATAACAAAAATATTAGTAATACTTTTAGGCAGTTCTACATTCAGTTATATACAACAGACCAGACAGTAGGGGCCTCATATGAGATGGACTCTTTCTTGAACAACCTAGCTTTTCCTACTATTTCTGATACTCAAGAGACATGATTTAAATTCTCCCATCTCTCGAGAAGAGGTTGTATTAGCAATTAACAGTTTACAATCAGGCAAAGCACTAGGGCCAGACGGTTTGAGCAGTGAATTTTACAAAGAATTTCAGGATATACTTGTGGAGCCATTTTTGGAGATGATAGAACACTCCTTTACCTCTGGAAGCTTACCTTAGTCACCAAGAGAAGCTGACATCTCCCTAATTCTTAAAAAAGGCAAGTGTCCTGAAGATTGCTCAGGATATAGACCTATTGCTCTTTTAAATCAAAAAGCTAAACTGTTATCTAAGATCTGGTGCTGCGATTAGAGAAGGTTCTGCCTTTTATTATTAAGGAGGACCAGACAGGTTTTATCAAAGGCAGAAGCTCTGGTCACAACATTAGGAGGCTTTTAAATATTGTTCATTTCTGTCAAACACAAGAAAATGACACTGTAGTCAGTTCATTGGATGCAGAGAAAGCCATCGACTGAGTCGAGCGGCCTTATTTATTTGAAGTGTTACAAAAATTTAATCTGGGGGGTAATTTTATCAAATGGATCAAACTTTTGTATAATAAACCTCTGGCATCGGTCATAACAAATGGTTATAGATCTGATAATTTCCCAATTTATTGTTCAACGCATCAAGGCTGCCCCCTAAGCCCTGCTCTTTTTGCCCTTGCAATAGAACCTTTGGCTGAAGCCATCAGACAGGACCCAGCTGTCAGGGGTATGGATGTAGGGGAGACGCAACATAAAATTTCCCTTTATGCGGATGATGTTTTGTTGTATGTAGCGGAGCTTGCCACCTCTGTTCCGTGACTGGTCGACATCATTAATTATTTCATGTGCTTTCTCTGGTTACAAAATTAACTTTTCTAAATCTTTAGCTGTGCCCATGGGAAGCCTCAGAAATAAAATGAACTCCCTTAAATCATTTCCATTTAGCTGGTCTGTGTCAGGTTTTGTGTACTTGGGTATTCAGATTACTCCTGTGTTCCATCAGATGTTTAAAGCTAATTTAAACCCTCTCCTAGACACTATAAAGAAGGATTTAAACAGGTGGTGTTCACTTCCTCTATCAATACTTGGCAGAGTGTTTATCATCAAAATGAATACCCTACCCAGGTTACTGTACCCCCTACAGATGATTCCAGTATTTATAACTAATAAGGTTTTGAAGTTACTCAATGGTAACTTGAGTGATTTTATCTGGAATATAAGAAAGATGAGGCTTAAAAATGCTAAAATTATAACTTCCAAGTTCAATGGGAGGTTTGGATGTTCCTAACGTTAAATGGTGTTGAAGAGCTTGGAATAACGAGGCGATGTGACTTATAAACCAAAGTTTATTATCAGCTTCGCTCCTCTAACAAGTCTCATCTAGTGCAGCAGCAGAAGAAGTAAGAGAGCAAACACATTCGGCTCTACGTACTTATACTCACACATAACAAAAGACATGCATATCAAAGCTGACATCCCTCATTATCTTAATCCCCCTCCTTTGTCTTCGTACCCCTCCACCTGGCCCTGGGAGGTCAGGGCGACCTATCTGGTCTCCACCACAGCGCCTCAGATGCTCTTTGATCTTCACTGGCGGTTGAGACCTTTTGTCCTGTTCTGAGGTGTGAAGTCGCTTTACATATGTAATCACCAAACATTCTCACATGCTTATACATATGTAGGTTATGGGATATATGATTAATATAGGCCACAAATGGTATCAAATAGCATCTCAACTAAGGTTTATAGCAGAATGGGTTAAAGATGATCCTACTTCTGTTTGGTTGGGTCTTGAAAAGTCACAGACCTCCTGTTCACTGCTGGGCCTCTTGTCTTGTAAGAATTTAAAGTCAGTTAGAAATCTCTGTGATAATAATCCTATAATTTGCAACACTTTAAAGGCCTGGTTTATGACACAAAAGTTTGAGGGAAGATCAGATTTAACTACTTTATTAATCCCCATTCAAGGTAATCCTGACTTTGTTCCTGGTATGATGGACAGTGGTTATATGGACAGTTAAAGGTTAAAGAAAATTTATGATCTTTTTGATGGTGCATTGTTATTATCATTTGAACAGTTTCAGGAGAAATTTGGCCTTTCTAGACAAAATTTTTTTAGATACCTTCAGATCCGAGATTTCATAACTAGAAAGACCACTTTCAGTGTAAATGCCACGGTGTCTGCAGTTGAGTGGTTACTTCTTTTAGGCCCAACCAAAAAATTTATAACCCGCTGTTATAGTGCCTTAAGTCCGTCAGATGTGTTGAGTGTGTCAATTATGCAGGATGTTAGGATTCATGGGATGCAATCTGGGAGGGTGCCAAGAAGATCTCAATAAGCAACTGTGCAAGATTATTGCAATATAAAATTTTACATATGCAAATTTCTCCCAATAAAAGATCTAATATAAACACCCAGCTTTCACCTATGTGTCTGAAGTGTAAAATTTCAGTTGGTACCTATTCTCATTGTGTCGGGTCATGTTCTAAAATCCAGGCATACTGGCTGGACGTTGTACAAGACATGAGTCAGATATTTGGTGTGAATGTAGACATGGATCCTCGCTCTTTGCAACTGGGACATCCAAACCAGGACTTACTTTTTGGAAGCTTTGCCAGACTGTATAACATCCTTGCATATGCTGCAAGAAGGATTTTTTTTTTTTGTCATGGATATGTGACAAACCGCCAGCTACGACAAACTGGCATAAAATTATCATGGAGTGTTTCCCTTTGCAATATTTAACATGTCAATTACTTCATTCAACAAAGGAACATTTTATGAAAATATGAACTCCATATCTCAAATTCTTCAACCTTACGGTGGCTTCAGTTCTTGGGAGCGTTAACTTGGACTAAGTATGACTTCCTTTTTTCTGGACCTTGTTTGTAGTGCTGTGGTGTACACGTTCCTCTGTACAAGTGTACAAGTGCAGGAATATGTGTGTACATGAGTTTCTAGTTGTGCAGTATATCCTTTTTTTCAATCTCTGATTTTGTGTAGATCAGTGTTGTGCTGAGCTGTTTTTCACGTTTTGATTGGTATTTATTTTTTTGTGTGTAAAACAAAAGGGAAAAGAATTCAGTAAATACATTGGGGAAAAAAGAAATGAGCCAATCTGTATAGATCATTTCATGGATTTTGGATTTCATTTTTGCATAATTTTGACAGTAAATCTTTTTGAAAATGCCTCAGACTACACTAATACACTGAAATGCAAATCCGACGGCGAATGCTGGGGCAGTGCGTGACGCCATCCACTCAGTAACTGGCAGGCTGCTGACACAACACCCAGATGCTCTCCTCCTCATCTGCGGTGATTTTAACAATATCTCACTGTCCCCCATTCTGCCCATGTTCACCCAGTATGTCACATGCCACACTAGAGACAATAAAACACTGGACTTATTCTATGTAAACACTAAGGAGGCGTACACCTCGTCACCACTCCCCCCACTCGGGAGATCGGATCACAACTTGGTTCATCTCCTGCCGGTGTACAAAACCCTAGTACACAGACAACCTCCAGTTATGCGCACAGTGAAGATATGGTCTGAGGAGGCAATGGATGCTCTAAAGGACTGTTTTGAAATTACTGCCTAGGAGCAGCTCTGCGATCCACATGGTGAGGACATCAATGGTCTCACACCATCACGGACTACATCAACTTCTGTGTGGACAACACTGTACCCACCAAGATCATACGGTGCTGCTTGAACAACAAACCCTGGATCAACCCTGAGATAAAATCACTACTGAGAGAGAAGAAGAGGATCTTCAGGTTGGGGAACAGGAAGATGCTGAGGTCCGTACAGAGGGAGCTAAGGAGGAAAATCAGAGAAGGCAAGGACAGCTTCAGGAAGAAGATGGAGGACAAGCTGCAACAGAGTGACATCGGCGGGGTCTGGAGAAACCTCAAAACCATCTTTGGGCTCCAGAATACCTCCTCCCAGGCCACAGGGGGGCAGGGAGTGGGTGAACAATCTGAACCTGTTTTTCAATAGGTTTGACCAACCGCCCTCCCCCCCGACTGCACACCAACCACTTGCTGCCTCTAAAGTCATTGAGACCTGCTGTCCACACCCTACTCCACCAACACCCCCCCACTCCTAGCACACAGCCCCCAAACCTGACCCTCACTAAGACCCAGGTGAGGACAGAGCTGAGGAAGATCAAGGCGAGGAAGGCCTCGGGTCCGGACTGCATCAGCGTGAAGCTCCTCAAGTCCTGCGCAGACCAGCTGTGTGGGATTGTGGAGCACATCTTCAACCTGAGCCTGAAGCTGGGGAGGGTACCACAGTTGTGGAAAACATCTTGTGTGGTACCCGTACCAAAGACTTCCCACCCCAGAGACCTGAACAGCTACAGACCAGTGGCCCTGACGTCTCCCCTGATGAAGACCCTGGAGACTGCTCCTTGCTCACCTCCGCCCCCTGGTGGGACCAGCAATGGATCTACTCCAGTTCGCCTACCAGCACGGCATCGGGGTGGAAGATGCAGTGATCTTCCTCCTTCATCGTTCCCTGTTCCACCCGGAGAAGCCTGGGAGTGCGGTGAGGATCATGTTCTTTGACTTCTCCAGTGCTTTCAGCACCATCCAACCGATGATCCTGAGTGACAAGCTGCTGTGCCCAGGGGTGGACCAGCACCTGTCATCATAGATCCTGGACTACCTTACAAACCGGCCACAGTTTGTGAGAACCTGGGATTGTGTGTCCAACACGATCATCGGCAGCACAGGGGCCCCCCAGGGAACGGTTTTGGCTCCCCCGTTCCCCCACCCACCCCACCCCGTTTAGAACCAGTCCGGCGTCGAACGGCGGAGGATCTGCAGCTCCTTCTCCGAACTTCACACGAACCAGTGCTGCACCCTTGCTGGACCCCCGATCGGGACAGAGCTGCAACCCACGATGGACCCCGACTGGGCCGGAACAGCATCCACGATGGACCCCGATTGGACCGGAACAGCATCCACCACGGACCCCGATTGGGTCAGAGCTGCACCCACGACGGACCCCGACTGGGCTGGAACAGCACCCACGACGGCCCCTTCTGGGCCGGAACAGCACCAGAGATGACCTCCAAACCTGTACCCGGAACTTCCAGAACAGCGACCGGAATCGACACCACACCGGTGACTCTGGGAGAAGGCTCAGGAGAGGAAAAAGAACCAGGCTCAGGATCACCGGCAGCGACAGAACCCAGCGAGACAAGCTCGGATGCAGCGGACGGCTGCACCCGGCTTGTCTCCCCGAGAGACAGGCAAAAATGCTCCAGAATAGATAGGAGAAAGACAAAATAGAGCACTTGCCTGATCTCGAGTTCTGTCGCCATCCAGGACTTCGACGATCCGGGTTCAGTAGGAAGAAGGTCCTCCTCTGGTTCCCACTCGGCTACGGCGGGCTCCGTAACCGGCATGATGGTCTTCACAGTCTGAGGACCCCCCAACGCTGACATCCACGCCGAACACCCGCACGGCGTGGTGGCAGGAGATCCTTGACCTGCTGGGGCAAACAGCTCCTCCGTGGAGAGCCAGGGACGCTTCGTCGTCGGCGCAGGCTCCAGGTGGCAATCCGCCCTCCTCCTCTGCCCATGACGTGGCTGCGGGGCCGAACCCAAATGCTCCGGGGCCACAGGCTCCCTCTTCCTCCAGCGATGTAATCCAGACCACAGGGAACGCTCAGGGGAAGGAGACACAGAGGCAGCAGGTTCAATGTTAGTGGCTACAGCAGGTGGAAGGAGCTCGGGGGACTGCGAACCCCAAACTCCATCCCCAGGAGTCAGACAAGGCAAATCACAAGGATGAGGGGAAGAATGAAATTGCACTTGCCTTTCCTCCAGAGGGCCGATGGTGCCTGCTGTAGCGGGCTGAGCTCTTCCCTTTCCTCTCCAGATGGTGACGGAAGGCCCCCCGGGAAGACGAAGAGGAGCCACCTACACAGGATTGGGGATGGGCACCACCGGAGCAGGACTCACGGAGCTCACAGCAGCCGGAGAGAGCGTCGAGGAGGAGAAAAGAACAGTGGAGGCGGGCCGGGGACAAGGCACATACAACCCAGAGACGGCAGCAGCTGTCTTACCCCTCTGACGGGACACAGGAGCATCAGCTGACTGGGAGATGGAGTCTCTCCGACGACCTGGCACTGGATCCGGACGGGGTTCTTGCTGAGGCTTATTTGGAGCATGGCGACAACGTTTACTGGCAGATGGCAAGACAAAGGTGGGATCAGGGAAACACGGCACCTGGGCTGGACGGGTGACAGGAGCTGAATCTCGAGGCGAGAAGCAGGGATGCCTCTCCGTCGGCCTCCTGCCGGGGTCTCCCTCCAGTCCGCGGATCTCCACCCTCGTCGGGGACGCCGTACTCGGGGGAGAAGGTGAGGGTTCCTTGGCCGCCTTCTTGAGCGCTCTCTCGATCAATTCTCGTTGCGCCACAATCCACGTCACCCTCTCCTTTCCTTCCGGAAAAGAGGTGAGGTGATACTTTAATAAAGTCCTCTGGGCGAGAAACAGGTAGTCGTGTGCCGCATAGGTGGGCATGAGGAGACGGGCCTTGGCCAGGTAGCCATTTATCTCCTGAAACCACTCAGGGCAATACCCACGCTCGAGAGCGGACATACTATCACCATACAAGCCCTAGTGAAGGGAAAAAACTCAAGCCCACGACAAACTCACGGTGACCAGCATCTCGTGTGGGCTGCGACCTACTGTCACGGGTGGTCCTCGCGGATCACTAATGAAACACTATAGGCCAGCTGATGAGTTTGTATATTTATTAATAAAGACAAGGATGACAAAGTAAACCGCCACGTGGGGCGAAAACAAGAACAATGACTACCATACTGACACAGTGACGAATAAACAGACACTAAGGGAGAAACTTACAGGACTCGGAGAATAACAGGATGACTGGAGCCGGACGTGGGGACCCCAGCCAAACGCTGTACGAGAGCAACGTCCATTGTATATGTGAGGTCGCAGCCCGGAGTAACCGCAGCTGCTCCCTTAAATAGGGCAAGGGATTAATCAGCTGATGAGGGCGTCATCTGCTGAATGAAACCCAGCTGTCATTGCTGAGCTCTGCTCTGACAGTCGGAAGCTCCGCAGGGACGCTGTCAAAATAAGAGCTCTGGGAAACTACAGAAATAAACACAGGCTGGAAGGGAAATACCACATGACCTGAGCGCAGACAAGATCAGCGCTCAGACCATGACATTATCCAGGACTTCGTGGACTGATGCCATCGGAACTGCCTCCAGATCAACGCAAGAAAAAGTAAGGAGCTGGTGGTGGACTGCCGCAGGCAAGGACAACCCCTCACAGCACCAACAGGGAACAGACTTTGAGATGGTGACATCCTACAAGTACCTGGGTGTTCATTTGAACAATAAACTAGACTGGTCACATAATACCGACACACTCTACAAGAAGGGACAGCGCAGGCTGTTCCTACTGAGGAGGCTCAGGTCTTTTGGTGTACAAGGGGTGCTCCTGAAGACATTCTACGATTCGGTGGTGGCGTCAGCCATCACTTTTGGAGTGGTCTGCTGGGGCAGTGGCATCACAGCAGCCGATAGGAAGAGACTGAACAAACTGATCAAGAAAGCTAGCTCTGTCCTGGGGCAGCGCCTTGACCCAGTGGAGGAGATAGGAGAGAGAAGGATGGTGGGTAAGCTGTCATCTCTGCTGGAGTACGAGTCCCACCCTATGCAGGACATACTGAACGCACTGAGGAGCTCATTTAGCAGTAGGCTACATCATCCTAGGTGTGCGACCGAGAGGTTTCACAGGTCCTTCCTACCTACGGCTGTCAGACTTTATAACCTAAGCAGGGCTGCTCGCAGAGATAGCAAAAAAAACGGGACGATCTAATAGTATTGAATGCAAAAGACGCAACAGACTTACACAAAACGATCCCCTCCAGTATACAACTAGGACAATATCAGTCGCTACGGAGGGTAACAATATGTATGGGTACATATTCATACTGTGTAGGGTAACTAAATAGATGGTTATGCTGTTTATTCCATCTAGCTACAATGCTCCGCACTGTGTATATATATTTATATATTTATGTGTACATATGTATATTCACTGCTCTTATTTTCTTATCTTCTAAATTATTGCTCTGAGTGTTGCTATCCCTGTGCTGTTGCAATCCTGGAATTTCCCCATTGTGAGACTAATAAAGGCTTATCTTATCTTAAATTATTCTGTGACCTCTAAAGGAAATGATTTTGTGAGGATCCAGATGTGAGGAAATTAACCACTCAGTGCAGACTTTATGGACTTTGTCTGTTATTTATTAATAATTTTGACAGTAAAGTTGTTTCAAAAGGCGCCATACTCATAGTACTCATCACTCTGAACAACAACCCATTGAGATTATGTAGTGACCCACTAAGGAACTGATTTTATTAAGGTTTAAACAAGAGGAAATTAAAAAAAAAAAAAAAAACAACTGATAGATGAACTACACTACCATTCAAAAGTTTGGGGTCACCCAGACAATTATTTTGTGTTTTCCATGAAAAGTCACACTTATTTACCACCATGAGTTGTAAAATGAATAGAAAATATAGTCAAGACATTGACAAGGTTAGAAATAATGATTTGTATTTGAAATAATAATTTTTTCCTTCAAACTTTGCTTTCGTCAAAGAATCCTCCATTTGCAGCAATTACAGCATTGCAGACCTAACATGATTGCACAAGGGTTTTCTAATCATCCATTAGCCTTCTGAAGCAATGAGCAAACACATTGTACCATTAGAACACTGGAGTGATAGTTGCTATCTAGATATTGCACCAAAAACCAGACATTTGCAGCTAGAATAGTCATTTACCACATTAGCAATGTATATGTATGTATTTCTGATTAGTTTAAAGTTATCTTCATTGAAAAAAAGTGCTTTTCTTTCAAAAATAAGGAAATTTCTAAGTGACCCAAAACTTTTGAACGGTAGTGTACTTACATACAGTTAGAAGTGTTCAATATCCACACAGAGTTTGGAACATTTATTTTTTACGTGAGGTTGTAAGTGGTTTTTGGAGTGATGTGCAAGGTTGGCTTCATTCCAAGAACATTATTATTTCTCCCTTAGCAGACACCACTATATTGTTTGGATTAAATTGTGAAAACAAGAAATTAGAATTAATGATAAAACAAATTGATTTTTATTCATAAACATTTTATTCATAAATGTTGATTTTTTTAAAAAAAAAAAAACTAAACCCCAGATAAACCACTTGCAAAATGACTTTTTATTTTGTACATTGTGGTGGACACACATACGTGACCTGCTTTTGGACTCACATTTTAGACCAGAACAAAGGCAGAGCTTCCTTGGCGATTACAGGAAGCTGCAAGAGTGTTAGCTTTGGTATGCAAGGCTTGAGACTGTGGGGGTTTAATTAAAGGATTAAAGAGGGGATGCATTGTAGACAGTGGGGGTGATATCATGGAGAGAGGATGCATTGTTACTGTCATCATAATGCAATGTGGTCTGTGAGACATGTGATTTGTGAACTGTAAGAGTCCTGGTATTTAAGGACGAGAGTTCCCTGTGTGGCTTTTTTTTCTGCTTCGTGATGTTGGAGATGTGAATAAAGCTGACTCGAGAGAGAACTCTGTCTCGTCATTCTCACATTCCCACAACATCACTAAAACCTGTAAAAAATAAACACGCTTTTAAGTTATATGCAACTTCTGAAATGGTTGGTTTAGTTTAATAAAGCCTATATTACTTATTTATAGAGATTGTGGAGGATCAGATAAGGGTCACCAGTGTGGAGGCACGGAATAAGTGCAGGCAGACACGGCGAACTGAAGTTTAAAAGGGTGTTTTATTCATCCTCCATCACGAGAGTTCACCCCAGCGCTGTGGCAGCGCGCTGGAGCGATCCCTCCGTCTCTAGTAGCAGCAAGTCATCAGAGTGGTCAAAAAGAGAGAATAAGACAGAGAGACCAAGCGATATGCAGTTGACTTATATACCCAGCTACAGACAATACATGCACAGCAGTAAAGCATGGACATTTGCATTAGAGTCACACATATCAATAGCAGGATTACTGGCGCCAGGATTAGACAAAGAGAGGCTGCCTATTGATATCAGTCCATACATCTCACTGTTCTGCTAATTGCTCCAGCTGAGCGCTCTGCTTGTCCCGTAGGCTGTGGGAGTCGCCCACAAGATACCTATTGCCTTCCTTTGTTATTTTTGTCCGATTTTTTATATTATATTTATATAATATAATATATAATATATTATATTTTTTCTTCCTTCTTCTTTCTACACCTTTCACTCTGTATATATATCACGGACGCACGGATCGCCCCGGGGGTCTCCCGGGTCGGCGGACGGAGCCACGGTTTGCAGCGGGAGACGCTACAGCGGGGAGGAGCTAGTGCTAGCTAGCACTTGGCCGCTGCCCGGTGCTAATGGGAAACTCGACATACCGGGAGCTGTAGCAAAAACGACGCGGGTGCCGGGCTGGAGTTTAGGCGGCGTGCAAGAAATATAAGACAGAATAATAAAGAGCGATGGCAAGAACCAAGCAGACCGCCCGTAAAATCTACTGGAGGAAGAAGCCCCCCAGGATGCAGCTAGCCACCGTCACAGGCCCGTGGCTCTGAGAGAGATCCGTCGCTGCCAGAAATCCACGGAGCTGCTCATCCGTAAGCTGCCCGTCCAGCGCCTGGTGAGGGAGATCGCTCAGGACTTCAAGACCGTCCCGCGTTTCCTGAGCTTCGCCGTCATGGCTCTGCAGGAGACCAGCGAGGCCCACCTGGTGGTTTCTTCTTCGCTAAGGGGGTCACCATCATGCCCAAAGACTTCCAGCTGGCCCGCTGCATCCGCGGAGAGAGAGCTTAGACTTTCTGCTGCACATTCACCAACCAACCATAATGCTCTGCACTGTGTGTCTATATATATATATTTATAGTAATATGGACATATGTTTAGTAGATGTTTTTTCTTGCCTTCTGATTATTGCTCTGAGTGTTGCTATCCCTGTGCTGTTGCAATCCTGGAATTTCCCCATTGTGGGACTAATAAAGGCTTATCTTATCTTATCTTATCTTATTATTAAAGAAACTACAAAATTGTGGTATTAGAGGGGTAGCACTGTCCTGGTTAAGTAGTTACTTAAAGAATAGATATCAGTATGTATGTGTTAGCAACAAAAACTCAGAGTTGCTGAAGGTCACCTGTGGAGTCCCACAGGGTTCAGTTTTGGGACCATTATTATTCAATATGTATATAAACGATATATGTAAAGTTTCAGAAAAAATGGACTTAATATTGTTTGCCGATGACACTAATCTGCTATGCAATGGAAACAATTTGGAACAACTTCTGGATACACTTGGAAAGGAATTAGGAAAGCTTAAACTGTGGTTTGATTCAAACAAATTAACGCTCAATTTAAGTAAGACAAAATTTATAGTCTTTAACAACCATCACAACAACCCAGTACCCAAACTCAATGTCAATGGTGTAGAGATTGAAAGGGTATCTGAAACTAAATTCCTTGGAGTAATAATTGATAACAAACTGTGTTGGAAGTCACATATTAATTATATTAAAGGTAAAGTATCCAAATCAATTGCAATATTACACAGAGTGAAATATTTGCTGAATCAACCCACACTATACACCTTGTATCATTCATTAATACTCCCATACATGACATATTGTAATGAAGTATGGGGAAATACATATAAAACAAACATATATCCACTCTTTATGCTTCAAAAGAGAGCTATTAGAATAATAAACAAAGCAGCTTACAGGGAACCAACAAACCCACTTTTTCTCAAACAAAAAACTCTCAAGTTGAAAGATCTGGTTGACTTTAAAACCGCAATAATAATGTTCAAAGTGAAGAATTTATCACTGCCCGCAAATATCCAAAAGTTGTTCCAAACAAGGGAGAAACGATATCACTTCAGAGGAACATGTATATTTCAAAAGCCTACAGTGAGAACAACCACCAAGCAGCACTGTGTTTCAGTGCAAGGAGTCAGATTATGGAACGATTTTGGACCTGAATTAAAATCATGTACAACGCTTGGACAATTTAAACAAAAACTAAAGGAAGAAATACTCCAAACATATTTACAAGACGACATGTAAACTCACATAAGGATTGACATATCCAGCCTGTGTTGTGTTGTAGCTTAGTTTTTGTTTTTTTTTTTTTCTCTGTGACACTTTGTCTTAGATTTGTTTTGAATAGTAACCGCTTAACTTAGCTTAGCTTAGTTTTCTTTTTTTTCTCTCAGTCACATTTTGTCTTAGCTTTGTTTTAAATTGTAATCGCTCTTGTCTTGTTTTCTCTTTTTTCTCTTTTGAATTCTTGGATGGAATATGGGTGGGCAATATAAGCTGCGGCTTCAGCCATCACCCATTTCGGATAACTCACGTGGAATTGTATAGAAGAAGGAGTCTTTGTCTAATTTGACCTTGTTGTTATATTATACAGTTTCTTTTAACCTGTACTGTACTATCCGAAATAAAATTCAAAATTCAATTCAAAATTCAATATTTCCTTTGGGAAATGAAAATGGAACAACCCAAAATAACCGTTATATATCGTTCTCGTGTTGTCAAAATAAAATCGAAATTGAGGAAAAACGACTTGACGGATCTGATTCCGTTTGGTGTCGTTTTTCTTTTATTTTGTCGGTCACAGCCGGAAGTGGTGATAACAGCCGCAGAGCGCCACCATTTTCAAACAAGCCTGAAAGGCCAGCTGCTAAATCTCACTTTACAATGGGGAGAATGCCCAAAGTTGCAGCATAGACTCATACAGACATCAGCATCTGATGAAAGATGAGGACTGCCAGAAATATACATTTATAGAATTCCCATCAGTCAGCAATGAGGACGAAAGGAGGACTTTGTTGACAAGTGATACCGAAGGCCTGGGGAGAAATGAAAGGTTGAGGTTGTGGCACACATATTTGAGTTGCTTAGGCTGCATATGTATATTACTGTTGCCCACGTCTCAGAATGAACAATAAGTCTGGGTCTCCTGGGGATAACAGGAGGATGCGAAATGTGATCTTTTGAGATGGCCTTGAGAGACTTCCTGACCACCAGGGTTTTGGGGGAGAGGAGAAGACCTGGGGGTTTAGGTATTGTGTCTTGGGATTAAAGACAATGTGACTCTGTACTTTGATGTCCCAGGTATAAAAGGGACAGATGTGGGAGGATGGTTCTCTTTTCTGTTTGAGAGGATGTTGGAGATACGTGAATGTTAATAAACCTGAATTGAGAAATAAACTCAGCCTCATCTTTTCACGCTCTCCACAAGGTGACCGACCTCTGGTAGGTCTACTGGGAGACTAAAGGGTCCATTGATCCGAAAATTAGGCCTAAATTAATAGACTAATTTTCTTTGAAAATTAAGGTTGCATTTATATCTCACCCATTATAGGGATAAATTAGTTAATTAAACATACTATTTATGACAGACAAAACAACACTCCAGTTTAATTTTTATTGACCGTATTATTAGAGATAGAGTTTAAGTATTTATACATGAATACACTAAATGCAAAGTGTGTACATGTGTGGTGGATGGGAAGGGAGGATGTCATGTCGAATGGTTGAGTTATAGTAAACTTATTCATTTGAGGGCTGGTTTGAACTGCATAGAACCATTTTTAACAGTTAGACTTTAGGACCAATGGGCCTAAAAAATATTGACTAGTCACCCAAATTGTGCTTTCTATTATTTGACATGATTGCTTGACCAAGGAGACAGATACTGACACGAGTAGAATAGTTTGACAATTATTTATTAACTCAATGTGTAGTTTGTGTGTGTGGATGTGTGGGTGAGTGCGATGCTGGAGGACAGCTGGAGCTGAGCGAGTCCCGCTGCGACCTGACAACCCTGGGAACACACAAGCACAGGGGATTAATGCAGCTCGCAGCAGAGGGATGTTATAATGTGTGCTGCTTACTTGCAGGTGCCGCTGAGAGACTCCTGTCCGCTCCGTGACTTGGCGTGACAAGGTGAGCGTGCAGCTTGGCGTCGTGACGACGAGGAGGAGCTCCGAGGAGGAGGAGGAGAGGCTCCGTTGCCAGGGGAGACAAGTCCGCCGCCAGGGAGGTCCACCTGTGCACAGGGGAGAATACTATGACAAGGTTATGGTGACCCACCACAACCTACGGGACAGGCAGAGCGCTCAGCTTGAGCAATTAACAGAACAATGAGATGTATGGACTGATATCAATATGTAGATGTGCCTTGCAACCTCTTTTGTCCTACAGCTCCAGAGCAGAGAGGAATTCCGGCGCCAGTATTCCTGCTATTGATATGTGTGACTCCATACCCGTCAAGTGATACGGTTTCGCCATATTTTAATACGGGGAAAATGCCGTTTTAGCAAATACGGGCGTATTGTCGTTTCTGTACGCCAAAAAGAAAAATATACAGCGAAAAAAAAAATTATTGAGAGAACCTAAAATCAACTGAACAGTAATTCGATGCCTGGCGAAATTGAACGCACCTAAGCAAGTCTTTTTGTGATTTTCAAAATGGCTTCATGCAGCGCGCCGCCGGCGAAGAAAACAAAGCTTGAAGAAAAGGGAAATCGAGGGACTGGACGTCACCGAAAAGAATGGGAGAGTCCGAGCTTTGAGAAGGGAAAATACGCTCATCTGCATCAGATCGTACCTGACAGCCAGACCCACACTGCAGGTCGGCGCCTTTTTAGTCCTTCATGCTTCCTAGACACACTGGATATAAAGTATCAAACTTCAGCTTTCAGTAGATCAAACCCAATGAAGGTGATGATTTACAGTAGGTGAGAATAGGGAAACACCATCTTTGACTGACAGCGCTGTTCAGATTCAGCAGGGCATATGCCGCTCCATGATAGCTATGGCACTAAAAAATAGGCTTTTCAATTTTATATAATTTAGCTAAAATATAGAAATGTTACACATTTATGAGGGCTGTTCATAAGAGATTTCCCCAGAGTTATCTTCCATGGACTGAGAAGACTCAACCTTGGCACATTTATTAGTCTTTCTCTGCATAGTTACCACCAAGGGTTACACATTTCTCCTATCGCTTTATGCAGCTGCGGAGACCTCACCTGTAGAAGTCTGCAGGCTGTGCCAGAAGCCACAACTTGACCATGGAAATCAGCATTTCATTGTCTTGGAAGGGCTTGCCCTTCAAAAATGACTTCATTGTTGGAAAAAGGTGGAAGTCAATGGTGTAAGGTAGGGAGGGGAAGTGGGGTGAGGAAGGATTAAATAGCCGCAGGACTGTGCTTCCCTCTGGGCAACGTGTAAGTTGTGAATCTGGCATTATCTTACAGGAAGCGAACACCTTTGGTCAGCATGATGATTGCTTTTGATGACCTTCTGCAATTTCTGCAGCAGTGAAGTGTAGTAAGTCCCGGTAATTGTGATACCCTTTACCAGACAATCCATCATCACTACTCCATGCTGGTCCCAAAAGACCGTGAGCATGACCTTGCCTGCCAAGGGTTGGACATGTGCCTTTTTCAGAGGTGGTGAGTCATAACGCTTCCATTGCTTCAACTGGGCTTTAGTTTCTGTATCATAGTGATGGACGTATGTTTCATTCTATGTGATTAGTCTGTCAAAGAAGTTGTCTTGGGTTTTTTTTTTGGTACATGGCCAAAAGAGCCTGACAGTATGTGACTTGTTCCTGCTTCTCAAGTTCATCCTGCCTATCATCAACAACTTCAACACCATCTTTCAAGCAGATGAGAGCAAGATAGGCAGTCTCCTCCCTGAAATGGATCATCTCTTGAGAAAACTATTGGTCAAATTTGTTCAAATGAAGTATGTAAAGGCGACCAATGACCTAAGAAGGCTGGATTTCCTGGACAGTGACCTGCAGCACTCTGATGAGTTTATCGCCATTGGACTGGAAACCAGAGAAGCCCTACAAACCCATGAACTTGACCCAGGCACAGAGCAGAAGTTCTTTGAAGCAGTAAGAGGCTTCTATGAAGCTGTAGTGAGAAAGATGCTCAACAAGTTCCCCTTTGACGACAAAATTCTGCCACACCTCTCTGTCCTCAACCCCAGGAAAACAGAGTCCCTGACCAATGGCCCCATTGTAGAGCTTGCTGCTGCATTTTGCCCCACTGTTGATACAGAAGAGCTGAAAGAAGAATAGGAGGACCTGCAACTGCTGCCAGAAAACACAGTGCCTCTACAAGACAAGGATGGCAAGCCTGTCCGTGTTGATGTCTACTGGGGTCAGGTGATGGCCTTGAAGACAGCCCTTGATGTGCCCCGCTTCCCCCAGCTCCTCAAAGTGTACTCAGCACTGCTTTGCCTTCCTCACAGCAATGCTGACAGTGAGAGAGCTTTCAGCATGGTCAGGAAAATACACACCGACTTCAGAAAAATTATGCTCCCAGAAACTCTGACTTCTTTCATGCAAGTGAAAATGAATTGTGACACTCCATGCTTCAAGGTCAAGCCTTCAAAAGAAATGCTAGAGTCAGCAAAGGCTGTGTATCCGCTCCCAAAGTCTTCTTCTAGGTCAGAAAACCATGCTCCAACTGATGTTGACAAGTTTTTTGTTTATTTTGCCACAGCAAATCTTTGCCCGTAAACACCGTGAAAAACTAAAAATACAGAAATAAGAAACATGAATACAAATGAATTATAACACTTAGCAAATGTTCATAAACAAAAATAATCACATACCGTGTGCGCCTTCTGCCTAAAATTTAGGAGTTATTAGTCATGTCTCAAATTTCCCAAACAAAGTCCTCTCTCCGCATCTGATTGTGGACAGCCTCCAGCAGCCATGTGACTCTTCTAATCAGGCATGTGAACAGCGCATGCCTACCACCCATTTTTGCACCATATCAGGTCCGGGTCCGCCGCTGGTTTCCTCACAAACATGGAGAACATTTAACAGTCCGGCTACCTGCAGGAAAACACTCCGTCCTCTCTCCCGACACTCGCTCACACAATGGCGCTGATAGGCGGAGTGAGACGCCTGCACGAGCCCCCTTCACGAGCTCTCCGACTCACCCACGAGCTTGGCAGCACGAGCACATATGCGCCGCGATACGGAGGGACTGAAGGCGGAGAAAAGGACACCGCTAACGTCCGCAACACTGGCGCACACACCCATAAACAAACATTATTTCAGAAAAAGAACCAAAGATACATAAACTGTTTCACTGTGACAGCTACACTGCCACCAAAATTACAAAGATTTATATTCACTCAGCTTTTAACAAACAAAATTAAATCTTGTAATTTTCCTTGAAATAAATGTAAACCTTCAAATCACATGTTGCTTTAATAGCATTGATATTATTCACTTTCTAGACTTAAGCGTTTCTTTGTCATTACTGTATCATCTGACTTTAGTTTTATTATGTTCTCACTTTGTAGTCTAGGACTCATTTTCAACTAGAACTATTAGTTTCTGAACAGGTCTCTCAAGAACTGAGACTTGATTTAAGCGTTCACCTTTTTTCCCTAGATCTCTTTCTCAACCTCCCTCCAACTCTAAGGAGGTTATCTACAAGGACAGGATCAAGCTGATGCATTTTGTGAGTTTTTGGTAGTCTAGCTGATTTCTGACTGAACCATTTCATCTCATCTTCAAATGCCTCCTTTTGTGCTGCCCGAATGAGTGTGAGAGAGGCATCTCTTCTCTCCTCTACACTAATTAGACCTGACCTGTCTTCTTTTGCCAGTCTTTTAATCCTTGCTACAACATTGATGGATGTATTCCAGTCAGAAAATCTTGAAAACCTTTCAAGAAAGTTGTCTCTTTCAACAGCATCTGTCTTTAAAACCTTTACTTCAGGGTCACCTACGAGAAGCTCTGGTGAATGTTGAACTGTGACAATTTCACGTTCCCATAAAAACTCAGGCCCAGTGAGCCAGTTTGAGTCAATCAGCTCTGCCACCTTGAGACCTCTTGAAGCATGGTCTGCTGGATTTTGATTGGTTTCAATGTAGAACCATTGCTTTGGATCTGTAGTGTTTCTTATTTTCTGGACGCGATTGGCAACAAACACATGGAAGCGCCGGGCTTCATTCTTGATGTACCCAAGCACCACTTGAGAGTCTGTCCAGAAAAACTCTTCGTCGATCTTCAGCTCGAGCTCTGCTCTGAGAAAGTTACTCACACCAGCTGAAACTGCTGCAGCAGTCAGCTCAAGACGTGGGATGGTGACTATGCTTGTGGGTGCCACTCGGGCCTTACCCATGACAAGAGCACAATGAACATGCACATCAGAAACAATCCTGATGTAGGAACACTGTCCATAACCACTGCTGCTACCATCTGAAAAGTGATGCAACTCAATTTTTTGGATTGTGCCAAGGTATTCAGGAATGAGGCATCTTGGTATTTTAATATTTTGAAGATTTTCCAAATCCTGGAACCATATTTCCCACTTGGCCTGGATTTGAGGGGAAACAGATTCATCCCATCCAACACCCCGCCTGCACATGCCTTGCAGCAGTTGTTTGCCAGTCAAGATGTAAGGAGAGAGAAATCCTAGTGGGTCATAAACACTCGCAACTGTTGCTAGAATTCCTCTTCTTGTGGCTGGTTTTTCTTTGAGGATACCACTGAATGAGAACACATCAGCTTCCACATTCCACTTTATCCCTAGTACACTCTGCATTGGAACCTCAGTGTAATTCAGATTTACATCTTTCTTCTCACTTGCATGTTCTGTTTCTGGTATCACCTCCAGGACAGCTCTTTGTACTTGGGATTTTTTTCCATTTTCCCCTTTAAATGCCTCAATCGAACTGTAGCAAGCTGCTTGTTGTTCGGAAGCTGTGGATACTCTCTAAAGGGTAGGGGCATTTCCAAATGTCCTTCCTTGTTGTGGTGAATGTTTCCGTTCAAGAACTGGAGAAACTGAATGTCCTCTTGGGATATATTTCCTTCTCTTGGATTTGTGTCCAAGAAATCTCGTTCCAGGACTTTGATCACAGAGGAAGGTGTGATGGATGGAAACTCCTTTACAGAAACACGAGTGCAGACTCCTATTACCTCCATTAGACCAGTCCATGGTTTGATGGAACCCACGATAGTCCAGCCTAAGTCTGTTTTGACTGCATATGGATCATAATCATTTCCTGGTATGACCTTCCTTGGTTTTAATGCTCTTGCACAGTCATAGCCAATCAGGAGCCCTGCGGGACAGTCCTAACAGATCTGGCATCTCTTCTGCAATGCTTAGAAGGTGAGTCCACTCTTTCGCTGTCTCACGAGTTGGGATACTGTTTTTCTCAAGTGGAATGTATTCCCTTGTATAAGTAGGTGGCAAGACAACATACTCTTGTGAATAGTAACCTCTTACTTTGAGTCCATCTACTCTTTGGCAATGTACAATTGAACCCTGGTCAGTCATTGTTGTCAACCTTAACTTAACAGGTTCTGTTTTTGCATGAATTTTCTCACAAATATCTTGATCAATGAATGTATTGCTGCTTTGAGTGTCCAGAAGTGCATACACCAAGGTCTCTGGACTGTTTTCTGCTGCACAAGAGAGCCATACTGGAACAATCATTGAAGTGCAATCACTGTTGCCCACCTTTACACTACATGCAACTGTGAAAGTGCTTTCCTCTTGTGGTGGCATTTCTGGCTTTTCTCCTTGAGGACGTTCCTCGTGAAGTGGAGAGGGGTGGCTTCGCCTGCAAATATTACAAGTGACCTTCTGTCGACAGTTTTTGGAGATGTGACCAACTCTAAGGCAAGCAAAACACATGTTATTATCAATGACAAATTTTTTCCTGTCTTTGAGAGGCATTGCTGCAAACTTGTCGCACTTATAGATAAAGTGATCTTGCTGACAGCAAATACACTTAATCTGCTTCTTATTCTGAGATACTAAAGAGCTGGGCTTGGAACCTCTGCCACTTTGGGATGTGGCCTTTGAGGTTTGTTTTGGATAACTGGGTACATTTGTTGAAGCTACCAGGACACTGGCCTTGACAAGTTTTTGTTCCTTCTCTAGTTTTTCACTTGTATGCTTTAGCGCATAAAGGGAAGAAATAGGATTGCATGCTATGCGCGCTTCTTCTGCCACAAAGTGTGCAAACTCTTCGAAACCTGGATATGCCTTCCCTTCATCCAGTGTTTTAGTGACATGTCTGTTCCAGTGAGTTGTTGCCCAGTCTGGAAGTTTCAGCAGTAATTTCTGATTTTCCTCACAATCATCCAAAACTCCAAGTCCTTGCACATGGGGCATGGCATTTTTACAAGAGATGAGGAAATCACTGAACTCTCTTAGTTTAAGGGAGTCTTTTGGTCCAATCTTCGGCCAGGAACTCAGTTTTCCCCTGAAAGCTCTTTGGACTACAAAGGGGTGGCCATAGCGCTTGTTTAAGGCATCCCAAGCCTGTGTGTACGCTTCTTCATCACTACGATAAAAGGTTCCTTCTAACACTGAAAGCGCCTCACCACTTATGTATTTTTTCGAATAGAACAGCTTATGCGCTGGATCTGTACAGCTTGTTTCTATCAAAGCCTTGAAGCAAGTGCTCCACTCTGTGAATTTAAGTGGGTCTCCTATAAACACAAAAGGCTCTGGTGCCGGAAGTCTTGTCATAACAAGGGATTCCTTGAACGCTTGGACTAGTGAGACTTCGCTCTCTCTGGGCTCAGATATCCTGCCAGAGTTGTGTGGGATTGATGCACTGTGGGGAACATTGATGCGTTTACTCTGAGAGTAAGGAGGGGCCGATACATTTTGTGGAACTTGAGTGCATGGAGGGCTACTATGCTGCATTGGAAGCTGACTTGGAGGCAAAGTACTTTTTACTTCAACATCCCTTATTTCAGCATTAAACCTTGATTCCTCTTCAGCATACACATTGTTTTCAGCCTCTATGACTTCAAGATCCCTTTGATCTTCCAGCCATTTTAGTTTTTCTTGCTGAGCCAAAATCTCCTTTCTCTGGGCAGATATTTCCATCTCCCTGTTTATTTCAGCCCGTTTTGATGCCAAACGTGCAGCTGCATCTGCTTTTTTTGCTGATACATGACTTCCCTGCTGACTGTGACTTGACTGACTGCTGTGACTAGTTCTAGACACAGTTGATCCATAAATTGGCCTTGCATCTTCTCTTTGGAGTAACTGAAAGAGAGATTCCTTCACAGCTACTGCATCAAATTCCTTAGTATCAACATCTGCATACCGTCTTTGCAGGAGTAGGATTTTTTTAGTTGTAACTGAAGTGCAGCTATCAAGCTTCCTTCTCATATCTTGAGATGGTAAAGTAAGTGCACGTAAACTCTCATACCTTTGCTTTAGTTCTGACTCACACTTTTCTATTGAATGGATCATTTCACCCAACTCAGTTTTAGAGCACTCTTCCTTAAGTTTAGATCTTGTTAGTTGAATCTCTGCTTTAAAGTTAAGATACGTCGACATAAACTTTCTTTCTGAATCAGAATCAGAATCAGAAAAGATTTATTGCCAAGTACATTCACAAGTAAATAACTGGTAAATATACAAGGGATTTGACTTGACACTGAGAACGACATAGGTGACATTTTCAGTGACGCGGCAGCGTCAGTGACGTGCCTGTCAGCAGAATGGGAACAGGAAGCAATGGGGGAGAGAGGAGGCAAACACAATAGGAGAGAGAAAAAAAGCATTGTTTATCAGAATACAGTTCATATGATCAATATTATGATTACAAGGAAAAAAAACTCTCAATGCACAATTAGCAGACAATAGAATCCATACAATGACACAAGGAGAGCAGTGAGTGAATGAATCTGCAAGTCAGTATAGTGAGTCAGTGTGAGTGGGTGTTGAGTGCAAACAGTGTTATTGTAGAGGATGCCTTCACAAATGAGACTGAGTTTATTTCTCAGGAAAGGTTTATTGAGAGTCTACATCCTCTATCAAGCAAGTATCTCAACAAAAGAGAGGGAACAATCATCCTTCACAGTTCTTATACCCTCCAAAGGCACAAAACCCCCAACATCAAATAACACACCCCCAACCCACAGTCCTTGAGCAAACATACAGCCCCCGAGGCTCCTTGGCGTCTCCATTGTCTCTCTCATCCTTCTAGCCTCCGGGGCTCCTGCTGGGACATTCTCTCCCACTTCTCCTCTCCTAAGCAACCAACTTCACACCTCCTGTAGGTCTCTGCAGGGTCAGGTCTTCTTTGGCCATTGAGACGTGAAGCTTCCAGAATATGCACCATCATGCCTACTAGGTATATGTGGGTGAATATGAATGCCATATATGCGCTCTAAATATGCGCCATATAACCCCCCCCCAAACGTCTAAATAAGGACAAAGTACACCCCAAAATGCATAGAAACATATCATATCACACAGAACAGCAAAATGGCACAACATATCACACTTCCAACTGCTTGGGCTTCAACCTCCTGCCATAACTGCTGTAAGCAGGCTTCGATCTGCCTGTAGCTGTTTCTTGCATCTGTGGATCAGAGTCATTAGCACATTCTTGTGAAAGCTTAGAAGAGTGTCTCCCCGGTGGCCTGCCGCGGCGGGGGGCTCTGGCTAATTGCACTTGTTCATCAGCCAACACAAAAGCGGGTTTGAGTCTGTTAATGCAGACTAATTCTCTCCTGTCACCCAAATCGAGCAAAAAATGCTTTTCCCCAGTTTCTAACACTCTGAACGGTCCATCATAAGGCGGTCTTAAACCTGGCCTCTGAGCGTCATGTCTGACAAAGACAAATTCTGCGTTCTTTAAGGCTTTAGGCACAAAAACGCGTGGGAAACTGTGATGAACTGGGCCGGGGAGGGTGTTTGATCCCGTGTCGCTCTGCAGCAGCTGAGCGGGTGGGCGATTTGGTGCGGGGTTCTCTGGAAGGA
The DNA here is from genome assembly GCA_020510985.1 of Pholidichthys leucotaenia. Lineage (NCBI taxonomy): Eukaryota > Metazoa > Chordata > Actinopteri > Cichliformes > Pholidichthyidae > Pholidichthys > Pholidichthys leucotaenia. Next base: position 95,362,195 of record CM035839.1, read on the forward strand.
ATTCGCCCGGTAACCGGAGGGGTTGGGCAAAAACTAGCTCAGCCGGAGAGGCTTGTAAATCTTCCTTAGGTGCTGAACGCAACCCTAATAAAACCCATGGAAGTTTGTCAACCCAATTTGTGTCCGTGAGAGCCGCTCTGAGGGCTGCTTTCAATGACCGGTGAAAGCGTTCGCATAAACAGTTGGCCTGAGGGTTATAAGCTGTAGTGCGGTGAATTTTCACCCCCAGACTGAGGGCCATGGATGACCAGAGCTCGGAAACGAATTGGGGACCCCTGTCAGACGTTATGTCTGACGGGACTCCAAAACGCGCGACCCAAGCCGTTAAAAACGCGCGCGCCACGTCTGCTGCTGTAGTTGACGCCAGGGGGACCACTTCTGGCCAGCGCGTTGTGCCGTCCACCATGGTTAGAAGGTGTGTGAAACCCTGCGACAGCGGGAGGGGTCCCACCAAGTCGATATGCACGTGGTCGAAGTGTTTGGCCGGGATGTGAAAAGGTTCTAAGGGGGCCCGCGTGTACTTGTGTATCTTTGCTCTTTGACACGCTGCGCAGGCTGCGGCCCACTCTTTGACCTGTTTACGCAGCCCTGGCCAAACAAATTTTTCTCCCACCATTTTGATCGATGCGCGAACTCCCGGATGTGCCAGCGAATGGATTAAATCAAAAACGCGGCGGCTCCACGCAGCTGGGACCACGGGGCAGGGGCGCCCCGTGGAGATATCGCAGATTAGAGGAGGCATACCTGTCTGATGCACCCTGTGCTCCAGCCTTAGCCCTGTTGGCCCAGACTGGAGCGCGCGCACATCCGCATCGTTAACCTGCTCGGCGGCCATGGCTGCATAATCTAACCCAACGCAGACCGGGGCTGTGAGCGCTTCCGCGCCGCAAGCCTGGCCCGAGTCTACAGCTGCCGAGTCTGCCCCCTGGGGGCCTGGCAGTGCAACTGCGCGCGAGAGGCAATCTGCCATGACATTGTGTTTGCCCGCCACGTGTTGAATGTCGGTGGTAAACTCCGAAATCGCAGCCAGCTGCCTCTGTTGTCGGCCCGACCAAGGCTCTGAAATTTTGGCCATTGCAAATGTTAAGGGTTTGTGGTCTACAAAGGCGGTGAAACGGCGCCCCTCCAACCAGAACTGGAAGTGGCAGATGGCCAAATGCAGGGCTAAAAGCTCCCTATCAAACGCGCTGTATTTACGCTCGTTATCGCGCAATGTTTTGCAGAAAAACGCAAGTGGTTGCCAGCTCCCTGCTACCAGTTGCTCGACAGCCGCCCCCACTGCCACGTCGGAAGCGTCCGTGGTTAGCGCCATGCGAGCTGCTGGCACCGGGTGTGCCAATAACGCAGCGTTCGCGAGGGCCAATTTGACTTGTGAGAAAGTGCACTCCCGGTCCGGGGACCACTCGACCCTAGATGCAAGTTTTTGCTTCTTTAGTGCCCCGTACAATGGGTGCATGAGCCGTGCCGCGTTGGGGAGGAAGCGGTTATAAAAATTGACCATCCCCAAAAATTCTTGCAGTGCCTTAACTGTCTGTGGTTGAGGGAAATCCGTTATCGCGCGCACTTTATCAGGCAGCGGGACCGCACCCTCTGGAGACACGCGCGGTGCCCCAAAAAATCGATTTGCGCTACCCCGAACTGGCATTTCGCTGGGTTAATTATCAGCCCGTGTTCTGTCAGCCTCTGAAAAACGGCTGTGAGGTGGCGTTCGTGTTCGGCTTCAGATGTACTGACTACCAAAATATCATCCAAATAAGCGAACACGAAAGGGAGGCTGCGCAGCACTGCATCCATCATGCGTTGGAACGTCTGTGCGGCGCCTTTGAGGCCGAAAGGCATGCGCAAACACTCGAAGAGCCCGAAAGGGGTTATAACTGCCGTTTTGGGTATGTCTTGCGCGCGGACTGGGACTTGGTGATAACCGCGCACCAAATCTATTTTGGAAAAGATGCGCGCCCCCGCCAAATGTGCCGAAAAGTCCTGGATGTGCAGAATCGGGTAGCGGTCGTGTGCTGAAGCATTATTTAATCTGCGGAAATCACCGCAAGGGCGCCACGAGCCGTCAGCCTTGGGCACCATGTGCAGGGGTGACGACCAAGGGCTGTTAGAGCGTCTAACAATGCCCAGTTTTTCCAAGTTGGCAAATTCCTTGCGCGCGATGGCCAGTTTAGCTGGGTCCAAGCGCCGAGCTTTTGCAAAAACAGGGGGGCCAGAGGTAGTTATGAAATGCTCGACCCCGTGTTTGGCAACTGACGCTGAAAATGTTGGGACCGTGAGTGTTGGGAACTGATTGAGTAGTGCATGAAACTTACCACCCGCAGCTGTGACATTGGGATGTGCAGAAGGCAGGGCCTCCCGAGCTGTGCGGGAGATAGAGTAAAAAGACAAGACATTTACAATACGTCTATTAGCAAGATCAACCAATAAACTGTTTGAGCATAAAAAGTCAGCACCTAGCATGTTGTTGCTAACTGCGGCCACGACGAAGGTCCACTCGAAGGTGCGGCCGTGGAGAGATAGGAGGAGCGTCTTCTCACCATAGGTTTTGATCGTGGAGCCGTTCGCCGCTAACACCAGGGGTCCGCTGGCAGGCGTCAGCATGTCCGTGTAGGCAGGTTTGACAAAACTCAGCTGGGAGCCTGTGTCCACCAGGAATTCTTTCCCCGAATTTGCGTCTGTCACGAAAAGCAGCTTGTTCGTCGTGCCGAGAGTCGCAGCTGCTACCGGCTCTCGGTCCTGGCGTTTTCCCTGGCGCTGGTATCGGCACGGTGGGGTGCATCTGCGCGCTCTCTCGGCGAAGCGTTGATGGTAGAAACAGAGGGTGTTGTCAGCCCCGCTTCTCCTGGCCTCTGCCGCTGCCGACGTCAGTGGGTCCGGTGCTGCAGCCTCTGGTCTCCCCTCGTCTCGCGGGGGTGCGTTCAGCTCTGCTGCTGCCGTCGTGGCTGCGTGCCGTGTATGGGCGTCGACGAGCCGCTGCGCCTCCTGGCCCAGCTCGTGGTAGTCACGGTTGTTGAGTGGCTGTGAGCTGGCCAGGGTGACTCTCACCGCTGGCGGTAGCGTTCTGAGAAAGAGGTGGGCGAAGATAAAGCTGTCGTCATCCTCGCCTCTCAGGTTCATCATCTTCGCCATCAGATCTGCCGGCCTGTCTGCTTCCCCTTCTGTCAGCGCCAGGAGCTTCTCTGCTCGCTCTCCCAGCGAGGGAGTGAAGGCTCGAATGAGGGCGGCTTTTAGTGCGCCATACTTGTCGTCTTGGGGCGGGTGGTTGGTCAGGCTCTCCACCCGCTGCACTGTGAGGCTGTCCAGCTTCGCAACGACATGGTAGAACCTCGTTGCGTCCGCTGAGATTCCCCGAAGGTGGAACTGCGCCTCCACAGTGGTAAACCAGGAGCGCGGGTTATGTTGCCAGAAATTGGGCAGCTGTAGTGCGGTAGCTGCGTTAACCCGGTTGGCTCCTGAAGAGTCCGGTGCGGAAAGCTCACCGTCACCGGCCATGGTTTGTCGTAGGTCACCAGTGTAGAGGATGCCTTCACAAATGAGACTGAGTTTATTTCTCAGGAAAGGTTTATTGAGAGTCTACATCCTCTATCAAGCAAGTATCTCAACAAAAGAGGGGGAACAATCATCCTTCACAGTTCTTATACCCTCCAAAGGCACAAAACCCCCAACATCAAATAACACACCCCCAACCCACAGTCCTTGAGCAAACATACAGCCCCCGAGGCTCCTTGGCGTCTCCATTGTCTCTCTCATCCTTCTAGCCTCCGGGGCTCCTGCTGGGACATTCTCTCCCACTTCTCGTCTCCTAAGCAACCAACTTCACACCTCCTGTAGGTCTCTGCAGGGTCAGGTCTTCTTTGGCCATTGAGACGTGAAGCTTCCAGAATATGCACCATCATGCCTACTAGGTATATGTGGGTGAATATGAATGCCATATATGCGCTCTAAATATGCGCCATATTATCAGTTAAGGACAACAAAAGTCTCTTCTCAGCAGATGTTATGGCTGCCGTCTGAGCAGAGGCGCATGACTTTGGCACGGCAGATGGAATAGTCTGCCAGACAGCTGGCTGTCCTTGAGAGTCAAATGCTGCCCGCCATGTTATGAAAAACAAATATACTGGAGATTATCTGGAGGACTAGGAGCTGAGGGCGTCAAAACAGGTCGAATAGCACTGACTTCAGAGAAAAAAAACTTTCTATTCTCTTACAGATTCAGTGCTCAAATCCTTCATGCAGGCGTTGAAATCGATTCATGGACGGCTCTCAGCGTGATCGTGATGTAATCCATTTTCCTGTACAGTTCTCCATTAGCCGCTGTCAGAGTCCTGCCCAGTTGGTCAATTTAATGGTTAAGCCTCGCCGGGTCCGCTTTTTGATAGGCTCCATCCATCTTCTTCAATTTGCGGTACACCAGAACAATCCTAGATCCAACCAGTAGAATTCCGATGACCATTGCTACGAAGAGGTATAAATCTTCAACATCTTCGATAGAGAGATCACACAGGCACAAGAGTTTCCAATTACTTGTGTCCTTCAAATAACCCGCAGCAGCTGTTCCTGCGGGGCAAATCGGCTCCCTCGGGCCACTTTTTCTTGTTGAAAAAACAGTGTCAATTGCGTTCAATGCCTAGCTTATTAAATCCATAATTTCGTTTGATAATCAGCAGTAAAGACACGCAGACAGACAATAGCAAGCTGGGATCCAGTCAGTTAGGGAAGGAGAGAGATAAGAAGCTGGAGCTGGGAGAAAAAGCGTCTGCTCTCTTTGGAGGGCAGAAGTGTGTCTCTGTTATTTCCTTTCTTTTGAACTCAATGATTTTTTCTGTAGGGCGTCTCTCCCTTTCTGATCGTCTCACTTGCGTTTCGACTTGAGATGATGATGGTAACCCTATCTTGTGTGTTTCAAGATCTCCAATTATTTCTCCTATCCGTGTCTCAATTTCTCGTCTTTTTAAGTCGACAGATTCAGTTTTTAATTTCTCTTCCAACTTTACTTTCTCATCTTCTAGAGCTGCAAGTATTTCCTTTAATGTACGAAACTCACTTGTGCTCTGCTCCATTTTCTAAAATGATTTGAACTAACACTTTTGGAATTTTACAGTGAAAGGAAAGTTAGAAAACTGCTGGGAGAACATACAATAGGAAACAAGTGACACTCTTCAGTAATTTACAACACTTCAAGAATAGCTTTTACTTCTGTTTCTTTTCTCAATTTAACTTAGGAATTAAAAGGTTCCAAACTGAAAATATGCCATCTAACCTGGTACCTTAAAGGTGTTGTGACCTTTTGCAAACTACATTGTCCATAAATGTTGCTCTGGTACCTCTTCTGTCGGGCTGAATGTCCAGCGGATGTGGGAAGAAGCATGCACGTCTTTTATTTGGGCAGCAAACAAAGTCCTTGAAGCATGGCCCTGCAGGAATCTTGCTGCTTGCTCCTGGATTAGGCACGTTTTTCACTGTAACCGCTCCCAAAGTCTTCATCTAGGTCAGAAAACCATACTCCAACTGATGTTGACAAGTTTTTTGTTTATTTTGCCACAGCAAATCTTCGCCCTTAAACACCGTGAAAAACTAAAAATACAGACATAAGAAACATGAATACAAATGAATTATAACACTTAACAAATCTTCATAAACAAAAATAATCACATACCGTGTGCGCCTTCTGCCTAGAATTTAGGAGTTATTAGTCATGTCTCAAATTTCCCAAACAAAGTCCTCTCTCCGCATCTGATTGTGGACAGCCTCCAGCAGCCATGTGACTCTTCTAATCAGGCATGTGAACAGCGCATGCCTACCACCCATTTTTGCACCATATCAGGTCCGGGTCCGCCGCTGGTTTCCTCACAAACATGGAGAACATTTAACAGTCCGGCTGCCTGCAGGAAAACACTCCGTCCTCTCTCCCAACACTCGCTCACACAATGGCGCTGATAGGCGGAGCGAGACGCCTGCACGAGCCCCCTTCACGAGCTCTCCGACTCACCCGCAAGCTTGGCAGCACAAGCGCATATGCGCCGCGATATGGAGGGACTGAAGGCGGAGAAAAGGACACCGCTAAAATCCGCAACACTGGCGCACACACCCATAAACAAGCATTATTTCAGAAAAAGAACCAAAGATACATAAACCTTTTCACTGTGACAGCTACAGGCTGCTACTTGGAACTATAACAAGCAGCATCAGTGAACATTTTCTTGTTTCAAGTTCATCCAAGTGCATTAGTGTCAAAGCTGACAATTAAACTCTTTAATTCCAAGTGTATATATCTAGCTGACAATTAAGAACTATATTCAGAATTATTCTTATTGTGTACTTTCAAATTAAGCAATCTACCTTGTGCTAATGTAAATTTGAAAAATATTTTTTTTAATTTATTTTTATTTATTTATTATTAATATTATCATTTATTTTTTTTATTTATTTATTTATTTATTTTTTTTGTGCTACTTGGCTTATTATTTTCACATTGCCAAAAAGTTATGGCTCAAGATTGTGTCCATATAAGTGTACATTTGAATAAATATGTTTGAAATAGTTCATGTTGCAATTGTTGTTGTTTGTTTGGTTTTTGTTTGTTTTTTTTGTTTGTTTTTTTTGCTTCAGTTTTCTTTCATCAGGCGATAAATACGGTTTTTAAGTACTCAGTACAGGTGTGAAAGCCCCCCCAATAAGGGAGGCATGAGGTATGCCTTGACAGGTATGTGACTCTCATGTAAATGTCTCATGCATTCCTGCTGTACTGTGATGCTAATATGCCATGCATGCATGCATTGTCTGTGGCTGAGTACATAAGCTGACTGTATATGCCTCACTAGAGCTCTCTCACGTGCTTGTTGCTGACTTAGAGACGCAGGGCTCACTCCAGCGTGCTGCCACAGCGCTGAGTGAGCCTCGTGATGGAGGATGAATAAAGCACCCTTTTAAACTTAAGTTCACCGTGTCCGCCTGCACTTATTTGATCCTTGCCTCCACACTGGTAACCCTTACTCGTATCCTCCACACTGGTGACCCCGAAGAAAAGAACACCCCAGAGAGGTGATCCCGAAGAAAAGAACACCCCGGAGAGGTGACTCCGAAGAAAAGAACACCCTGACGACGAACGAACGCAGCCCCCGACGGTGACTCCAACGACGAACGAACGCAGCTGCCTGACGCGAATTTACTGCCCTCCCTTCTGCCACATGGGAGACCTCGACGCAGAACCAACACCAGGCGAACTCCCCGGCAATCATCCATGACCGGGAAAGCTGCAGAAAACGTCATGGTGCGACCCTCACCTGAGATCTGGGACCTCCACCCTGGGACCTGCCGAGGGACAAAGAGCGTCTGCTCCCTCTCACCGCGCTGTGGATTACAGAGACAGATCGCTCACATCCTCTGCATCCACACAAGTGCACATGCACCTCGTCCTCTCTCCACAACGGCGACCTCCAGGGCCGGATGGAGAACGCAGCGCGTGGACCAGAACACACCATGACCCGGCACGAGTGAACGACAGCAACAGCCCGAACAGGGAAGACCATCGGCGCCGACGATGCTGATTTCCAGCAAGCTCCCTGACCCTGACTCACCTCTCGACAGCGGACCACCCATGCACCGAACCCCCGCACGCACACCGTGGGGTTACGAGGACAGCGCAACTTTCAGCTATGTGGTCACTGCGCCAGGCGTGCGCCACGCACGGGACAATACCGGCTGCACAGACTGCCATCGCCCTCCGCCGCTGCACATGCCCGAGAAACACGGCCAACCGCCATCCTCGGAACCTTCAGAGCTGCTCACGCACCTGAAGCAGACACGCAGCCCGCACACAGGACTTTGTATGGGTCTCAGCCACAGCGCACATGGGAATTCAGCCGTCTGCTGTCCCCAAGGACTTTAGGGCTGCGCCCGCACCTAAAGCCAACACACCAGGTCCCTCACACAGCTCCAGCTTTTGTTTTTTCTTCATGGCCGCTACGCATCCTCGCAGGACTGAGCCGCGAGAGGAGTCAGAGACAAATGTTTCTTCTCACTGCCGCTGTGGATCTCCGCCATGTTTAACAGGAAAGGCCCTCAGCATCGCGGATCCACATGCAATTTTTGCGTGGCCCAGACAACTTCGCCGTCCCAGGCCGGCACTTTTCCCGCAGCTCGCTTCCAAAGCCGGCCGATCAACACCTCGGCCCCCTGCTGAGCCCTCTGGGGGGGAGCGGTATGGTGACCCACCACAACCTACGGGACAGGCAGAGCGCTCAGCTTGAGCAATTAACAGAACAATGAGAGGTATGGACTGATTTCAATATGTAGATGTGCCTTGCAACCTCTTTTGTCCTACAGCTCCAGAGCAGAGAGGAATTCCGGCGCCAGTAATCCTGCTATTGATATGTGTGACTCTCATGTAAATATCAATTCAATTCAATTCAATTCAACTTTATTTATATAGCGCCATTTCACAACAACAGTCATCTCATAGCACTATCAACTGTAGGGGGGACCCCCACAGTTGCAGAAAGACCCCAGCAATCAGGCGATCCCCTGTGAGCAAGCACTTGGCGACGGTGGAGAGGAAAAACTCCCTTTTAACAGGAAGAAACCTCCAGCAGAACCAGGCTCAGGGAGGGGCAGTCATCTGCTGCGACTGGCTGGGGGGTGAGGGGATAGAGAAGAAGAAAAGAACAGACATGTAGAGAGCAAACAGCACGATGGGGACTCAATCTATGGGAGAGAACAAACAAATGTTAATGACCAGCAAAAAAAAAATATTTCATAGAGAGTGAGGAAAGGAGTGAGGCCCAGTGCATTACTGGAGGTCCCCCAGCTGACTAAACCTATTAGCAGCATAACTAAGGGAGGGTTCAGAAACACATGATCCCTCCCTAATTGTAGGCTAGATCAAAAAGGTAGGTTTTAGCCCTATTCTTAAAAACAGAGATCGAGTCTGACTCCCGAATCCAGATTGGCAGCTGATTCCACAGGAGAGGAGCTTGATAACTGAAGGCTCTGCCTCCCATTGTACTTTTCCCATGCATTCCTGCTGTACTGTGATGCTATTATGCCATGCATGCATTGTTTGTGGCTGAGTACATAAGCTGACTGTATATGCCTCACTAGAGCTCTCTCACGTGCTTGTTGCTGACTTAGAGACGCAGGGCTCACTCCAGCGTGCTGCCACAGCGCTGAGTGAGCCTCGTGATGGAGGATGAATAAAGCACCCTTTTAAACTTAAGTTCACCGTGTCCGCCTGCACTTATTTGATCCTTGCCTCCACACTGGTAACCCTTATTCGTATCCTCCACAAGGTAAGGATTGCTGTGGCTTACGTGACGAGGCTTGACGAAGTGGCTTGGCAGAAGCTCTGGCTTGAGGCCGTGTCCGTGACGCGTTGCGTAACGAAGAAGACAGACGACTCCGTGCTGAGCAGTCAGTGACACCGGCTTTTAAGGCCTGCTGGTTATTGGCGGCAGGTGTGTGCGCAGCTGGAGCTGATGACGGCCCGGCGGCCGCCATGACATTATTAGTATAAAGCAATCACTAATTTACTGAATTGTGTTTCTACTATTGATGAGCAATGAGTTTAAAAAATATATCAGGACTATCAGAAAATAATAAACCAATAAATGAAAAATTTCCAAGAAATTTCTATGAAAACATTATAAATTTATAAAATAAATAACAAGTTTATCAGAAAAAACTCACAAAATGGAGACAAAATTACAAATTTCAGAGGGGGAACAAATCTATCAGAAAACAGCTGGAAAATTTAAGAGAAAAAAATAAATTTATAAGAAAAAAATATATAAATTCAAAAATTTAGGGGGAAAAACCTCAAACAAGGGAGAGTAAACTTATACTAAAGTAATGTTAGTAGATACTTTCTTACTAATGTTTTTGGTGACTACTCAAACTTGAGTGATTATAAATTAATTGAACAGTTTCTGACTACTGTACCCACCTCTGTATATGGCAATTATCAGACATCTTTGTATCAATTCTGTCTTTCAGAAATCATATCACACCAGGATACCAGGAACCATCTATGAAGTCCTTCACTGTCCAACAGCCAAACAAGTCAGTAAAGGTTGTTTTCTATTGTAAACAATCAACCGAGCAGAGGAGGTAATATACGTTAATCACTGTGAATTTTTTTAATTCAGCAAATGTCTGTGTGAGCCGAGATGATCACATCTGATGTGGAGCTGAAAGCTACAGAGACCAGGGGACCAGTCTGGTGTGAATGGTGTCCACATCCACTGGTTCTGAGATGGAAGCACCTTCTCCTTTCTCCTTAAGACCGACATTGATGTTTTACATGTTTACAATTTCAATCCATAAAAAAGTCTAATTTAACATTATTAACCTTTTTAAATAACCAGTCATTCACATGTTTACGCAACTGTGAGCTGCACCTCAGTTCATCCATTCTTTATGAATTTATTTATGACAAGACATAATCTGGCATTTCCAAAAATATTTTTTTAAATTATTAAAAAAAAAGGTTTATCTCAAGTACTTTATCTGTATTCACTTATTTATAATCATTAATATTCACTGCAGGTTTGGGTAGAATACAAGTTACATTTGTTCAGAATGGTCAGACATTGGCAGTGATGCATAAATGTTGCCAGAAAAGGTTCTTGTACTTGTAGTTACTTTGACAAAACAGTACTTAGATGAGTAACTTTACTGCAGGATACTTTCTACTCAAGTACATGTGAGGATAAAACTACTTTTACTCAAGTACCTTTGGTCACAGTCACTAAATTTTAATTTCACTGATTTGAAAACTGATTAGAAATGTGGCTGTTAACTTCCGGTTATGGTGGCTACGTAGGAAGACGTGTTTCACACTGCTCTGCTCCTAAAAATAAAAAGTTTACTAAAACTCTCTTAATTGGAACAAAAACCCATCCCAGCGTTTAGGCGCGGATATGGTAAAGACCAAGGCTGAGAAATTAGGTGGAGGAAAAAGCAATTTGACAAAACAACCCAAGCTAACAGACTTCCATGCTCGAGGCGAGGCAGGGAAAACTCCAGAGACTATGGCGGAGGAGGGAGCCAGCGGCGGAGCGGGAACTGCTGAAGAGGGGACAAACGCAGTGCTTACCGCCATCACCTCCATGAGAACAGAGTTTTCGTCTAAATTTGATGGAATTATAGCAGCGATAGAAGGAATGAGAAAGGAAATAAGCGACTGTATGGAACGAGTATCGCAGGCGGAGCTCCGAATTTCAAGCGCTGAAGATGACGTCACCAGCCTACAATCAAAGTTGCAAACACTGGAATTAAAATGGAAATGTCTGGAAGATAACATCCTGGACTTGGAATCCCGCTCGCGACGGAATAATTTGAGGCTGGTGGGCCTCCCGGAGGGAGCGGAGGGACGGGACTCATGTTCCTTTTTGGAAAAGTGGATTCCAGAAGCGCTGAACAACGCGGACCTGCAGTCATCGGTCGTCTTAGAGAGCGCTCACCGAATCGGCCCACCGAGAGATAATAAGACACCACCGAGGACGCTGATTATGAAGTTCCTCAACTACAGAAACAAGATGACGGTCACCAACGCGATGCGAGCTAAAGGGGAAATTAAATACCAGGATCAACAGGTACGGTTCTACCCAGACTTCGCCACAGGAATTCAACAATTAAGGAGGCAGTTCGACCCCACCCGCAAAGAACTGCGCAACCTCGGGATTCGTCACGGAGTGATTCATCCGGCAAGACTGCTGGTCACATATAAAGGGAGAACTCACATCTTTAAGACCCCTCAAGAGGCGCAGGAGCTCATTAAGCAGATTCAAAAGGAAACTGGTGGGAGCTAAGCATGAACATGACAAAGAACATTTAAGCATTTGTACAGGCATCTGATTGATCTGAAACATATAATAAGTCTACAAAATACAGACTGTATTTTAAAAAAAAGAGCTATGATGTACAAAGTTGCTATAAAACTTTGAAGTTATGTTGAAAAAACTACAGAAGAGAGTTAATGTCATAAAAATAGTAGTAGAGTCAGGGTGATTGAGAGGAGAAAGAGAGAGTGGTTTGACTGATCCTTGCAGGTGTGGAACAGTCACTAGCTATAACGGGAGATGGAATTTTTTTTTATTTTGGGGGATAACCACGAATGTGGGGAAGGGGAATTTGTTTTTGTTTTTGTTTGGTTTGTAGGATGAATGTTCTATCATCCATGTTTTTGCTTCTCTGTATGAGCATGTTCATATTGCAAGGTAATCTCAAACTCCTTATTGATCATAGATCAAAGCGTTAATCTTAATTTAACTTCATGGAATTGCAGAGGTCTACAAAATCTAAAAAAAAATTAAACAAGTTATGAATAAAATAAAAGACATAGATTCAAAAATTGTATTTTTACAAGAAACTCATCTAATAGAGGAGGATGTAAAAAGAATTAGGAGAAGATGGCAAGGTAACGTGTTCACCTCATCATTTTCATCCCGAGCCAGGGGAGTTATGACTCTCATACACAAAACAGTCCCATTTCAAGTGAAAAATGTAATTGGAGACAAATTTGGAAGATATCTAATCCTCCAAGGATCTTTGTTATTAGAAAATATAAATCTGGTGAACTTATATGGCCCCAATATTGATGATCAAAACTTCTTTGTTAATTTATTCCTTACTTTATCATCACTTACAGGGCAACATATAATAGCAGGGGATTTTACATTAAATCCCAGTATAGACAGATCAACAGGACTGGACTGTATGCACAATGGATGTAGGATGACTATTAATCATTTTATGAAAGAATTGAGATTGCTAGATATATGGAGAGAAATGAAACCACAAGTCAAAGCCTGTTCTTGTTATTCTAATACCTATAAGACATTCTCACGTATTGACTACTTTTTGATCTCTACAGAATTAAGGTCCAAGATTCAAAATTGTTTCTATGATAACATTGTGATCTCTGATCATGCACCCTGCTGTCTAATATATGTAGATAAGAAATTGACAAAGGATCCAGGTAGGTGGCATTTTCAGCATAAATGGCTTCAGGATGAGGAATTTGTTAAGTACATAGAAAAACAGATGAGTTCTTTGATATTAATACTACACAAACAACGGCATGTATAAAGCGGGAGGCTTTCAAAGCTTTTATTAGGGGGCATATTATTAGTTATACAGGTTCAAAATCTAAGAAGACCCGAGAGGAGAGAGTCCAATTGGAACGTAAAATAAAAATTCTTCAAGAAAAGGTGTATGCAGGAAGTAACTCACAGTTACAGAACGAATTACTGATTCTGAGAGCTGAATATGATAAAAAAAAAAAAAAAAATCAGCGAATAGAGCTGCCTCGAGTCTTCTAAGATTGAAGCAAACTTTTTATGAACAAGGTGAAAAATTAGGAAAATTATTGGCATGGCAGATTAAACAATTAGAATTTAAAACACCAATTACCAGTATTATAAGTAACAGACAGGTAGTTATAGATCCTTTAGAAATTAATAGTGCCTTTAGAGATTATTATGAAAAACTATATGACACAAAAAATGAAACTGACTTAACAAAACTAAATGGGTTTTTGGGTGGATTATCTATACCGTGTATTCCAAATGAAAACAGGGAGATACTGGAGTCTAAAATTAGTCAAGAAGAAGTTGGGCAAGCCATTGATAATATGAAATCAGGAAAAAGAGCAGGACCAGATGGTCTTCCAGTTGACCTCTATAAAAAAAAATTAAGAATAAATTAATAAAACCACTTTTGGAAAGGGTTTTAGAAGCATTTCAAAATGGTAATTTACCACCATACATGAATAATGCCTTAATTATACTGTTGCCAAAACCAGGTAAACCCCCTAATAAATGTGAAAATATGAGACCAATAAGCCTATTAAATGCTGATCTTAAAATAATCTGTAAAATTTTAGCAAAACGACTACAAGAAATATTACCAAATATTATTAACCGAGATCAGAATGGCTTTATAATGGGAAGACAAGGCTTCCCTAATGTAAGAAGACTATTTAATATTATTTATTCCAATAAAGAAGCACCGGATACAGCTCTCCTATCATTGGACGCCGAAAAGGCCTTTGATAGGGTCGAATGGCCCTATCTTTTTGAAGTCCTACAAAGGTTTGGACTTGGAAATAATTTCATAAAATGGGTCCAGATAATATACAATAATGCTACAGCAGAAATCCTAACAAACAGCAATATCTCAAAATCAATAAAAATCAATAGAGGATGTCGACAAGGCTGTCCACTTTCACCTTTACTGTTTACTATGGCAATTGAACCTTTAGTGATGGCAGTACATTTACATCCACAAATATATGGAATTAAAGTAGGACCAACAGAACATAAAATCTCCCTGTATGCCGATGACATAATTTTGTTTATGTCGAATTTTAAAAAATCAATTCCGACCTTGTTAAATTTAATAAAGAACTTTGGGGGATGACTTCCGGTTATGGCTGCCACGTAGGACGGACGTGTCTCGCGCTGCTCTGCTCCTGGAGAAAAAAAATCGGCAAATAACTCTCTCATTTGGGACAGAACGTATCCCAGCATTTGGGCGAGGATATGTCGGCGAAGCCTAAGGCTGGAAAACCAGGAAAAGGAAAAAGCGAGCCGCCGAAACAGTCCAAATTAACGGACTTTCAGGTCTGTGACGCAGCAAACAAGGCTCCATATATGGCGGAGGAGGCTGGCGGCGGTGCGATGTCTGCGGGGAATGGCGCAGATGCGCTGATGGCTGCCATGAGTTCAATGAGAGCGGACTTTTCCTCTAGATTTGATGGGATTATGACAGCGCTGGAAGAAATAAGAAAGGAATTGGGTGACTGTGTAGAACGAACGGCGCAGATGGAGCTCCGTGTCGCTAGTGCTGAAGATGACGTCACCCGTCTTCAATTAAAGGTGCGCACTTTGGAAAAAAAAAATAAATCTCTGGAAGATAATATTTTGGATTTGGAATCTCGGTCGAGACAGAATAATTTGAGGCTGGTGGGTCTTCCAGAGGAATCAGAAGGTCGGGACGTATGTTCCTTTCTGGAAAAGTGGATTCCGGAGGTGCTGGGCAGCGAGGAGTTGCAATCAGCAGTGGTTCTGGAAAAAGCACATCGTATTGGCCCACGGAGAGATAAGGGACCGCCGAGGACCTTAATTATGAAGTTTCTTAGCAACAGAGACAGGATGAAGATCTTCAACGCTACACGTGCTAAAGGAGAGATTAAACACCAGGACCAGCAGGTGCGGTTCTACCCAGATTTGGCCACAGGAATCCAGCAATTGAGGAAGCAGTTTGATCCCGTACGTAAGGAGCTGCGCAACCTTGGGATTCGTCATGGTGTAATCTATCCTGCGAGACTGCTGACCACGTATGAGGGCAGAACCCACATCTTCAAGACCCCAGAGGAGGCGCAGGAGTTCATCAAGAAGATCAAAGAAGAAGAAGAGACTGGTGGGAGCTAAGCATGAACAAAATATAAGGTAGAATAATTAAGCATTTGCACAGGCATCTGACTGACTTGAAGTAAATAGTAAGTTTACAAAATATAGATTGTATTATATATTAAAAAAACAAAACAAAAACAAAACAAACAAAAAAAAACAAAAACTATGATGTACAAAGTTGTTAAAAATTTTGGAGTTAAGTTGGAAAACTACAGAGGAGAGTTAATGTTACGTCATTAAAAGCAGTAGAGTTAGGGTGATTGGGAGGATGAAGAAGGAGTGGCTTAGGCTGTTCCCCGTGGGTGTGGAACGGTCGGTGGCTATATCGGGAGACAGAATTTTTCTTTTGATTTTGGGGGGTTTGCCACAAGTGTGGGAAGGGGAAATTTGTTTGTGTGTAGTTTGTAGGATGAATGTTCAACCACTCATGTTTTTGCTTCTCTGTATGAGCATGTTTACACTGCAAGGTAATCCCAAACTCTCTATTGATCATGGACCAAAGTGTTAACCTTAATTTAACTTCATGGAATTGCAGAGGTCTACAAAATTTAAAAAAACTTAAACAAGTTATGAATAAAATAAAGGACATGGGTTCAAGAATTGTGTTTTTACAAGAAACTCATCTGATAGAGGAGGATGTTAAAAGAATTAGGAGTAGATGGCAGGGAAGTGTATTCACCTCTTCATTTTCATCCCGAGCCAGGGGAGTTATGACTCTCATACATAAATCAGTTCCTTTTCAAGTGAAAAATGTAATTGGAGACAAATTTGGAAGATATGTAATCATTCAAGGTTCTTTGCTATTAGAAAATATAAATCTTGTGAACTTATATGGTCCCAATATAGATGATCAGAAGTTCTTTGCTAATTTATTTCTCATCTTATCATCACTTACAGGGCAACATATAATAGCAGGGGATTTTAATTGTACATTGAATCCAGGTGTGGATAGATCAACAGGACTGGATTGTACGCACACTGGATGTAGGATGACTATTAATCATTTTATGAAAGAATTGAGATTGTTAGATATATGGAGAGAAATGAAACCACAAGTTAAAGCCTATTCTTGTTATTCCAGTACCTACAAGACATTCTCACGTATTGATTATTTTTTGATTTCCACAGAATTAAGGTCCAAGATTCAAAACTGCTTTTATGATAACATCGTGATCTCTGATCATGCACCCTGTTGTCTAATATATGTAGATAAAAAATTGACAAAGGAATCAGGTAGATGGCAATTTCAGCATAAATGGCTTCAGGATGAGGAATTTGTCAAGTATATAGAAAAACAGATAGACGAGTTCTTTGACATCAATACTACACAAACATCAGCATGTGTAAAGTGGGAGGCTTTCAAAGCTTTTATTAGGGGACATATTATTAGTTATACAGGATCAAAATCTAAGAAGACTCGAGAGGAGAGAGCTAAATTGGAACATAAAATAAAAAATCTTCAGGAAAAAGTGTATGCAGGAAGTGACCCAAGGTTGGAGAATGAATTACTGATTTTGAGAGCTGAATACGACAAAAAATCAGCGAATAGAGCTGCCTCGAGTCTTCTAAGATTGAAACAATCTTTTTATGAACAAGGTGAAAAATCGGGAAAATTATTAGCATGGCAGATTAAACAATTGGAAATTAAAACACCAATTACCAGTATTATAAGTAATGGACAGGTAGTTATAGATCCTTTAGAAATTAATAGAGCCTTTAGAGATTACTATGAAAAATTATATGATACCAAAAATGAACCTGATTTAACAAAACTAAATGGGTTTTTGAACGAACTATCTATACTGTGTATTCCAAATGAAAACAGGGAGATATTGGATTCTAAAATTAGTCAAGAAGAAGTTGGGCTAGCCATTGATAATATGAAATCAGGAAAAAGTGCAGGACCAGATGGTCTTCCAGTTGACCTTTATAAAAAATTTAAGAATAAATTAATAAAACCTTTTTTGGAAATGGTTTTAGAAGCATTTCAAAATAATAATTTACCATCATACATAAATAATGCCTTAATTATACTGCTGCCAAAACCAGGTAAGCCCTCTAATAAATGTGAAAATATGAGACCAATAAGCCTATTAAACGCCGACCTTAAGATAATCTGTAAAATTTTAGCAAGACGAATACAAGAAATTTTACCAAATATTATTAATCGAGATCAGAATGGCTTTATAAAGGGTAGACAAGGCTTCCATAATGTAAGAAGACTATTTAATATTATTTATTTTAATAAAGAAGCACCGGATACAGCTCTCCTATCATTGGACGCCGAAAAGGCCTTTGATAGAGTTGAATGGCCCTTTCTTTTTGAAGTCCTACAAAGGTTTGGACTTGGAAATAATTTCATAAAATGGGTTCAAATAATATACAATAATGCTACAGCAGAAATCCTAACAAATAACAATATTTCAAAACCAATAAAAATCAATAGAGGATGTCGACAAGGCTGTCCACTTTCACCTTTACTGTTTACTATGGCAATTGAACCTTTAGCGATAGCGATACGTTTACATTCACAAATATATGGAATTAAAGTTGGACCAACAGAACATAAAATCTCCCTGTACGCCGATGACATAATTTTGTTTATGTCGAATCTAAAAAAATCAATTCCAACCTTGTTGAATTTAATAAAGAATTTTGGGGAAATATCAGGATATAAAATAAATAAAACTAAATCTTCAATATTAATGCTAAATGAGACCCAGAGAAATTACCCAGCCCCTGAGGTAAATCAATTCAATGTTGTAAATCAGTTTAAATATTTAGGAATCCAAATTATGCCTAAGCTAGAATCAGTCGCCAGTGTCAACTATGAAGCCTTAATGTCAGATATCAATGAGTTAACTCAGAGATGGATGTCACTACCAATGTCGATGATCGGGAGAATCAATATACTTAAAAGTAATATTTTACCTAAAATACTTTATTTATTTCAATACATTCCCTTATCACCACCTTTAGATCTATTCTCAAGAATAAAAAAAAAGTTAGTGGAATTTATATGGAACAACAGGAGGGCTAGATTACGTTTGTCTTTATTATATTTACCATTTGATCGTGGAGGTCTGAAATGTCCAAATTTTATGTTGTATTATTGGTCGGCACAACTGAGGTCTATGACATATTATTTTTCATCAAATGATCTCCCTCACTGGACTGAAATGGAATCATACAATTTACCTTTACCTCTTCCCATATTCATATACTCAGATTCGGCAAAAAAATTACAAAAACAAGTTAAAAATCCATTTGTAAAGCATATGATCAAAATATGGTGTGAAGCTAAAAACTATTTAAAAGAACCACAGTTATTGTCACAATTTAGTCCAATATGGGGTAATCAATATTTTAAACCAGGGAGAGCGGACGCTGTATTTAAAGTATGGAATTTAAAAGGGATACAAAAGATTCAGGATTTATATTTGCCATGTGCAGACAACATAATGTCTTTTGAAGAGCTGAGGATCAAATTTAATCTCAATAGAACACATTTTTTTAAATATCTTCAACTTAGAAACTTTATTCGATCAAATCAAAATAAAGCTCTCACTCGACCTATTTATTCATCCTTGGAAAAAATGATGATGAAAGATAGTAAAAGAAAGGGTATTATTTCAGAGTTTTATAACTCACTGACACTATCTTCAAGTGAAAATTCACTGAAAAGATTAAACTACTGGAAAGAAGATCTGCAAATTGAAATTTCAGAGGAACAATGGGAATTGGCTTGTACAGAAGCTCAAACCAAATCAATAAATGCACACCTTAAATTGATACATTTCAAATGGTTTAATGCGGATGTATGTTACACCGGAGGAGTTAAATAGATATAACAAAAATATACCAGATACATGCACAAAATGCATGGAAAGTAAAGGAACCCTATTTCATTGTTTATGGGAATGTAGATTAATAAGAATGTTTTGGGAAGAGGTGAGGGTAACAATTGAAAAAATAATCTCAAAACAAATCATATTGAATCCTAAACTGTTTTTGTTGGGTCTGTACCCAGAAAAGCATAATTTTAATAAAAGTGAAAGAACATTCATAGACCTCAGTTTGCTTAATGCCAAAAAATGTATTGCACTATTATGGAAAAAGACTCATAGACCAGATGTGACTCAGTGGTTAAGACAGATGTTAACAAACCTTCCATTAGAAAGAATAACATATATACTAAAATCAAAGGAAATTGTGTTTGAGAATATATGGAGACCTTTTATTGATTATGTAAAAAATTTAAACATAACTCTTGAAGAAGAAGGTGAATGATGTGTGTGGACCTTGTAAATTCCAAACTGGTGAACATAATATGTATACTTATGTATTGGATTGTCTAGACTAAACAGAGGAGCATTGTTGAAGACTTGATTTTGTTGGTGGTTGTTGGTGTTTTTAGTGCATTTTTTTTTTTTGTAGTACTTTAGTGTTAGTGTTTGATTGTTTGTATCATGTTTGTTAAAAAAAAAAAAAAAGGTTCAATAAAGATATTGTGGAAAAAAAAAGAACTTTGGGGAAATATCAGGATATAAAATAAATAAAACAAAATCTTCAATATTTAATGCTAAATGAGACCCAGAGAAATCACCCAGCTCCTGAGGTAAATCAATTCAATGTTGTAAATCAGTTTAAATATTTAGGAATTCAAATTTTGCTTAAGCTAGAATCAGTCGCCAATGCCAACTATGACGCCTTAATGACAGATATTAATGAGTTACTTCAGAGATGGATGCCGCTACCAATGTTGATGATCGGGAGAAGTAATATACTTAAAAGTAATATCTTACCAAAAACACTTTATTTATTTCAAAACATTCCTTTACCACCACCATCAGATCTATTCTCAAAAATTAAAAAAAAGTTAGTGGAATTTATATGGAACAATAGGAAGGCCAGATTACGTCTGTCCTTACTATATTTACCATTTGATCGTGGAGGTCTGAAATGTCCAAACTTTATGTTGTATTACTGGTCAGCACAACTGAGGTCTATGACATATTATTTTTCATCAAATGATCCTCCTCACTGGACTGAAATGGAATCATACAATTTACCTTTACCTCTTCCCTTATTCACATACTCAGACTTGGCTAAAAAATTACAGAAACAAGTTAAAAATCCAATTGTAAAGCACATGATCAAAATATGGTGTGAAACTAAAAAATATTTAAAAGAACCACACTTACTGTCACAATTTAGCCCAATATGGGGTAATCAATATTTTACACCAGGGAGAGTGGATGCTGTATTTAAAGTATGGAATTTAAAAGGGATTCAAAAGATTCAAGACTTATATTTGTCACGTTCAGATAACATAATGTCTTTTGAAGAACTGAGGATTAAATTCAATCTTAATAGAACACATTTTTTTAAATATCTTCAGCTTAGAAATTTTATTCGATCAAATCAAAATAATGCTCTCACCCGACCTACTTATTCATCCTTGGAAAAAATTTTGATGAAAGATAGTAAGAGAAAGGGTATTATTTCAGAGTTTTATAACTCATTGACACTATTCTCAAGTGAAAACTCACAGAAAAAACTGAATTATTGGAAAGAAGACCTGCAAATTGAAATTTCAGAGGAACAATGGGAAATGACGTGCAGAAACTCAAACCAAATCAATAAATGTACGTCTTAAACTGATACATTTTAAATGGTTAATGCGGATGTATGTTACACCGGTGGAGTTAAATAGATATAACAAAAACATACCAGATACATGCACAAAATGTATGGAAAGTAAAGGAACTCTATTTCACTGTTTATGGGAATGTAGAAAAATCAGAATGTTTTGGGAAGAGGTGAGGGTAACAATTGAAAAAATAATTTCAAAACAATTCACATTGAACCCTAAACTGTTTTTGTTGGGTCTGTATCCAGAAAAACATAACTTTAATAAGAGTGAAAGAACATTCATAGACCTCGGTTTGCTTAATGCCAAAAAATTGACATAATGTCCGGCTCAGGAAACACGCACGCAGGCTCAGGGAAGGTTTAATAGCTTTATTCAACAAGCAGGTGTGTATGGATGGATGTATGAGGTATGGGTATGTGATGCGGGTGAACGCCGATGCACAGGAAACAGAGCAGTACGCCGTGCAGCCAGGCAACCCTATGGAGAGAGCAGAGGACAAGGGTAAAGGGCACCACACCAAGACAGGTACAATGAGCGATGTGCTGCTTACTTGTAGGTGACAGGTGGCTGGCGTTGGCCAAGGGAGAAGCCCAGGAGACAGCGTCCTGCTGAGCCAGTGACGACGATGAGGGAAGGGATGGCGATGACGGGGTTATCCGCCGCCAAGGAATCCACCTGTGCACAGGGGAGAAGACTTGCAAGAGGTAAGGAGAATGATGCTTACGTGGAAGAATAGTTCAGCTGACGTGGAGAGACGATCCAGCTGGGAGAGAGTGCCGATGCGAACAGACGGCTCCAGACCGCTGCACAGGGCTGCGTGGGCTAAATAGCCTGTGGCTGACGAGGCGCAGGTGTGCGCGCAGCTGAGACGGATGATGAGCGGCGAGTTGTGACAAAAATGTATTGCACTACTGTGGAAAAAGACTCATAGACCAGATGTGACTCAGTGGTTAAGACAGATGTTAACAAACCTTCCACTAGAAAGAATAACATATATACTGAAATTAAAGGAAGGTGTGTTTGAGAATATATGGAGACCTTTCATTGATTATGTAAAGAAAGTAAACATAACTTCTGAAGAAGAAGGTGAATGATATGTGTGGACCTTGCAAATTCCAAACTGGTGAATGTATATTATGTATTCTTATGTAATAGATTACCTAGACTAAACAGAGGAGCATTGTTGTTGATTTGCTTTTGTTAATGGTTGTTGTTTTTAGTACATTTTTTTTTGTTAGTGTATTTTTTTTAATTTTTAAATTACTTTAGTGTTAGTGTTTGACTGTTTGTGCCATGTTTGTAAAAAAAAAAAAGGTTCAATAAAAAATATTGTGGGAAAAAAAAAAAGAAATGTGGCTGTTTAAAATAACTGATTAGTCTCACTAGAAATTATTGCATCTTTGGTCATTTTAGTAAATTTATCATCTTATTTAGCTGAGATGGGTGTTGATATTATTGTTCTTCTATTCCAGCTGCAAAGAACAAGTAATTTAAACAAGTTACATTTAAAAAGTTACAAATTTATGTGAAAAGTTTATATGTAAAATGTTACAAATTCATGTTTTAAAAAATCATATAAAACAGTCACACATTTGACAAAAAAGTGATGCATTTAAAAGAAAAAATGTTTGAAATGTCGAACTGCTAATTTTTTAAGATGTCAAAAATGTATGTTACAAAAATCCAATTTATGTGGAAAAACTCTGATTTATAGGATAAAAGCTGTACATTCCAAAAAGACAAATGATATGAAAAGACTCACAAATTTAGGAGAAAAAGTTTGCAAATTTAGAGCCGTCTGTGGCGGTTCGTTTTAACCCCACAATAGACTAAGGACACTCAGGCCTCTTTTCTCTGTTTTCCTGCTACACTACTGAGATGCAATGTGCCATTCATGTATTTGTGATGCAAACATGCATGTATTGTGATGTAATGCGCCATTCTGTATAGTGTGCATATGGCTTGTCCTTACTGTGCTTTTTCTGAGCATCTTACATATGTAGATGTGCTTTGGTGTATTAATGTCTACAGGTAGACGAGTTTCTTCTGTCTCACCTATGTGATGTTAATCGTTGCCTTTCATGCATTGTATTCATGAGTCCTGTCCTTACTGTGACCTAGAGACTCAGATCAATATGTAGATGTGCTTGTTAGCCTCTTTGTCTTGCACTTAGAGCGAGGTCTAGCTAATCTGCCCATTGTGATGTATGGCTTACAAATGCAAATACCTCCTGCCTGTTCTGTTGTCCCTTTGATCATTCTAAACTGTGGGGTATGTCTCTTTGATGTATTGTTATGATCAAGTATTTAAGGTGCAACTCTGTAACGCAATCTCTCTCTCTCAATCTGACTTCAACCCTGCTGCAGGACACAGATTTTGTGTCCCCTCTTCACTGAGAGCCTGAGGAATTCGGCTTCAGCCTGCTCACGCTATGGGCTGGAGCCGAGTTCCCGTGACGGCGGTATGATTAATAAAACCTGCTTAAAACCACAGCATCGCTGCTTATTTTTGCATGCCGCCGCACGTCATTACTACTCTAGTAACTTTTTATTGAATACTTTCATCCTCACCTTTTCAGGTGACTGGTTTTAAACAAAGATGTAGATCGAAAATTAACAAATAAATAAGAAAATATATTTTGCTGTCCTGTTAAATTTAATTATAACAATTGAAACAGGGAGAAGAGTGCATGGTGGTGGTGATGACAGTGTGAGTCCTGGTTGGAGTGAAACATCCTGAACAGGATGAAGTGAAGGACCAGGGATCTTCTCTGCTGTCCTCTGGAAACAGAAGTGATTTTAGGTCACAGCATGGACTCTTTCCTGTACTGGAACTTTAACATTTAAGACACTGAATTTCACCTGTGATGGTTGGGATCATAAACTGGTTCTCATCAGTCTGGGACAAGTGGTCCACACTGTCTTCAGTTTCCACATTATGAAGATCTTTTATCAGACACAGAGAAATAGAACATTAGACCATAATACACTATGAAGTCTGTTTTTCTGAGTTTATTACTTTTCATATTAAAGTTTGTAAAGAGACTATAATAAATAAAGCTGTTTACTGTGCAGACAGATAGACGGTAGTCATAAAATTGATTACTTGTATATTAGTTTTATGGAAGAAAAAAATTAAAGCTGTAACACTTGGAGGAAAAGACAAAAATATCACTTTCTAAAGTGGGACATATTAAAATACAAAAGACAATCAAGTACAAATACCTTAGAATCACCCAGAATGCAAATATCAACACTAAATATCACCTAAAATCAGAGACTCCACTCATATTAAAATTGCTGGAAACCTGCATCATCTCAGTAATCACTGAGCCGACATGTGGACCCCAAGCTAATCCGAAAAGAGAAAAAGTAACAAGCATAATTTACAAGTACACCTTACCTGTTGCAAAGTGGTCAAAACAGAGGTCACGTCAGCCTTTCATGACTCACCAGGCCTTCAGTATCCATTTGTCCACAACGTCCTCCTTTGCTGGCTGATGGAAATTCTATAAATGTATATTTCTGGCAGTCCTTCTCATCTTTCATCAGATGCTGATGTCTGCATGAGTCTATGCTGCAACTTTGGGCATTTTCCCCATTTTAAAGTGAGATTTAGCAGCTAGTCTTTCAGGCTTGTTTGAGAATGGCGGTGCTCTGGCTGTTATCACCACTTCAGGCTGTGACCGACATAATAAAAGGAAAATGACACCAAACGGAATCAGATCCGTTATGCCATTTTTGCTCCATTTCGATTTTATTTTGACAAGCCAAGAATGATATAACGGCCTGAAAGACTAGCGGCTAAATCTCACTTTAAAATAGGGAAATTGGCCAGAGTTGCAGCATAGACTCATGCAGACATCAGCATCTGATGAAAGATGAGGAGGACTGGCAGAAATACACATTTATAGAATTCCCATCAGCCAGCAATGAGGACATTGCGGATACCGAATGTCATGGCCGCCAATTAGGCGCACCTGCACACACACCTGTCTGCTATCTGGCTCTGCCTATTTATTCTGTGAGACCCAGAGATCAGTGCGGAGTCGTCTGCTTCCTTTCCAAGGGATCTGTACTCGCCAACTCTATGCTGAGGTTCCAGCCTCGTCTTCTCTCCAGTGCTACTGCTAGCCTTCGGACGTCTCACCTCCCGGCAGCCAAGTAAGCCTGCAAACTTTTCTTCTCATCCTCATACTTCCCCTGTGCACAGGCGGTGTTACCTTGGCGGCGGACTCTCCTCCACCTGGCGGCGGACCTCCCTGCTCTGTTCACCTGCCTACCTACGGGGCGACTGACACTGTCCTCCTGGCCTGGGCCGTCGAGCTAACCTGAGTGCTACTCCTACACTGCAAACAGTAAAGATTGTGTTTACGGGTGCTTCCTCTGCCTGGACTGTCTGTAATTGTCCCTCTGCTCTGTCCTTAGGGTTGCCAGGTCGAACGGTGCTCTGCTCACCCCAAGCTGACTTCTCCACACACTACACTCACCACAGATACTCATACACGCATCCACACACTCACATAATTGCAAATAAAAGGTTAATTGTGTTAATCCTGTGTCGTGTCTGCTTCTTGGGTCAAGATCCATGTCAGTATGATTCCGCCAGAATGACCGAGCAGACAGCGCGGTAGCGCGCAAGGTTAACAACTTAGAAGCTTGGATTGACCAGTTAGCCTATCAGCAGCAAGCCATGCTAACACAGCTAGCTCGAGTTACGGATCGGTTGGATCGCCTGGCTAACCCACAAGGTTTCCCTCCAGCTCCCACTAGCTCCCCCGCCCCTGTTAGCTCTGCTAGTAGCCAGGTTACATCCGGCTCCCCGACACGACTAACTCCCGTACCCACTCCCATCTGTTTTTGTGGTAAATTGGGAGAGGCTAGGGGATTCTTGTTGCAGTGCGACATTGTTTTCCAGCGGGTGCTGGGGGATTTTCTTTCTGACCATAGCCGAATAGGGTATGTGATTAACTTGTTGGAAGGGCGAGCTTTAGCGTGGGCTTACGCCGTCATGACTAGGGCTAGCTATGCTTCTCTCACCTACTCACAGTTTGTCAGTGAGTTTAAGGAGGTATTCGACCACTCCGACCGGGATGCTGTGCTTACCTCCCGGTGGTTGAATTTGAAGCAGGGGGCTAGGGCAGTTGCCAATTACGCCGTGTACTTCCGGGTCGTGGCCACAGAGGTGGGGTGGGAGGATGCCTCATTATGTAGCATTTCATCAGAAGCCTTAGTCCTAGCTTGCGGGACGAGCTAGCCCGCTTAGATAAGCCCTCCAACCTAACAGAGTTATCACTGGCGATTAGCCTTGACAACAGACTGAGGGAGCGGGCGGCCGAGCATAAGAGTTCCGGTCGCTCGGGTAGCCAGTTTCGCTGTTCCCTACAGCCCCCCCTATTGGCGCTACCTCCAGCCTATTCCCCGGATGAGCCAGAACCTATGTTGACAGGTCGAGTTAAGTTGTCTGCTGCTAAGAGACAGCAACGCTGGGAGTTAGGCTTATGTGTTTATTGTGGGAGTGAGGAGCATGAGGCTGAGGTATGTTCTATATGGCCAAAAAGGGGGAGTCCATGCGTCGCAGTAGGGGGACTCACGGACTCACCTCGATTAAATCCCCTCTCTAGCTTCCAGATTCCCATCCGTTTTTGTTATAAACACAAGGAATTTCCTACACACGCACTCATAGACTCCGGAGCCGAGCAGAGCTTTATCTCTGGGGAACTGGCAACCCGGTTGGGGCTTCCCGTTCAGTTATTGGAGACCCCCTTAAAACTGATCACCCTCTCTAAAGCCCCTTTTGCTGTAGTTTCCCATCGGACCATCCCTGTGTCTGTGATTACATCGGGCAACCACCAGGAGGAGCTGAGGTTGTATGTGCTGCCAATTTCTTCTTCCCCAGTTATCCTCGGCTATCCCTGGCTTCGCCTGCACAATCCTTCCATAGACTGGCGGTCTGGGAGTGTCCGGGCCTGGAGTTCTTTCTGTCTGAGTGCCTGCCTTCAGTCTGCTGCATGCTCGCCGTCCGTGCCTCTGAGTGTCCCGATCCCGGCTCCTCCTGATTTGGCTAAGGTTCCTCCCGATACCACAACTTGGGGGCCGCCTTCAGCATGACTCAAGCCCTGTCTCTTCCCCCCCACCGCCCTTATGATTGTGCCATCAATCTCCGCGCTGGAGCTCCACTGTCATCCAGCAGACTCTACAACCTGTCTGCCCCAGAACAAGAAGCGATGGAGACGTACATCAAAAAGTCCTTGACCTCAAGCATAATCCAGCCATCATCCTCTGTGGTGGGGCGGGGTTTTTTTCGTCGGCAAGAAGGATAGCTCGCTGAGACCGTGTATAGACTTTCGGGAGTTAAACAACATAACCATCAAGGGTAAGTACACACTCCCACTCATTAATTCAGCCTTTGATTCCCTCCAGGGCGCCTCCTGGTTTTCCAAATTGGACCTGCGCAATGCCTATCATCTGGTGCGGATCCGGGAGGGCGATAAGTGGAAGATGGCATTCCGGACCCCTAGTGGTCATTTTGAGTATCTAGTCATGCCAATCGGGCTGACTAAAGCCCCTGCCGTCTTCCAGTGGCTAATTAATGACGTGTTGAGGGATTTTTTGGGGGCACATTTGCGTTTGTGTATCTGGATGACATCCTTATTTTTTCACAGTCACTGGAGGAGCACCGAGTGCACGTGAGGCGGGTACTGCAGCGACTTTTGGAGAATAAACTTTTTGTGAAGGCCGAAAAGTGTGAGTTTCACGTCAACCGGACGTCGTTCCTCGGGTTTATCATCTCTCACAATGAGGTCATCCCCAACCCAGGTAAGATTAAAGCGGTGGTAGAGTGGCCCACTCCATCGTCCAGAAAGCAGCTCCAAGAGTTTCTGGGATTTGTTAACTTTTACCGCCGCTTCATTCAGAATTACAGCCGGATTGCTCTCCCCCTAACCTGTTTGACCTCTCCCAAGGTTCCGTTTCGGTGGACTGAGGAAGAGGTGGCAGCCTTTGCCGAACTAAAGACCAGGTTCTCGTCCTTTCCCATCCTGACGTAGGTGGACCCTGCTCTCCAGTGCTTGGTGGAGGTGGATGCCTCGGACTCGGGGGTGGGGGTGGTCCTTTCCCAGAGATCCCCGGTGGATGGCAAAATTCGACCCTGTGCGTTCTTCTCCTGGCGCCTATCGTCAGCTGAGCGCAATTATGACATCGGTGACAGGGAACTCTTGGCCGTCAAGCTCGCCTTGGAGGAGTGGCGTCATTGGTTGGAGGGGGCCTCCCAGCCGTTCATTGTATGGACTGACCTCAAGAACCTGGAATACCTTTGGACGGCCAAGCGCCTGAACTCCCGCCAGGCCCGCTGGTCCTTGTTTTTTTGAAGATTTGATTTCACCATTACCTATCGTCCCGGGTCGACGAACACAAAGCCTGATGCCTTGTCCCACCAGTTTGCCTCGGAGACGACTGAGACACCCAAGCACCCCATCCTACCCCCATCATGTGTCGTGGGCGTCATCTCCTGGGGTATCAAGGACAAGGTTTTAAAGGCTCTGGAGGTTGAACCTGACCCGGGCGGGGGGCCAGCGGGTAAACTGTTTGTTCCATTGGCCATCCGGGGGAGGTTATTCATTGGGGTCACTCATCCAAGTTCTTGTGTCACCCGGGGCAGGGACGCACAGTGGAGCTGATTCGTAGGACATTTTGGTGGCCGTCACTGCAGAAGGACGTCAGGGAGTACATCCGGGCCTGTCCTCACTGTGCCACCAGGAAAACGTCTTCTTCTCCTCCAGCTGGGTTACTCCGTCCCCTCCCCATCCCCGGCAGACCGTGGTCCCACGTGGCTCTGGATTTCATCACCGGCCTCCTATCATCCAACCACAACACGGTAATCCTTACACTGGTCGACAGGTTCTCCAAGGCTGCTCATTTTGTACCCCTGCAGGGGCTGCCCACGGCCAAGGAGACGGCGGATCTTCTGGTCCAGCATGTGGTTCGGCTACATGGCATTCCATTGGACATTGTCTCGGACCGGGGTCCCCAGTTCATGTCCCAAGTCTGGAGATCATTTTGCAGTGCCTTGGAGGCCACGGCAAATCTATCTTCAGGCTACCATCCTCAAACCAATGGGCAGTGTGAACGAGCAAACCAGGAATTGGAAGCCGCGCTGTGGTGTGTCGCCACCACCAACCCCTCGTCTTGGAGCTCCCACCTCCCTTGGATTGAGTATGCTCACAACACCACCATCTCGTCAGCCATAGGCATGTCTCCCTTCCAGGCCTCGCTGGGTTACAATCCCCCACTGTTCCCGGAGGAGGAGGGGGACATCGCAGTTCCCTCTGTTCAAGCACACCTGCAGCGCTGTCGTCAGATCTGGAGAGCTACCCGGGAGGCGCTGCAATGCACAGCTGAGTGCAACACATCAGTGGCCAACCATCACAGGGCTCCAGCTCCCGCCTATCAGGTGGGCCAACAGGTATGACTGTCCACCAAGCATATTGATTTAAAGGGTGAGAGGAAGAAGATGTCCCAAAGGTTTATTGGACCCTTTCCCATCACCCAAGTTATTAACCCAGTGTGTGTACGACTAGCTCTCCTCCCCTTCCCTCCACATCTGCCCTTCTTTCCACGTCTCCCAGGTCAAGCCTGTCTGCTCCAGCCCCTTGTGTCCTCCACCCAGGGACCCACCGCCACCGATGATAATCGACGGCGACCCGGCTTGGAAAGTCAACGCCATTCTGGACGTCCAACGCCAGGGTCACGGTCTGCAGTACCTGGTGGATTGGGAGGGCTATGGGCCAGAGTGGAGATCCTGGGTGCACCCCTCCTTTGTGCCGGACAAGCAACTCATCAGGGACTTCCATCAGGCGCACCCAGGTAGGATGGATCATCCGCCGAGAGGCATGTCGTTGGGGGGGAGTACTGTCATGGCCGCCAATTAGGCGCACCTGCACACACACCTGTCTGCTATCTGGCTCTGCCTATTTATTCTGTGAGACCCAGAGATCAGCGCGGAGTCATCTGCTTCCTTTCCAAAGGATCTGTACTCACCAACTCTACGCTGAGGTTCCAGCCTCATCTTCTCTCCAGTGCTACTGCTAGCCTTCAGATGTCTCACCTCCCGGCAGCCAAGTAAGCCTGCAAACTTTTCCTCTCACCCTCATGCTTCCCCTGTGCACAGGCGGTGTTACCTTGGTGGCGGACCTCCCTGCTCTGTTCACCTGCCTACCTACAGGGTGACTGACACTGTCCTACTGGCCTGGGCCGTTGAGCTAACCTGAGTGCTACTCCTACACTGCAAACAGAAGGATTGTGTTTACGGGTGCTTCCTCTGCCTGGACTGTCTGTAATTGTCCCTCTGCTCTGTCCTTAAGGTTGCCAGGTCGAACGGTGCTTTGCTCACCCCAAGCTGATTTCTCCACACACTACACTCACCACAGATACTCATACACGCATCCACACACTCATATATGTATATTAGCTGCTCTTGCTTGCTTGTTTTTTTTCTTGCCTTCTGATTGTTGCTCTGAGTGTTGCTATCCCTGTGCTGTTGCAATCCTGGAATTTCCCCGTTGTGGGACTAATAAAGGCTTATCTTATCTTATCTTATCTTATCTTATCTTATATAATTGCAAATAAAAGGTTAATTGTGTTAATCCTGAGTCGTGTCTGCTTCTTGGGTCAAGATCCTTGTCACCGAAGGCCTTGGGAGTTATGAAAGATTGACGTGACCTCTGTTTTGACCACTTTACAACAGGTAAGGTGTACTTATAAATTATGCTTCTATTACTTTTTCTCTTTTCAGATTAGTTTGGGGTCAGTGTGGACCACTTGTCCCAGACTGATGAGAACCAGTTCATGACCCCAACCATCACAGGTGAAATTCAGTGTCTTAAATGTTAAAGTTCCAGTACAGGAAAGAGTCCATGCTGGGACCTAAAATCACTTGTGTTTCCAGAGGACAGCAAAGATCCCTGGTCCTTCATTTCATCCTGTTCAGGATGTTTCACTCCAACCAGGACTCACACTGTCATCACCACCACCATGCACTCTTCTCCCTGTTTTAATTGTTATAATAAAATTTAACAGGACAGCAAAATATATTTTCTTTTTTATTTGTTAATTTTCTATCTACATCTTTGTTTAAAACCAGAGGTGGGTAGAGAAGCCAGAAATTGTTCTTCAGTAATATTACTGTTATTGGAATTCTTCAAGTATCAGAGTCATCACCAGAAAAGTTGAGGATGAAAGTATTCAATAAAAACTAACTAACTAACTAACTAACCTGCACTTATATAGCGCTTTTCTAGTCACAAAGACCACTCAAAGCGCTTTCATTAATACTAACCCTCTATTCTAAGGGCCTATAGGAAACAAATATCTAGGGACAATTTAGAACAGCCAATTAACCTAACATGCATGTTTTTGGCATGTGGGAGGAAACCGGAGAAATCCCGGAGTAAACCCACGCAACACGGGGAGAACATGCAAACTCCACACAGATCACTGTTGGTCGGGGGCTAAGTTACTAGAGTAGTAATGATGGTTCTAAATTTGCAAACTTTTTCTCCTAAATTTGTGAGTCCTTTCATATAATTTGTCTTCTTTGAATATACAACTTTTATCCTATAAATCAGAGTTTTTCCACGTAAATTAGGTTTTAGTAACATACATTTTCGACTTCTTAAAAAATTAGCAGTTCTACATTGCAAACATTTTTTTCTTTTAAATGCATTACTTTGTCAAATTCGTGACTGTTTTATATGATTTTTTTAAAACATGAATTTGTAACATTTTACATATAAATTTTTCACATAAATCTGTAACTTTTTAAATGTAACTTGTTTAAGTTACTTGTTCTTTGTAGCTGGAATAGAAGAACAATAATATCAACACCCATCTCAGCTAAATAAGATTATAAATTTACTAAAATGACCAGAGATGCAATAATTTCTAGTGAGACTAATCAGTCATTTTAAACAGCCACATTTCTAATCAGTTTTCAAATCAGTGAAATTAAAATTTAGTGACTGTGACCAAAGGTACTTGAGTAAAAGTAGTTTTATCCTCACATGTACCTGAGTAGAAAGTATCCTGCAGTAAAGTTACTCATCTAAGTACTGTTTTGTCAAAGTATCTACAAGTAACCTGACATGTCTGTTCTTTTCTTCTTCTCTATCCCCTCACCCCCCAGCCAGTCGCAGCAGATGACTGCCCCTCCCTGAGCCTGGTTCTGCTGGAGGTTTCTTCCTGTTAAAAGGGAGTTTTTCCTCTCCACCGTCGCCAAGTGCTTGCTCACAGGGGATCGCCTGATTGCTGGGGTCTTTCTGCAACTGTGGGGGTCCCCCCTACAGTTGATAGTGCTATGAGATGACTGTTGTTGTGAAATGGCGCTATATAAATAAAGTTGAATTGAATTGAATTGAATTGAAGTACAAGAACCTTTTCTGGCAACATTTATGCATCACTGCCAATGTCTGACTGTTCTGAATAAATGTAACTTGTATTCTACCCAAACCTGCAGTGGATATTAATGATTATAAATAAGTGAATACAGATAAAGTAGTTCAGATAAACCTTTTATTTAATAATTTTTAAAAACAATTTTTGGAAATGCCAGATTATGTCTTGTCATAAATAAATTCATAAAGAATGGATGAACTGAGGTGCAGCTCACAGTTGTGTAAACATGTGAATGACTGGTTATTTAAAAAGGTTAAAGTTAAATTAGACTTTTTTATGGCTTGAAATTGTAAACATGTAAAACATCTAATGTAGGTCTTAAAGAAGAAAGGAGAAGGTGCTTCCATCTCAGAACCAGTGGATGTGGACACCATTCACATCAGACTGGTCCCCTGGTCTCTGCAGCTCTCAGCTCCACATCAGATGTAGTTGTCACAGCTCACACAGACATTTGCTGATTTAAAAAAAATCACAGTGATTAATGTACATTACCTCCTCTGCTTGGTTGAATGTTTACAATAGAAAACAATCTTTACTGACTTGTGTGGCTGTTGGACAGTGAAGGACTTCATGGATGGTTCCTGGTGTGATATGATTTCTGAAAGAGAGAATTGATATAAAGATGTTTAATAATTGCCATGTACAGAGGTGGGTACAGTAGTCAGAAGCTGTTCAAAAAATTTATAATTACTCAAGTTTGAGTAGTCACCAAAAACATTAGTAAGAAACTGTAAAAACTCTTTTTCCTTCTCTCTGTAAAAGTGTGTTCAAAAATTGGACAGTCAGCAAAACCATATGAAATGCATCAGAGATTTAAGAATCACAAGAAAGATGCTATTTCACACTTATCTGATTTATTATTCTTGAATCATGCAGAGAATATCACAGCTGTGGACTGTCCCCATACAATCTTCAGACAGCGCAGAAAAACAATAAATTTGAGTACATACAGTATATCTTCAAGTTTGGGGCGTTCCCCAAACTTTCCCACAATAGCTCCCTCTTTCAGGAATTCTGACTCCATCAGTTGTTTTCTCCCCCAAGGTCAGCTGGCCAGGTGCATCGTGCTGAACAATGGCTATCTTCTTCAAGATTGCTGACTCCGTCAGATGTTTTCTCCAAACAGTGACTCTCTTTTCCTCTGCAAGGTCGCTTAGCCAGGCGCCTCCTCCTATTTCTTATCGCAACCCTGAACACAAACTAACCTCCCCCCGGCTATGTGTGAGCCTCTCCTTCTTCACTGTCATCCCAGATTCACAATGGTCATTGTTGTGGAGAAGAGACTTCAACTCCACATAGGAGTGGACTTGAGCCATCATCCTTTGGGCTGGCTCTTTGGACAGGGTAGTGGTTATGCATCTTTCCAGCAATGTTCTAAGACATGGGATGCAGCAGCAGCCCACTACCAGAATCACTGCAATGGAGATGACAGTTGTCAGTATTATTGATCAAATCACTCCTGCCCAATGTCCAAAGATAGACTGCAGCCATGTAGTAAGAGCATCTTCCTCATAACCAGTGTTTTGACCAAACTCTGTTCTCAGGCCTTCTAAAGCCTCTATAGCACGTGTAATACTTCCATCTGGTCTCAGCTAAGCAGTATAGGTGACTTCACTGCTATCTGCACTGACTATGTCAGCAACAGTCTGCAGTAGAGGTCAATTTGGCTCAACAGCTCTAGCACAATGAGTCACATAAAGCCAATTATTGAGCTTTCCTCTCTTCCACACTTGTA
The DNA here is from genome assembly GCA_020510985.1 of Pholidichthys leucotaenia. Classification (NCBI taxonomy): domain Eukaryota; kingdom Metazoa; phylum Chordata; class Actinopteri; order Cichliformes; family Pholidichthyidae; genus Pholidichthys; species Pholidichthys leucotaenia. The sequence continues at coordinate 95,396,450 of CM035839.1, forward strand.
CTGCATGTGATGTGGCTTTTATCACTTTAAAATGTCCTTGCCACTTGGGTGAATCCCAATGTGGTCTCATTACTTTTTGCCACACCCAGTTACTAAGTTCCAATGGAGCAGTGTCTCCTTATTGAGAATGTTCAAAACCTGTTGAGAGAGCTTCAGATATGTTCTTTAGATTCTTGATATACTGTGTCAACTCTACAGCTTGACTGTTTCTAGGAGTCAGAGGTGAATCAACAAATAGTCCTGGCATCTTTCTCCCTGTTATCAGCTCATGAAGAGTCAGCCAGAATGTCTGTTGGGGGTAGATGCAGTGCCATCAGTGCTAATGGAAGTGCATCAACCTATGTCATGCCTGTCCCCATGCATTGTTTGGCTAGTGTTCTTTTCAATGTACTATTTGCTCTTTCAACTAGCCCTTGGGAGGATTGATGCACCACAGAACCAAACTTATGCCTTAAGCCTAAGGCATATTCAACTTCCTTCAAATGTTTGTTTGCAAAATGTCTGCCATTGTCTGATCTGATCTCTTGGAAACCCATGCCTAGGAATCACTTCCTCACTCAGCCATTTAATCACTTCCTTTGCACTTTCTGTTTTACGTGCTTTAGCCTCAACCCATCTTGAAAATGTGTCAAGACACCAACAGATATCTGTAGCCTCTGTATCTGTTTTCTGGGCTCATGTCTTTAAAGTCAATCACAAAGTCTTTCCATGGCCCTTCAGGGGCTGAAAAAGCTCCCATAGAAGCCTTTAACGTGTGTTTGGGATTGAACTTCTGGCATGCTTCACATTCAGAAACATCTAGTTCTGCAACCTCAGCCAAATGTGGATGCCACCAATGTGCTTCAGTCAAAGCAGAGATTTTTGTTTTTGAGACATGGCCTTTCAAGTGTGTTTCTTTACACAACAACAACATCTTAGCTGGGGCTACTAGCCTTCCATCAGTTAATCTCCACAAACCTTCTTCATCCTTCCTTGCTCCTTTCTCTATTCACCTACTCTTTTCTTCAGGACTTGCTCTCTCCTGTAACTGCTTAATTTCCTCTGTGCCTAGTTTCATGTACTCCTGATCTTCTTTCTGTACCATCATGCTTGCTTGAGTAGCATAGCCACCTGCTTGCTTAGCAGCCAAATCAGCAGCTTCATTTCCTTTGGCTACAATAGCATTTCCTTTTTGATGCCCTTTGCACTTCAAAATTGTCAACCAAAGAGGGTGGCCTCCAACAGCTCATCCATTTCAGTTAGGTGTCTAATCGGTGTGTTAGTTGAAGTGAGGAATCCTTTTCTTTTCCAATGTGGCAAATCAACATGTGCAGCCTGGTGAGCATAAGCTGAATCAGTGTATATGTTTGCCTCTTGTTGTTTTGCATATTGACATGCTTTAGTGAGGGCTACAATTTCAGCTTTTTGAGCAGAGGCAGGCTGGTCTACCATTCCTACGTCTACAATTTGAAATACACCTGTCTCTTTATTATATTTACCTCCGCCAGGCCGAAAAGGCCAGGAGGAGGTAATGTTTTTGCCGGGGTTTGTCTGTGTGTTTGTCTGTTTGTCTGTCTGTCTGTCTGTCTGTCTGTCTGTTTGTCTGTTGGTTAGCAAGATAACTCAAAAAGTCTTGGTCGGATTTCCATGAAACTTTCAGGCGTTGTTCGAAATGGTACAAGGAAGAACTGATTAAATTTTGGGGATGATCCGGATCACCGTCTGGATACAGGAATTTTTTAAAGCATTCTTTAACACTGTGACATACGGCTATTTTCAACATGTGCGCAGGCGCAATGGAGGGCGCTGGTCATCGTGTCTGACCAACATAAACTCTGCGTTCTTCAACGTTTTAGGCACAAAAGCACGCGGAAAACACTGGTGGGCTGGGCCTGCCAGCGTGCCTGTGTTTGCGCGACGCTGCAAAAGCTGAGACGGGCAGCTGTCCGCCGCCGGATTATTTGGCAGAAATTCCCCGGCCAGCCATAGGCGCTGCGCAAAAACGAGCTGCTCGGCAGCGTGATGTGTGCCTGTGTTCGCGCAACGCTGCAAAAGCTCAGACGGGCAGCTGTCCGCCGCTGGATTATTTGGCAGAAATTCCCCGGTCAGCCATAGTAGCTCTGCAAAAAGAAGCTCTCTGCCGGGGAAGTTTCCAAATCATCTTTGGCCGCGGAGCGCAACCCCAATAAAGATAAAGATTAGATGTACCACGAAGGTCGAGTGCAAGCAAGATGTTTGTGTCTGTGAACATTCCGTCTTTTGGCGAGTTGATACGTAACAATGTTTACAGTTTGATGAGAAGGTTGCTGCCATGTAACAATCATCTTATATCAGCAATTGTCAACTCATCACTCACACTTCACTCCAGCATTTGGAAGTGGTGGCGTTCCATTTTATACTGACTCCAATATTGTATGTTATTGTTGTTACAAGACCGCCGACTGTCTGCTGATCTGTATATACTTTTATTTATTTATTTATTTTCTACTCCTTTTAGTTCTGCATTTAATATGAACCCTGAGTTTGAAATAAACGTTTGAATTTTGAATAAAACCCACGCCAACCCGTCTACCTAATTGGCATCCGTCAGTGAAGCCCTCAGTGCTGCTTTCAGTGATCTAAAACGCTCACATAACCCATTGGCCTGTGGGTTGTACGCAGTTGTGTCATGACTTCTTTTGTTTTTTCTTTTGAATTCTTGGATGGAACATGGGTGGCCAATATAAGCTGCGGATTCAGCCATCACATATTTCGCATAACTTATGTTGAACTGTATAATTCAATTCAATTCAATTCAATTCAACTTTATTTATATAGCGCCATTTCACAACAACAGTCATCTCATAGCACTATCAACTGTAGGGAGGACCCCCACAGTTGCAGAAAGACCCCAGCAATCAGGCGATCCCCTGTGAGCAAGCACTTGGCGACGGTGGAGAGGAAAAACTCCCTTTTAACAGGAAGAAACCTCCAGCAGAACCAGGCTCAGGGAGGGGCAGTCATCTGCTGCGACTGGCTGGGGGGTGAGGGGATAGAGAAGAAGAAAAGAACAGACATGTAGAATAATCAGAGGAGCTATTGTCTAATTTGACCTTGTTGGATTTTATTACCCCCTTTGTTATATTATTCACTTTCTTTTAACCTGTACTCTTAATCTATTCCAAATAAAGATTAATTCATTTATTCATTCAATTGCAACACCCCCAGCCTGGGAGTTTGCAGATGCAGGACATGGACACAACAGCAACACTTCAGTTTATTACCTCCGCCAAGGAGGTAATGCTTTTACTAATGAACCACTAATCCTATCATTGTGAATCCAATTGCTACTCAGATGTTTTCATGGTCAAGGAATCTGACAACGTACACACAAACACTGTATGGGGGGAACTGTGGCGCTTGGCGGAGGTCTGCGCTCTCCGAGTGCTTTTCTAGTTTACAACTGCAAATGAAGCACTCAAAGATCCATCTGTTTTCCTGTAGCAACATCCATCACAAAAAAGATTCAAATTTGGATGTTCAAGTTCATTCACTTGAAGATTTGGAACAGCTTTCATGTCTGTTTCCACAATTGCACGACAGTCATGAGGTTCACCTGTGATTATGTCCTCTCCCATGTTTGTGCCTTCACTTATGTAAATGACATTTGGTGCTTGTAGTATTATTTTCAGTCTTTGTGTTCTTTTGGCTGAGAGTGTGAACAACACACTTTGTAGATATGAAACTACTCTGTGCATTGTGTGCACAATCACAGTGTGTTGCATGGTAATGTGGAAGTTTCTCCAATGATTTGGCTATCGCGGCAACATGACGTGCGCACAGTGGATGTCCTTTTTCTATGTTATCTAATGTTGAACTGTAATACATTAGAACTGACCTTGACCCTGTACCTTCCCCTTTCTGATACAGCATGGAATTGCCGTGCTGTTCAGAAATGTCTAAGTGAAATGGGGAAGCGTTATCAGGTGGTTTGAGTGAACACACATGTGACATCAGTTGTTTTAGTTCAATGAACGCAGTCTTGGCTGAGGTAGTCCACTGCAATGGTGATGTGAGATTTTTGTGTCCCGCTTCTTTAAGAAGATCGTGCAAGGGTTGGATGAGCGCAGTGTAATTTGGGACGAAATTCCTGCTGTATCCGGTAACACCCAAAAATGACATCATTTTCCTCACAGTGCGAGGTTTGGGGTGTGAGAGAATTGATGACCTTTGCGATGGAGACACCACTGAGTCACCAGATGTGATTAGCCTGCCCAAATAGTGAACTCTGGGGCGACAACACTGTACCTTTTTGCGGCTTAGTTTGTAGCCTTTCTGGTAAAGATATTTCAAGAGGATCTCTGCGGCTGAAAGCACAGAGGCAACAGTAGGGCCTGCTAATAGCAGATTATCAACATACTGTAACAACAATGTACCAGGGGGCAGGAATAAATCCTGCAAATGTTGTCACAGTATGTGATTAAAAATGTCTGGTGAGTCAACAAAACCTTGTATGCCTGCTGTATGTGTATTGTTGACCCTGATAGGTGAATGCAAAAAGAAAAAAGCCTGCTGTCTGCATGTAGAGGAATGCTGAAAAAAAGCATTAGAAATGTCCACCACAGTAAAAACTTTGTGCTGTGGTGTAATGCTATTCAGGAGCAGGTAAGAATTTGGAACAGTGTAGTTCATCATGGACCATCCTGTAGTCCGTTTTGCCAGGCTTCCCTACAGGAAGAATTGGTGTGCTCCATGGAGACTGTGCTGGCACTAGAACCCCTGCTTGGAGAAGACCCTGTATTGTTCCTGCTATGCCTGTCTCCTTCTCTTTTGCAGGAGGATACTGTGCTTTCCATATTGGATGAGCATTTGCTTACAATGAGAGTTTGACTGGTGAACAGGTAATCAGACCAACATCTGCAGAGCTGTCTGACCGCAGAGTGGAGGGCAGAGCGTCCAAAAGTGCACCAGAATCTGGATGGTCAGTGTTTTCTCTGCCATGTGTTCTGTCTAGGTGCAATGTTTGTGGAGTGGCCTGAATTGTGACATTGCATGAGATGTGATAGCAATCAGCTGATGGTGAGTAATGTAGGTCCATACATTGTGTGACAACCCAGTCAGTCAACCCAAGACAGTTTTTCACCATTGGTCCCAGTGCTCTTGCCTCCTCCCCTGCGGACACCCCCAGCGTGACATGGGGTGCAGCAGTGTCCGAGAGGGCATACAGAGGCAGCAAGTCTTTCATTCAAGGAGGTTCAATTTTGTCTTCTTTTAATTATTTACCTTTTGTTCTTATTAAAGACAAAAATAGAAAGGAGATGTCTTTACCTTTTTAACATGTTTCGACTGTGCACTGCAGCCTTCATCAGAAGAGTCAGCTGATTGCTGCCAGGTGACACTTTATCAGCTGACTTTCGTAGGCAGGCCAGCCCAGCAGACCTGTCAAATCCACTGAGCTGGCCCCATTGGCTCTCTTCTTAAAGACTGCTGACTCCTTCACATGTTTTCTCCAAACAGTGGCTCTCTTTTCCTCTGCAAGGTCGCTTAGCCAGGCACATCCTCCTATCTCTTATCGCAACCCTGAACACAAACTAACCTCCCCCCAGCTATGTGTAAGCAAGAAGCAGCCCATTGTTTGCCAAGCGATAAGAGATGTGTGTGTGTGACTAACCCAGATCTTTTATGTTCAGCATAAAGCAATGCAGAGACTTAAGCAGAAGCACATTTTGTCATGTTTGCCCCTTTCAGGGCATAAATGAGGTGCCAGATGCCAACAGAAAGTTTGCTTGTTTATTTACAGAAAGAACAAAATAAAGAGCCACGTGGGGCAAAACACATACACTAAACTAGAACACAAAATAAAGAACACTAACATCAATGCAAGATATTTTTCCTTTTTTTTTTTTTTTTTTTTTTTCCTTTGAAAGACAAAAGTAAAATAGAAAGATGTCTTTACCTTCTTTACATGTTTCAACTGCACTGCAGCCTTCATCAGAAGAGTCAGCTGATTGCTGCCAGGTGACATTTATCAGCTGATTTTCGTAGGCGGGGCCAGCTCAGCAGATCTGTCAGATCCACCGAGCCGGCCCCGCCTCCCGCCGTCAGATGGTCTCTGGAGAATGTGGTCCCAGGTGTGAGAAAGCATAAAGGCCCCCTCATCTCGGTTCATGGTGTCTTTTCCCCGCTTTCTGATCTCTGTTGCCTCCTTGATCCAACGTTTGTGTCTGTTGCTCTCCGATCCAATAATTTTTGTGTTGTCCCAGTCCATGATGTGATTATTTCTTTTGCAGTGGTCCGATATAGCTGATTTTAATGTTTCTTGTTCTGCTTTTTCTTTTTGTGATCTTGTGAGTCGTCCTTGCGTTTCCTTCTCACATTCCTTTTGGTGTTCTTTTTTTCTTGTGGTGAATAATCTTCCGGTTTCTCCAATGTAGGTTTTGTTACATGATCTGCATGATATTTCATATAATACATTGCATTTATTGTCTTGTTCTATTCTGTCCTTGGGGTGTACTAATAACTGTCTTAATTTTTTGTGTGGTTTGACTGCTGTGTTTATTTTGTATTTTTTCATGATCCTTTGAATTGGTTCCGTGATCCCTCGTATGTATGGTATAGTTATGGTTTCCTTGTTTTTGATTTCAGCTTTTGTTCTGTGTCTTGTGTCCTGTTTATTTTCTTTGTTTTTGACTTGCTGTTTCCCTTTGTTTATGGCCCATACTGGATATTGGCAGCGTATAAGTGCATGTTTTATGTGGTTTTCCTCTTCCTGTCTGTCTTCTTGTTCCGTGATGATGGTGGCTCGTTCATATAATGTCCTGACGACTGATAGCTTGTGTGCTGTGGGGTGTTCCGATGTCCAAAGTAGGTATTGATCTGTGTGGGTTGGTTTCCTGTAGACTGTGATTTTTATGCTGCCGTCCTCGTTGTGGTGGATTTTCATGTCCAGAAAGGCTATGGTGCCATTTTCCTCCTCTTCGTGTGTGAATTTTATGTTCCCCGTACTGTCTGTACTGTTCAGATGGTCAGTGAGTTCTTGTGTATGTCCTTTCCTTATTTTTTCCAGAATGTCATCTACGTATCTCTTCCAAAGGGTGGGTTTGCATATTGTGGGTGCTGTGTTGATGGCTTTATTTTCCAGATCCTCCATAAAAAAACTGCTCATGATGGCTGATAGTGGGTCTCCCATTGCAAATCCTTCTTTTTGTTTGTAGATTTTTCCTCTGAATTGAAAATAAGTGGATTTTGCAACAAACTGTAGTAATTTGGATATGTCATGGACTGTGAGGTTGGTGCGTCTTTTTAGGGTACTGTCCTTGTTGAGGCGTTCTTGCACTATATGTAGTGTGACGTCAATAGGAGTCTTTGTGAATAAAGAGATGACGTCATGTGAGATGAGGATCTCGTCTGATTCTATTTTTATGTCTTTGAGTTCTTGTGCCAGCTCTTTTGAATTTTTTACAGTGAAAGTCTGATAGTCCAAGGAGGGGTTTGATGATTTCAGCTAGGGCTTTTGATAAGTTGTATGTGACTGATCCAATGCTGTCTATTATTGGCCGCAGTGGGATATCCTTTTTATGTATTTTCGGTGTTCCATAAATCCGAGGGGTGATGCTGGCTGTGGGGATCAGGTGATCATATGCGTCCTTTGTGATTTTATTGCTTTCTAATAGAGGTTTTAGAAGGGCTTTGAGCATTTTTTTCTTTTCTTCTGTCGGGTTTGTTTTAATGATTTCGTATGTGTTACTGTCTGCCAACATGGTTTCCATCTGTTTTTCGTATGTTTCCGTGTCCAAAATTACTGTTGTTCTGCCTTTATCTGCTGGGAGTATTGTGATCGTTTTATCTGTCTTGAGTGAGTTTAATGCTTTTTCTTCTTTTCTTGTAACGTTGCTTTGTGGTAATTTGGCCGTTTTGAGGATTCCTGCGACTGCGTTCCGGAGTGCTGCTTTTTCTCCTTGGTCCTGGATTTTTTCACATGCCAGTTCTGTTGCGAGGATGTATTCTTCATGGGGGATTCTGGCTGGTGTGATGGCGAAGTTCAGTCCTCTGTTCAGCACTGTTTTCTCCGTGTCCGTGAGTGTGCGTTGTGATATGTTTTTGACCCACTTATCGTTCTTTTCCGTGTGTGTTTGTCTTCGTCCGTTCTTTCTTTCTGTGAGTTTTTTTAATTTTTTCAATTGGCGGTTTTTCGTTGTGATGAATTCTTGTTCGTGTGCGTGTTTCAGTTGTGCTTTTATCTGCTCCTGCGTTTTCTGGTCCGTCGGGTAGCGTTGCTTAAACATGTCCGTTTCCTCTTTGATTTGGTTGTTTATTTTGTCTACTTTATTTGCCGTTATTCTTATACGTTCTTTTATAAGGTCTTTCCGTGCTTTGTTGATGATTTTTTCTGCGTTCTTGGTCGGGATTGGATTTCTTATATTGAGGCTTTGGGGTGTGACCTCCTCATCTCTGCAACGGAGGTTGAACCGTAGGTGGTTTCTGAAGCGTGCCCGTGTTTTCTCCAATTTCTCCAGCCGGCGGAAGTCTTTAATGCAGACTTGTCCATAACTTCCACGTAATACGTCAACCCAACTTCCACGTAATACCAACCCACACAGATCAATACCTACTTTGGACATCGGAACACCCCACAGCACACAAGCTATCAGTCGTCAGGACATTATATGAACGAGCCACCATCATCACGGAACAAGAAGACAGACAGGAAGAGGAAAACCACATAAAACATGCACTTATACGCTGCCAATATCCAGTATGGGCCATAAACAAAGGGAAACAGCAAGTCAAAAACAAAGAAAATAAACAGGACACAAGACACAGAACAAAAGCTGAAATCAAAAACAAGGAAACCATAACTATACCATACATACGAGGGATCACGGAACCAATTCAAAGGATCATGAAAAAATACAAAATAAACACAGCAGTCAAACCACACAAAAAATTAAGACAGTTATTAGTACACCCCAAGGACAGAATAGAACAAGACAATAAATGCAATGTATTATATGAAATATCATGCAGATCATGTAACAAAACCTACATTGGAGAAACCGGAAGATTATTCACCACAAGAAAAAAAGAACACCAAAAGGAATGTGAGAAGGAAACGCAAGGACGACTCACAAGATCACAAAAAGAAAAAGCAGAACAAGAAACATTAAAATCAGCTATATCGGACCACTGCAAAAGAAATAATCACATCATGGACTGGGACAACACAAAAATTATTGGATCGGAGAGCAACAGACACAAACGTTGGATCAAGGAGGCAATAGAGATCAGAAAGCGGGGAAAAGACACCATGAACCGAGATGAGGGGGCCTTTATGCTTTCTCACACCTGGGACCACATTCTCCAGAGACCATCTGACGGCGGGAGGCGGGGCCGGCTCGGTGGATCTGACAGATCTGCTGAGCTGGCCCCGCCTACGAAAATCAGCTGATAAATGTCACCTGGCAGCAATCAGCTGACTCTTCTGATGAAGGCTGCAGTGCAGTTGAAACATGTAAAGAAGGTAAAGACATCTTTCTATTTTACTTTTGTCTTTCAAAGGAAAAAAAAAAAAGGAAAAATAATTGAAAGAAGACAAAATGAACCTGTTTGACGTATCAATGCAAGAGCGTAGCAAGGGCGGAACCTAATGCGATAGAATAAACACGAATGATGACGCGAGGTCGAACCAAACACGGAAGGAAGACTGGAGCCAGGAATAGGGACTCCAGTCCTGGTAGACATAGGTCGCAGTGAGGAGTGAGCCTCAGCTGCTCCCTTAAATACTGATAACAAAAAGCCATGAACCAAACAGGAGAGGAGGAAACGTAATGACCAAAATCATGATCAGCTGTGACAGTGCCGGCAAGACTTTGACAGCCGGAAGTTCGGCCGCAGCGCTGTCACAGTAAAAGCCCTGGGAGCACCAGTAATAAACAAGCAGAAGTAATACAGGAGAAAAAGGGAAAATACTGAGTAACCCGAGAGCGGAGGAGCTCAGCGCTCAGATCACCACAGTACCCCCCATTCAAAGAGCGCATTCCAGGTGTCCATAGTGAAACCCAGGAAGCCCCCCCCCCCCCCCCAACCAGAAAGCTAACAAGACTGACCTCGGGTGGGCGGAGGGGGAAACAGGCTAGGAGGGAGAGAAACCCGAAAGAAAACAGGCCCAAAATGTCAAACAGCTAAATACAGAAAAAAAAAAACAACACAAGGATTGGATCATAATAAGGGTCAAACACAAAACAGCGCGGCTCATACACGCATACAACACGAATAGCATCACAGGAAGTCCAAAACCAGATAAATAAGTAGAAACAAAAATATAGGTACACTTCAACTCAGAAAAGTTCAAAACCAGATAAACAAGTGAGAACAAAAATACATGTACACTTCAACTTAGAAAACGCTCAAGTGCAGCAGAATAGGTGAACACAAAAATATATAAGTACACTGCAACTCAATCACAAGGCAGGAGAATTTTTTTTTTTAGCAGTATACGAGAGAGAGAAAAAAACCACCACGAAAACACAAGTATGGGGGATAACGGCAGGTAGAGAGGGAAAAAAAAGGCAGTTCAGGTGGCCTACCAACATCCCGACTCCACATCAGGAGAAAAGGGAAAAAAAAACAGTTCAGGTGACCTGCCCAAGTCCCAGAACCGGGGAAACAGTACCTCAGGCAGCCGATCCAGGTTGCCCAACCAGCGAAGCAGTCCATCAGGTGGCTGACCCAGGACGCAGAACCGGTGGAACAGTCCTTCAGGTGGCCGACCCGCATCCTTAGACCACCAGGACCGGAGGGGGGAGCTCGAAGGCGACTTCCCTACCGAGAGGCACAATGAGGGGAAGCCGAACCGAATGAAAGGGACCCCAGCAGTGTCCGGTGGTGGAGAATAGGGGGGGAAAGGGGGAAAACGGGGAACCAGTCAGGCAGAAGGGGATCTGCAGCTCCCTCACCGGCCTCAAACTGGGCCAGCGCAGCACCCTCGGTGGACCCCGACCAGGCCAGCGCAGCACCCTCGGTGGACCCCGACTGGACCAACGCAGCACCCTCGGTGGACCCTAACCAGGCCGGCGCAGCACCTGGGATGACTTCCAAACATGAACCCGGAGCTTCAACGAAAACAACCGGAGCTGACTCATTTCCGGTGACCCTGGAAGAAGGCTCAGACACAGAGGGAGAACAGGGGTCAGGGCCACTGGCAACGGCAGAGCCCGGCGAGACGAGCTTGGATGCAGCAGCTGGCTGTACCCAGCTCTGCTCCCCAAGAGACAGGCAAGAATGCTCCAAGACAGAAAGTAAGAAGACAAAATAGAGCACTTGCCTGATCTCGAGCTCTACCGTCGTCCAGGACTCCGACGATCCAGGCTCGATGATCTGGAGGTCCATTTCCTGTTCCCACTCGGCTGTGGTGGTCTCCGCAGCCAGTATGATGGTCTCCACAGTCCAATAACCCCCTGGCACTGAAACCCACGTCGATGGCCCACTTAGCATGGTGGCAGGGGATCGATTGCCTACTGGAGCTGACTGCTGCTCTGCGGAGACCCGGGGACACTTTATCGTCAGCACAGGCTCCAAACTACAGTCAGCCCTCCTCCTCTACTCGTGACGCAGCTGTGGGGCTGGAACCAGGATCTCCAGAGCCACAGGCTCCTCCTCCGTCTGACAGTCTACTCCTAGCACCGGGGGATGCTCGGAGAGAAGGGGAGGAAACACAGAGGTAGCAGGTTCAATTTCAATGGCTGCAGCAGGTGGTGGGAGCTCAGAGGACTGTGAACCCTGAGCTCCACCCCCAGGAATCAGACAAGGTAATTCATCAGACAGAGATTTAGAATGAAAAAACACTTGCCTGTTTTCCTGGGGAACAATGGTGACTGCTGCAGCAGGCTTGATTCATCCTTTTCCCATAGGGATGGTGACGGAGGACCCCCCTGGAAGACAATGAGGAGTCGCCCCAACAGGATCGATGACGGGCGGAGCCAGACCAGGAATCACAGAGCTCACAGCAGCTGAAGGGAGCGCCAAGAAGGAGGGAGGAGCAGCCGAAGCAGTCCGGGGACGTGGAGCTGATGGAACAGCGGGAAAAGATGACCCAGAAGCTGAGGCTGCTATTTTCACCTTCCGTCGTGACGCAGGGAAAACAGCTGGCTGGGAGGCGGAGTTTCTTTGGCGGCCCGGGACAGGATCCGGACGGGAACCTCGTGGAGGAACGGTGACGGGTGGAGCCAGATGAGGACTCGCTGGGCTCACCACAGCTGGAAGGCACTCCAAGGAGGAGGGAGGAACAGCCGACGCAGTCCGGGGATGTGAAGCTGGCGGAACAGTGGGACAAGATGGTCCGGAGGCCAGGGCTGCTGTCTTTACCTTTCGATGTGGCACGGGGGAAACAGCTGGCTGGGAGGCGGAGTTCTTCTGGCAACCCGGGACAGGATCCTGATGGGAACCTCGCAGAGGACCGGCCCGATCAGGGGGCTTCCCCCTCGTCGGAATGACCGTGTCCCAGGGAGGAGATGAAGGCTTCTTGGCCGGATTCTCCATCGGTTCCCAGTTCCTCTGATGTAAAACCGTCAACTCCAACAACCTCTCCCTGCCCTCTGGTTACGAGGTCAGGTGATAGCGCTTTTACGCCTTTTGTGCAAGGTCCAGGTACCAGTATGTGGTGTCTGAGGGGGTGAACAGGCGGACATTGGACAGGAGGTCAACAACCTCCATGAAATACTCAATACAATACGCCATCTCTCCAAATAACACTGGCACCCGGAAAAGGGGAAAAACTCAAGCCCAAAAAACAATCTTACTGCGGCTGGCACCTCGCTTGGCTGCGACCTACTGTCGTGTTTGCCCCTTTCGGGGCATAAATGAGGCGCCAGATGCCAACAGAAAGTTTGCTTATTTATTTTCAGAAAGAACAAAATAAAGAGCCACGTGGGGCAAAACACATACACTAAACTAGAACACAAAATAAAGAACACTAACATCAATGCAAGAGCGTAGCAAGGGCGGAACCTGACACTATAGAATAAACACTTACGAATGATGAAGCGAGGACGAACCAAACACGGAAGGAAGACTGAAGCCGGGGATAGGGACTTCAGTCCTGGTAGACATAGGTCGCAGCGAGGAGTGAGCCTCAGCTGCTCCCTTAAATACTGATAACAAAAAACCATGAACCAAACAGGAGAAGAGGAAGCGTAATGACCAAAATCATGATCAGCTGTGACAGTGCCAGCAAGACTTTGACAGCCAGAAGTTCGGCCGCAGCGCTGTCACAGTAACAGCCGTGGGAGCACCAGTAATAAACAAGCAGAAGTAATACAGGAGAAAAAGGGAAAATACTGAGTAACCCGAGCGCGGAGGAGCTCAACGCTCGGATCATCACACACTTGTGTAAACAATATTTAATATCCTAGCTTATCTAAACATTTCTACTACAAAAGTATCTACTTAAAACATTACTTTAGTAATAAGTTTACTCTCCCTTGCTTGAAGTTTTTTCCCCCTAAATTTGTGAATTTATGTGGTGGTAATGCACCTGTCAGCTGGTTGCCAACCGCCAATCAAATCTAAAAGAAGAAGAAGAAATTTATTTTTTTCTCTTAAATTTTCCAGCTGTTTTCTGATAGATTCCCTCCCCCCTCAAATTTGTGATTTTGTCTCCCTTTGCTGTCCATCAACAGCATGACACTGTTGATGTCATGCTGTCCACTTTTTTACTTTTTAAATTTCTATCAACATACAGTGCTGCCCCCCTGCCATTTTTACATTTCCTATTTTGTGTATACATCTCATATCCATGTAATTCAAAATTTACATCTTTCTCTTCATTAATCCATGTTTCAGTTATCTGATCTGAGTTCATAATTCCATTTAATTGTTGGTCATCATAACAAGTACACTTATTGTTAATATGATTATAGTAGTTGTTATCTGGGTCATTATATCACCTAAAATATCTTGTGGTTGCTGTTCAGTAATTACAAAGGTTTCAGCTTCAATTTGGCCTAATACACTTCCATTATTAAATGAGGAAGGATGATTGGTTAAAGTGCTAATCATAAGTTGTGCCAACAATATACACCAAAAAGAAAAAAAAAACAAGAAAAAAAAATTTCCACTCATAATCTAACTGCATTGTTATTCGTGCATAAGATTGAGGAGCAAGAGGGATCTATCAAAACAGCACTATATGCAGATGTTGGAGCCATATGGACGAGGGGAAGAAATGAGAAATTTGTGTTCAAAAACATCAGGCAAGCAATGGAGAAAGTGGAAAAGTGGTCAAATGACTGGGGATTTAAATTTTCAAACAGTAAAACCTGGTATATGACTTTCACAAAAAAAAAAAAACTGGTACAGAACCATTAATATTATAAAATCAACCAATAGAGAAAGTGAGTGAGTTCAAATATCTAGGATTGTGGTGGTGCATACACATGGAGGGTTCATGTTGAAGATATGGAGATGGGGTGCAGGGGGGTCATTGATCTCGTGGGAGCTGTGGCTGGACGCGGGTGGGGTACAGATGGATAGGCTTTGATTGGCATTTGCAGAGCACTGATAGGATCGATGGTGGACTGTGGATGCATGATTTGTGGAGCAGCAGCAAAGGTGACTCTGGGAGTGGATGGGATGCAGCGTGGAGTGCTTCGCCTGTGCGTTGGAGCCATCGGAATGGCACCAGGCAGTGCAGTTTTGGTGGAGGCAGGAGGGATGCCACTGGATTTGAGAGGAGATGGGTGCGCATTATCATACTGGGTCAACCTGGGGGTAGGTGAGGAGGCGAATGTTTTAAGGGCAGCACTGCAGTACTGCTGGGGGTGTTCTGGCTTCTGAGGACGCGAGTTTGGGTGGACAATTGAAAGAAGGGCCAGAATGTATGGACTGGACACTATTGATATAGCTTTTGAATGTCATAAAGAGATCTTCTCGTATCAATTGAGTCCCAATATTCTTGCCACTTTTGCATTATATACTTAATTATTGATTTGTCTTCTGCTTTACTAAGTGAGATGTCCAGATCCACTGCCTCAAATTTCAATGATTGTTTCGCTAATAAGTCCACATCCTCATTACCCTCTATTCCAACATGGGCTGGAACCCAAAGAAAGCTTACTGACTGGCCTTTACTGTAGAGCAGGGGTCACCAACCTTTTTGAAACCAAGAGCTACTCCATGGGTATCGAGTCATGTGAAGGGCACCAACTTGACACACTCCTCTAAAATAACAAATTGTGTATATATATATATATATATATATATATATATATATATATATACATAAATAAATAATTATCAATAACTTAGAGTGGGTAACAGACAAGATCAATATTCAACACTTTATTTATTTTTTTTTTTTATTTAAGTTTTTGTAAAGGGTATACAGGTCATTACAGCATTGCATTGTTTACATTTTCATCACATGTTCCCTTATTTTTTGCTATTTGACAACATTGGTAGGATAGTTATTACGACAACCCCCCCTTTTTTTTTAAGTGAAAGAAAAAGTGAAGTTAAGGAGAATTAAATAAAAAACAAACAAACAAACGAATAAACAAACAAGCAGAACAGCAAAAAACAAATAAACAGAAAATTAAGTAATTAAAAGTAAAAGAGCAAATGAGTAGCGTTGGAACAAAGAGCGGGACCATTATTGAAATGGTATTTGTCAAAGATTAGTTCTAATGGAAGACACATATGCGATCCAGGGTTGCCAAAAGTTCATGAACCCATCCATGTCCTGTCTCAGTGCGAATGTCAACTTTTCCATCGAGTAAATGTCTTGAATCACGTTAATCCAATCTTCAGGTGTAGGACAGTCCTTCAGCATCCATTTTTTAGTTAGGGCTTTTTTACCTGCCAATATTAAAACATTGAATAAGTATTTATCTCCTCGTCTTTCCAGTGAGTCCGGTAATAAACCCAAATACAAAGTTACAAAAGAAAAGGGAACTGTTATTTTGAATATTTTCCCCAATATTGTCTGTACGTTGGACCAATATTGGTGGATAACTGGGCATGACCAAAACACATGAAAATGATTTGCAGTCTTTTCACCACACAAGCGCCAACAGTTCAATCCCTTATGGGTAAATTTGTTTTGTGCAGGTGTTCTGAAAAATCTTACCAAGTTTTTCCATCCAAATTCTCTCCACTGCAGGGATGAGGTACTTTTCCATTGCTGTTTATTTAGCTTTTCCCATATTTCCAATTGTAAAGTGAAATTCCCCTCTTTTTCCCATCTCTCTTTTATATACGATGTGTTGTCTCCTTTTAAGTCTTGAAGACCTTGGTATATTTTAGAAATGTATCTGATCCCTGGGATCCCTTTATATGCCATTAAGAAGACCTTCAGAACACCTGACTGGGCCCTTTCCAAATCCTCCTTTTTAAGTATATTGTTTATGTGGTGTCTAAGCTGAAAGAACCTGTATAGATCTTGATTTATTAGACCTTGTTTTTTCAAATCTTCAAAACTTCTTAAAGTTTGCCCCTTAAAAAAATCGTAATATTTTATCAGCCCTTTCTCTTTCCACTCTTTAAATCTAGTGTCTGTTTTATTGGGGGTAAAGTCTTGATCATAGGCAATCCATTGCAGAAGTCGATAGGGCTCTTTAGCTTGATTCTCTCTGACTATCTTAAACCAAATTTTTAGCGGGGTCTCTATCCACGGGTTAGTGTTATTCAGGAGTTTAGTTAAGGCATTGTTCCCTATTATCGCCTGTAGGGGGATGTCACTTGTTATTTGGCATTCCATCTCCTTCCATTGTGCAGTGTAGACTGGGTTACATATCTCTACTAAAGTTTTAATTTGTGCAGCTATAAAATAGTCCCTGATATTTGGCAGTGCGAGCCCACCTTTGTCTTTGTTTAGCTGTAGGGTTCTATATCTGATTCTAGGTCTCTTACCCTGCCATATGAATCTTGAGATCCTTCTGTCCAGTTCCTGCCATGTTTTTTTGGGAGGTTCTACCGGTATTGTTTGGAAAAGGTATAGAAGACGTGGAAGTATATTCATTTTGACTGCTTCAATTCTTTGTGCGGTACCTAAGAATGGTATCATATTCCACCTTGCTAGGTCAGATTTTATTTTTGTCACCAGTGGATCATAGTTTAGTGTTATAATTTTGTCGAGTTGTTTCGGGATATTGACCCCTAGATATTTCATAGAATCCAACTCCCAGTTAGTTTTGAGTTCATTTAGTGAAAAATGATTTGGGTCATAGTTGAATGTTAAAACTTGGGTTTTATGCATGTTTAATTTGTACCCTGATAAATCTCCATAGTCTGAAAAAACTGAGATCAGTTCTGGTAGAGAAGTGTCTGGCTGCCCTAGGTATATTAAAATGTCATCAGCAAAGAGTGCTATTTTATGTTCTTTCTGACCAAGTGTAATACCTTGAATTTCTTGATTTTGTCTTATCCATTGGCTCAGAGGTTCTATGAAGATTGCAAAGAGCAGTGGAGACAGGGGGCAGCCTTGACGACATCCTCTTTCCAGCTCAAAAGATGATGATAAATTACCGTTAATCCTTATTTTAGCTGTTGGTTGTTTTGTTTTTTTCCACAATATCTTTATTGAACCTTTTTTTTTTTTTAACAAACATGATACAAACAATCAAACACTAACACTAAAGTACTACAAAAAAAAAAAATGCACTAAAAACACCAACAACCACCAACAAAATCAAGTCTTCAACAATGCTCCTCTGTTTAGTCTAGACAATCCAATACATAAGTATACATATTATGTTCACCAGTTTGGAATTTACAAGGTCCACACACATCATTCACCTTCTTCTTCAAGAGTTATGTTTAAATTTTTTACATAATCAATAAAAGGTCTCCATATATTCTCAAACACAATTTCCTTTGATTTCAGTATATATGTTATTCTTTCTAATGGAAGGTTTGTTAACATCTGTCTTAACCACTGAGTCACATCTGGTCTATGAGTCTTTTTCCATAATAGTGCAATACATTTTTTGGCATTAAGCAAACTGAGGTCTATGAATGTTCTTTCACTTTTATTAAAATTATGCTTTTCTGGGTACAGACCCAACAAAAACAGTTTAGGATTCAATATGATTTGTTTTGAGATTATTTTTTCAATTGTTACCCTCACCTCTTCCCAAAACATTCTTATTAATCTACATTCCCATAAACAATGAAATAGGGTTCCTTTACTTTCCATGCATTTTGTGCATGTATCTGGTATATTTTTGTTGTATCTATTTAACTCCTCCGGTGTAACATACATCCGCATTAACCATTTGAAATGTATCAATTTAAGGCGTGCATTTATTGATTTGGTTTGAGCTTCTGTACAAGCCAATTCCCATTGTTCCTCTGAAATTTCAATTTGCAGATCTTCTTTCCAGTAGTTTAATCTTTTCAGTGAATTTTCACTTGAAGATAGTGTCAATGAGTTATAAAACTCTGAAATAATACCCTTTCTTTTACTATCTTTCATCATCATTTTTTCCAAGGATGAATAAATAGGTCGAGTGAGAGCTTTATTTTGATTTGATCGAATAAAGTTTCTAAGTTGAAGATATTTAAAAAAATGTGTTCTATTGAGATTAAATTTGATCCTCAGCTCTTCAAAAGACATTATGTTGTCTGCACATGGCAAATATAAATCCTGAATCTTTTGTATCCCTTTTAAATTCCATACTTTAAATACAGCGTCCGCTCTCCCTGGTTTAAAATATTGATTACCCCATATTGGACTAAATTGTGACAATAACTGTGGTTCTTTTAAATAGTTTTTAGCTTCACACCATATTTTGATCATATGCTTTACAAATGGATTTTTAACTTGTTTTTGTAATTTTTTTGCCGAATCTGAGTATATGAATATGGGAAGAGGTAAAGGTAAATTGTATGATTCCATTTCAGTCCAGTGAGGGAGATCATTTGATGAAAAATAATATGTCATAGACCTCAGTTGTGCCGACCAATAATACAACATAAAATTTGGACATTTCAGACCTCCACGATCAAATGGTAAATATAATAAAGACAAACGTAATCTAGCCCTCCTGTTGTTCCATATAAATTCCACTAACTTTTTTTTTATTCTTGAGAATAGATCTAAAGGTGGTGATAAGGGAATGTATTGAAATAAATAAAGTATTTTAGGTAAAATATTACTTTTAAGTATATTGATTCTCCCGATCATCGACATTGGTAGTGACATCCATCTCTGAGTTAACTCATTGATATCTGACATTAAGGCTTCATAGTTGACACTGGCGACTGATTCTAGCTTAGGCATAATTTGGATTCCTAAATATTTAAACTGATTTACAACATTGAATTGATTTACCTCAGGGGCTGGGTAATTTCTCAGGGTCTCATTTAGCATTAATATTGAAGATTTAGTTTTATTTATTTTATATCCTGATATTTCCCCAAAATTCTTTATTAAATTCAACAAGGTTGGAATTGATTTTTTTAGATTCGACATAAACAAAATTATATCATCGGCGTACAGGGAGATTTTATGTTCTGTTGGTCCAACTTTAATTCCATATATTTGTGAATGTAAACGTATCGCTATCGCTAAAGGTTCAATTGCCATAGTAAACAGTAAAGGTGAAAGTGGACAGCCTTGTCGACATCCTCTATTGATTTTTATTGGTTTTGAAATATTGTTATTTGTTAGGATTTCTGCTGTAGCATTATTGTATATTATTTGAACCCATTTTATGAAATTATTTCCAAGTCCAAACCTTTGTAGGACTTCAAAAAGAAAGGGCCATTCAACTCTATCAAAGGCCTTTTCGGCGTCCAATGATAGGAGAGCTGTATCCGGTGCTTCTTTATTAAAATAAATAATATTAAATAGTCTTCTTACATTATGGAAGCCTTGTCTACCCTTTATAAAGCCATTCTGATCTCGATTAATAATATTTGGTAAAATTTCTTGTATTCGTCTTGCTAAAATTTTACAGATTATCTTAAGGTCGGCGTTTAATAGGCTTATTGGTCTCATATTTTCACATTTATTAGAGGGCTTACCTGGTTTTGGCAGCAGTATAATTAAGGCATTATTTATGTATGATGGTAAATTATTATTTTGAAATGCTTCTAAAACCATTTCCAAAAAAGGTTTTATTAATTTATTCTTAAATTTTTTATAAAGGTCAACTGGAAGACCATCTGGTCCTGCACTTTTTCCTGATTTCATATTATCAATGGCTAGCCCAACTTCTTCTTGACTAATTTTAGACTCCAATATCTCCCTGTTTTCATTTGGAATACACGGTATAGATAGTTTGTTCAAAAACCCATTTAGTTTTGTTAAATCAGGTTCATTTTTGGTATCATATAATTTTTCATAGTAATCTCTAAAGGCTCTATTAATTTCTAAAGGATCTATAACTACCTGTCCATTACTTATAATACTGGTTATTGGTGTTTTAATTTCCAATTGTTTAATCTGCCATGCTAATAATTTTCCTGATTTTTCACCTTGTTCATAAAAAGATTGTTTCAATCTTAGAAGACTCGAGGCAGCTCTATTCGCTGATTTTTTGTCGTATTCAGCTCTCAAAATCAGTAATTCATTCTCCAACCTTGGATCTCTTCCTGCATACACTTTTTCCTGAAGACTTTTTATTTTATGTTCCAATTTAGCTCTCTCCTCTCGAGTCTTCTTAGATTTTGATCCTGTATAACTAATAATATGTCCCCTAATAAAAGCTTTGAAAGCCTCCCACTTTACACATGCTGATGTTTGTGTAGTATTGATGTCAAAGAACTCGTCTATCTGTTTTTCTATATACTTGACAAATTCCTCATCCTGAAGCCATTTATGCTGAAATTGCCATCTGCCTGATTCCTTTGTCAATTTTTTATCTACATATATTAGACAACAGGGTGCATGATCAGAGATCACGATGTTATCATAAAAGCAGTTTTGAATCTTGGACCTTAATTCTGTGGAAATCAAAAAATAATCAATACGTGAGAATGTCTTGTAGGTACTGGAATAACAAGAATAGGCTTTAACTTGTGGTTTCATTTCTCTCCATATATCTAACAATCTCAATTCTTTCATAAAATGATTAATAGTCATCCTACATCCAATGTGCGTACAATCCAGTCCTGTTGATCTATCCACACCTGGATTCAATGTACAATTAAAATCCCCTGCTATTATATGTTGCCCTGTAAGTGATGATAAGATGAGAAATAAATTAGCAAAGAACTTCTGATCATCTATATTGGGACCATATAAGTTCACAAGATTTATATTTTCTAATAGCAAAGAACCTTGAATGATTACATATCTTCCAAATTTGTCTCCAATTACATTTTTCACTTGAAAAGGAACTGATTTATGTATGAGAGTCATAACTCCCCTGGCTCAGGATGAAAATGAAGAGGTGAATACACTTCCCTGCCATCTACTCCTAATTCTTTTAACATCCTCCTCTATCAGATGAGTTTCTTGTAAAAACACAATTCTTGAACCCATGTCCTTTATTTTATTCATAACTTGTTTAAGTTTTTTTAAATTTTGTAGACCTCTGCAATTCCATGAAGTTAAATTAAGATTAACACTTTGGTCCATGATCAATAGAGAGTTTGGGATTACCTTGCAGTGTAAACATGCTCATACAGAGAAGCAAAAACATGAGTGGTTGAACATTCATCCTACAAACTACACACAAACAAATTTCCCCTTCCCACACTTGTGGCAAACCCCCCAAAATCAAAAGAAAAATTCTGTCTCCCGATATAGCCATCGACCGTTCCACACCCACGGGGAACAGCCTAAGCCACTCCTTCTTCATCCTCCCAATCACCCTAACTCTACTGCTTTTAATGACGTAACATTAACTCTCCTCTGTAGTTTTCCAACTTAACTCCAAAATTTTTAACAACTTTTTACATCATAGTTTGTTTTTTTTTTGTTTTGTTTTGTTTTTGTTTTGTTTTTTTAATATATAATACAATCTATATTTTGTAAACTTACTATTTACTTCAAGTCAGTCAGATGCCTGTGCAAATGCTTAATTATTCTACCTTATATTTTGTTCATGCTTAGCTCCCACCAGTCTCTTCTTCTTCTTTGATCTTCTTGATGAACTCCTGCGCCTCCTCTGGGGTCTTGAAGATGTGGGTTCTGCCCTCATACGTGGTCAGCAGTCTCGCAGGATAGATTACACCATGACGAATCCCAAGGTTGCGCAGCTCCTTACGTACGGGATCAAACTGCTTCCTCAATTGCTGGATTCCTGTGGCCAAATCTGGGTAGAACCGCACCTGCTGGTCCTGGTGTTTAATCTCTCCTTCAGCACGTGCAGCGTTGAAGATCTTCATCCTGTCTCTGTTGCTAAGAAACTTCATAATTAAGGTCCTCGGCGGTCCCTTATCTCTCCGTGGGCCAATGCGATGTGCTTTTTCCAGAACCACTGCTGATTGCAACTCCTCGCTGCCCAGCACCTCCGGAATCCACTTTTCCAGAAAGGAACATACGTCCCGACCTTCTGATTCCTCTGGAAGACCCACCAGCCTCAAATTATTCTGTCTCGACCGAGATTCCAAATCCAAAATATTATCTTCCAGAGATTTATTTTTTTTTTCCAAAGTGCGCACCTTTAATTGAAGACGGGTGACGTCATCTTCAGCACTAGCGAGACGGAGCTCCATCTGCGCCGTTCGTTCTACACAGTCACCCAATTCCTTTCTTATTCCTTCCAACGCTGTCATAATCCCATCAAATCTAGAGGAAAAGTCCGCTCTCATTGAACTCATGGCAGCCATCAGCGCATCTGCGCCTCCCCGCGCAGACATCGCACCGTTGCCAGCCTCCTCCGCCATATATGGAGTTTTGTTTGCTGCGTCACAGACCTGAAAGTCCGTTAATTTGGACTGTTTCGGCGGCTCGCTTTTTCCTTTTCCTGGTTTTCCAGCCTTAGGCTTCGCCGACATATCCTCGCCCAAATGCTGAGATACGTTCTGTCCCAAATGAGAGAGTTATTTGCCGATTTTTTTTCTCCAGGAGCAGAGCAGAGCGAGACACGTCCGTCCTACGTGGCAGCCATAACCGGAAGTGTAGCTGTTGGTTTTTTATATAATGCCTGTATAGTTCTAATGAAGTTGTTATGAAAATTGAAACTGGATAAGATTTTATAGAGGAAGGACCAGTCAACCGAATCGAATGCTTTTTCAGCATCTAATCCCAATATGACTGCATTTAAGTTATATTTTTTTATATGATGAATTATGTGTAAAGTGCGTCGAATGTTGTCTTGTGTCTGTCTTTGTCTTATAAAATCTGTTTGGTCTACGTGAATTAAGTCTGTCAGTATGTTTTCTAACCTTTTGGCAAGGATAGTGGTAAATAGCTTATAGTCCTGATTTAATACACTGATTGGTCTGTAGTTGGAGCATTCTAGTTTATCCTTTTCAGGTTTAGGTATGACTGCAATGACCCCTTCTCTCCAGGAGGGGGGGATTTCCCCTGTGTGGAGGACATAGTTAAATGTTTTCAGGAGGAGAGGAGATAGTTGCTGTTTAAAGGTTTTGTACCATTCTGCTGTATAGCCATCCGCTCCTGGGGATTTGTTAGCTTTAAGTTTCATAATTGCTTTTTCCAATTCTTTAGGTTGTATTTCTGACAGTAGGGTTTTATTTTGTGATTCTGTACGTTGGGGAACGTTTAATGTGTTTAGGAATGTCTCGGATGCGTTTTTATGTTTTTGTGGGAGTATAAGTTCTTGTAGTAATTCTCGAAGCTTTTAAGAATATCCTGAATTCTGAATTTTATTTCCTTTGATACTGGGTCTCTGATTTTGTAGATTGCTCTTTCCGTTTGTTGTTTCCTCAATTTATAGGCTAGTAATTTTGCCGATTTACTGCCTGTTTCATAGTGTTTTTGTTTCAGAAATGTAAGTTTCTTCTGGATTTCTATTGTGTAGATCTCATTTATTTGATTTTTAATTTCTTTGATCTTGAGCGAGCCATTAGAATGAGTGTTATCTTTGTGTTCTTTTTCTAGGTTCTTGAGCTCTGACTCTAGTGTGGTTAGTTTTTCTTGTCTCAGTTTCTTTTGGGTTGCCAGTTTTGCAATAATTTTTCCCCTTATTACAGCTTTGCACGCATCCCACAGTATTAAAGGGGATACTTCTCCATTATCGTTTTCTTCCAAATATCTGAGAATATCTGATTCCAATTCATCTTTCAGTGGCCCTTTGAGGCCACTTGAATTCAACCTCCAGGAAAATGTATTATTTGTGTATTTTTGGATGTTTAAATCCATATAGATCGGACTGTGGTCGGAGAGATCCATCAGTCCTATTTTACATGTTTTTACTCTTCCAATGTCTCTACTAAACATAAAAAAGTAATCAATCCTTGAGTAAGATGAATGTGGCGTTGAATAAAAAGTATAATCTTTTACATTGGGGTTGAATTCCCTCCATACGTCACAGATTCCCATTTCTTTTAGTAGCATCCGAGTATTCCTATTTTGGGTGTTATTTTGATGTGAAGAATTACCTGTTGCATCCCAGTATGGATTCAGTCTTAGATTGAAGTCTCCACCACATATCACTAAACCTTGGGCTTTAGTTATCATTTGGTCAAATACATTTTTATAAAATTTCCATTTAGCCCCTGGTGGTGCATATATATTCAGCAGGGTGATATCTTCTCCCTCTAGCCACCCAGTTACCAAACTGTACCTCCCTTCTTTATCTTTGTGTTCTGATTTTTTTTCAAATGTAATTTTGGTTGATATCAATGTCGCTACTCCCCTCCTCCTCCCTGATTTATATGAAGATGAAGAGATCATTTTAAACCCTTGTCTACTGAGTTTAGTGTGTTCCATGTCTGTTAGGTGGGTTTCTTGTAAAAATACTATTTCTGCTTTGTCTTTTTTCATTTTGCGTAGAATCTTGGATCTTTTAACTGGATTCAGGATCCCTTTCACATTATATGAGGCTATTTTGGTTACACCCTGTTTCTCCATTGTATTTTAGTGTGGTGGCCCTCTTTTTTGCTACTCAGAAACTGAAAGATCATTAAGAACATAAAAAACATTAAGTACATAATGAACAAAATTTTAAAACAAAAAACTGTCAAAAAAACTTCCTGAGCTGGGGTCTCTTTAAAGACCCTGTAAGAGCCCTGATGGAGTATGGGCTCTGAGGGAAATTCCTCAAACTCTGTTACGTGCCGAGGGCCCTCTCTTACCCCTGTAAGTTGTCCCATGTTTTTAACGTGAATTTCAGATCCCAATCCGAATTTGTAATGATTTTTTTTTTTTTTTTTATGCCTATACTCTATGAGCTTGTGTGCACCCTCCCACCCCCATCACAGCAAACATTCACTCTAATACAGTATTTGTTAGTGTGGGGAGAACATGTGGGTCATTGTTACATTTCTATTTTAACATGATTTTTTTTTCCCCTTTAAATTAAGAAGACATTTGTTTCTAATGCTAAAACTGCTCCATGAAAGGTTTTACCACATGCTGATTCTGCATCTTCTTTAATGTTTGTTACCTTGTAGGAGGGGGGATGGAAGTGCAGAGTGACTGTAGAGAGAAAGAAAAAAAAAAAAAACCCAAAAAGGTCGCTATTCCTTTCTGGTACTGGAAAGCTTATCTTTGTAGCTCTGGGGCTGGGTGTTCCCGCTGCTGGCCCGTGGATTTTGAAGGTCTCTGAGTGGACCACGTTTGAGCTCTGATTTTCACGCTCAGATCCGCTGCGGGTTTAAACACCGTTACCGGGAGTCCTCTTCTTGCCATGTCAGATGTTGCTTCTTCCGCTGAATTGTA
Source organism: Pholidichthys leucotaenia (assembly GCA_020510985.1). Classification (NCBI taxonomy): domain Eukaryota; kingdom Metazoa; phylum Chordata; class Actinopteri; order Cichliformes; family Pholidichthyidae; genus Pholidichthys; species Pholidichthys leucotaenia. The sequence continues at coordinate 95,422,203 of CM035839.1, forward strand.
GAGACATGACTCTTCCCCGTAAAAGACCCTTAGCTTCGCCGGAAATGGCGTCTGAAAGCGTAGATTCTTTTCCCGTAAAACCTTTTTGGCGTTGTTATATTCCCGTCGCTTTTTAAGAACCTCAGGGGCGTAATCGTGTTCCACGAAGACTTTTCTTTCTTGATGCATAAATCCTTTCTTCTGCCAAGCCCGTCTTACAACTTCTTGTTTTATTTTGAAGTCGGAGAATCTTACCAACACTGAACGTGGGGGCGCTTCCGGGGCTGGCTTTGCGGCTAATGTGCGATGTGCCTTTTCTATCTTCAAATCGGTGGATTGTGGAATATCCAACTTCTCTCTCAATAAGGATTCCATGCATTCTGCCACTGTGTTGAAACCATCTTCAGCTCCTTCTTTCAGACCGTGAATTCTGATGTTGTCCCGTCTCTGTCTTCCTTCTTGGTCGGCTAGCTTAGCCTCCAGCCTTGATTGTTTTCTGTGTAAATCCAGTACAGAATCTTCAAGCACTTTTATTCTGTCTTCAGCTTCCAAGATTCAGTTTTCGGCCTGGTCCAATCTGCTGTTCGCCTTTTTTAGATCCTCTCTGAATTCAAGAAATTCGGCCCGAAATCGTCGTAATTCGTCAAATAGCGATTTCAAGCTAATCCTTTTGTTAGCTAGGCCCAGGCACTCGTCTTCTGAACGGAGGTCTTCTGGTTCCGATTCTGCGGCTGCTGTGCGTCCTGATCTGGGGAATGTCAGTTTCCTCTGCTTTTGGTTAGGCATGGTGTTATTGTCTTTTGAATTTTAATCTTCCAAAAATCCATTAGGTCTGATTTTGAGGAGGTTTTCCTTGGATTGAGTCTGGGAGTTTCACCGTTAGGTTGCTATCACCATGGCGTCCAGACCGGAAGTCCCCAACACTTTATTTTTATTAGTTCAGATGATCACTTCTACATTTCATTAAAAAAAATGTCCAGTTTTCACCAGTCCCTTTTAACCATAAAAAACTAAACCCTTTTAATTCATGAACTATGTTGAACCATGTTTGAAAAAGTTATGCAACATTTAAGAAAAATCAGCTTTCATATTAAATAAATCTTATCACATTTTTAACTGAATAAATCTGCTGCAATTCTGCTCAAAATCTGTTACATTTAATAAACACACTTTTGTGTGTTCTTCTTCACTGGAATTATATCCATACAGTTCTTGCCAAGAATCATGCTGGAGTAATAACCAGCACCACGGCAGCAGTTTACCCTCGGCCGCGGGATCGCGGGGATCGTGGGTTCGATCCCTGCCCCCGGCCAACAGTGATCTGTGTGGAGTTTGCTTGTTCTCCTCGTGTTTGCGTGGATTTCCTCCCACATGCCAAAAACATGCAGGTTAGGGAGTTAAGGGGCGCTTGCGCACGCAGCAACCGGCAGCTGGTGGCTTGTCACCGGACTGCAGAACAAATCTACCTACGTGTACAAAAAAAAAAAAAAAAAAAAAAGAGTGGGCAGCAGTTTCATGACGCGTATTGAATTTTTTTTTTTTCAAAAACTTTATTGAGAACAAGGTCCACATAGTGCCGCTTCGCCATCGCCCCGCAAATGAAACACACGCAGCTTCCTTTCACGGTAGGAAAAAAGAACTCTTCCTCCCGCTCACTTTGAAAATGATAAATTTTCTGTCTTTTTTTTTTTGCCATGTTTTTGGGCTAGGGAAACTGCACTCCGTTGACCATCTTCACTGCCCGCTAGCTTACTCTCCACAAGCGCGAAGGTTTTGTCATGCGCACAATACTGACCTTTGAACTAGGTCAGAGTTCACCTTAACTTTACGTATAATAAACATATTTTCATTTTTTTTTTTAAGACATTGTCATTTTAAAATCTATATAAATGCAAGTGTGATTTTAAAAAATAGCGGCAGAAAAAATTACATCTTAGACGCAGCTCACTTGCGAGTTGTGCTATTTTTAGAACAGGCCTGCGGGCGACTCATGTGGTCCTTGCGGGCGACATGGTGCCCGCGGGCACCGCGTTGGTGACCCCTGCTGTAGAGGTTGTAAATTAAGGAGTGGATTTCTACAATTAGGTCCTGCCTACACAACTGCAGTGACTGAACACTCTTGAGAGCTGGCCAACTATCTGAAGCAATAACAGCATTATTCCTATAATTTATCGCTCAGGTCTGTGGTGGACCACTCCCAGTTATACGGGGTGAGACTGGACATCCTGGCAGATAAGCACATCTTTCGCAAGGTCTGTGGTGGACTTTTGCCAGTCGGTGCATGGTGACATGCACTACACATAGAGCAGAGATAAACAAACCTATCATCTGGTCAGTCACTGCAACAAATACTGGAGTCAGTTTGTCTTGGTCTGTCCTTGCCACTGATAATACCTCTATCTGCCAAGAATGTGCCACTAGTCCAGCAAAAGCTAGCAACACTCAAATACTTTGCAAGCAGTTTCATGAACTGGTCAGTCAGAAAGCAACTTATACTGGCTCAGATGTTGCCCAGGTTAACAAGGCTAGGAGTTCCTGGCAGTGGAGGGCGAAGGACAGAGCTGCGTAGAGGAATCTGATCAGACCTAAATGAAACAGTCATTGTCCTGACAGACTGCTATGATGATGATAATGATGATGATGATGAGACCTACCAGAAGTCGGTCACCTCAACCTTTCATTTCTCCCCAAAGGCCTTCGGTATCCATTTGTCAACAAAGTCATCCTTTCATCCTCATTGCTGGCTGATGGGAATTCTATAAGCATATATTTCTGGCAGTCCTCATCTTTCTGCACATGCTGATGTCTGCATGAGTCTATGCTGCAACTTTGGGCATTTTCCCCATTGTAAAATGAGATTTAGCAGCTAGCCTTTCAGACTTGTTTGAAAATGGCAGCGTTCTGCGGCTGCTATCACCACTTCGCTGTGACCGACAAAATAAAAGGAAAACGACACCAAACGGAATCAGATCCTTTATGTCGTTTTTGTTCAATTTTGATTTTATTTTAACAAGACGTGAACGATATAACAGCTATTTTGGGTTGTTTCATTTTTGTTACACAAAGGAAATATTAAAAGAACGAAGAGTACACAGATTCATATCAATCCTTGTAAACCCAGTTTTATGAATGAAAGTGAACCTGTAACTACGTGACATCTGATCCTCGGGACAGGAGCGTTATACCAAATTACACCTGTGGATACACACCTTATACCCCCTGCATCCACCCAGTTTTCCTCTTTCTAACGATTGGGAGGAGCCTGCCTCCACCTACAAGGACAATGAATGGTTACAGGTTCACTTTCATTCATAAAACCACGTTTACTTCCGTAAACGCACATTTTATTTCATTTCAGTGAACCTGTAACCACGTGGCAACCGTATACCAAATGAGTCCTGAGGAGAATGGAGGTGGTGTCACCCACAGGTCAAAGGAGCACAATGCCCTAACACGCCATAAAGTGCAAACACATTCAGATGAGTTTGGCTCCCTTACTGTACTTACCTGAGTACATACAAGTAAGCCGATTCATACAGATAACCGGAGCTGAAACAAACCTTTTTGAGCACAAGGCATACATGCTGGCTCACATGAGGGAGACTAAGATACAACTTAAGAATCTGCTGCGACCCCCAGAACAGATGAGTTTGACTCCTTTATTGCACTCAACTGGATACCTACAAGTTAAGCCAGTTCCTCCAGGTAACTGGAGCTGAACAAAAAAACATTCTGAGCACAAGGCACACCTGCCAGCTCAATGAGGGAAAATCTAAGATACCATTAAGAATCTGTTGCGACCCCTAGAACAGATGAGGGGATGACTGATGAGGCCAGATTGAGCCTATAGAAGCGGGTGAACGCTGAGGAAGAAGCCCAGCCAGCGGCTGTGCACACATCATCCAGTGGTGCACCCCTAACAACGCCCAAGTAGTGGCCCTTCCCTGAGTCGAGTGAGCCGCCAGCCTACCTGGCCGTCCCACTCCAACCTGTATACTGTATATGCGAAAGCAATCAGGTCAACTATCCAATGGGCTAGGCACTGCTTAGGAATAGGTCTGCCCATCATGGATTCCCCATAGGACACCAAATAGATTGTCTGAAGAATGGACAGACCTCGTACAGTCAACATAAAGCTTAAGGGCCCTACTGGGCACAACTATGAAGCCTCTCAGCCTCTGAAGAAGTATGCGGGGGAGGGTAGAAGGCTTCAAGCACAAGAGGGTGGGAACAAACCCACTAGCCATCCCCTTGGGCTGAAGCTGAGTTAGGCTGCAGGTGAAACACCTGATCACATCAACCCTAAGCATGTGGCGTCGACAGAGAGTGCATTCAGTTCACCAACCCTCTTGGCTGGGAAAATTGCCAAGAGAGAGCAGTCTTCCAAGAGAGCAGACGAAGGTCAGCACTGGGAAGTGACTCAAAAGGGGGTAAGACACAACAAACACAAAACGTGCCTAAGATCTGGAAAGTGCTGTGGTTGTCCCCGTTCCAAAATCCAGCTGTCCTAAAATGGTAAATGATTTTAGACCAGTTGCTTTGACCCCAATTTTAATGAAAATTTTTGAAAAACTGGTCAGATTTGAGGTCCTAAAGCAGACTGAGCATGCATTGGATCCTTTTCAGTTTGCCTACAGGCCTCACAGAGGAGTGGAGGATGCCACTGTCACTCTGTTTAACATGCTTTTTGAACATCTGGATTTTAATGGGACACACGCCAGGCTTTTATCTGTGGACTTTTCTTTCGCCTTTAATACAATTCAACCTCATATTTTAGTTGAAAGGCTCCTGCAACAATTTGATTTGAGTAATAATCTGGTGGGTTGGATTCTGAATTTTTTAACCAACAGGACACAGAGAGTAAGGGTCAATGGTACATTGTCTGACCAAAAGTGTTCTTCTACTGGCTCTCCGCAGGGGTGTGTGTTGTCACAACTACTCTTCATCCTGTACACAAACATGTGTCGGAGCAGACATGACAACAGACACATTATAAAGTATGCTGATGATTCAGTTGTTGTCAGTCTCCTCCAGGATGGTGAGAGTGGCCACGGCCCAGTAGTTGATGATTTTGTTCACCGGTGTGAGGATTCCTACCTGCAGCTGAATACGACAAAAACTAAAGATATGATTACTGACTTTAGGAGGAAAACTCCAAGGCACGAAGTCACTGTACTAAAAGGCCAGACCACTGAATGAGTACAATCCTACAAATGTCTTGGGATGATTATTGATAGTAATTTAAACTTTGAAGAGAACTGTGAAAGGGTGTGCAAAAAGGGTCAACAACATTTGCATTGTTTAAGGAAACTTGCATACTTCCAAACTGACCGAACCATAATGACAATGTTTTATCAGGCTTTTATTGAATCTGTTTTATCCTTTTCTTTAGTGTCATGGTTTGGTCAGATAAAACTGAAACAGAGGAAATCCTTGGATCAGGTAGTTATATGGTCCAGTCGTTTGCTTGGTGAGTCACAGCTGAGCCTGACATCCCTGTACACCAGACAGGTACAGAGGATGGCTGCCTCCATTTTAAATGATGACTCCCACCCTTTGCACTGCCACTTTCAACTTCTTCCCTCCAGACGGAGGTTTGCTGTCCCAAAAAGTAAAACCCAGCGCTACAAAAACAGCTTTGTTCCTGCTGCTGTTAAAGAGTTGAACAAGATGTAACAATATATTGCACATAATTTAGTTACCTATTTATTAATTTTATTTTATATTTACTTATTTTTGTAGGTTTTTTATTTGGGTTCTAAATCTTTTATTGGGTTTTAGACTTTTGAGTTTTTAACCTCTGACTAGTCTTTAACTTTTTAATATGACCCTTCTCTCTTATCTCCTTGTTTTGTTTTGTTTTTTTTTCTCTTATCTCTTTGTCTTGTGTTCTGATTGGTGGAGCCTTGAGTACTTTCATCATGTTTATAGTCAGCTTCATGTGTGCCTGTGTTTGTGTTCATGTTGAATGTAATTGTGGTTTGTAAATATGGATGTCACCTGACTGCAAAGCAAATCTATCTACGGGTAAAAATAAAGTAACCTGATCCTGAACCTGAAGCATAGAGCCCTAAGAACTGCCTGGAGATTCCAAGTGGACAGCAATGGACGCTGAGATGGACGGCTCTGTTTCACGCCTCTCAAAACTGCTTAGCCAGGGAAGCGCCCCATGAGACAAGCTATCACATTTCTCATGGACAGTTGACACCACTGCCAGGTAGCCACTGGTAGTTGACTCCGCCCAACCTAGGGTGAAGAGGTACTGGAGGTAAGACAAGATGACAGAGATGTGACATGTCAAGGGATTTTCCCCCTTAGTCCGACACCAGTTCGAAAACACTCTCCACACTGCATTGCAGCTGGGTAGATGAGGTCCATAAAGCCTGCACGGTGTCTGCAACCTCCTTCTCCAAGTCAAGTTTATACAGTTGCTCCCGTTCAAGGCCCATACATGAAGCCTCAGGAGCTGGGGATTGGATACCAAATCCTGCCCTGTGCCTGTGAGAGCATGTCATGTCCAACCAGGAGGCCAAGGACGACCTTCCAACATCTCGTAGATCTCTGTCATCCATGGTCTTGTGGCCAATTCAGGGCTATCAAAATTACTTGAACAGACAGTCACTTCACCTTCGTGAGGAAAGCCGGCAGAAGAGGCACTGGCCGAAAGCAAACAGTTTCACTGGAGGCCAGGCAACGCTCAAAGCATCCATACCCAGCAGACCTGGCATTGAGGCCCAGAGAGCCCAGTGGGTATTCTCTGCCATTGCAAACAGGTCTGCTTCTGCCTGATCAAACCGAAGCCAGATCTGCTCACCCACAAGAGCAGACTGTGGACCCTCGCATGGAGAGGGGGGAACCCCAGACCGCCCTGCTGGTTGATATACGACACTACAGCTGTGCTGTCCATTCGCACCAGAAGTTTCCTGCCATGAATGACCGGAAGAAAATGCCTTAGACATTGCCTTAGAAAATGCCTTAGACAAGAAAATGCCTTGGACAATACAAACGTATTGTCTCCATCTCAAGATGATCTACAGTATATGCCAAGACTGCAGAGCCAATGCCCCTGAACAAACCTGCCTTCCCAGACTGCACCCCAGCCTGTTATGGAGGCATTGGTTGTAATGGTCACCTTGCAGCCCTCTTGGCCCAGGGGAACACCATCTCGGACTGCTGAGGAGTGTCTCCACCACCTGAGAACCATGAGGCCCTTTTCGGAAAGAACTAGCCTCTTCCCTTTGTCTCCGGGCAAAACCACCTTCTGAAGTGTGAACCACCGCTGAAGGGAATGAGTATGTGATGGAAAAATTCTATGTTATACTGAGTTATATGAATTTTTATGAATATTAATATTAATTTTTCTTTGTAAAGCTTAATGTGTATACCTAGGAAATCCTGTTACCATATTTAGAGTTGTTGAGTAGTGGAAAAAAACAGACTGAAGGATGCTGGTGTGACTGTGAACGTTTAGTTCAATCACTGACTGTTCAGCTTATCACTAGTGTTTTCTGCATGGATCCAGCAGATACAATCTTAGTCATGAATGAAATAATCAAGAGGCTCAGCAAACTTTATCAACTGAGTCATGAATGAACTGTCAAGAAGTGACCTCACCCCGACGGCCCCTTGGATATATATAGCCAGAATCACTCTGTTAGTTAAGCCAATGCTCTGCAGCAGTCTGTGAAAGCTGTACTCTGTATTGTCTTCCGCTGATCAGTGCATATTAAATTTGCTGAAACTTTGATCCTGCCTGATTTTAGAAAAGGAATTTTTTCCAGCAGTATTTAAAGGACCCAGTGGCACCACCTAGGCAGCTGCAGTAAAGAGACCTAAGATCCTCTGGCACTGCTGCACTGAGACAGATCTCTGTGAGGTGCAGCTCCTGGTACATTCCCTGATAATATGCCTTTATGGCTGTGTTGTGAGACATGTATATGTTGGACACTGCATATGTGATTTAACCTCACGATGAAGGAGAGCCAGCCCCCTGCGGTGCGGAGCCACAGAGCCTGGACCCCCTGCGGAGGACGGGGGACAGAAGACTTCCTGACCACTGAGGCTCGAGAGGAGAGAAGGGGGAGTTATGTAAATAAAAGGCTAATGAATGTGAATAAAGAGACTTTGATATAGATGTGTGATTTCCCCCGCGAGGGAAATGGTTTGATGTGAGAATGTTTAAATGAGAGAACTTTGGTGTGTTCAGTCTCTTTGTTCGCTGCTCAAGAATAAGAGCAGACAGTGGAATGATTTCTTGAATAAACTGGAATGGAAGACAATTCGGTTTCGTTATTCAAGTCTCCCCACATTGGTGACTGACGACGTTGAGAATGAACGAAGAAATTCTCAGGGTCCCGGACTCACAGCGCTCAGAGCTGGCGAGCGCAGTGGCCGTTAAGCTGCCTGATTTCTGGCAGGATAACCCACGGTCGTGGTTTCTGCAAGCAGAGTCGCAGTTCGCGCTCGCAGGAGTAACGGTGGATGACACTAAGTTCCACCATGTCATCGCTAAACTGGACAACAGCACAGCTCGGTGCGTGCAAAGCTTGGTGGAGCAGCCACCCGCGACCGACAGGTACGGCAAGCTGAAATCCACCCTCATCAAGTTTTTCACCCCCTCGGCTGAAGTGAGGGCGAGGAGGATCCTGTCTTTGCTAGACCAAGGTGGACACAGGCCGAGCGCCCTGATGGAGGAGATGATACAGCTGAGAGGTTTGGACAACGATGATTTCATTTTTCAGTTCATCTTCCTCTCCAACCTCCCGGCGCATGCGAGAAGCACGCTGGCCGGCAAAAAGTGTCACACCCTGGAGGAGTTCCGGGAGCTGGCCCAGGAGGCAGATGGGATCCTGGACGCCTGCGGCGGGCAAGCAACCACAGCAGCGACCCGAGACAGCGGGGAGCCAGAGGCGGCAGAACCAGACTGGCCGACGACGGCGGCAACACGACCGCGACGAGGGGGAGCCAATAGCCCGGCGGCAGAAGCGCGGGCACGACACAGCGGAGGAGAAGATCTCTGCTTTTACCATCGGAGGTTCGCAGAGAAGGCACGCAGGTGTGTGCCGCCCTGCATCTTCAGGAGTTCGGGAAACGGCAAGACCGGGGGTCGCTAGCAGCTTCGACCCTCGGAGAACGCAACAAGCTGCTCTACATCACGGATGCGCGCTCCGGACGAGTGTTCCTCATTGACACCGGAGCACAAGTGAGCTTCATCACCCCAACATACGCGGACCGGGTGGCTGGACCCCACGGTAACGGAGCTACAGCGGCAAATGGCTCGAACATCAACACCTACGGGAGAAGGACCTTGCCTTTATGCTTACATGGCCGCACATATGAATGGACTTTTGTAATAGCGGCGGTGAGTTTCAACATGTTGGGCGCGGATTTTTTGTGTTCACACAATCTGTTAGTTGATCTTGCTAATAGACGGCTGGTAAATGCACTCTCTTTTTACTCTCTCCCCTGTTCAGCTCGAGTGTCCCCGCCACCAGTACAGACCCACGTCGCTACAGCAGGTGGTAAGTTTCACACACTCCTCACCCAGTTTCCAGCGCTCACTGTGCCCACTTTTTCAGCGACGGTCGCGAAGCACGGGGTGAAACACTTTATCCCCACTTCTGGTCCTCCCGTGTTTGCAAAAGCTCGGCGCTTGGATGCAGTTAAGCTCGCCATTGCGCGCGAGGAGTTCGCCAGCCTGGAGAGGCTAGGCATCGTTCGTAGGTCGAAGAGCCCGTGGGCTTCGCCGCTGCACATGGTACCGAAAGCCGATGGCTCCTGGAGACCGTGCGGGGATTACCGCAGGCTAAACAACGCTACGGCGCACGATCGTTATCCCATCCCGCACATTCAGGATTTTTCGGTGCACCTGGCGGGGGCGCGCATTTTTTCAAAGATTGATCTGGTTCGCGGCTATCACCAAGTCCCAATCCAACCGGAGGACATTCCTAAAACAGCGGTAATAACCCCGTTCGGACTTTTCGAATTTTTACGCATGCCGTTTGGTCTCAAAGGGGCGGCGCAAACATTTCAGCGGATGATGGATGCCGTGTTACGCGATCTCCCTTTCGTGTTTGTGTACCTCGACGACATTTTGGTCGCGAGTACTTCAGAGGACGAACACGAAACGCACCTCACAGCAGTTTTTAGGAGGCTGGGAGAGCACGGCTTAATAGTTAACCCAGCCAAGTGCCAGTTCGGCGTCGAGCGGATCGATTTTTTGGGTCACCGCGTCTCCCCGGAGGGAGCGGTTCCGTTACCAGAGAAAGTACGCGCGGTAGCGGATTTTCCCCGTCCACAAACGGTCAAATCACTACAGGAATTCTTGGGGATGGTGAATTTTTATAACCGATTCCTGCCCCACGCAGCTCAAATCATGCAACCGTTATATGCCGCGCAACAAAAGCCGACCCAGGCGGTCGAATGGTCCCCGGAGCGGGAGCGCGCGTTCACAGAGGTTAAAAAAGCCTTGGCTGACGCTGCGCTCCTGGCCCACCCAGACCCTGCAGCACGTATCGCGCTGACGACAGACGCTTCAGATTTAGCCATAGGGGCCGTTATTGAGCAACAGGTAGCCGGAGTTTGGCAGCCTTTGGCTTTCTTTAGCAAATCTTTAAGCGCGGCTGAACGAAAATACAGCGCGTTTGACAGAGAACTGTTGGCGCTGCATTTGGCTATTCGTCATTTCCAGTTCTGGCTGGAAGGACGGTGCTTCACCGCTTATGTGGACCACAAGCCGCTCACATACGCCATGGCCAAAATTTCAGATCCGTGGTCCGGCAGGCAGCAGAGGCAGCTGGCCGCAATCTCGGAATTTACCACTGACATTAGGCACGTCGCGGGCAAATTCAATGTAGTAGCGGATTGTCTCTCACGCGCGTTCACGACCCCAACACGCGCAGAGGCAGAACGGGCCACCGTGACCGCGCCGCAGGAGAGCGGCACGGTGGCGCGCGCAGCCCCGGTGCACGTGGGTATAGATTACGCAGCCATGGCAGCGGACCAGGGGGCGGACGCAGACGTGCGCGCGCTCCAGTCTGGACCAACAGGGTTGAGGCTGGAGAGCAAGTGTTTACAAACCGGTATGCCCCCCCTGATCTGCGACATGTCGACGGGGCGCCCGCGTCCGGTGGTTCCGGCCACGTGGCGCCGCCGTGTTTTTGACTCGGTCCACTCACTGGCGCACCCGGGGGTGCGCGCGTCGGTGAAACTAGTGGCGGAAAAGTTTGTTTGGCCGTGCCTGCGCAAGCACGTGAAAGAATGGGCAAAAACCTGCATTTCCTGTCAACGGGCCAAAATTCACAGGCACACAAGAGCCCCGTTAGAACCGTTCCGCATTCCGGCCAGAAGGTTCGACCATGTGCACGTCGACCTTGTGGGCCCCCTACCGGCATCACAGGGGTTCACGTATCTTTTGACAATGGTGGACCGCACCACACGTTGGCCGGAAGTGGTCCCACTGGCGACGACCACGGCCGCGGAGGTGGCTCGCGTTTTTTTAACGGCTTGGGTGGCGCGCTTCGGGGTTCCGTCGGACATTACGTCCGATAGAGGACCGCAATTCATCTCTGAGCTGTGGTCAGCGATGGCCAACGGCTTAGGAGCCAAAATTCACCGCACTACGGCTTACCACCCTCAGGCTAATGGTTTATGCGAGCGTTTTCATAGGTCTTTGAAGGCAGCACTCAGAGCGTCGCTCACGGATGCAGATTGGGTAAATAAACTTCCATGGGTTTTATTAGGGTTGCGTTCTGCGCCTAAAGAGGACTTAGACGCCTCCCCAGCGGAGCTGGTATTCGCACAAACTCTGAGGCTGCCGGGCGAGTTTTTACCAGAGCACCCAGAGCCCCCACCTCTCTCTGCTCTGGGACCGTTAGTCGGCACGGGGGCAGACACGCTCCCGGGTCCGGTTCATCACGCTTTTCCACGAGTTTTCGTCCCCAAGGCTTTGAAAAATGCCGATTTCGTTTTTGTCAGGCGCGAAGCCCTTAAAGCAACGCTCAAACCACCTTACGAAGGGCCATTTCGAGTGCTGGAGGCAGGTGATAAGCAATTTGTGCTAGATTTTGGAGACAGAAAAGAGACAGTCAGTATTGACAGACTAAAACCTGCTTTTGTCATGAAGGACGTGTCTGTACCGGTCGCGGTGGCGCCTCGACGAGGCAGGCCCCCGCAGAGGGCAATTAACCACTCTCTTCCTCAGTCAACAGACCCGAAGCAGAACAGCACCGCAGGCAAGGCGGGGCCAACGCACAGCAGATTCGGCAGACGGCTGAAGCCCAAGCGGCGCACAGACTGAATGTTGGTGTTGATTATTCAGTCGTGAGTAAGGTGCTATTAAATTTTGGGAATTAGTCTGTTCTTCATCGTTTGGGGGGGGGTTATATGGCTGTGTTGTGAGACATGTATATGTTGGACACTGCATATGTGATTTAACCTCACGATGAAGGAGAGCCAGCCCCCTGCGGTGCGGAGCCACAGAGCCTGGACCCCCTGCGGAGGACGGGGGACAGAAGACTTCCTGACCACTGAGGCTCGAGAGGAGAGAAGGGGGAGTTATGTAAATAAAAGGCTAATGAATGTGAATAAAGAGACTTTGATATAGATGTGTGATTTCCCCCGCGAGGGAAATGGTTTGATGTGAGAATGTTTAAATGAGAGAACTTTGGTGTGTTCAGTCTCTTTGTTCGCTGCTCAAGAATAAGAGCAGACAGTGGAATGATTTCTTGAATAAACTGGAATGGAAGACAATTCGGTTTCGTTATTCAAGTCTCCCCACAGCCTTCTCTTTGGGGTCAGGGATGCCCTCATGGCAACTGAATCCAGGGTGAGCCCCAAGTATTCGACAACCCCTATTTACCAATGAAGGACCTGACAAGATGGGGAATCTGGAAAGGAAGTGTGGGGAGGGGGAAAGAAAAGGGAGAGGAACAAACAAAAAAGACAAACAAACCAACAACTAAAACAAACAGAAGACAGACTGACTGCTTCTTCCACCGAAGAGGTCTCAACATGAGTCTGGTATCCGCTCCTGTTAAAGGGGAGATATTTGTGTGTGTGTGTGTGTGTGTGTGTGTGTGTGTGTGTGTGTGTATGAGAGCATGTGCAAAATAAGTGTGTGCATGTGAGTGGTTTGTCAGGGAACATACAATGAGGGCGGCAGGTCGCAGCAACTCCCCCCCCACCAGAAACCCCAAGCAGGCAAAGCAACGCCACCAACCCCCACAGGGCACAAATGTCCAAGGCCAACAGTCCCCAGGAAAGCCAGGCATCCACCCCAGGATGGCCAAGGGAGGCCAGGCGATCACCCCCTGGCCCACTAACACCCCCCTTCCCCAGTGGGGCCAACGCCAGGCCCCAGGTGCTGGGAGGCCAGTTCCCCCACCCCCCATTGCCACCGCTGCACACCCTGGGGACCCCAATGCCCAAAGAAGGCCCCCCCATCCAGGGGAGCCCACACAGCCAAGAGGCACTACCCCCTCAATCCAGCACCTCCCGACTAGCATACACACTCATTCCCACACATTCACACCTTCATGCTCTCATATGCACTCACTCACTCTCGCTCACCCTCTCACCCACACAATCCCACTCTCGCACTCCCAGACCCACCCATTCTTTCTCACTCCTGTACCCGCTCAATCTCGCTCCCACTCACCCTCAGGGTCACCCACACTCACTCACATTCACCCATACACGTACTCTCACTCACACTCCAACTTATTCACATCCATTCATGCTCTCCCCCACACACTCACCCAACCTCATTCACTCTTATTACTTAGGGTGACCGCGATCCAGATGCAGCGAGCATGAATGCACGCCAGTGCCCGGCAGCGGCCTGGGAGACCATCGGGGCAGGCCAGCAGCCACTCCCCTGCCGACCCACCCCAGGGTGGCCGTGGCCACAGAAGCACACCGCCACCCCCAGCGCCCATCCGAGCGACTGATCAGCGGACAGCCGCAGGCGCTCCAAGATGCCACCCGACACGCAAAACGCCACACAAAACTGACCCACCATCACCATCTCCACTCATCATTCCCTCACTCTGGCTTACTCTCTTGTTTAATCACTCTCTCATTCCCTTTCTCACATCTATTCATTCGGCAGCACCCAGGGATTTTGACAACATGACGGGTCCCAGGCCCCCTGCAGAAGGAGGGTAACAGGGGTAGGGGTGATTACACAAATCATGATAGGTGTGTGTCAGTTGTATGACGTGATTGTGTGCAGGTGTGTGAACTACCATAGTGCAGTTAAAATTGGGGGGATGGTGGTGGGAGCACCACTAGCCACTGCGATAGACAGCAGGGCTCCCATCCCCCAAACCCTCAGTATCTAAAATGCAATTAAAATTGACATGAGGGCAGCCCCACTGCTCAGCAGAGGTATCCCCTTCACTGACACAGTGTGGAACCCCCCACCCCAAAACCCTAAGAGTATCCAAGAAGATGTATGTTCCACACAGAATCGGGAATGGGGGGGCGGGGTAAGACTGGGAGGGAGGCGGTCCAAAAGGGAGCCCGTCCCTTCCCAGAAGCCAGCTCGCAAACTGGTTCAGGAGGCCACCCACTGCCCCCAAATCCTAACCCAGGGTGAAGGCCACCACGCCAAGCAGCCCAGGACCCACCAGCTTTGCGCCCCAGTGCTCCCAGCACCACAAACATGATGAAGCTGCCACACCCACTCCCACTCATCTTATACACACAAACATGCACAACAACAATAACCACAATAGTGGACAATGGGCCGGACCCATATGGCACCCCACATGCCAAGCAATGCCCCTGAGCGTCCACCACAAGCCCACCAACCATGCACCCCAGACACACAACGGCAGAAGCAGGCCACCCCACAGCCACAGCCACCTCGGAGCAAACCGAAGGCAACACGACCGCTAACCCATGCCAACGGCCCCTCCAACCACCCCCGAGCACCCATACACACACCTGGCGCCAAAGACACCAGAGGCAATGCGACAAAGCGCCCCACCCCGTGACACAACAGCAGGGTGGCCGGGATGAGCAGGCCCTGAATCGCCAACCCCCAGGCCACCAGATAGCCTGCCCAACCCCTGCCACCCAACGAGGTTTTCCCACCTACACACACATCCTCTACCCCCACACATCCACCCACAGGTATCCACACACACCCATCCTCATGTGCACACATACACACTCACCACCACACATGCCCACCTACACCCACACACAGCCCCACATGCCCACACACAACACACACATGCACCCTCATCCGCAACCGCAACCGCACACACACACGAATCCACTCACACCCAACTTATGCACACCTGCACACTCACACCCACATCCGCACACCCACACCCGCAGGCCCCAGAGGACGGGGAGGGTGACCCCCCAGGATGCAGGCACCAGTCCCAGAGTGCCGCCAGGTCCCCGTGGAAGGCACGACCTGCACCACCGGCACACACCTGACCCCGACCCAGAGGGGGAAGGGCCCCTCCAGCACCAGGGGCCCAGGGCCAGACCCAGACCCACCCGGGAGGCAAGGCCAGCTGGCCCGGGGCCACAGCCCATCCACCCAGTCCACCCCGCAGGCACCCCCAACCCCCCCAAGTCAGACACACAGCCACCCCGGAACAGGCTCCTCGGACACCGGCCCCAGTGGGTCTCAGAAACCCCTCGTGGTCAGGGGGTTTCCACTTCGAATAAGATGCTCTAAGTTTTTTATTCATCTCTCATACCATAGTGGAAAGTTTAACGTTCTCTTTTGTTGCAGGATATCAGGATTATTCCAAATGGGCGTGAGTTTACAAGGGACAAGTGAAGACCCAGTTATTTTTAAAAATTTCCACCAGGCTGTCAGAGAGAAGCTGATGTTAATGCTTTTAAAAGAGACATGGCGTTTGATACAGGGACTCATAAAAGGTAAGTCAGAGATATTTAGCGACCCACAGAGAGCATGTGCAGCATCTAACCATGGGTTTCCTAGTAGGGTTTATTTTGTCCATTTAGAAACAAACTGCAGTCTATTGGCTAAGAAGGGATTAAAAAAATTTGGTAAATCTAAACCTCCGCACTCTTGAGTTTTCAAGAGTTTTTAAACTGATCCGTGATGGTTTGTCTTTCCATAAAAATTCACTTATATTTGAGTCTAGAGACTTAAACCAGACCATAGATGGTTGGGTAGGAATCACTGAGAATAAACAGTTGATTTTAGAAAGGACCATAATTTTAACGGTTGCGATTCTTCCCATTAGTGAAATAGGTAATGTCCTCCAATACGTAAGGTCGTCTTTTATTGTTTTTAAAAGGGGAATTGTGGAGCCCATAATTCTAACTTATGTGACTCACATGTGGCAGGCTGGAATTCAGCCAAGAGAGGCTTTGAGCTAGCCATGTGTATTGACATCACACCTCAAGAGGACGAGGTGTCTGCACCCCCTGTGGACTCAGAAGAAAGGAGAAGATTACCCGGCCTGACCTTTTGGGGGTCGGAGAGGAGAGCAGAAGGACTCTGGATGTTCTATTACAGATGAAAGGATGTACAGTGATCCCTCACTTATCGCATTTAATGGGGACCAGAACCGACCGCGAAAAGTGAAAAACCGCGAAGTAGCGTCACCCCCCCCCCCCAAGGGCGTCACAAGCACTATTTTGCACAAAAAGGCACAAGAGAAAAGTGCCACTAAGCAACACGAGCGATAAAGAACAATGAATGCGGTCTTCCTTCGCTGGGTATGGGCGCTCTGCAGGGAGAGAAGCTGGGTAAAACGTCTCGGCCAATCAGCTTGCGAGGTAAAACGTCTCGGCCAATCAGCTTGCGAGATTCCCGAGCGGTGAAGAGGTGGGCGGAGAGGAGTGGAGTGGTGGTCAGAGAGGTGGATTTTGAGTTGTGCGGGCTCTCCGTGTTGATACCTGATGTTCAACTTTCGTGCCATTTTTTCTCAATTTTGAATTTTTGATGAATATTTTTGAAAAATCTGCAATGCACTGAGGGCGCGAAAGGTGAAACGCGAAGTAGCGAGGGATCACTGTAACTGAGTATTGTGACTTTTGTGTGATGTATTGTTCGAGATAAGTGTATAAATGTATGTGTGTGACTGCGTCCTGTCTCTTTTCACTCCGATCGAGAGAGGACGTAGGATGAATGAGAATTAAAGCAGATACTGGAAAATCATCCAGTCTCCTCAATTCTTGACTCCTACAGAATATAATTTAGTCGTAGTAACTCTGAGAGCCTGGGGGAAATATCTATTCCTAAATATTTAATATTACCTGATTGTACTGGAATAGTGGATATATTTGAAAAATTACAATTTATAGGTAAGACTGTTGATTTACCCGAGTTAACAGAGTAGTCTGTTGATGACGAAAATTTAACAATGGGCGCCACTGTCTGAAGAAGAGATCTTTGTGAGTTTTCAAGGAAAATCAATACATCATCAGCATAAAGACTTATCTTGTGTTCTTTTTCTCCAGTTTGGATACCTCTGATATCAGACCTTCTAAACACACTAAAAGAAGTATATTAGCGTCTGCCAGCCTAGAGGCCATAGCCACAGACTGGTAGGTGTCATGTATGGAAAATACCTTGGCCAAGGATGAGGCAAGATGAGTTAGTGAATACAGCTTTATTGAAGATGAAGGGCAGCAGTATGATGAAGGGGATGGCATGAAGTGTGGGCATCAGGCATAAGAGAGGACTAAGATGGATGCCCCTGCCTTACATACACCAGTGCAGTGGCGTGACAGGACATCCACATCACTGTATTGCACTTCACAATAAAGGCCCCTTTATTTATATATAACATTTCCTCCCCCTTTTAGAAAAGTCCAAAACCACACACACAATTGAAACCACCCTAATTTGGAACCCGAATCACGCACTAAAATAACGAAAACCAGTTGTGGCTCATGTATTCATGCCTACATATGTATAAGCACAAGGGGATGTTTAAGACTGCATATGTGGACTGACTTCACGTCTTAGAGGAGGACAATAGGTCTGGACCGCCGGTGAAGAACAGCAGGGAGACGGAGACACGGCGGTAAGGACCTGAAAAGACTTCCTGACCCCCTGGGGCCAGGTGGAGGACTGAAGGACATTGAGGGGGAGTTATGATCAATAAGAGGATTTGACAAGGATGTGTGATTTGGCTTTTGATGTTGTATGTATAAATAAGGGGGTCCTGGCTGAGTTCAGCCTCTTCTTTTCCTGAGAGATATGTTGGGGATGTGACTACAATATTAAAACCTGAATCATGAAACAATTCAGCTTCTTTATTTCACGCTCCCCACACCAGTGTACTAAACTGGCCTAACACATTCACACAAATTAACCTAAGATAGGGCTGACGGGTGGAATATTGTGCAGCCCGCACGGCGCAATGGATTATTCTGCCACTGGTAAACTAACAATCTTTATTCAACTAAAAATTTGTCGTGCTCCTAAGCTAAAGAAAAACACATAAAACAACCCCATACCATAACATATATGCAAGAACAACAGAACTATAAACAACCCATTATTTACAGCACAGTCTCTTGAATGGGAGAGGTCTGACCAGCATGGAGAAAAAACAGTTCAGTCAGGGGAATTTTGAGGTGACCCTGTGTTGGCGTCCTCACTGGAGCCCTGAAGCAGCCCCCCCCCCCCCTTGGAGTTTTGAAACAAGCTCTTGATGACCTCCTCCCAGGAGCTTTCGGCCCCCCAGGGCCAATCTTCCTGATGCCGGGGCCTGGGTCCCACACTGCGGTGGCCAAACTCTGCCAAGCCGCTCCATCCACTCTGCTGTCGCAGTGCATTGTTGCTCCTTGCATGCTCGGGCCCCCCTTCTGGGCAGCTCTCCCCCTGAGAGCGCGGAACGGACGTCCCTGTGTCGGTGATGTCCATAAGAACCTCGTCAGTGTTGGTCTCGCATAACTGGGACTCTCTCTCCTCCAACTCTGGTTCTTGCTGCGCAAGGGGCGGAGGCAATCCCAGTTTCTGTCCTTCCTCCATGTCATCATCACCGCCAGTGCCATATCCACTCTCTGTGTTACATTCACCATCCACACTGTGCTCTTTTGCCACACCCACGTCCGTGAAGTCTGGGCAAACTGGGTCTGGGCCGCTGACCGTTTGTCCGCCGGTTGTGAAAGTAGACCCCAGTTCACTGAATAAATCCCACTCCATAACATTTCCACCCCAGCGTGTCACCTGGAACCGGAACACTGGAATCACTTTTTCACCATACTGCATTGCAAATGTGACGTTCCTGCCGGTACCGGAGCTCCCATCGTCCGGTAATTCCACCGCATCAGGGTGCTTGGGGGGGTGAGCCTCCGAACTATGGTCTCACTCACCCTGCGTGGCGGCGGTGGCTATCATCATGGGCACACTCACACCATCTAGCTTCACAACCCGTTGCAGTCCTGAGCAACCTTCAGAGCTTGCAATGTTGATGCCATCTCTGTAGGGTGTGGGGTTAGCTAGCTTAGCTTGTCATCGACGGCGGCGGGTTTTCGCGCACTGTGCCACGTTTTCAGGCTTAGCAAAGTAGCTAGTTAGCATCTCAATAGCCCCTTCATAACAGTCCGTTGGGCCAAATATCTGAAAAACTCTCTGACCCTCTAAGCCTAGGAAGTGGACAAGCAGCGCTCACTTTTTCACTCCGTCCAGCTTCCCCA
The DNA here is from genome assembly GCA_020510985.1 of Pholidichthys leucotaenia. Taxonomy (NCBI): domain Eukaryota; kingdom Metazoa; phylum Chordata; class Actinopteri; order Cichliformes; family Pholidichthyidae; genus Pholidichthys; species Pholidichthys leucotaenia. The sequence continues at coordinate 95,441,832 of CM035839.1, forward strand.
GATCCAGAGCCATGATGCAGGTTTTGAAGGCCCCCAACCAGTGGGGCCATGGCACCTGTGGCTCACTGGGAAGCTCCAAAAAAGGCTTCAGTGGTGTAAAGCATGCATCCATGAGTTAATCCTCAGTCACCAAATGTTATGTATGGAAAATACCTTGGCCAAGGATGAGGGAAGATGAGTTAGCAAACACAGCTTTATTGAAGATGAAGGGCAACAGTATACAGCATGGCATGTAGTGTGGGCATCGGGCATAAGAGAGGACTAAGATGGATGCCCCCTGCCTTACATAGGCCAGTGCAGTGACGTGACATCACTGCACTGCACTTCACAATAAAGTGCCCTTTATTTATATATAACAGTAGGCGGTAGCCACTAACCCATCAGTGGCACGATACTTGTCGTTAGGGTGGCGTATAGACTTGCTGCCTGTGGGGGAGCTCCAGCCAGCAATGCAAAGGTAGGGTCCACCTTCAACGCACCATCCAAACCCTGCTCCGCAGCACCACTCAGAACACTGAGCCTAGAGCGAGGAGCAGCAGCCTCCCTTAGATGAGCCCACAACTACTGCAGATGACCCACAAAGTCAGGATAAACTGGCAAGGAAACCTGCCTGTGGGATGCAGGACCCATGTCCAAAGCCGAAGCCCTAGGTGGAGAAGATGGAGGAGGAAGCCCAGCAGCTGATGCTGCTCTAGAGAGCAGTGCCCTGAGAGACACATCATAGGGCTCAGGAGGGTCCTTCTCGACCGGAGGGTCACTGTTGTCCTCATCATCATCCTCAGAGACATCCATTTGCCCACTGGAGCAACAGCCGGAGCTGATGGTCTTACCCAAGTTATCAGAGGCTGTGAGGGACAATGCATCAGGATGCGGTCCCGGGGCACATACGGGAGCCTGGAGTGGCATACCCAAAAGGCGATGTTGATTTGCCACCATATGTTCAGTGGTCTTACGCATCTCCTCCAATTGCCTCTGCATGAAGTCCACCCGTGGGTTGCATAGCTGGCTTTCTTCAAACCGCTTCTGCTTCCTGCTGGCCTTCCTGGTTCCAGCTGGAGCAGCTAAAGCTGGAGGAATGAAGGCCTGGGCTGGTGACATACTTGTGTCCGGGCTATTTCCTCCTCCTTCACTCCCCGCAGAAGCTATTATTCTTCCAGGAGAACAATAGGAGAGAAAACAAGACAGTTATTCTCATTATTATTATTACTGTTATTATAAACAGGCCAAAGGGCTGTTCCATGAATGAGGTACAAGCACGCTAGTCATAAGACAACATAGATTTCAGTTCCTACCTGAATGCAGTACCACTCCCCCACAAAGTGGCGAGAGTACACCAAGCACAGGAGCGCTCGGTACCAACACAAAGAAGACGTCTCCTTTTTTTTTTTTTTTTAAGAAGACGACTGTCAGTCGAGAAAAAAAAAACAATAAATAATAAATGACAAATTGTACCATGCTGTTAACTGTTAAGTAATTCCTCCTTGACGAAGGCAAAAATATATTGTGGAAGATGAAAGCAGACAAGGCAGCGAGCTAGACGACACATGAACTTTATTCACCTTCTAACATCAAGTACAGAAAATACTCTGTCTGGGTCTCTAGGAGCCTCCTTTTTATACCCTTTGTTTCTGCCCCATGAGACCCAGGGAACCAAAAACAATACACTCAGTACACAAAGACATGCATGGCACATTAACATCATATAACATCAGCCCTGCTTCTCACACCCTCTCTTCCTCTAGCAAACTCTGGTGTCTCCTGAACTCTCCGGGGGGCAGATAGTCTTTTCTGTTACGTCTGAGACCCCCCGGTGCCACTTCCTCCTTTAGTCCTTTATTTCATCTCCCCCCCGGCTCCCGACTCTGGGTGTAGAACCCCCCACACAGTGCCACCTCACAGCCCCCCCCCCCAAACACCCAGAAAGGGAACTACCCCCCCCCCCCCCCATCCTTTGGGCTTGAGCCAGCACCCATAGCGGCTGTAGCGGGGGATCGCCAGTCTGGTCGAAGCACCCTGTTGGCAAGGTGTGCAGGTGGGCACACTAGTCTGTGGAGGGAAAAAAGTTGGGGGGGGGAAACATGTTAGCTTCACGAGCATAGGTCTCTACCGAGAGAACACCAACTTGCGGAGCCACCAACGGTGGGCGTTCGTGCCAGGGAGCTTGGGCCAACACCACCCGCTCATCTGCCAACACAAAAGCGGGCTTCAGCCTGTCGATGCAGAAGGTCTCCCTCCCCCCCCTCCCCCAAGTCTAACACAAAATGCTTTGTCCCAGTTTCCAGCACCCTAAATGGTCCATCGTACAGTGGGCACAGTGGGGTCCGGTGTGCATTGTGCCTGACAAAAACAAAACTGGTGTTCTGTAAGCTTTTCAGGATGAAGGTGCGGGGAAAACAATGGTGGGCTGGGCCCGACACATTAACAGCCTCCATACTGTACAAAAATTGCACAGGTGGGTCAGCCCTGGGCGCGGGGTTTTCCAGTAAAAATTCCCCGGGGATCTGCAGCGGGTGAGAAAAAACAAGTTCTGCCAGGGAGGCTTCCAGATCCTCCTTAGGCACGGAGCACAACCTGAAAAGAACACAGGGCAGGCAGTTGACCCAGTTTGCATCTGTGAGCGAAGCTCTGAGTGCTGCCTTAAGCGACCTATGAAAACGTTTGCATAACCCGTTAGCCTGGGGGTTTACGCGGTAGTGCGGTGAATTTTGACCCCCCCAAGCTCTGGGCCATTGCGGACCAGACTTTCAAAACAAACTGCGGACCCCTGTTGGAAGTGATGTCCGACGGGGATCCAAACCGTGCAACTCAAGCCAACAAAAAGGCACGAGCTACTTCTGCGGATGTGGTGGAAGCCAGCAGGACCACTTCAGGCCAACGCATGGTGGAGTCCACGATTGTCAAAAGGTGCGTGAAACCTTGCGACGGCAGGAGGGGTCCCATCAAATCCACATGGATGTGGTCGAACCTCCTGGCCAGTGTTGGTAAATTTCTATGATGCCCTTGTCTGTCTGAGAATGTTGGTTATTCTGCAACTATGTTTCTCCAACCTTCATCCTGCTTGCTTTGAGAATGTCAGTTATTCTGTAACTATGGTTTCATCCTTCATCCTGCTTGCTTTGCACGCCACACTGCCGCCTTTAGATTACACCCAAGGATTCACTCTCTGAAACCATATAGAATCAGCTCTGCCCTCAGCTGAGTTGGCACATAGTAGAAGGACGCTGATACACGTGAGGGGAGCTCTCCCTCCTGCGTGAGGGAGTGGCAGAGTTCTATAAAAACCATAGGACCCACTGATGGGGTAGCATTCTCTCCTGATATGTCTTGAGAGTAGTGCTCCGGTGCTGTATCTTGTACCATATCTCAGCTTCAGTAAAATAATTGAAACTATACTTCACCTCTCTGTCTGGTTATTTGGCCTTCGTACCAAAAGAACCAGAGGTTAAGATATTTAGCACAAGACCAGGATTTGGAACAGCTTGAGGGGGTATCTAGTGTGCTTGTGCACTTTGGCCCACTGGCACGTGATGCACGCTGCAGCCCACTCTTTCATGTCCTTGTGCGAGCGTGGCCAGACAAATTTCGCCCCCACCAGTTTAACCAAGGCGCGCACGCCTGGATGCAAAAGGGAGTGGACTGACTCAAAAAATGCGGCAGTGCCAAGAGCTTGGAACCACCGGGCACGGGCGACCGGTGGAGACGTCGCAGAGCAAGGGAGGGCACTCTTCTTGGACCACCCTGCTCACCAACTTTAACCCAGTAGGCACGGACTGGAGCGTGCAAATGTCCACATCCCCGGTTTGCTCCGCGGCCATGGCAAGGAAATCTAGTCCCATGTAGACCAGGGAGACTAATGCACGAGACAGCCAATTGACCATGACGTTGAGCTTACCAGCAACGTGTTGAATGTCGGTCGTGAACTCCGAGATCACGACCAAATGCCGCTGCTGCTGGGCCAACCACGGTTCCGAGACCTTGGACATCGTGTACGTTAGCGATTTATGATCCACAAACGTGGTGAACTCGCGCCCTTCTAGCCAAAACTGGAAATTTGTTTTGGCGTCTGCGAAAGCCTGGACTCGCTCTGGGGTTCAGCCGATGTTTTCCACGAGCTTCTTTTACTTAAGCGCAGCGTACAATGGCTGCAGCAGCTGGGCTGCCAGGAGGAGGAAACCGTTATAAACGTTAACCATGCCCAAAAATTCCTGTAGGGCCCTCAGGGTCTGCGGACGCGGAAAGTCCAACACACCGTGCACCTTATTAGATAGTGGAATCGTGCCCTCCGGCGAAATGCAGTGACCCAAAAAAATCAATCACTGGCACACCGAACTGGCACTTCGCTGGGTTAACTATAAGCCCGTGCACTTCTAACCTCTGGAAAACCATTTTGAGATGAGCAAGGTGCTCCTCCTCGGACATGCTAGCCACCAGAATGTTGTCTAAGTAGACAAAAATGAAAGGCAGGTCACGGAGCACCGCGTCCGTCATTCTCTGGAAGGTTTGCGCGGTTCCCTTTAATCCGAACGGCATGCGTAAAAACTTGAAAAGGCCAAAGGAGTTATTACCACTGTTTTGGGAGCATCCTTCGCGTGCACCGGGACCTGGTGGTAACCGTGGACCAGATCCACATTTGAAAAAACACACGTCCCGGCCAGGTGCATGGAAAAATCCTGGATGTGCGGGATGGGATACCAATCGTGTTTCATGGCGTTGTTCAAGCGCCGGAAATTCATGCACAGTCGCCACAAGCCATCGGCCTTGGGCACCATGTGAAGCGGGGATGCCCATGGGCTGTTGGCATGCCTGACAATACCCAGCTGCTCCAAGTTGGCAAACTTCTCACGTGTGCCAGTTTAGCCATGTCCAGGCGCTGAGGTCACATGAACACCGGCGAGCCTTTTGTGGTTATGAAATATTCGACCCCGTGTTTGGTTGCCGTAGCCGAAAAAGTCGGGATCGTGAGTGCTGGGAACTGTGAAAGTAAATGCCGGTACTTACCCCCTGGAGCTATAATGTTAGCCAGTGTTATAGGGCCAGATCCCCGAGCTGTGCAGGGCAGGGAGGTGAAAGAGACAGCGTCCACTAAATGTCTGTTGGCAACATCAACTAAGAACCCATAAGCACATAAAAAATCTGCACCTAAAATGGGGGCAGAATATGCAGCTACCACAAAGTCCCACTAGTAATTGCGTCCGTGTAGGCATACTGTCAGTGTCCATAAGTGTCCTGATGGTAGATCTGTTGGTGGCCGTGAGCTCGGGACCGCTGCCTCCTGCCGACCTGTCTGCGCTGACCGGCAGGATGAGGCTCTTCTGGGAGCCGGAGTCCACCAAGAAATGTCTCCCCGAACGTGTGTCCATGATAAAAAGCAGCTTGTTCCTGTCACCAGGGGTCGCAGATGTTGCTGACTGCTGGCTGTGCCGTTTCCCAGCTTCTTGAATTGTCATGACGGCAGGCATCATTGGGCATTCGAGCTGAAACGGCGATGATAGAAACAGATTGCCCCATTCCTGCATCTCTTGGCGTCCGTCCCGGCTACCACCAATGGCTCCTCAACCTCGCTGGAGTCCCTCATGGATGCTGGTGCCACTGCATGCACGCTGAGAACTCTGGTTGCTAAAATGATGTGGTCTGCTTCCTGCTCCAGGGCGCTGTAGTCCTTGGTCACCAGCAGCACCGAGTTGGCCAGGATCGCCCTCGCTGTAGCAGGTAGGTTCCTGAAGAACAAGTGGGCAAACAGGAAAGAGTCGTTGTTCTTCCCCATCAGCACTAACATGCTCTCCATGAGCTCCACGGCTGATCTGTCACCTACCTCTGAATGTGTTAGGAGTCTCTCTGCCCTCTCACTGTAAGACAGGGAATAACGCTGGAGAAGCATCCGCTTGAGTGCTTCATATTTCCCCTGGGCCGGCGGCTCCTGGAGCAGGCTCGTTACCTGTTGCATGGCGCGCACATCCAGCGCAGCGACCACATGGTAATATTTCGTGTTGTCCGTTATGATCCCACGGCATGTGAACTGGGCCTCTACATGTAAAGAACCACACAGTCAGATTGTGAAGCCAGAAGTCTGGGAGCTTGACTGTGACAGTGCATGCGGCGCTAGTGTTCTCCCTCTGGGTTGTCTGCGGGACGGTGTTTGGCTTGTTCTCCACCGCATGTCTTGGGGTCACCAATGTGAAAGCAGACGAGGCAGCGAGCTAGACGACACATAAACTTTATTCACCTTCCAACATCAAGTACAGAAATGTACTGTATTAGCGTTTGTTGTCCCGCAAAGTTTGACTGAAAAATGTGAGCGGCTGCCACAAACCGGAAACGTACTGCTCCACCACTGCCCCTATGGCAACATCAGACGCGTCCGTAGTGAGCACTATCCATGCCGATGGATCCGGGTGGGCTAGCAACGTGGCATCCGCAAGTGCTGTTTTGGCGTTTGTGAAAGCCTGGACTCGCTCAGGAGTCCAGTCGATATTTTCCACGGGTTTCTTTTTTTTAAGTGCGGCATACAAGGGCTGCATCAGCTAGGCTGCCCGGGGAAGGAAACGGTTATAAAAATTAACCATTCCCAAAAACTCCTGTAGGGCCCTCACAGTCTGCAGATGCGGAAAGTCCAACACGGCGCGCACCTTATCCGGTAGCGGAATCACGCCCTCCGGCTAAATGCAGTGGCCAAAAAAATCAATCACTGGCACACTGAACTGGCACTTCGCCAGGTTCACTATCAGCCTGTGTGCTTCGTTGTCACCAGAATGTTGTCTAAGTAGACAAAAACGAAGGATAAGTCATGGAGCACTGCATCCATCATTCTCTGGAAGGTCTGCGCTGTGCCCTTTAATCCGAATGGCATGCGTAAAAACTCAAAAAGACCGAAAGGAGTTATTACCGCTGTTTTAGGAACATCTTCTGCGCACACTGGGACCTGGTGATAACCGCGGACCAGATCCATTTTTGAAAAAACACGTGCCCCAGCCAGGTGCACAGAAAAATCCTGGATGTGCGGAATGGGACACCGATCGTGTTCCGTGGCATTGGTCAAACGCCGGAAATCGCCGCACGGTTGCCATGACCCATTGGCCTTAGGCACCATGTGAAGTAGGGATGCCCATGGGCTGTTGGAGCACCTGACAAAACCCAGCTGCTCCAAATTGGCAAACTCCTTGCGTACGCTGGCCAGCTTAGCTGCATCCAGGCGCCGAGGTCACGTGAACACCGGCGGGCCTTTTGTAGTTATAAAATGTTCGACCCCATGTTTGATTACCATAGCCAAAAAAGTTGGGACCATGAGTGCTGGAAACTGTGCAAGTAATTGCTGGTACTTACCCCCTGGAGCTATAACATTAGCCAGTGTTGTTAACCCAGCTCCCCAACCTGTGCAAGGCAGGGAGGTGAAAGAAACAACATCCACCAAACGTCTGTTGGCAACATCGACTAATAACCCATAAGCACATAAAAAATCTGCACCTAAAATGGAGGCAGAACATGCAGCTACCACAAAGCCCCACTGGAAATTGCGTCTGTGCAAGCATATCGTCAGGGTCCGTTCGCCAAACGTCCTGATGGTGGATCCGTTAGCGACCGTGAACTTGGGACCGCTCCCTCCCGCCAACCTGTCTGCATTGACCAGCAGAATGAGGCTCTTCTAGGAGCCGGAGTCCAACAAAAATCATTTCCCTGAACATGTGGCTGTGACATAAAGCAGCTTGTTCCTGTCGCCAGCGGTTGCAGCTGCTACTGAATGCCGAACGTGCCATCTTCCCGGCTTCTTGAATTTCAAACAATCAATCAATCAGCTTTATTTAAAAAGCACTTTTAAAAGCAACACTCGCTACACAAAGTGCTGTACAGCAAGAAAACATAAAAGCAGGAAGCAGGGCACTAACACAAAAACAATATAGAACCACAGTCAAAATAAAATAAAAAGTTAAATAAATAAATAAAAATCCATTTCATTTGATAAAATCAATGTCTCACACTGGGTCGAAGGCCAGGGAGTAAAAGTGTGCTTTAAGATGGGTTTTAAAAATGGACAGTGAAGGTGCCTGTCTGATGTGCAGGGGTAAATCATTCCATAACCTGGGTGCCATGATCGAAAAGGCTCTGTCCCCTCTGAGCTTCCGCCTCGCTGTTGGTACCCCCACAAGCAGCTGTTCAGCTGACCTTAGGGACCAGGTGGGAGCGTAGGGATGCAGAAGCTCAGAGAAGTAAGGCGGAGCAAGACCGTTCAAGGATTTAAAGACAAATAAAAGTATTTTAAAATGAACTCGACTTCCGGTTATGGCGGCCGCCTAGAAGGACACGAATCACTCTGCTCTGCCCTTGGAAATAAAAATTCGGCAAATAACTCTCTCATTTGGAACAGAACTTTTCCCAGCGTTTGGGTGAGGATATGCCGGTGAAGACTAAGGCTGGGAAATCAGGAGGGGGAAAAATTGAATCGCCGAAGCAGTCCAAATTAACGGACTTTAAAGTTTGTGGCGCAGTAGAAAAAGCTGCGGATATGGCGGATGAAACTAGCGGTGGTGCGGTAACTGCTGCTGCTGACGACGACGGCACAGGTGCAGTGCTGGCTGCCATTAGCTCAATGAGAGCAGACTTTTCCGCTAAACTTGATGGGATTATGGCAGCGTTGGATGCAATGAGAAAGGAGTTGGGTGACTGCGTGGAGCGAGTGACGCAGGCGGAGCTTCGTGTCTCAAGTGCGGAGGATGAAATTAGCGAACTTCAAATAAAGGTGCGCACTTTGGAAAAAAAAAATAAAGATCTGGAAAATAGTGTTCTGGACTTGGAATCTCGGTCCAGAAGGAACAACCTGAGGCTGGTGGGTTTACCGGAGGGAGCCGAAGGTCGTGATTCATGCTCCTTTTTGGAGGGGTGGATCCCGGAGGCGCTGAACAACGCGGAGCTAAAATCATCAGTCGTCTTGGAAAGCTCCCACCGAATTGGCCCACCGAGAGGTAACAAGGCAGCACCGAGGACGCTAATTATGAAGTTTCTCAGCTACAGAGACAGGATGACGATCTCCAACGCGGTGCGGGCCAAAGGAGAAATTAAATACCAAGATCAGCAGGTGCGGTTCTACCCAGATTTGGCCTCAGGAATCCAACAATTAAGGAAGCAGTTTGACCCCATCCGCAAAGAACTGCGCAACCTTGAGATTCGTCATGGAGTGATTCACCCTGCAAGACTTCTGGTCACATATGAGGGCAGAACACGCATCTTCAAGACCCCCGAGGAGGCGCAGGAGCTCATCAAGAAGATCCAGGAAGAGACTGGTGGGAGCTAAGCATGAACAGAATATAGGGTAGAATATTTGAGCATTTAACTGATTAGAAGCATATAACAAGATTACAAATTATAGAATGTATTACATATTAAAAAAAAAAAAAAAAGTACAAAATTGCTAAAAATTCTGGAGTTAAATTGGAAAATTACAGAAGAGAGTTAATGTTACGTTATTAAAAGCAGTAGAGTTAGGGTGATTGGGAGGATGAAGAAGGAGTGGCTTTGGCTGTTCCTCGTGGGTGTGGAACGGTCGATGGCTATATCGGGAGACGGAATTTTTCTTTTGCTTTTGGGGGGATTGCCACAAATGTGGAAAGGGGGAATTTGTTTGTGTGTAGTTTGTAGGGTGAATGTTCAACCACTCATTTTTTTGCTTTTCTGTTTGAGCATGTTTACACTGCAAGGTAACCCCAAACACCCTATTGATTATAAATCAAAGCGTTAATCTTAATTTAACTTCATGGAATTGCAGAGGTCTACAAAATTTAAAAAAACTTAAACAAGTTATGAATAAAATAAAAGACATGGGTTCAAAAATTGTGTTTTTACAAGAAACTCATCTAATAGAGCAAGATGTAAAAAGAATTAGGAGTAGATGGCAAGGAAATGTTTTCACCTCATCATTTTCATCCCGAGCCAGGGGAGTTATGACTCTCATACATAAATCAGTCCCATTTCAAGTGAAAAATGTAATTGGAGACAAATTTGGAAGATATGTAATCATTCAAGGATCTTTGCTATTAGAAAACATAAATTTGGTGAACTTACATGGTCCCAATATAGATGATCAAAAATTCTTTGCCAATTTATTTCTTATCTTATCATCACTTACAGGGCAACATATAATAGCAGGGGATTTTAATTGTACATTGAATCCCAGTATAGATAGATCAACAGGACTGGACTGTACGCACAATGGATGTAGGATGACCATTAATCATTTTATGAAAGAATTGAAATTGATAGATATATGGAGAGAAATGAAACCACAAGTTAAAGCATACTCTTGTTATTCCAATACCTACAAGACATTCTCACGTATAGATTATTTTTTGATCTCCACAGAATTAAGGTCCAAGATTCAAAACTGTTTTTATGATAACATCGTGATCTCTGATCATGCACCCTGCTGTCTAATGTATGTAGATAAGAAATTGACAAAGGAACCAGGTAGATGGCAATTTCAGCATAAATGGCTTCAGGATGAGGAATTTGTTAAGTATATAGAAAAACAGATAGACGAGTTCTTTGATATCAATACTACACAAACATCAGCATGTGTAAAGTGGGAGGCTTTCAAAGCTTTTATTAGGGGACATATTATTAGTTATACAGGTTCAAAATCTAAGAAGACTCGAGAGGAGAGAGTCCAATTGGAACATAAAATAAAAATTCTTCAAGAAAGAGTATATGCAGGAAGAGATCCAAGGTTGGAGAACGAATTACTGATTTTGAGAGCTGAATATGACAAAAAGTCAGCGAATAGAGCTGCCTCGAGTCTTCTAAGATTGAAACAATCTTTTTATGAACAAGGTGAAAAATCAGGAAAGTTATTGGCATGGCAGATTAAACAATTAGAATCTAAAACACCAATTACCAGTATTATAAGTAACGTGTATTCCAAATGAAAATAGGGAGATACTGGAGTCTAAAATTAGTCAAGAAGAAGTTGGACTAGCCATTGATAATATGAAATCAGGAAAAAGTGCAGGACCAGATGGTCTTCCAGTTGACCTTTATAAAAAATTTAAGAATAAATTAACAAAACCTTTTTTGGAAATGGTTTTAGAAGCATTTCAAAATAGTAATTTACCATCATATATGAATAATGCCTTAATTATACTGTTGCCAAAACCAGGTAAGCCCTCTAATAAATGTGAAAATATGAGACCAATAAGCCTATTAAATGCCGACCTTAAGATAATTTGTAAAATTTTAACAAGACGAATACAAGAAATTTTACCAAATATTATTAATCGAGATCAGAATGGCTTTATAAAGGGAAGACAAGGCTTCCATAATGTAAGAAGACTATTTAATATTATTTATTCTAATAAAGAAGCACCGGATACAGCTCTCTTATCACTGGATGCCGAAAAAGCCTTTGATAGAGTTGAATGGCCCTTTCTTTTTGGAGTCTTACAAAGGTTTGGACTTGGAAATAATTTTATAAAATGGGTTCAGATAATATATAATAATGCTACTGCAGAAATTCTAACAAATAACAATATTTCAAAATCAATAAAAATCAATAGAGGATGTCGACAAGGCTGTCCACTTTCACCTTTACTGTTTACTATGGCAATTGAACCTTTAGCGATGGCGATACGTCTACAGTCACAAATATATGGAATTAAAGTTGGACCAACAGAACATAAAATCTCCCTGTATGCCGATGACATAATTTTGTTTATGTCGAATCTTAAAAAATCAATTCCGACCTTGTTGAATTTAATAAAGAATTTCGGGGAAATATCAGGATATAAAATAAATAAAACTAAATCTTCAATATTAATGCTAAATGAGACCCAGAGAAATTACCCAGCCCCTGAGGTAAATCAATTCAATGTTGTAAATCAGTTCAAATATTTAGGAATCCAAATTGTGCCTAAGCTAGAATCAGTCGCCAGTGTCAATTATGAAGCCTTAATGACAGATATTGATGAGTTACTTCAGAGATGGATGTCACTACCAATGTCGATGATCGGGAGAATTAATATACTTAAAAGTAATATTTTACCTAAAATACTTTATTTATTTCAATACATTCCCTTACCACCACCTTTAGATTTATTCTCAAGAATTAAAAAAAAGTTAGTGGAATTTATATGGAACAACAGGAGGGCTAGATTACGTCTGTCTTTATTATATTTACCATTTGATCGTGGAGGTCTGAAATGTCCAAATTTTATGTTGTATTATTGGTCGGCACAACTGAGGTCTATGACATATTATTTTTCATCAAATGATCTCCCTCACTGGACTGAAATGGAATCATACAATTTACCTTTACCTCTTCCCATATTCATATACCCAGATTCGGCAAAAAAATTACAAAAACAAGTTAAAAATCCATTTGTAAAGCATATGATCAAAATATGGTGTGAAGCTAAAAACTATTTAAAAGAACCACAGTTATTGTCACAATTTAGTCCAATATGGGGTAATCAATATTTTAAACCAGGGAGAGCGGACGCTGTATTTAAAGTATGGAATTTAAAAGGGATACAAAAGATTCAGGATTTATATTTGCCATGTGCAGAAAACATAATGTCTTTTGAAGAGTTGAGGATCAAATTTAATCTCAATAGAACACATTTTTTTAAATATCTTCAACTTAGAAACTTTATTCGATCAAATCAAAATAATGCTCTCACTCGACCTATCTATTCATCCTTGGAAAAAATGTTGATGAAAGATAGTAAAAGAAAGGGTATTATTTCAGAGTTTTATAACTCATTGACACTATTTTCAAGTGAAAACTCACTGAAAAGATTAAACTACTGGAAAGAAGATCTGCAAACTGAAATTCCAGAGGAACAATGGGAATTGGCTTGTACAGAAGCTCAAACCAAATCAATAAATGTACGCCTTAAATTGATACACTTCAAATGGTTAATGCGGATGTATGTTACACCGGAGGAGTTAAATAGATATAACAAAAATATACCAGATACGTGCACAAAATGTATGGAAAGTAAAGGAACTCTATTTCATTGTGTATGGGAATGCAGATTAATAAGAATGTTTTGGGAAGAGGTGAGGGTAACAATTGAAAAAATAATCTCAAAACAAATCATATTGAATCCTAAACTGTTTTTGTTGGGTCTGTACCCAGAAAAGCATAATTTTAATAAAAGTGAAAGAACATTCATAGACCTCAGTTTGCTTAATGCCAAAAAATGTATTGCACTATTATGGAAAAAGACTTATAGACCAGATGTGACTCAGTGGTTAAGACAGATGTTAACAAACCTTCCATTAGAAAGAATAACATATTTACTGAAATCAAAGGAAATTGTGTTTGAGAATATATGGAGACCTTTTATTGATTATGTAAAAAATTTAAACATAACTCTTGAAGAAGAAGGTGAATGATATGTGCGGACCTTGTAAATTCCAAACTGGTGAATATAATATGTATACTTATGTGTTGGATTGTCTAGACTAAACAGAGGAGCATTGTTGAAGATTTGATTTTGTTGGTGGTTGTTGGTGTTTTTTAGTGCATTTTTTTTTTTTTGTAGTACTTTAGTGTTAGTGTTTGATTGTTTGTATCATGTTTGTTTAAAAAAAAAAAAGGTTCAATAAAGATATTGTGGAAAAAAAAAAAAATGAACTCAAAAATTCACGGGCAGCCAGTGGAGCGAAGCTAAGATGGGTGTGATGTGATCTCTTCCACGTGTACCTGTTAAAAGATGAGCAGACAACAACGAAAGATGAGCAGGCAGCGTTGGGCATTCAGGCCAAAACAGCAATGATAGAAACAGATTGCCCTGTTCCTTCATTTCTCGGTGTCCGTTCCAGCTACCACCAACGGCTCCTCAACCTCACTGGAGTCCCTCATGGATGCCGGTGCCACTGTCTGCACGCTGAGAGTTCTGGTCACCAAAATGATGCAGTCTACTTCCTGCGCCAGGGTGCAGTAGTCCTTGGCAACCAGCCACAGCGAGTTGGCCAGGATCGCCCTCGCTGTAGCCGGTAGGTTCCTGAGGAACAAGTGGGTGAACAGGAAAGATTCGTTGTCCTTCCCCCTCAGCGCCAACATGCTCTCCATGAGCTCCACGGCTGATCTGTCACCTAACTCCGAATGTGTTAGGAGTCTCTCTGCCCTCTCACTGTCAGACAGGGTATAGCGCTGGAGTAGCCTCTGCTTGAGTTCTTCATATTTCTTTTGGTTTGGCGGCTCCTGGAGCAGGCTTGTCACCTGCTGCATGGCGTGCGCATCCAGCGCAGTGACCACATAGTAATATTTTGTGTCATCTGTTGTTATCCTGCGGAGTGCGAACTAGGCTTCTATATACAGAAACCACGCAATCGGGTTGTGAAGCCAGAAGTCTGGGAGCTTGACTGCGACAGCGCATGTGGAGCTGGTGCTCTCCCTCCAGGTAGCCTCCTGGGCAGTGCTCGGCCCATTCTCCATGGCACGTCTTGGGGTCACCAATGTGGAGGAAGAACGCAGATGAGGCAACGAGCTAGATAAGACAACGAGCTGGATGAGACATGAACTTTATTTTCTCCTCCAACATCAAATAGTAAAAATCTCCCTTTCCTCCTTCAGTGGCTCTGATGCTTCCTCCTCTCCCGGGGGAGGGGGGGGGGCAAATAGTCCTTACTGTCCCATCTGAGACCCCCCCCAGTAACACTTACTCCTTCAGCCCATTGTTCCCTCTTTTCCCAGCTGCCGTCTCTGGGTGGAGAATCCCCCACCCGTGCCACCACACTGAAATCTTTTAAGGGGAAAAATAAAAAAATAAAAAACCTGTTTGCATAAATATGCACACCCTCTTATGACTGGAGATGTGGCCATGTTTAGAATTAAACAATCACATTCAAACTCATGTTAAATGGGAGTCAGCACACACATGCCACCATTTAAAGTGCCTCTGATTAACCCCAAATAAAGTTCAGCTGTTCTAGTAGTCTTTTCCTGACATTTTTGTAGACACATCTTACAGCCCAAGCCATGGCCTGCAGACAGCATTCAAAGCATCAGAGGGATCTCATTTATCAGTCAGGCGAAGGGTACAAAAGAATTTCCAAGGCATTAAATATACCAAGGAACACAGTGAAGAGTCATTATCAAGTGGAGAAAATATGGCACAACAATGACATTACCAAGAACTGGATGCCCCTCCAAAATTGATGAAAAGACAAGAAGAAAGCTGGTCAGGGAGGCTGCAAAGAGGTCGACAGCAACATTGATGGTGCTGCAGGAATTTCTGGCAAGTACTGGCTGTTTAGTGTATGTGACAACAATCTCCCATCTAGGGTGGCAAAACGGAAGACTAATCTTACGAAGAAAAACATCCAAGCCCGGCTACATTTTGCAAAAACGCATTTGAAATGCATGGGCTGCACGGTGGCGCAGTGGTTAGCACTGCGGCAGCACAGTTTACCCTTGGCTGGGGGATCGTGGGTTCGATCCCAGCCCCTGACCAACAGTGATCTGTGTGGAGTTTGCATGTTCTCCCCGTGTATGCGTGGGTTTACCCCGGGATTTCTCCGGTTTCCTCCCACATGCCAAAAACATGCAGGTTAGGTTAATTGGAGACTCTAAAGTGGCCCTAGGTGTGAATGTGTGTGTGAATGGTTAAGGGATAGTGCCGTATCGTGGCTGCTTCATCCATCCAGGTGGTGGATGACCCTCAATTTCCCTTCTGGGGATCAATAAAGTATACTAAATCTAAAAAATCTAAAAAAAAATCTCCCAAATGCATGTGGGAAAATGTGTTATGGTCCGATGAAACCAAGGTTGAACTTTTTGGCCATAATTCCAAAAGGTATATCTGGCACAAACACAACACTGTTCATCACTAAAAGAACACCACACCTACAGTGCTGTTTTTCTTCAGCTGGAACTGGCACCTTATTCAAGGTGGAAGGAATTATGAACAGTTCCAAATACCAATCAGTGTTGGCACAAACCGTTCAGGATTTTGCTTGAAAGCTGAGGATAAAGAGGAACTTCATCTTTCAGCACGACAATAACCCAAAGCACACATCCAAACTAGAAAAGCACTCGGAGAGCGCAGACCTCCGCCAAGCGCCACAGTTCCCCCCATACAGTGTTTGTGTGTACGTTGTCAGATTCCTTGACCATGAAAACATCTGAGTAGCAATTGGATTCACAATGATAGGATTAGTGGTTCAGTAGTAAAAGCATTACCTCCTTGGCAGAGGTAATAAACTGAAGTGTTGGTGTTGTGTCCATGTCCTGCATCTGCAAACTCCCAGGCTGGGGGTGTTGCAATTGAATGAATGAATGAATTAATCTTTATTTCGAATAGATTAAGAGTACAGGTTAAAAGAAAGTGAATAATATAACAAAGGGGGTAATAAAATCCAACAAGGTCAAATTAGACAATAGCTCCTCTGATTATACAGTTCAACATAAGTTATCCAAAATATGTGATGGCTTAATCCGCAGCTTATATTGGCCACCCATGTTCCATCCAAGAATTCAAAAGAAAAAACAAAAGAAGTCATGACACAGCTGTGTACAACCCACAGGCCAATGGGTTATGTGAGCGTTTTAGATCACTGAAAGCAGCACTGAGGGCTTCACTGACGGATGCCAATTAGGTAGACGGGTTGGCGTGGGTTTTATTCAAAATTCAAACGTTTATTTCAAACTCAGGGTTCATATTAAATGCAGAACTAAAAGGAGTAGAAAATAAATAAATAAATAAATAAATAAATAAAAGTATATACAGATCAGCAGACAGTCGGCGGTCTTGTAACAACAATAACATACAATATTGGACTCAGTATAAAATGGAACGCCACCACTTCCAAATGCTGGAGTGAAATGTGAGTGACGAGTTGACAATTGCTGATATAAGATGATTGTTACATGGCAGCAACCTTCTCATCAAACTGTAAACATTGTTACGTATCAACTCGCCAAAAGACGGAATGTTCACAGACACAAACATCTTGCTTGCACTCGACCTTCGTGGTACATCTAATCTTTATCTTTTTTTTGTAACTTAGATTTTTATTCATTTTTCATCATATATAATGCATTCAGATCACATTCTACATTTAAAAAACAAAGGGGTTAGGGTAGGGAAAAAAATAAAAAAAAATAAATAAATAAATAAATAAATAAAAAAAAATAAAAGGGGGGGGGGCAAATGTTGGAGCATCAAGTTTTTAGTTTCCATCTCTTAATTCTTCTGGTTTTTTCAGTATCTTTGGTTATTCTTTCAATTTCTGCCTCGTTGTTGCACTTTGTAGTGTGTCCATTTCCGCCATTTTTTCTCCCATATTCCTTCTTGCATTCTTCGTCGATATGTTAGTTTTTCCATCATACGTATGTCCTCAACAATGTCAGTCCATTGTTCTTGGTCAGGAAGAACTTCTGATCGCCATTTTTTTGTGATAGTTTTTTTACATGCAATCAACAAGATTTTAACTAGATATCTGTCCTCAGCCTGTATAACATTGTCTTTTTTAAGATCACATAAGTACATCAGGTTACAGTTCATTGGTATATTATATCCTAATATCCTCTGTATTGTCACATGCATAGATTTCCAAAATGATGATATTTTGTAGCATTTCCAAAACATATGTGAGTGGTCTGCATTTTGAGCCCCACATCCCCTCCAGCATAAAGATTGGGTATTTGTATATTTTCCTTGAATCTGTGGTGTAATGAAAAAGCGAATCAGGTTTTTTCCATCCAAATTCCCTCCATGCCCTTGAATTTGTTGATGTGTGTTGTGTTTTCCATATTTCCTGCCAGCTTTCTTCTGTTATGTTTAAATTGAGCTCTTTCTCCCATTTCTCCTTTATATAGTTACTTGTATGATTGTTTGTCATAAGTTTCTGATATAGTTTTGAAATAATTCTTATTTTATTTCCTGCATATGAGCTTAAAATAAGTTGTATAATCTCGTTCACATCTGTTTGGAGGTTATGCCTAATCTTCTTCATATAGTAATCTCTCATCTGCAGATATCTGAAAAATTCCGATCTTTCTAATTTAAATTTTCTCCTGATATTTACAAAGCTCCCGAGATCTTTTTTTCCGATATTGCCCCATGCTGTGATTCCCTTGTTCACCAGATTTTTGTATCCCCTATCTTGTTTTGCCGGTTCAAACTGACTGTCAAATGCTACCCATTTCAATAGTTTTATGTCTTCCCTTATATTATATTTTTGTACTATTTTATACCACAGTTCTAAAGTAAATTTAGTGATTGGGTCTATTTGTTTGATTTGCTTATATGCATCTTTATCCCCTATTATGCTTTGTACTGGGAGTCCCTCAATTTCCTTTTCCATTTCTTTCCATTTTGCCTCATATCCCTCGTCGCACCAACATATGATATATCTTATTTGTGCTGAGTAGTAATATTCCTTTAGACTCGGTAGGCCCATGCCTCCTTTCTCTTTTGGTAATTGGAGGGTTTTATATTTCACTCTTGGTTTTTTACCTCCCCAAACAAATCTCGATATCATCCTGTCCCACTTTGAGAATTGGGCATCTGGAATCTCTGTTGGTATAGCCTGGAAGAGGTAAAGTAATCTAGGTTGTATGCTGATTTTGACTGTCTCAATTTTTGAATTCAGATCCATATTTAAGATTGACCATCTATCAATATCTTTTTTTATTTCTTGTTCCAACCTATCATAGTTTGCTTTATATATTTTGCTTAGGTCTTTAGGTATGTTCACTCCAAGGTATTTTATTTCTTTTTGGTTCCAGTTTAGTTTGATCTTATCAGTTATCTGGTTTAGAGGGTTATAGTGGAATGTCAGTATTTGTGTTTTTGTTATGTTTATCTTGTATCCTGATAATTTTCCAAAATTTTCTATCAAGTTCATCATTTCCATTATTGATTTATCTGGTTGTTCAAGGTAAACTATAATATCGTCTGCAAATAGCCCAATCTTGTGTTCCGCCCCCTTTATTGTTACACCTTTTAATTTCTTATTTTGTCATATCGCTTGAGCCAATGGTTCTATGAACAGAGCAAACAAGGTGGGCGATAAGCAGCATCCCTGCCTAGCTGATCTTTGTATATTTACTTTGTCTGTTAAGCTACCGTTTATCTTGATTCTTGCCACAGGTTCTTGATATAGCGTCCTTATGCATTGTACTGATTTTTCGTTAAATCCAAAGCGCTCCAGTACACTATATAGGAATTTCCAGTTAACCCTGTCAAATGCTTTTTCTGCGTCTAAACTCATTATTACTGCGCTTTTCTTTTCTTTATGTATTTGGTTAATTATATGTATTGTTCTCCTGATATTGTCATGTGTTTGGCGTCCCTCTATGATCCAGTTTGATCATCTTCTATCAATTCCGTCAAGAATGTCTTTATTCGTTTACATATAATTGTTGTGTATATTTTATAATCTACATTTAATAAAGAGATTGGTCTATAGTTTCCGCATTGTTCTTTATCTTTCCCTGGTTTTAAAATAACTGAAATGATTGCTTCGTTCCATGATGGAGGTATTTTGTTGTTGTTCAGCGTCCAATTAAATGACTTTAGGAGTTGTGGCGTGAGTTCTTCTATAAACAGTTTATAAAACTCAGATGGGTATCCATCACTACCTGGTGATTTACCGTTTTTAAGTGACTTAATCACATCTCTGATCTCTTGTGTTGTTATTTCTGCTGTTAGTTTTTCATTTTGTTGATTTCCTATTGATGGCAAGTCCAATGTGTCTAGAAATTTTTGATATCTTTAGTATTTGTTTCTTCAGGTTGCGAGTATAGTTCTTGGTAGAAATTATGGAAAATTTCTTCGATGTTTTCTGGGTTAACTGTGGTTTTATTTGTGGTGGGGTCTTTAATCTTGTATACATTATTCATTGTTGTTGTTTTCTTAACCGTTTTGCCAGCAGTTTTGTGGCTTTTGGCCCCGTTTCATAATATTTTTGCTTTAGATATCTATTTTTCCTTTCAATTTCATCCATTTGTGTTTCTTTTATCTTTGTTTTTTCTTCTTTAATTTCTTGATATATTTTTCAATTCAATTCAACTTTATTTATATAGCGCCATTTCACAACAACAGTCATCTCATAGCACTATCAACTGTAGGGAGGACCCCCACAGTTGCAGAAAGACCCCAGCAATCAGGCGATCCCCTGTGAGCAAGCACTTGGCGACGGTGGAGAGGAAAAACTCCCTTTTAACAGGAAGAAACCTCCAGCAGAACCAGGCTCAGGGAGGGGCAGTCATCTGCTGCGACTGGCTGGGGGGTGAGGGGACAGAGAAGAAGAAAAGAACAGACATGTAGAGAGCAAACAGCACGATGGGGACTCAATCTATGGGAGAGAACAAACAAATGTTAATGACCAGCAAAAAAAAATAATATATTTCATAGAGAGTGAGGAAAGGAGTGAGGCACAGTGCATTACTGAAGGTCCCCCGGCTGACTAAACCTATTAGCAGCATAACTAAGGGAGGGTTCAGAAACACATGATCCCTCCCTATTGTAGGCTATATCAAAAAGGTAGGTTTTAGCCCTATTCTTAAAAACAGAGATCGAGTCTGACTCCCGAATCCAGATTGGCAGCTGATTCCACAGGAGAGGAGCTTGATAACTAAAGGCTCTGCCTCCCATTGTACTTTTGGAGATTCTAGGTATTACAAGTAAACCTGCATTTTGGGAGCGAAGTGCTCTGTTAGGATGATACGGTAGTATCAGATCTTTTAAATAAAAAGGAGCCTGATTGTTTAGAGCTTTGTAAGTAAGAAGAAGGATTTAAACTTAATTCTAATTCTATGGGAAGCCAATGAAGAGAGGCCAGAACCGGAGAGATATGATCTCTCTTTCTAGTACCTGTTAAAACTCTTGCTGCAGCATTTTGGATCAGCTGAAGACTTTTTAAAGATGTTTTAGGACAGCCTGATAATAAAGAATTACAATAATCTAATCTCGAGCTAACAAAAAGCGTGGATCAGCTTCTCAGCATCACTCTGAGACAAGATGCTCCTAATCTTGGCAATATTACGCAAATGATAGAAGGCAGTCTTAGAAACAAATTTTAATATGTGAATTGAAGGACAAATCCTGATCAAAAATAACTCCAAGGTTCCTCACAGAGCTATTAAGAGAAAGAGTAACTGCATCCAAACTGAAAGTTTGATTTGGAAAGGAATTTCTAAGGTTTTTTGGACCAACAAGAATGACTTCAGTCTTATCTGAATTTAATAGCAAGAAATTACAAGTCATCCAAACTTGATTCCTTAAGACAGGCTTCTAACTTGGCTAATCGATTAGTATCATCTGGCTTCATTGACAGGTATATTTTTGGGTCATTTGTGCTTTGATGTTTACGTTCTAGTTCCCTCAGTCTCTCACATCTTTGTTCATACGCTTCCAGTTTAGTCTTATTTGCTTTTCCTGTTTCAACAATTAATTTACCCCTTAACACGGCTTTTAGTGTGTCCCATAGTATTGTTGGGTCCACTTCTTCATTGTCATTCTCTTGGATATATTCGTTTATGTTTATTTTTATTCTTTCTTTCATTTTCTCATCATTTAACAGTCCTACGTTAAGTTTCCATGTGTGTTTGTCGTTTTCTATTGTTCAAATATATTTCCATGTATATAGGATTATGATCTGATATTTCTGCCCCTCCAATCCAACAATTTCTCACCCTGTGTCTGTCACCTTCATTCATAAGGAAGTAATCTATTCTAGAGTGTACTTTATGGACTGCTGAATAATGTGTATAGTCTTTTTCGAGTGGGTGCAGGTCCTCCATATGTCTACCATACCCATTTCTGCCAGTGAGGTTCTTATGAACTTTGTTACATGTTTTTTTGTCTTCTTAACACTTGTTGTGTCAACTTCATGATCCATGACAGCATTTAAGTCTCCTCCACAAATTAGGACTCCTTCACTGTGTGTTGCTATGAGATCAAACAGATGTTGAAAAAAACCCTTGTCACTTTCTGGTGGGGCATAGATGTTCACTAATGTAATCTGCATACCATCTATTCTTCCTTTATTATTACATACCTGCCTTCTTTATCCTGGATTTCCTGTTCACTTTCAAATTGTATTTTATTTGAGATTAGTATCATAACCCCCTTTTTGCTCCTCCCTTAAATGAACTGTAGTAGGAGTTCTTATAGCCAAATCTCTTTAGTTTCACATGTTCTGTCTTGCTCAAATGTGTCTCTTGCATAAATATAATTTCAGCTTTTTCCTTCTTGAATTTTCTTATTATTCTTTCCCTTTTAACAGGTGGTTCAGACCATTCACGGTTTAATGTCATTATCTTAAGATTTTTACCCATATTCATGTTTTTCCATTTTTTAACTTGTGCTCCTAGCCCCTTTAACAACAAAAATAACACATATTTATATAAAAACACATTAAAAAATCTCGACCTCCGTACTTTGGGCCTTCTTCTGCCCACTGGTCCCTGTTGGTGGGTGGGGGGTTTGTCTTCACAGGAGTGAAGGGCCCTCCCCTAGACTTCTAATTACTATCAAAGTAATAGTCATAAGTCTAGAAATGTCCAACAAATATCACTTAAACCTCTCTAGCCGTCTGTTTCTCTTTTACCTTGTCTTCTTGGCCTTCATTTCTTCTGTGCCTTTCTTAATCTTTGTTATGATCTAGGCTTTCAGTTGAAAGCCTTGTAGCTTGTCCTGGGCCCGCTGCTCTACGTCTCTCCCCCTTCTTCCGCCGTTCACTCGCCTCCACTCCGTCTGTCGTGGTGCGTTCAGGGCCGCCGCTGCTCCAGCCGTCTCCTTCGGCACGCTCACCTCAAGGCCCCGCTCCATCATATCCCGCGCTGCCTCTTCGGCCGTGTTGTAGGTTCTTGTGCCTTCCTCCCAATGAAATCCTCATTTTCGTTAGCGGCGTTTGGAATCTAATTTTTTTCTCTTTCAGCGTTTTTTTAATATTGGCATATTTCTTCCGCTGCTGCACGATTTCTGTCGGGTAGTCATGGTCAAAAAATACCTGTTTGTCGCCGATTCGTATCTTTTTTTTTCCATGCTTGCGTCAGGATTCTTTCCTTTATGTCATATTTCACAAAGTTTACCACAACTGACCTGGGTGGAGAGTTTGTTTTCGGGTTCTGTGCGGTGCTCTGTGCGCCCCGTTGAATCTGCAGATCCGTTTCTCCGGGATTTCCAGTTCTTTTTTTTAAGAACTGATCCATGAATTTTGTCATCGAGTTGCCTTCAATGCCCTCCGAATTCCAAAGATGCGCATATTGCTTCGTCGGGATCTGCTCTCCAAGTCGTTTATTTTCTCCTGCATCCTCTGTGTTTGCGTCGTCAGGGTCTGTAGTTGTTCGTTTGCCTCGCTTTTCCAATCTTCTAGTTCCGAAATTCGGGTCTGCGCTTCTGTCATACACGCCCGCTGGGAGCGCAGCTCTCCTCCATGTTTTCCGTTAATTTACGCTCCATTTCTCTTTCGGAGTCCATGATTTCCTCCTTAATTTCTTTTTTCAGTTCCTCCTTAAGAGCCGCTAAATCCTGTTGTAGCTGTCGCTTGAATTCTCTTAACTCTTCACCCAAACTGGCGATGCCAGCGTTCATGTTGTCGAGTCCTGGTGTCTTCCATTTTCTCTGCTGTAGACCCTCGTTTTTTTGGCTTTGCGTACAGCGGTTTTTCCTGAGTTGTTGGAGAGGAATTCTTCAATTTTACCCTGTTTTTGTCCTTGTGCCCGGTTCCTTCGTGTTTTCATCCCTTAGTTTATTGATTCGTTTTATGTCGAGTTGGCCATTTACCGATGATTTTTAATCCGGCTAGGGAGAGCTCTTGTTAAGTGTTATGTCTCTCCGCCATCTTCCCGGAAGTCCCCTAATCTTTATCTTTATTGGGGTTGCGCTCCGCGGCCAAAGATGATTTGGAAACTTCCCCGGCAGAGAGCTTCTTTTTGCGGAGCTACTATGGCTGACCGGGGAATTTCTGCAAATAATCCAGCGGCGGACAGCTGGCCGTCTGAGCTTTTGCAGCGTTGCGCAAACACAGGCACACAGCACACTGCCGAGCAGCTCGTTTTTGCGCAGCGCCTATGGCTGGCTGGGGAATTTCTGCCAAATAATCCGGCGACGGACAGCTGCCCGTCTCAGCTTTTGCAGCGTCGCGCAAACACAGGCACGGTGGCGGGCCCAGCCCACCAGTGTTTTCCGCGTGCTTTTGTGCCTAAAACGTTGAAGAACGCGGAGTTTATGTTGGTCAGACACGATGACCAGCGCCCTCCATTGCGCCTGCGCACATGTTGAAAATAGCCGTATGTCACAGCGTTAAAGAATGCTTTAAAAAATTCCTGTATCCAGACGGTTATCCGGATCAT
This sequence comes from Pholidichthys leucotaenia, assembly GCA_020510985.1. NCBI lineage: Eukaryota > Metazoa > Chordata > Actinopteri > Cichliformes > Pholidichthyidae > Pholidichthys > Pholidichthys leucotaenia. The sequence continues at coordinate 95,466,127 of CM035839.1, forward strand.
CCCCAAAATTTAATCAGTTCTTCCTTGTACCATTTCCAACAACGCCTGAAAGTTTCATGGAAATCCGTCCTAGACTTTTTGAGTTATCTTGCTAACCAACAGACAAACAGACAGACAGACAAACAGACAAACACACAGACAAACCCCGGCAAAAACATTACCTCCTCCTGGCCTTTTCGGCCTGGCGGAGGTAATCAACAAAAGAATGGCTTCACCAGAAGAAGATTAAGGTTTTGGAACGGCCCAGCCAGAATCCAGACCTGAATCCGATTGAACATCTGTGGAGTGATCTGAAGAGGGCTGTGCACAGGAGATGCCCTCACAATTTAACAGATTTGGAGCATTTTTGCAAAGAAGAGTGGGCAAATATTGCCACATCAAGATGTGCCACGCTGATAGACTCCTACCCAAAAAGACTGAGTGCTGTAATAAAAGCCAAAGGTGCTGCAACAAAGGCTACGGTCACACTGCAGGTCTTGATGCTCAATTCAGATTTTTTGCTGAGATCCAATTTTTTTGTGTGGGCGTTCACATTACAACTTAAATACGTCCCCCATCAGACTCCAGTGCGAACGGTCTACAGCTATGAAGTGACCCGCATGCGCAGAAGAAAACGTAATGTCAGACACAGCATTGTGTTTACAGAAGTAAATATGAGCCCAGAATGACTGGGGAAGGGGGGGGGGGAGAACAGAACTTCTTCACCCTGATGCAGTGCAGCAAAATAAAATGTTAAAACCATAAATATGAGACCAGCTGCATTCCTCTACAGGCTAGGTGACCACTGTGATCAGCTCTGCTTTAACAGAACTGATTGATTAAACAGCCCTCTTTAAAATGAGACCCCCCCCTTCCCGCAGGAAAGAGGAGCCGCCAGAGACTCCCCTCTCCTGTGCGTCCCCCTATCTGGCCATTCCGCTCCACAGTCGTGTCAGTGTTAACTTTATGTTTTAGATATACAGCAGCCAGCAAGGGAAAAAAGGAATTTGCAGCGTCCATTAAATGTGCTGTTACATGGCCTATAATGTCTGACGGGTTTCAGCCCCAACCCCCCCCCCCCCCGAATTTTGAAGCTATTGTGCAGTAGAAGCCGACAAAATTACAATCCAGTGATAAAGGGAAGAAGATTGATAAAAAGAGAGCACAAATCAGCTTTGTCAGCCATGCTGGCTGCATCCTTCACTGCAGAATTGTAGCATCTGTCTCACTTCAATGAGGGAAAAAGTTTGGATGAAATGCGCATGACCGTTCCAGACGGAGGTCGCCTTGGAAAATGTCAGATACATATCCGAATTAGGACCACATATGAAAAGGGCCTAGGGTCTGGTGTGAAAAAATCAGATATGTGTTTGTTCAGACTGTCATTAAAAAATCAGATATGGGTCACATTGTGCAAAAAAATCAGAATTGAGCATTAAAAACCTGTCAGTGTGACCGTAGCCAAAGTATTAGTCTTAAGGGTGTGCAGTATTTTGCAAACAGATTTTGTAAGTTTTTTATTTTTTATTTTTTTCCCTTTAAAAGATTTCAGTTTGTTTTTCAATTGGGTTGTACAGGTTATAAGTCACATTGATGGGGAAAAAGGTTTTGAAATGACTTATCTTGAGTCTCATTTTTTTACATCACAAAAACCTGTCATTTGAACAGAACAGGGTGTGAAGACTTTATATATACAGTATATACAGTAATATCCTTTTTGACAAATTATCCTTCATTAGGCCAAGGGCGATTGTTAATACAATTAACCAGTTCGCCCTACCAGCATGGCATTGGGGTGGAGGATGCGGTGATCTTCCTCCTTCACCGTTCTCTGTCCACCTGGAGAAGCCCGGGAATATGGTGAGATCATGTTCTTTGACTTCTCCAGTGCTTTCAACACCATCCACCGATGAACCTGAAGGACAAGCCTGCTGCGCGCAGGGGTGGACCAGCACCTGTCATCATGGATCCTGGACTTACCTCACGAACCGGCCCTCAGTTGTGAGAACCCCGGGACTGTGTTTCCGACACGATCATCAGTAGCACGGGGGCCCCCCCCAGGGAACGGGTGCTGGCTCCCTTCTTTTTCACTCTTTATACTGCGGACTTCTCACACAACACAACACATGCCATCTACAGAAGTTCTCTGATGACTCTGCGATCGTTGGTCTCATCTCCAGCGGAGATGAAGCTGAGTACAGAGGGCTTATCCAGACTTTGTGGACTGGTGCCATCGGAACTGCCTCCAGATCAACGCGAGGAAAACTAAGGAGCTGGTGGTGGACTGCCGCAGGCATGGCAGCCCCTCACAGCACCAGTAAATATACAGGAACAGACATCGAGATGGTGACATCCTACAAGTACCTGGTATTCATCTGAACAATAAACTAGACTGGTCACACAATACTGACGCACTCTACAAGAAGGGGACAGCGCAGGCTGTTCCTGCTGAGGAGACTCAGGTCTTTTGGTGTACAAGGGGCGCTGCTGAAGTCATCTATGACACGGTGGTGGCATCAGCCATCACTTTTGGAGTGGTCTGCTGGGGCAGTGGCATTACTGCAGCCGATAGGAAGAGACTGAACAAACTGATTAAGAAAGCTAGCTCTGTCCTGGGGCAAACGCCTTGATCCGATGGAGGAGATAGGAGAGAGAAGGACGGTGGCTAAACTGTCATCTCTGCTGGAGTCCGAGTTCCACCCTATGCAGGACATACTGAATGCACTGAGGAGCTCATTTAGCAGCAGACTACATCATCCCAGGTGCACAACCGAGAGGTTTCGTAGGTCCTTCCTACCAACGGCTGTCAGGACTGTACAACCTAAGCAGGGCTGCTCGCAGAGATAGCAAAAAGACGTAACAAACTAATAGTTTTTTTTTTTTTTTTTGAATGCAAAGATGCAATAGACTTACACAATGGTCCTCTCCGGCATACCAACTAGGAACATACCGGTCGCTATGGAGGGTGAGAATATGTATGGGCACATAATCATACCTTGTAGGATAACTAAATAGACGGTTATGCTGTTTCATCCCACCTAGCAACAATGCTCTGCACTGTGTGTGTTTATATATTTACATATTTATTCCATCTAGCTACAATGCTCTGCACTGGGTGTGTTTATATTTATATATCTATATATTTATTCCATCTAGCTACAATGCTCCGCACTGTGTTTTTATATTCTACATATTATTCCATCTAGCTACATTGCTCCGCATTGTGTGTGTTTATATACTTGCATATTTATTCCACCTAGCTGCAATGCTCCATACTGTGGGTGTTTATATATTTACATATTTATTCCATCTAGCTACAATGCTCTGCACTGTGTGTTCATATATTCATATATTTATTCCATCCAGCTACAATGCTCGGCACTGTGTCTGTGTGTGTGTGTGTGTGTATATATATATTTTATAGTAATATGTACATATGTATATTAGCTGCTCTTGCTTGCTTGTTTTTTCTTGCCTTCTGATTGTTGCTCTGAGTGTTGCTATCCCTGTGCTGTTGCAATCCTGGAATTTCCCCGTTGTGGGACTAATAAAGGCTTATCTTATCTTATCTTAATTAAAAGGCTGAAGCAGACTGCATCAGCTGTGACAGAAGTAGACATGGAGGGTCCAGAGGATCTACTAAACTATATGGACAATACAGTCATGTGAAAAATTAGGACACCCCCTTTAATATTCAGTTCTTTATTAAGAAATGTTCACATATCTATTTCTTACTGTGTTTTTGTTTTTATTTGCATTTTTAAAATTTATTTAGCCATTTTAAGTGGGAATGAATGTGGGGGTGTCCTAGAAAAAGATGGGGGGGGGGTTTCCTAATCATTCCTCACTATTTGTTTTAGAATTACATTTTACAGAAAATTGAAAAAAGTCTTTAATTCGTTTTTTTAATTGTTTACTTGTATTACATGAATCTCCCAGTATTTTTAACACTGATATTAAATATCCATATGTCCAAGCATGTTAAAAAAAAAACCACACAGGCTTATATAGGGTGTCCCTAATTTTTTCACATGGCTGTATGTACCAAACATCCAATATGTGACTATGGTGTTTGAAGATGGAGGCTTTGCAGCAGAACTTATTTCTGTTCCATAAGAGACTGAACAGTGCAGTATAGTGTGGATCCTCCTCCAAAATCTGTGCAGCAATTTGACAATGTAAGGAACTGATTTTGTTGGTCTTGATGTGAGACATATTACTGCTATTGTGGAGCGTGTGAAAAAAGAGTCGGGCTCATGGCACACAGTTTATTACACATTTCACATCTCTCCAGCGCAGAACAGACAGAACATTTCAGCAGGCACTCTCCTCTTAAGTTTCATGGCATTTCTCCACACACAACATGACATTTGCATCACACTGCATTCAACCCCCTTCGTCCTTGACTCCTTCCTGCTATCTCGCCAGGAACCTCCTGCGTATTGTTCTCCCATGTTTACCCACTGTCTCTTGTCTGAGATGCTAAATAATCTGGCTCCCCCAAGCTGCTAAACTATCAGAACTGAATATTTTACTTTTGAGATCATTAAATGTAAGAATTTCATTGTAGTTGCCAGCAAAGGATCTGTACAAAATCTGTCAATAGAAAAAAAAATAATCAGAAAATAGATTTAGAGATGAAATATCTGCATGTAAAGATAAAAGGAAAATGTTTGTTCAGGAAATAAAGAAGGCACGTTATAAACAAATTAGCGATGGCGCGTTTTATTAAAAGTGATTTTGAGTGATTAGTTTTCTGATTCTCACTACGATTTGTGGTTCTTTTTCAGTTTAAATATTCTAAACATACCCCCAACATAACCTGAGCAGGTTATGTTCACAGCCTTCGTTACCGTAGTTACAAACATACTCTTGACTTTTTGGAACCAAAAACAGTTAGAGTTAACTTACCCAGGGAAGCCACGAAGCTGCTTTCTGGAACAGGGCCCAGGAATCCAATTATAACTGGTTTATTTCTATACATGTAAACATAGTGTTTGCAAATCAGTAGTTGGATTCTGTTTAAATTTACAAATGACACACGCGTCACCGTGTTATTGTTTTATAGAAAATGGGTTTTCTGATTAGCACAAGTGCTTGTCAGATTGTAACAGGGATGTTCACTGTTGTATTTCATTTTAATTATACTTTCATCCCATATTTGTTTGCATAATGAAGAAAACAAATGGGGGCACCCTGTTGTGGCGTTGTTCAGATACGCCTGCTGCCTGGCCTGAAGTTAATTTTCCCATGATGCACCACTGGCTCTTTCTATCTCGCGCCTTTGCCTCGCAGTCATCTTGGCTCTCGCGGAGCTGTAACGACTGTGTTCCCTCGCGCTGTTGTTGCCCTAAATAATGGCGGCTTCTGGAGGCGGATTATCACCTCCCGCTACTGTTGCGGCCCAGAGCCCCTTAACAGTGGCCCGGGCTCGTTTTCCAGGTCGGCCGTTGACGACTCGCAGCAGACTGCGGTCAGAGAAACGCACGAAACGCGGAAGGCTTGGCTCTGACGACGGCGAGCTGCTTAGCGTAGGGCCTAGGCCCGTAAACATCGGCCTTGCGTTGAGCGAAGATCCATTCCTGCTGCGCCTGCTCGGTGTGACGGAGAAGCACAGGCGGCGGAGAGACGCGGGATTCGAATCCAGTAGCAGCGAGGAGGTAAAATAAGCAAACCATTGCATGTCAGCTTCACGGGAAGCAATAACCCGTATGAGGCGATAGGTGGTCAGGTTACTCTAAAGAACTACAGTTGACTAAAAATAATTTAGTTTACTAAAATCAGTTTAGCTGGCGTACTGTTAGCCAAAGAGCTGCTAAACTGATTACGTAGCTATTAGCCTTCTGGTTGCAGGTTATTTCTTTTTGGGACAGGGTTGCAAACGCTGATCCTAAACTAGAGGTAAATTCGTCCGTTTTCATGCAGGTTTGGTTGAGATTTGTTAGCCTTTTCATTTGCACACAATAACAAAATTCATTACATTTTCATAAATGGCGGCATCTCAATGTACTAGGTTACAACAGCTGTACTTCCAAGGTTTCACGTCTGTGGGGTTTGCAGGAAATGTACATTGCGGGGGGGGGGGGGGGGGCACATGTGGTTGAATGGTTGAACACCCGGGAATGCTTTTTGTTGTGGAAACCTGTAGATCCCCCCCCCCTCCCCCGCTCCTTTCTTTGATAAGGGCTACAGAGTTGAAACTCCCTTCCACCCTGTGGGGATAAGCTCTGGCTCCTATTCTTGTCGTAGTGAAAACTTTGCTGCAGCTCACTGTAGGAGATGCTCCATGTTGGAGTTGTCAGCTGACAGCGCAGTGAATTAAAACCGTGTTGGTGCAACAGGAAGTAAGGCAATAAACGTTAGGACAACGTAATTACAAATGAAACGGGCACTTCTGACTGTTTCAAAAGTTAATATTCATTTGTTTTCAAATGGGTCAGCACCTCCCACCCGGAGATTGATGCAAGTTAATGATTAATGAGAACAGTAGTTCTCCCTTATATACATTCTCAGAATTCAACCACAAAGGTGTGAAAGTCAAATAACTCAAGAGGTTATAAAATGGGTTTTAATTGTTATGTGTACTTGTAATAGAATAATATTTAAATTAGTATACTATGATGTCTGTGACTTGTCCCTATGGCACAATGTAGCCTTCTTTGAAAGCTCACACAGTCACTGAAGGCTACATAAATTGTAATGTTTTGCTGGAGCTTTTACTGTAAATATACAACACAGCTTCTATGGTTGCAGTTTCCAGCTACTAATGACAACATTATAAATGAGCAACTGACTGACTGATCTAGGGGTCCAGGTTCTGGGGCAGACTCTTCTGTCCTGGGTCTGCCCCTGATTTTCCTCCCAAGCCCCCAAGAGAAACATGAAATTTAAAGGACTTATATCTGTCACATTCTCACAATAGTGTTATCAGTATTTGATAGTCATTACAACTTTAGTGGTTTAATTTTAACACCATAGAGGCAGGATGGTGATAATAATCTTCATATTTAAGAACCTCCAATCCAGGACTGTTGGTGTCTGCAGTCAGACTTCACTGATGCAGTCCCCGTAGAGTGGCTTGAAACAGTCACATGGGTGATGCTGAAGTTTGTGAGTGCTTCTCAAATAAAGTACCATGCAATGCTGTGTGCTCTGCAGTGTTAGAGGATCAAAATCATTTGTGTTGTTTCACTGGCGAATAATCTGTGGCGTTATTTTGAAGATGGATGTGAGTAGTTTTTATCCCCCGCCAGTTGAAGACCCCTTTGGGCGAAAACCGAAGAGGGATTATGTTAAGGGAAGTCCATCTGTCTGTCAGTCTGTCCCACTTTTATGAAATTAACTTCTCCTACAGTTTTATTTCGACTGTTTGAAACTAGGTACCAGAATTTGATATACACTGATGATGCATATATTGCATTCATTCATTCATTCATCTTCTTCTGCTTAATCCTTTTCGGGGGGGGGGGGGGCTGGAGCCTATCCCAGCATCTTTGGGCGAGAGGCAGGGTACACCCTGGACAGATCACCAGTCCATCGCAGGGCCAACACAGAGAGACAGACAACCATTCACTCTCACAGTCACACCTAAGGACAATTTAGAATCCCCAGTTTTGATGCCAATTAACCTAACTTGCATGTTTTTTGGCATGTGGGAGGAAACCGGAGAAATTGCAGAGTAAACCCACGCAGACACGGGGAGAACATGCAAACTCCACACAGATCACTGTTGGTCGGGGGCTGGATCCCCCAGCCAAGGGTGAGTTGCTGTGCTGCTGCAGTGCTAACCACTCCCCCACCGCGCTGCCCTGCACAAACAAACGAGCAACTATAACACTACAGCCAGTGTGTGAACATTTTATATATCTTTAGAGGTAAAATCATTACTATAGCTTGTCAATTAGCTTTAAAACTGTGGATCTTTGGTCTGGACATGGACCAACGTGGCTGCTTGGCTTTCCTCCCGCAGACTCCCGGTAAATGAAAGATCAGTATCTGATGAGAAAGATGTGTGTCAAGACGCACAGCAGATAGACAGGTAGGAGTTAGGCATGGAAAGAGAGAATATTGTCTGTAATTTAAAAAACAAAACAAAACAACACATAGACTCCGATAGACAATACAGAACAACAGAATAAATTTTTTTCCTCTGCACTTGGAACCGAGTGGGTGGGGACTGCTGCGGTTAGAGAGTTTTCAAATGAAGTTATGTGTAAATTAGGACAGTGGAGGCAGTTGCTGTACTGAACAGTAACTTGATTAAAGGACACTAACAGCACATGTTACAGTAGAATAGTAGCTACAGTGCTGTGAAAAAGTATTTGCCCCTTCCAGATTTCTTATATTTTTGTATATTTGCTACACCTAAATGCTTCAGATCATCAAACAGATTTTAATATCAGACAAAGATGGCCTGAATAATACAAAATGCAGCTTGCAAATGATTTCATTTATTAAAGGGAAAAAAAAAAAACTATCCAAACCTACCTGGCCCTATGTGAAAAAGTTATTGCTCCTCTTGTTATATCATGAATTAGCTGTGATTAACCACATTTTTTAGAAAGCTGAGTTCAGTTTCAGTAGCTACACCCAAGCCTGATTATTACCAGACCTGATGAATCAAGAAATCACTTAAATAGAACCTGTCTGACAACCTGAAGTAGGCTAAAAGATCTCAAAAGGCAACACATCCCACTGTGATCTAAAGAAATTCAAGATCAGATGAGAAACAAAAACCTTGAGCAACATCTGAAGAACTGCAGGCCTCACTTGCCTCAGTGTGGACACTGGTCCACGATGGAACAACAAGAAAGAGACTGGGGCACATATTGCAATTTGGCTCCAATCGGATGATTTTTGCAGGAGTTGGAGCCTCTTGACTTATGATCTATTTCACTTCAGGTAATAGACAGTAATGGTCTTGTGAAATCAGCTCCTCCTACAGTTTTGTTCCAAATGTTTTGAAACTTTGTACTCGGGTTTGGTATACACTGATGATGCGCACCCAAAAAGGACTAAGCGGAAGAAGATGAATGAATGAATGAATGAATGATGATGCGCATATTGCAATTTGACTCTGATTGGATGATCTTTGCAGGAATTATACAGGTGCATCTCAGTAAATTAGAATATTATTGAAAAGTTAATTTATTTCAAATAATTCAATTCAAAAAGTGAAACTCATATTGTATAGATTCATTACACACAGAGTGATATATTTCAAGTTCGGGCTGTGTGATATGACAAAAATTTCATATCACGATATAAGTCATCTTATATCACGATAACAATATATAACATGATATACATTTCTGCAAATGCTATAATTTAGATAATCACATAAAAAGGACCATCTCTTTTTTTAAAAACTTTTTTTTTACATGTACCTTTTTCCCCTCATAATTTTGCAGTGTTGTTATAAAATAGTTTTTTAATGTGCATTTAAGGCAGTGCTTCTCAATTATTTCCTGTTACGCCCCCTCTAGGACAATGAAAACATTTCGTGCCCCCCCACTCTCCGCTGCGACTATAAATAGTATCATTTGTCTATAAAATTGTTATAAGTACACCTCTGCATAACATTGTATTCTTATTAACATTAAAGAAAACAAAAAAGGAAAAAGAAAGAAATATAGATCAGCTTACAACAAAGAATAACTTTATTAACATTGTTTTTTAGTCTGTAACAGAAAAGATTTAATGTGCATCAATTTGCCTGAAATAAAAAAAAAAATTAAATCCTTATTTAAACTATAAACATTTTTTGACCGACTAATTGAACCATTTGATATTGAAAAATAAAATCAATAAATGATGATAAATTTAAATTGATCAGCAACATTAACGCAGGAGCACAGTGTATAAAACACGTCAACCTACAAAACAAAAATGAATAAAACAATTTGTGCTGATTTTTTTTTTTTTTTTAAATCAAAATGAGGAAGTCAGAATTAATGGCTACAATGAGCACGTTTTGCACTGAGCTATTTGGTACGCCACCTTATATGATGCTAACTGTGCTTGCTGGTTTACTGAAGTAGCATTCACAAAGCGGGATGATTGTTGGCAATATTGGGCATGTTTTCGCTGAAAAAACTCAAGCGGCTTATCAGCGTGACTGGGGTGTAATGTCTTTAAGTGACCCCTTAATTTATTTGGCTTCATGCTGTCCGCTGCCAACATTTTTAGACACAGTACACTGGTCTTTCCTTGTCTCCCACCATAGTCACAGTGAAGCCAAGCGCTATATACGCTTCATCATATTTCCTCATCTTAAGCTTTCGGGAGACTTTAGTTTGTCTCATTATCGCCGTCTCTCCATCACTGTTAAATATTTTTCCATGGTCTCTTGAGGGTTTGTTCACTGCACTTCATATCTCCTGTGTGTGCACATGCGTGGTGCAAAAAACCCTTCACCATAGAGCTAATACTCCCTGCGCACACTCTGACAATGAGAGCGCCACTGCCACCTACTGTAGTGGATGTGCAATTACACTTTATTCTAATATGGCATAAAAAGCATGTTCCCTGGGGTCACACATGCCCCCCCCTGGCATCGCACCGCGCCCCCTCACTATTTGAGAAGGACTGATTTAAGGCTTGATTCTCATAAATTTTACATCAATAAGTTAAATGTTTCCTGAGCCAGAGAATAGCAAAAAACAAAACAAAATAGATAACATAAAAAATGTCTGAAAATGAGAAAAATTACCCATCACTGCCATCTACAGATATAAATTAGCTGTTAGTTTAAATCAATGAAAATTAAGTGTGGATCCACAGACTGATGACTGCTATTTAGGCCTGATTTAACCTGTTTGCTTCTTAGTAAAATATTTCAGATTGGTCATGATCTGAAAATCAAAGACACAAAAGGTAATGTAATAAAATACATGTGATGACTTTTTTTTTTTCCACAATATCTTTATTGAACCTTTTTTTTTTAACAAACATGATACAAACAATCAAACACTAACACTAAAGTACTACAAAAAAAAAAAAATGCACTAAAAACACCAACAACCACCAACAAAATCAAGTCTTCAACAATGCTCCTCTGTTTAGTCTAGACAATCCGATACATAAGTATACATATTATGTTCACCAGTTTGGAATTTACAAGGTCCACACACATCATTCACCTTCTTCTTCAAGAGTTATGTTTAAATTTTTTACATAATCAATAAAAGGTCTCCATATATTCTCAAACACAATTTCCTTTGATTTCAGTATATATGTTATTCTTTCTAATGGAAGGTTTGTTAACATCTGTCTTAACCACTGAGTCACATCTGGTCTATGAGTCTTTTTCCATAATAGTGCAATACATTTTTTGGCATTAAGCAAACTGAGGTCTATGAATGTTCTTTCACTTTTATTAAAATTATGCTTTTCTGGGTACAGACCCAACAAAAACAGTTTAGGATTCAATATGATTTGTTTTGAGATTATTTTTTCAATTGTTACCCTCACCTCCTCCCAAAACATTCTTATTAATCTACATTCCCATAAACAATGAAATAGGGTTCCTTTACTTTCCATGCATTTTGTGCATGTATCTGGTATATTTTTGTTATATCTATTTAACTCCTCCGGTGTAACATACATCCGCATTAACCATTTGAAATGTATCAATTTAAGGCGTGCATTTATTGATTTGGTTTGAGCTTCTGTACAAGCCAATTCCCATTGTTCCTCTGAAATTTCAATTTGCAGATCTTCTTTCCAGTAGTTTAATCTTTTCAGTGAATTTTCACTTGAAGATAGTGTCAATGAGTTATAAAACTCTGAAATAATACCCTTTCTTTTACTATCTTTCATCATCATTTTTTCCAAGGATGAATAAATAGGTCGAGTGAGAGCTTTATTTTGATTTGATCGAATAAAGTTTCTAAGTTGAAGATATTTAAAAAAATGTGTTCTATTGAGATTAAATTTGATCCTCAGCTCTTCAAAAGACATTATGTTGTCTGCACATGGCAAGTATAAATCCTGAATCTTTTGTATCCCTTTTAAATTCCATACTTTAAATACAGCGTCCGCTCTCCCTGGTTTAAAATATTGATTACCCCATATTGGACTAAATTGTGACAATAACTGTGGTTCTTTTAAATAGTTTTTAGCTTCACACCATATTTTGATCATATGCTTTACAAATGGATTTTTAACTTGTTTTTGTAATTTTTTTGCCGAATCTGAGTATATGAATATGGGAAGAGGTAAAGGTAAATTGTATGATTCCATTTCAGTCCAGTGAGGGAGATCATTTGATGAAAAATAATATGTCATAGACCTCAGTTGTGCCGACCAATAATACAACATAAAATTTGGACATTTCAGACCTCCACGATCAAATGGTAAATATAATAAAGACAAACGTAATCTAGCCCTCCTGTTGTTCCATATAAATTCCACTAACTTTTTTTTTATTCTTGAGAATAGATCTAAAGGTGGTGATAAGGGAATGTATTGAAATAAATAAAGTATTTTAGGTAAAATATTACTTTTAAGTATATTGATTCTCCCGATCATCGACATTGGTAGTGACATCCATCTCTGAGTTAACTCATTGATATCTGACATTAAGGCTTCATAGTTGACACTGGCGACTGATTCTAGCTTAGGCATAATTTGGATTCCTAAATATTTAAACTGATTTACAACATTGAATTGATTTACCTCAGGGGCTGGGTAATTTCTCTGGGTCTCATTTAGCATTAATATTGAAGATTTAGTTTTATTTATTTTATATCCTGATATTTCCCCAAAATTCATTATTAAATTCAACAAGGTTGGAATTGATTTTTTTAGATTCGACATAAACAAAATTATATCATCGGCGTACAGGGAGATTTTATGTTCTGTTGGTCCAACTTTAATTCCATATATTTGTGAATGTAAACGTATCGCTATCGCTAAAGGTTCAATTGCCATAGTAAACAGTAAAGGTGAAAGTGGACAACCTTGTCGACATCCTCTATTGATTTTTATTGGTTTTGAAATATTGTTATTTGTTAGGATTTCTGCTGTAGCATTATTGTATATTATTTGAACCCATTTTATGAAATTATTTCCAAGTCCAAACCTTTGTATGACTTCAAAAAGAAAGGGCCATTCAACTCTATCAAAGGCCTTTTCGGCGTCCAATGATAGGAGAGCTGTATCCGGTGCTTCTTTATTAAAATAAATAATATTAAATAGTCTTCTTACATTATGGAAGCCTTGTCTACCCTTTATAAAGCCATTCTGATCTCGATTAATAATATTTGGTAAAATTTCTTGTATTCGTCTTGCTAAAATTTTACAGATTATCTTAAGGTCGGCGTTTAATAGGCTTATTGGTCTCATATTTTCACATTTATTAGAGGGCTTACCTGGTTTTGGCAGCAGTATAATTAAGGCATTATTTATGTATGATGGTAAATTATTATTTTGAAATGCTTCTAAAACCATTTCCAAAAAAGGTTTTATTAATTTATTCTTAAATTTTTTATAAAGGTCAACTGGAAGACCATCTGGTCCTGCACTTTTTCCTGATTTCATATTATCAATGGCTAGCCCAACTTCTTCTTGACTAATTTTAGACTCCAATATCTCCCTGTTTTCATTTGGAATACACGGTATAGATAGTTCGTTCAAAAACCCATTTAGTTTTGTTAAATCAGGTTCATTTTTGGTATCATATAATTTTTCATAGTAATCTCTAAAGGCTCTATTAATTTCTAAAGGATCTATAACTACCTGTCCATTACTTATAATACTGGTAATTGGTGTTTTAATTTCCAATTGTTTAATCTGCCATGCTAATAATTTTCCAGATTTTTCACCTTGTTCATAAAAAGATTGTTTCAATCTTAGAAGACTCGAGGCAGCTCTATTCGCTGATTTTTTGTCGTATTCAGCTCTCAAAATCAGTAATTCATTCTCCAACCTTGGGTCACTTCCTGCATACACTTTTTCCTGAAGACTTTTTATTTTATGTTCCAATTTAGCTCTCTCCTCTCGAGTCTTCTTAGATTTTGATCCTGTATAACTAATAATATGTCCCCTAATAAAAGCTTTGAAAGCCTCCCACTTTACACATGCTGATGTTTGTGTAGTATTGATGTCAAAGAACTCGTCTATCTGTTTTTCTATATACTTGACAAATTCCTCATCCTGAAGCCATTTATGCTGAAATTGCCATCTACCTGATTCCTTTGTCAATTTTTTATCTACATATATTAGACAACAGGGTGCATGATCAGAGATCACGATGTTATCATAAAAGCAGTTTTGAATCTTGGACCTTAATTCTGTGGAAATCAAAAAATAATCAATACGTGAGAATGTCTTGTAGGTACTGGAATAACAAGAATAGGCTTTAACTTGTGGTTTCATTTCTCTCCATATATCTAACAATCTCAATTCTTTCATAAAATGATTAATAGTCATCCTACATCCAATGTGCGTACAATCCAGTCCTGTTGATCTATCCACACCTGGATTCAATGTACAATTAAAATCCCCTGCTATTATATGTTGCCCTGTAAGTGATGATAAGATGAGAAATAAATTAGCAAAGAACTTCTGATCATCTATATTGGGACCATATAAGTTCACAAGATTTATATTTTCTAATAGCAAAGAACCTTGAATGATTACATATCTTCCAAATTTGTCTCCAATTACATTTTTCACTTGAAAAGGAACTGATTTATGTATGAGAGTCATAACTCCCCTGGCTCGGGATGAAAATGAAGAGGTGAATACACTTCCCTGCCATCTACTCCTAATTCTTTTAACATCCTCCTCTATCAGATGAGTTTCTTGTAAAAACACAATTCTTGAACCCATGTCCTTTATTTTATTCATAACTTGTTTAAGTTTTTTTAAATTTTGTAGACCTCTGCAATTCCATGAAGTTAAATTAAGATTAACACTTTGGTCCATGATCAATAGAGAGTTTGGGATTACCTTGCAGTGTAAACATGCTCATACAGAGAAGCAAAAACATGAGTGGTTGAACATTCATCCTACAAACTACACACAAACAAATTTCCCCTTCCCACACTTGTGGCAAACCCCCCAAAATCAAAAGAAAAATTCTGTCTCCCGATATAGCCATCGACCGTTCCACACCCACGGGGAACAGCCTAAGCCACTCCTCCTTCATCCTCCCAATCACCCTAACTCTACTGCTTTTAATGACGTAACATTAACTCTCCTCTGTAGTTTTCCAACTTAACTTTAAAATTTTTAACAACTTTGTACATCATAGTTTTTTTTTTTTGTTTGTTTTGTTTTTGTTTTTTGTTTTTTTAAATATATAATACAATCTATGTTTTGTAAACTTACTATTTACTTCAAGTCAGTCAGATGCCTGTGCAAATGCTTAATTATTCTACCTTATATTTTGTTCATGCTTAGCTCCCACCAGTCTCTTCTTCTTCTTTGATCTTCTTGATGAACTCCTGCGCCTCCTCTGGGGTCTTGAAGATGTGGGTTCTGCCCTCATACGTGGTCAGCAGTCTCGCAGGATAGATTACACCATGACGAATCCCAAGGTTGCGCAGCTCCTTACGTACGGGATCAAACTGCTTCCTCAATTGCTGGATTCCTGTGGCCAAATCTGGGTAGAACCGCACCTGCTGGTCCTGGTGTTTAATCTCTCCTTTTTTAGCTCGTGCAGCGTTGAAGATCTTCATCCTGTCTCTGTTGTTAAGAAACTTCATAATTAAGGTCCTCGGCGGTCCCTTATCTCTCCGTGGGCCAATACGATGTGCTTTTTCCAGAACCACTGCTGATTGCAACTCCTCGCTGCCCAGCACCTCCGGAATCCACTTTTCCAGAAAGGAACATACGTCCCGACCTTCTGATTCCTCTGGAAGACCCACCAGCCTCAAATTATTCTGTCTCGACCGAGATTCCAAATCCAAAATATTATCTTCCAGAGATTTATTTTTTTTTTCCAAAGTGCGCACCTTTAATTGAAGACGGGTGACGTCATCTTCAGCACTAGCGAGACGGAGCTCCATCTGCGCCGTTCGTTCTACACAGTCACCCAATTCCTTTCTTATTCCTTCCAACGCTGTCATAATCCCATCAAATCTAGAGGAAAAGTCCGCTCTCATTGAACTCATGGCAGCCATCAGCGCATCTGCGCCATTCCCCGCAGAAATCGCAGCGTTGCCAGCCTCCTCCGCCATATATGGAGCCCTGTTTGCTGCGTCACAGACCTGAAAGTCCGTTAATTTGGACTGTTTCGGCGGCTCGCTTTTTCCTTTTCCTGGTTTTCCAGCCTTAGGCTTCGCCGACATATCCTCGCCCAAACGCTGGGATACGTTCTGTCCCAAATGAGAGAGTTATTTGCCGATTTTTTTTCTCCAGGAGCAGAGCAGAGCGAGACACGTCCGTCCTACGTGGCAGCCATAACCGGAAGACAAGATTTATATTTTCTCATAGCAAAGAACCTTGAATGATTACATATCTTCCAAATTTGTCTCCAATTACATTTTTCACTTGAAAAGGAACTGATTTATGTATGAGAGTCATAACTCCCCTGGCTTGGGATGAAAATGAAGAGGTGAATACACTTCCCTGCCATCTACTCCTAATTCTTTTAACATCCTCCTCTATCAGATGAGTTTCTTGTAAAAACACAATTCTTGAACCCATGTCCTTTATTTTATTCATAACTTGTTTAAGTTTTTTTAAATTTTGTAGACCTCTGCAATTCCATGAAGTTAAATTAAGATTAACACTTTGGTCCATGATCAATAGAGAGTTTGGGATTACCTTGCAGTGTAAACATGCTCATACAGAGAAGCAAAAACATGAGTGGTTGAACATTCATCCTACAAACTACACACAAACAAATTTCCCCTTCCCACACTTGTGGCAAACCCCCCAAAATCAAAAGAAAAATTCTGTCTCCCGATATAGCCATCGACCGTTCCACACCCACGGGGAACAGCCTAAGCCACTCCTTCTTCATCCTCCCAATCACCCTAACTCTACTGCTTTTAATGACGTAACATTAACTCTCCTCTGTAGTTTTCCAACTTAACTTTAAAATTTTTAACAACTTTGTACATCATAGTTTTTTTTTTTTTGTTTGTTTTGTTTTTGTTTTTGTTTTTTTAAATATATAATACAATCTATGTTTTGTAAACTTACTATTTACTTAAAGTCAGTCAGATGCCTGTGCAAATGCTTAATTATTCTACCTTATATTTTGTTCATGCTTAGCTCCCACCAGTCTCTTCTTCTTCTTTGATCTTCTTGATGAACTCCTGCGCCTCCTCTGGGGTCTTGAAGATGTGGGTTCTGCCCTCATACGTGGTCAGCAGTCTCGCAGGATAGATTACACCATGACGAATCCCAAGGTTGCGCAGCTCCTTACGTACGGGATCAAACTGCTTCCTCAATTGCTGGATTCCTGTGGCCAAATCTGGGTAGAACCGCACCTGCTGGTCCTGGTGTTTAATCTCTCCTTTTTAGCTCGTGCAGCGTTGAAGATCTTCATCCTGTCTCTGTTGTTAAGAAACTTCATAATTAAGGTCCTCGGCGGTCCCTTATCTCTCCGTGGGCCAATACGATGTGCTTTTTCCAGAACCACTGCTGATTGCAACTCCTCGCTGCCCAGCACCTCCGGAATCCACTTTTCCAGAAAGGAACATACGTCCCGACCTTCTGATTCCTCTGGAAGACCCACCAGCCTCAAATTATTCTGTCTCGACCGAGATTCCAAATCCAAAATATTATCTTCCAGAGATTTATTTTTTTTTTCCAAAGTGCGCACCTTTAATTGAAGACGGGTGACGTCATCTTCAGCACTAGCGAGACGGAGCTCCATCTGCGCCGTTCGTTCTACACAGACACCCAATTCCTTTCTTATTCCTTCCAACGCTGTCATAATCCCATCAAATCTAGAGGAAAAGTCCGCTCTCATTGAACTCATGGCAGCCATCAGCGCATCTGCGCCATTCCCCGCAGAAATCGCAGCGTTGCCAGCCTCCTCCGCCATATATGGAGCCCTGTTTGCTGCGTCACAGACCTGAAAGTCCGTTAATTTGGACTGTTTCGGCGGCTCGCTTTTTCCTTTTCCTGGTTTTCCAGCCTTAGGCTTCGCCGACATATCCTCGCCCAAACGCTGGGATACGTTCTGTCCCAAATGAGAGAGTTATTTGCCGATTTTTTTTCTCCAGGAGCAGAGCAGAGCGAGACACGTCCGTCCTACGTGGCAGCCATAACCGGAAGACAAGATTTATATTTTCTCATAGCAAAGAACCTTGAATGATTACATATCTTCCAAATTTGTCTCCAATTACATTTTTCACTTGAAAAGGAACTGATTTATGTATGAGAGTCATAACTCCCCTGGCTTGGGATGAAAATGAAGAGGTGAATACACTTCCCTGCCATCTACTCCTAATTCTTTTAACATCCTCCTCTATCAGATGAGTTTCTTGTAAAAACACAATTCTTGAACCCATGTCCTTTATTTTATTCATAACTTGTTTAAGTTTTTTTAAATTTTGTAGACCTCTGCAATTCCATGAAGTTAAATTAAGATTAACACTTTGGTCCATGATCAATAGAGAGTTTGGGATTACCTTGCAGTGTAAACATGCTCATACAGAGAAGCAAAAACATGAGTGGTTGAACATTCATCCTACAAACTACACACAAACAAATTTCCCCTTCCCACACTTGTGGCAAACCCCCCAAAATCAAAAGAAAAATTCTGTCTCCCGATATAGCCATCGACCGTTCCACACCCACGGGGAACAGCCTAAGCCACTCCTTCTTCATCCTCCCAATCACCCTAACTCTACTGCTTTTAATGACGTAACATTAACTCTCCTCTGTAGTTTTCCAACTTAACTCCAAAATTTTTAACAACTTTTTACATCATAGTTTGTTTTTTTTTTTTGTTTGTTTTGTTTTTGTTTTGTTTTTTTAATATATAATACAATCTATATTTTGTAAACTTACTATTTACTTCAAGTCAGTCAGATGCCTGTGCAAATGCTTAATTATTCTACCTTATATTTTGTTCATGCTTAGCTCCCACCAGTCTCTTCTTCTTCTTTGATCTTCTTGATGAACTCCTGCGCCTCCTCTGGGGTCTTGAAGATGTGGGTTCTGCCCTCATACGTGGTCAGCAGTCTCGCAGGATAGATTACACCATGACGAATCCCAAGGTTGCGCAGCTCCTTACGTACGGGATCAAACTGCTTCCTCAATTGCTGGATTCCTGTGGCCAAATCTGGGTAGAACCGCACCTGCTGGTCCTGGTGTTTAATCTCTCCTTTAGCACGTGCAGCGTTGAAGATCTTCATCCTGTCTCTGTTGCTAAGAAACTTCATAATTAAGGTCCTCGGCGGTCCCTTATCTCTACGTGGGCCAATACGATGTGCTTTTTCCAGAACCACTGCTGATTGCAACTCCTCGCTGCCCAGCACCTCCGGAATCCACTTTTCCAGAAAGGAACATACGTCCCGACCTTCTGATTCCTCTGGAAGACCCACCAGCCTCAAATTATTCTGTCTCGACCGAGATTCCAAATCCAAAATATTATCTTCCAGAGATTTATTTTTTTTTTTCCAAAGTGCGCACCTTTAATTGAAGACGGGTGACGTCATCTTCAGCACTAGCGAGACGGAGCTCCATCTGCGCCGTTCGTTCTACACAGTCACCCAATTCCTTTCTTATTCCTTCCAACGCTGTCATAATCCCATCAAATCTAGAGGAAAAGTCCGCTCTCATTGAACTCATGGCAGCCATCAGCGCATCTGCGCCATTCCCCGCAGATATCGCACCGTTGCCAGCCTCCTCCGCCATATATGGAGTTTTGTTTGCTGCGTCACGGACCTGAAAGTCCGTTAATTTGGACTGTTTCGGCGGCTCGCTTTTTCCTTTTCCTGGTTTTCCAGCCTTAGGCTTCGCCGACATATCCTCGCCCAAATGCTGGGATACGTTCTGTCCCAAATGAGAGAGTTATTTGCCGATTTTTTTTCTCCAGGAGCAGAGCAGAGCGAGACACGTCCGTCCTACGTGGCAGCCATAACCGGAAGTGACATGTGATGACTTTTAACTTTTTTCATTATTGCTTCTTGACTAATTAAAATTATTAGAAATCAAATAAATTACATAAAGAGCCAACTTGCTCCTTTGATCCATTTTAATTTATTTATCAGTCCCTCCAGGATTTCACAGTGTTGCCATTCTACCGATTCCAGCGACTTCAGCAGGTCCTGCATAATTTGAATTTTGTCCAATCACCGCAACTTAACTGCAGTTTTAGCCAATTGTTGTCAGCGTTGCCAATTTCACCAATCAAATATGTCCCTGAGTAGCGTGCAAACGTGTACGTCATCAGTCTGACCAATCAAATGCGGCGCTGCACCATGCTCACTTCTGTGTTTACTGTGTGTATACACTACTCACAAAAAGTTATTAGGCTTTCGGGTGAAATTTCAGAATGCACCTAAAATGCACTGTAACCTTTACAGGTGAACTTAATTTGACCTTCTCTAACCTTTTCAGTGCACATGTACAACTATTCAGTGTTTCAGTACTTTTTGCGTAACTCGCTGTTCTCTAACACAGTGCTTAATGGTAAAATTTACAACAGGTGTTTGAGCCATGACTCGACAAATAAATTTCCTGATTGAATTAGATTTGGTATTTAAACAGTCCTCTTTATCATGCTGTTCACATTTTGACATTATGAGACCAAGATGACGCCTCACAGTTGATCAACAGTGCCTCGCCATTGCGAGGCTTCAAACAGGATGTTCTCAGAGGGACGTGGCCACTGAGCTTAGTATCACAGTGTGTCATCAGCAGGTTACAACATAGATACAGATTGTACGAGTCACAGAAAGGCATAGAAGTGGACGTCCTTTGGCCACATCCCACGCTGATGACCACTTCATTGTGAACAGTGCCCTGTGGAACTGGATGATGAATGCCACTCAACTCCAGGCACATTTAAGGGAGATGAGAGGCACCCAAGTGTCATGTCCGACCATTCAAAACTGTTTACATCAGTGTGGTCTGCATGCTAGGTGACATGCAAGGATACCTGACCACCCCATCGGGCACAGGCATCATCATTTGCATGGGCCAGGGAGCATTTACACTGGACAAGGGACCAGTGGCCTTCAGTGCTGTTCTCCGATAAAAGTTGATTCACGTTGAGCAGAAATGATGGCTGCCAACGATGTTGGAGACGTCAAGGAGAGCACTATGCATCAGTTACTGTTGTCACCATGTTGCAGTCTGGCTAGGTGTATCTAGTCAATCCAGAACTGCCCTACACCTTGTGAATGGTACAGTAATAAGCCAATACTACCTGAATAACACCATTAATCCAGCCATTGTGCCCCAGCATGAACAACACAGACCTAATTTCATCTTCATGGATGACAGTCAGTGTTTCCTCTGGCTGAAAGACCTTGGCGCAGTGGCAACACATTTTTGCGGAGGGGGCAGAAAACACATGACACTATTGTAATCGGAATATGTTAATTTTATACTATTGATTTCTTTTTTATATTAAATTTTGCGCAGTAACTTTGCATATGGAACTTACCATTTGAAGTATTGTACAACTGAAGCTTAAATGTTGGCATATTGGGCTAGTTGGGGTCCCACCCAGACGTCCTGTGTTTGGACTTTTTACTGGTGTCATCCTTCTCTCCTTCCTCTGCTCTCACTTCTCCTGGACCCGCTGCCTGAACACTTTACAGGGTTTCCTCTGGTAACATTTCTGTGTGGCGGCCCGCCGCCCTAAAGAAGTATGCCACCATGCCTATGATATATTAATTTAAGAAAAATTAAATATGAAAGAAACGCTTCGCAAGTGTGCACATGAACAATACATGCAACTGTCATCCACACGGAAGTGCCCCGCCCACCCGGCGCCCGCGTGACCATTTCTGCAGACAGAGAGTGTCTCTAGCGTTACTGTCCGAAAGAAGCATGAGCTTATTAAAGTACTTTAAACGAGGGAAAAAGTACAAGAGGTGAACAGTGGAGGCATTTATGGTGGTTTTAACCCGCTGGTAACTGCAACAACAATGAGGAGTCGCTTAGCTAATAGGTCTGGTAAGGCTTCATTGCGGGGAAAGGCAAGAGTGACTAATGAATTGCTGAGGATTTACTTCACCAGCTACTACAATATTAGCTAATAAGTTATGTTCATTATTATGTACCTGGCAAGTTAAGATGACCGAAATTCACAAAGTCAATGACTTTAATCCGTCAGTAGCCTTCAGAGAAACTAAACATGCCAACTTTTGGATTTCAAAATAAGGGAGGTTTTTCCTACTGTCTGGTTGGTGAGGAGATTTCTAAAAAAAAACTATAAATATATAGAAATATTATAACAGAAATAACTGCATATTTGGTCATTTAAGTTAATTTATTTCTTTAAATATAATTTTAACAATTATATTTCTTTGAATTCCGAGTTAAAGTTATTGTTCTGTTCTGGCTCTACAAAATTATGGTCAAAATTTTTAAATTGTATGAGGAAAAAAGTGAAAAAAATTTGCCACATTCTGTTTCAAATTTATTAAAAAAACCCCAGTAATTTTATAATAATCTGCCTTTGTCCATCAGACAGGCCTCTTCACTGTCCAGTTTTAAAACTCTTAAAACCAATTTTTATTCTCTGGCTTTTGACCCAGTTTGAGACATTGATTACCTCCGCCAGGCCAAAGGCCAGGAGGAGGTAATGTTTTTGCCGGCGTTTGTCTGTTTGTCTGTCTGTCTGTCTGTTGGTTAGCAAGATAACTCAAAAAGTTTTGGACGGATTTCGATGAAACTTTCAGGCGTTGTTGGAAGTGGTACAAGGAAGAACTGATTAAATTTTGGGGATGATCCGGATCACCGTCTGGATACAGGAATTTGTTAAAGGATTCTTTAACATTGTCAGATACGGCCATTTTCAACATGTGTGCAGGCCCAATGGAGGGCGCTGCTTGTCGTGTCTGACGAACACAAACTCCGCCTTCTTCAAAGTTTTACGCACAAAAGCACGCGGAACACAGTGGTGGCCAGGGCTCGGCAGCGTGCCTGTGTTTGCGCTATGCTGCAAAAGCTGACACGGGCAGCTGTCCGCCGCCAGATTATTTTGCAGAAATTCCCCGCCCAGCCATAGTAGCTGCGCAAAAACAAGCTCTCTGCCGGGGAAGATTCCAAATCATCTTTTGCCGCGGAGCGCAACCCCAATAAAACCCACGCCAACCTGTCTACCCAATTTGCATCCGTCAGTGAAGCCCTCAGTGCTGCTTTCAGTGATCTATGAAAACGCTCGCATAACCCATTGGCCTGTTGATTTCTTTTGTTTTTTCTTTTGAATTCTTGGGTGGAACATGGGTGGCCAATATAAGCTGCGGATTCACCCATCACACATTTCGGATAACTTATGTTGAACTATATAATCACAGGAGTTATTGTCTAATTTCACCTTGTTGCATTTTATTACCCCCTTTGTTATATTATTCACTTTCTTTTAACTTGTACTCTTAATCTATTCGAAATAAAGATTAATTCATTCATTCATTCAATTGCAACGCCCGCAGCCTGGGAGTTTGCAGATGCACGAGATGGACACAACACCAACACTTCAGTTTATTACCTCCGCCAAGGAGGTAATGCTTTTACTACTGAACCACTAATCCTATCATTGTGAATCCAATTGCTAGTCATATGTTTTCATGGTCAAGGAATCTGACAACGTACACACAAACATTGTTTCATATTGTTTTTATATTTTATTTATTTATTGTTGATGTACAGCACTTTGTGTCAACTGTCGTTTTTAAAGAACTTTATAAATAAAGTTGGAGTGGATTAAAAAAAGATAAAATTAGCCATAAAATAATCCATTGTGGAGGTAATGGAACAGGCGAGATGCAGCGGTGCAAGGTTTTATTCCTCCAACATACTGAAACACACTTTATAGCTCGTGTGAGCTACTGCGCTGCTTAGGCATGGGTAACAAGCTCTTATACACGTTATACAGACAGAGAGAATGCATGGCACATTAGCATAGTGATTGTCATTTAATACCCATCATTAGCATGACATCAGCTGACGCCCGGCCCGGACGTGCTCTCCGAGGACGCATACATAACAGTCCAAACTGATTGCCCCCTGGGGCTGTCTGTCCGTATGTCAGTTGTCCTCCACTTCCTCCAGCCCTGATGAGTGTGAGATGGTGTCCGTCTGCAGTGTGCTGGGTCCCCACAGCATAAATTTATAGTAGTCTCAAATGTACAAGAAAAGTCATAATTTTACAAGAGAAAATTACAAATTTGAGGAAAAGTGTTGCAAATTTCGATAAACTTAAAGAGAAAGGTAGAAAACTATAAGAAAATTGTTATAAATTTTGGAGAAAAACCTCTAAACCTTCACGACTGAAGTCATTACTCAAGTTTTTAAGTAGGTGCTCTTTGCACCCTTAAGTAGAAAGTTTTGGTTGTTTACTTTTAATTATTAATTTCATAGCACTCCTTTTACATGAGTAGAATTTCTGGCTACTATACCCACCTCTGATCATATAATTTAACATGTTGAACTCTGTTCAACTTCCCCTAAAAACGCCTAAAAATAACATGCCCAAAGTAAATCAAAAGCTGTTCTTCAACCCTTTGCAGCATCTTCATGGGGTTGGTCTCATTTAAATGAAAACACTCTGAATTTTTGGGCAAAACAGTCATAATCTCTCCAAGTGCTCCTGCCACTGAGTAACAAAAAAGTTTGCCTGGGTGTTTTTTTTTAGATACAAATGCTTGCAAATAACATACAGCTGTCAGATACTGGCTGGAAAACACAACAGAAATGTATAACCAAGTGTTTTCAAGCTCAGGTCAAAATTTTGTAAAAATACCACAAAAAATGAATATATTGCACAGCTTTTTTCTCAGGTTGTTAACAAGGCTGTGTCTGTACTGGAAGACTGGAAATACAGCTTTTTTTTTCAGTGCGCACTGAGACGCACTAAGATGCAGAGACGTGATCGCCCGCGGAATTCAGAGTTCAAGGGTTAAGTATGCATGAGTAAATTATTATTATGAATGTTTTTTTCCCTTTCCTAATCTTCATCAATCGAAAAAAAGAAACACTAGAATAAAAATACAAAAAATACACATTTTGGTTATTTATGTAAAGAGGCTCAGAGAGGGCAAGATGAAACAGAAGAGAGGAGCCAAGGAGAGGAAAGTGTTCAGGCAGAGGGTCCAAGAGAGGTGAGAGCAGAGGGAGGAGAGAATGATGACCGCAGTAAAAAGTCCAAACACAGGACATTGGGTGGGACTCTAACTGGCCCAGTATGCCAATATTCAAGCCTCAGTTGTACAATACTTCAAATGGTAAGTTTTATTATGCAAAACTAAAAAAAAAAAAAAAAAAATAGTGTAAAATTAACATATTCCGGTTACAATCGTGTCATGTGTTTTTTGCCCCCCCGGAAAAATATGTTGCCACTGCAGTGTTTTCTCTGGCTTAAAGATCTTGGTACAGTGGCAACATATGCCTGTTTTCCACTAGCCCAGCACACCTCGGTACGGCTCGGTTCACTTCAGTACGGCTCGGAATGCTTCTGTCTCCATTGGTGTTGTGCTTGTGCTGTGATGGTTTGTTAGGTTTTAGAAGCGGGGCAGCAGCAGATTCTGAGCGAGGCGGGGCCACACTCCCGTGACGTTACGCACCCACTGAGTCCTTATTTACACGAGACAAAAAAGGATTCAAGGATTATTGCCTTGCTCGCTCTGTGGATTTATCTCACAATTAATTTTATCTCATAATTAAGCTGCAACAACACAAGTCACTTTTGTTTTGAATTAACTGCCAAATGACCTAGAAATAAAGAGCTGAAACTTGTTTTTATTCGTATTAAATAATGAGACTGTGGCACACTGGCCTACACCAAATTATTTTTTTTTTACATCCTAGGGCATTTTGGATGTACTGAATTAAAAAAAATTCATGTTTTTCACCTTCAGGTCAACGTTTGGAACAACAGTATTATTTTCCGTTTAGATGATGCTACACTCCTTCTAAAGTATTGTAATTCTCTGAATTTGGAATGCCGATAGAACATTCAATTTACATATACTTACTTTTTTACATTGACTTGTAAGCTTGATCAGTCTGTCCTGCTGCATTTTAAAGTCCAACTGTGCAACTTCTTATAAGTTAACATAAAAAATGTACCCAAAGTTTAGAACTGGATCATGTGTGGCTAATTTTTTATGACATTTCAATAAAAAGAACAGAAAGCTTACAAAAAACATTTGTTTTTTGGTCTAGTTAAAAATTACATTACCTTTACAATGGTTGACCCTGACAGGAAGATCAGTATCATTTTGATCAGATTAGGCAATGGAATTTCTATGTAATTATACTGTTTTATAATTCAGTGTTATAACAGACAAACCACACTTTCCAAAACAATTCCATTTTATTATATACAAAATATTAAAAGAAAAAAAAAACTTTGCAACACAACATGAAGGTTAATCGACATTTTATACCATTTTATTATATACAAAATATTAAAAGAAAAAAAAAACTTTGCAACACAACATGAAGGTTAATCGACATTTTATACACGCCGACCACTGAGTGTCTACACCAGCTTCCCAAACTGGGTCACGACTCGGCTGAATGAAGGCGTGTCTGCCAGCTGTGGGTCAGGAAGGCTCGGTTGAATAATCCGGACGGGCTGTCGCGGCGGACGCGTGGGATGATTCTACAAGGAAAATGCACACAATAAAATACAGCACAATAGTTTTTAACAAGAATACATAAGCTTATTTCAGCGTATTGTTCACATGAATAATTAAAATAAAAGCTTGAGTCCGCAGTGTGCTGCAATTAAGCAGCGATCCATCCACAAATGAACAGCTTTTTTATTGCCTAAATAAACTGAGCGTCTTACCGAATATATTTGCGAAAAAACGCACAATAAAAAAAAATTAAAACTCACCGTTAAAGGACTCCGATGTCGAGACCTCCCGGTATATTTTTTCATTCCGGGCAGCTCCGTCTAACTCGCGCTGCATACGTTCGTCTGACAATGCAGTGAGCAGACACTGCAGCTCCTTACTGGTCCATGGAACACCCTTATTACGCGAAGCCATTTTTGATAGAAAATAAATGAAAATAGCACAGCAATACACTGAAAGGAACCGCCAACAGTGGTTGCGTGCTGAGTAAAGGCAGTCGTGAAGATTTTTTTTTTTTTTCAAAAACTTTATTGAGAAGGTCGTGAAGATTTGGTAGATGAGGAGGAGGAGAGGGGCGGTTACAACCTGACCAATCAGCGCCGGTTACGACCTGACCAATCAGCGGCGACCAGTCTGTTAACGTCACAACACGGCACAGCTCAGCACTGCTGTACCCTGCCCTTCAGCGGGGCTGAGAATTGCGGCTGTTAAACCGTGTTGGGGCTTGTGGAAAAGCGTGCTGAGCCGTCCCGTGTCGCGCTAAAGCGTGCTAGTGGAAAAGGCCCTATATTTCCGGGGGGGGGGGGGGGGCAGAAAACCCATGACACAATGACGGCGGGCTGTGGAAGACGGAGGAAGGATGGATGTAGGAAAACTCATAGGTGAGTGTTATTTTAAATTACGCACTTTTTTTTTTTTTTTTTTTTTTTTTTGCTGATGTGTTTTGTATACACTGCTCACAAAAAGTTAGGGATATTTGCCTTTCGGGTGAAATTTATGGCAAATGTAAAAAGTTCATACTACAGCAGACAATAACTTGACTTGTGAACAGCAGGAGATGTCATTGTCAAGCTGTAATTGATGCTGAAGGGCACATGACAAGTTATTGAGACATTGACATTTTGTGTTGTGGTATATCCGCCACTGTTGTTGGCTTTTCATTCATTCATTCATCTTCTTCCGCTTAATCCTTTATGGGTCACGGGGAGGCTGGAGCCTATCCCAGCATCTTTTGGGCGAGAGGCAGGGTACACCCTGGACAGATCGCCAGTCCATCGCAGGGCCAACACAGAGAGACAGCCAACCATTCACTCTCACAGTCATACCTAAGGACAATTTAGAATCCCCAGTTTAATGCCAATTAACCTAACTTGCATGTTTTTTGGCATGTGGGAGGAAACCGGAGAAATCCCGGAGTAAACCCACGCAGACACGAGGAGAACATGCAAACTCCACACAGATCACTGTTGGTCGGGACTGGGATCGAACCCAGGATCCCCCAGCCAAGGGTGAGTTGCTGTGCTGCCGCAGTGCTAACCACTCCACCACCACGCCGTCCCTGTTGTTGGCTTTTGTTTCAGTTAATTGTTTGAGATGAGGAAATCACCACTGCATGCTTCTACTTAAATGCCCTACTTTCATGATATATCTCTGTAGTATGAACTTTTTACATTTTCCATAAATTTCACCCGAAAGGCAAATATCCCTCTTTGTGAGTAGTGTATACAAAGCACATCAGCAAAAAAACAGTGTGTAATTTAAAATACACTCACCTGCGAGTTTTCCCACATCCATCCTTCCTCCGTTTCCCCCAGCCCGCCGGTGAACGTCTCCTGGAGTCTCCGTAATGACCACGTGTATGAAGTGCCGGGTTTGTGTTGGAAAAACGTCTGCCTACCTGAAAACACCTCTGTCTTGGGAGTGCACATATGCGTGTGAGAAGACACCGTAAAACCACAAAAAAACGAGCAAATCTAATACTACAGCTAGTGTTGTAACAGTTTATATGTCTTTAGAGGTAAAAGTCACTTATACATTTTGTCAGTGAGTTTTAAAGCTGTGAATCTCCAGTCTGGACACGGGCTAATACGCGATTCAGGCAGTCCCCAAGGAGAGCATTGCAACTTCCCGCAACAATAAAAAAAAAAAAAAAAAATCCTGTGAAATCCTAGTAGTTTGGAGTTAGCATTAGCAACCACCGGACTGAAGCCTAGCCAGCCACCACACACCTGTTCTGGTGCATGCAGTTGCGCACTGCGGGGGAGAGACAGGGCACTGTCAAGTAGTGGTGAGTGCTTTATTGAACTAGAAAAGCACTCGGAGAGCGCAGACCTCCGCCAAGCGGCACAGTTCCCCCCATACAGTGTTTGTGTGTACGTTTTCAGATTCCCTGAGCATGAAAAGATATGACTAGCAATTGGATTCACAATGATTATTTGTTTATTTGACATGGACAGTGCAATAAACAGACAATTAATGAATGACAATCAATGTGATAGTGATAGGATTAGTGGTTCAGTAGTGTAAAACGGGGCTATAAGGGACGGCGGGTTAATAAGGGACACTTTTGTGGGAAATGTTTTAAATGTAATTCTGCTTTTTTTATTTTGAGCAGGACGCTGAGTTGTGTTGTTATTGTCAAATATCCATGAATCCTTCATCAAATCTAGGCGGAAGCAAAATTAAAAAAGCAGAATTACATTTAGAAAAGTGTCCCATATTACCCCGCCGTCCCTTATAGCCCCGTTTTACGGTTGTAAAAGCATTGCCTCCTTGGCGGAGGTAATAAACTGAAGTGTTGGTGTGTCCATCTCCTCCACTGACGGATGCAGATTGGTTAGACAGGTTGCCGTGGGTTTTATATTATATTGGGGTTGCGCTCCGCGGCAAAACAGAATTTAGAATCTTCCCCGGCAGAGAGGTCGTTTTTACGCAGCGCCTATAGCTGGGCGGGGAATTTGTGGCAAATAATCGGGCGGCGGACAGGTGGCCGTGTCAGGTTTTGCAGCGTGGCGCAAAAACAGGCACGGTGGCGGGCCCAGGCCAGCAGTGTTTTCCGCGTGCTTTTGTGCCTAAAACGTTGAAGAAGGCGGAGTTTGTGTTGGTCAGACACGACGACCAGCGCAATGTGCGCAGCGCCTATGGCTGGCACAGGCACGCTGGCGGGCCCAGGCCACCAGTGTTTTCCGCATGCTTTTGTGGCTAAAATGTTGAAGAAGGCGGAGTTTGTGTTGGTCAGACACGACTCCCAGCGCCCTCCATTGCGCCTGCGCACATGTTGAAAATGGCCATATGTCACAGTGTGGAAAAATGCTTTAAAAAATTCCTGTATGCAGACGGTGATGCGGATCATCCCCAAAATTTAATCAGTTCTTCCTTGTACCATTTCCAACAACGCCTGAAAGTTTCATTGAAATCCGTCCAAAAGTTTTTGAGTTATCTTGCTAACCAACAGACAAACAGACAGACAAACAGACAAACACACAGACAAACACACAGACAAACCCCGGCAAAAACATAACCTCCTCCTGGCCTTTCGGCCTGGCGGAGGTAATAAACGGGAGTAGGTGCATTTTAAATCACAATATGTATGATAGAGTATTCTATGAAACGATGCATTTTTATATCGTCATCCAATATAGTCATATTGCACAGCCTCATTTCAAGTGTTTATTTCTTTTAATTTTGATGTTTATGGCTTAGAGCTAATGAAAACCCTAAATTCAGTTTCTCAAATAATTAGAATATAGAATAAGATCACTTAAAAAAGATTTTTTTAATAGAAACGTTGGCCTACTGAAAAGTATGTCCATGTACACACTCGTCGGTACTTAGTCGGGCTCCTTTTGTATGAATTACTGCATCAATGCTATATGGCATGGAGGCAATCAAACTGTGGCACTGCTAAGGTGTTATGGAAGCCCAGGTCGCTTTGATAGCAGCCTTCAGCTCATCTGCATTGTTGGGTCTGGTGTCTGATCTTCCACAACACCCCATAGATTCTCTATGGGATTTAGGTCAGGAGAGTTTGCTGGCCAGTCAAGCACAGTGATACCATGGTCAGTAAACCAGGTATTTGTACTTTTGGCACATCAGCAGGTGCCAAGTCATGCTGGAAATTGAAATCAGCATCTACCTCCTGAGCCAGTGCCACCTTACTGAATCTGTTTCTTCGGTGCTTCGGTTTATTCCCAGTAATCGGTTTATTGTGACCATGTAAGCAGGGTCAACTGACTGTGGAAACTTCACACTGGATCTCAAGCAACTTGGATTCGCCACCCTTTGTGTAAAGGTCGACAACGACAAACTCTCAAAGGAATCATGTGTTCATAAGTTTCTTTTAATAACAACTAGGGATGCATTTTATCAATGAATTCATTAATTGATAATCGATAAGGTGAATCAATTAAAGATTAATTGATAAGCGGCATTTTTCCCGAGAATCTGAATTTCCCTCAGTACAATACAGTCTATCTTTAACATGTAAAAAGTTGTTTTTTCATATCCTGAATAAAACATGAACATCATATTGCTCAATGATTTGTTGTACATTTGCATTTTTTTTTTTAACTACAGACAATGGCATTTTTGTAGTTTAACAGATTTTGCACCGTATAGTAGGGCTGTGTGATATGACGATATATCGGTGACACAATAAAAAAAGTCTACCGTTTCATATAAAACTGTATCGTTTATATCAGGATTTAAGAGACATACCCGCTTCTACTTGTCACCGCCCTGCCTCTCCCCCACAGTGTGCCAGGTGTGCCACAGCAGCTAACTGCAAGCTAATGTTTTGCCGCTACTTCTGTGCCAGCCAGGGATGTTGGACTTTTTCCCACCATGCTGTCAGAGAGGATAGTCCTCTAATCTCTTTTTAATTTGGAGGTAAGTCGCGTTAGCACCATCTCTCTCCAATTATAGGACGACAAACGCTAAATGACGATGCTAACTTGTCACTAATGGGAAACAGTGTATCAGACCATTGTTCTGGTTTAAATCGCTGCCAAGTTTCTTAATTTTGTCTGAAAAAACATTACTAAAGCTGCAAAAATGTGTGACAGCGGCTGCATACACACTAAACAAATTAAAACGTGTCGGAGGAACAAACTGGCCCTTAATGTAACTTGATTTCTAATCATTTTTAACTAGTGCATACCCGTGTATGCCCGTAAAAAACAAGTATTTCTGCATGCCCGTAGAAAGTTACTGTTACCATGGCAACAGTAACCATGGTGATGCCTGCCTTTGTTCTTTGACATGGTTACCATGGCAACAATAACTGGTGAAACCTGCCTTTGATCTTTTATGATGTGTCTGCCTGGCAATAGTAACCATGGCATCATCTGTTCGTCTATGATGTCATAGCTATGAACGCCCATAGCGCCCCTATGGACGTTCACTAAGATTTCTCCTCCTAAACTTCTGCGTATTTGGGGAGGCTAAAATTCGGGGATGCACACCCTCCTAACCTCAGCACAGCACGTATAAAGTCTAAGGCCAGTCCAACGAATGGTTCGGGAGATACACACGGAACACACAGACAGACACACAGACAGAGATTTCTTGCATTAAAATATGACTAGTACATACCCGTGCATGGCCGTGCATGCCCATAGAAACCAAGTATAAGCAAGTATTTCTCAATGCCCGTAGAAAGCGGGTGTCATGATCGTGAGTCATGCCTGCGTTTGAACTTGGAAGCTGTCCTATGATCGTTGATGATGGCATAGCGAGTCCTATGATGCCTGCATTTGATGCTGGTTTAAATTAGTGTGTCCTATTCTTAATCGGATGATGAGTATCTGTTCTTTCCGGTTTCTGGCAACTCCCATTCGGTTTCAAGTGCTGTGTCCTATTGGTAATTGGGTGATGAGTATCTCTTCTTTGGTGAGTGATGGTGTATATGACATCATAAAGACATGAAGGCAGGCATCATAGGACCTCATGCCTACATCATAGGTAGTCAGTCCTATGGGGTCACCTCAGACAATTTCGTTTTCCATGAAAAGTCACACTTTTATTTACCACCATGAGTTGTAAAATGAATAGAAAATATAGTCAAGACATTGACAAGGTTAGAAATAATGATTTGTATTTGAAATAATAATTTTTTCCTTCAAACTTTGCTTTTGTCAAAGAATCCTCCATTTGCAGCAATTACAGCATTGCAGACCTAACATGATTGCACAAGGGTTTTCTAATCATCCATTAGCCTTCTGACGTAATGAGCAAACACATTGTACCATTAGAACACTGGAGTGATAGTTGCTGGAAATGGGCCTCTATACACCTATGTAGATATTGCACCAAAAACCAGACATTTACAGCTAAAGTAGTCATTTACCACATTAGCAATGTATAGAGTGCATTTCTGATTAGTTTAAAGTTATCTTCATTGAAAAAAAAGTGCTTTTCTTTCAAAAATAAGGAAATTTCTAAGTGACCCCAAACTTTTGAACGGTAGTGTATATGATGGCATCGCGAGTCCTGTGTTGGCAGATACCATGGGATCCTCGAGTCCTATGTTGCCTGATATCATAGGATTGTGATAGGACATCATGCAGACATCATAGGCTGTCCTATGATGTGCTCTGATCGTGACACACAGACATGATGTACTGCTTCGAATGGGTGTGGTTTAAAGTAGTGTGTGCTATTGTTAATCGGGTGATGAGTAAGATTTCCACAGAAAGAGATTTCTTGAATTTGTAGAGTGATATTTTGTAAGATTTCCAGATTTACTGCTTGGAATGGGTGTGCTTTAAAGTGCTGTGTCCTATTGTGTATATGACAGCATCGCCCTTTGTCTATATGATGGCATCGCGAGTCCTGATGGTCTATATGACATAAAGACATCAAGGCATAGGGACATTATAGGAGCCTTATAGGCTGTCCTATGATGCAGACATCATCCTGTGATCGCGACACACACACACACACACACACACATTTCTTGAATTTATAGTGACTAGTACATACCCATGCATATCCGTCCATGCCCGTAGAAACCAAGTATAAGCAAGTGTTTCTGCATGCCCATTGCTGAAGGGTCTCCTCCTGTCTCAGACGGCTGTGTTGTTCACAGTCATACCTGCGGCGTACTGGTGGAACCTGAGGTGTTCCATGTTCACGGCATCCTTTATGACGTGCAGCAGTTCCTCTCATTCTATTGCTGTCCATCTGGTGGGTCTTCTTCTTCTTCATTCAGACCACTGGTTGAGGAATAGGTGTGTCATCATTTCAGTTCATGGGCACGATCCTGAAAAAGTGGCTTTCGACCCTGTTCAGAAAGGCTCATGCATGCCCGTAGAAATCAAGAAACCAGAGCACCTGGAGAAAATCAGCGCTTTGCTTGGCATTCTACACATTTGTAGTGTAGACTGGCATTCGTCAAGGTTACACATTTGCCATCATGTAGGCATGGCAAGGCGTCCTATGATGCCTGAGTTCATAGGACACGCTATGATGATGAGGCAGAGATCGTTGGCTGTCCTATGATGTCCTAGAAACATGTTTACCTCCGCCAGGCCGAAAGGCCAGGAGGAGGTAATGTTTTTGCCGGGGTTTGTCTGTGTGTTTGTCTGTTTGTCTGTCTGTCTGTTTGTCTGTTGGTTAGCAAGATAACTCAAAAACTTTTGGACAGATTTCAATGAAACTTTCAGGCGTTGTTGGAAATGGTACAAGGAAGAACTGATTAAATTTTGGGGATGATCCGCATCACCGTCTGCATACAGGAATTTTTTAAAGCATTTTTCCACACTGTGACATATGGCCATTTTCAACATGTGCGCAGGCGCAATGGAGGGCCGTTCTTCAACGTTTTAGGCACAAAAGCACACGGAAAACACTGCTGGCCTGGGCCCGCCACCGTGCCTGTTTTTGCGCCACGCTGCAAAACCTGACACGGCCACCTGTCCGCCGCCCGATTATTTGCCACAAATTCCCCGCCCAGCTATAGGCGCTGCGTAAAAACGACCTCTCTGCCGGGAAAGATTCTAAATTCTGTTTTGCCGCGGAGCGCAACCCCAATATAATATAAAACCCACGGCAACCTGTCTAACCAATCTGCATCCGTCAGTGGAGGAGATAGACACACCAACACTTCAGTTTATTACGTCCGCCAAGGAGGCAATGCTTTTACAACCGTAAAACGGGGCTATAAGGGACGGCGGGGTAATATGGGACACTTTTCTAAATGTAATTCTGCTTTTTTAATTTTGCTTCCGCCTAGATTTGATGAAGGATTCATGGATATTTGACAATAACAACACAACTCAGCGTCCTGCTCAAAATAAAAAAAAGCAGAATTACATTTAAAACATTTCCCAGAAAAGTGTCCCTTATTAACCCGCCGTCCCTTATAGCCCCGTTTTACACTACTGAACCACTAATCCTATCACTATCACATTGATTGTCATTCATTAATTGTCTGTTTATTGCACTGTCCATGTCAAGTAAACAAATAATCATTGTGAATCCAATTGCTACTCATATCTTTTCATGCTCAGGGAATCTGAAAACGTACACACAAACACTGTATCGGGGGAACTGTGCCGCTTGGCGGAGGTCTGCACTCTCCGAGTGCTTTTCTAGTTTAAAGTCTGTTGTACCCTATGCTGGTGAAGGGTGGCCTCCTGTCTCAGACGAGTGTGATGTACTGCTGGAACCTCAGGTGTTTCATCTTCATGGCATCGTTTCTGACATGCAGCAGTTGTCGTTATTCTATTGCTCTCCATCTGGTGGGTCTTCGTCTTCGTTGAGCCCACTGGTTAAGGGATAGATGCGTTGTAATTCCAGTTCATGGACAGGATCATGAAAATAGATCTGAGCAAAAAGAGGCTTTCTGGCATGGACTCACTGTATATGACATCATAAAGACATGAAGGCAGCCTTGATGTATATGACATCATAAAGACATGTTGCCTGATGTCTGTCACTGTATATGACATCATAAAGACATGAAGGCAGCCTTAATGTATATGACATCATAAAGACATTTGTCTGTGTCGTGGGGCTTGATGTATATGACATCATAAAGACACATTTGTCTGTGTGTCGTCATATAGGCATCGCGAGTTGTCCTATGATGCCTGAGTTCATAGGACGTCCTATGATGTTCAGGCAGAGATCATAGGCCGTCCTATGATGTCATATAAATGTGACAGACACACAGATTTCTTGATTTATAGAGTGATGAGATGAAGAATAGAAGTAATCTCAAATGCACATGAAAAACAATTTTATAACAATACTACAAAATTAAGAGGGGAAAAAAGTGCATAAAATTAATGACAGATGAATTTGTACAATTTATTTTTTTCAGTATGATTTTTTTATTTTAAAAACTGTTACCAATATCATGAAATTTATCTTTATTAGTTACATTTAAAAAAAACCCCTCACATTCTAATTACTGAGATGCACTGGTAGACTGTTGTAACAGGAAAATAAACTGTGAGCTGCTTCATCTGTTGCATGTTAGACATTATCACAGTACCCCGGAAATCCAGGCAAACCCAGTACGATCTGGGCTCCCTCTGTTGTCTGTTACCTTAGTGGGAACTTGAGTCTGATCTGCTTTTCCGTCTAGCGGCAGGTTGAATTTAATTTAAACTAGAAAAGCACTCGGAGAGCGCAGACCTCCGCCAAGTGCCACAGTTCCCCCCCATACAGTGTTTGTGTGTACGTTTTCAGATTCCTTGACCATGAAAACATATGACTAGCAATTGGATTGACAATGATAGGATTAGTGGTTCAGTAGTTATTCACGAAAATGACATTTTCCGTAATGGCGGCCACAGTTCCGCCCATACAGTGTTTGTGTGTACGTTTTCAGATTCCTTGACCTCGAAAACATATGACTAGCAATTGGATTGACAATGATAGGATTAGTTTTTCAGTAGTTATTCACGAAAATGGCATTTTCCCTAATGGCGGTTTTCTTGTGGACGGTGATCCGGATCATCCCCAAAATTTAATCAGTTCTTCCTTGTACCATTTCCAACAAGGCCTGAAAGTTTCATCGAAATCCGTCCCAAACTTTTTGAGTTATCTTGCTAACCAACAGACAGACAGACAAACCCCGGCAAAAACATAACCTCCTGGCGGAGGTAATGTTTATTTGAAAGGGACATTACATACTAATGAACATTAATACAAATTAAGTATGCCAGATTTAGCAGTACTACTAATATGCATCTGTAGTCCCCCGGCAGATCACAAAGACACACAATTATACACGAAGAACATCTGCAGTGAAACTATACAAAGTGGATATGCTAAAGTGCAAGAGTTAAGGTGTTACAAAACATTCAAATGTCACATGAGGGAAGTGCTGTGTATGCGTACACATGCACCCAAGCACCTCAGAGCAACAACAAACAAGAGGCGGGGCATACGTGTGTGACGCATAGGCACACGTATATATGCGCATGCCGCAGAGCGACCACAAGCTATGGGTACAGTTTTGGTTGTTTAAAAGCCAATTTTTACAATGAGTCTTAAAAGTGTTTAGTGTGGCACATTGTCTGATTGCAAATGGTAAATTATTCCAGATTTTGGTGTCCCCTCACTGATGGCACAGATTGAGCAAATGTGGTGCATCTGTGGGGGACTTCACAGTCTCCAGTGATTGCTCTGGTGGTTGTACCGGTGACAGTCCTCAATTTAGCATATTTTCCCAGAGGGGGTGGTCCATAGCCATTTAATACTTTATAAATTGAACAGGCAAATTTGAGAGTTTTATAATTTTCAAAAGACAGAAATTGTATTTCTTGTGAATGACAGCAATGATATGTGGGATCTTTCTTTTTTTTTTCCATATATTTTTATTAAAATCACTTTCAGAAATTACAGAGAAGTTTGCATAATACTTCTTGAAACAAGAAATAAAGATACTTATTAAGCACATACACATATATGTATATAGGATCTAATAGTGCATCAACAAATACTTCACACTTAAGCACCAGATTTTTTTTTTTTTATATCCCCTAGAACAACCCCCCCCCCCCACCCCAGCTCACAAAATCAGTAGAGGAAGTACCTCAACAGGTGTATAATATGAAACAAATACACATAATAAAGTAGGGGAAAAAAATTACAAATATATATATAACTAGAAAAGCACTCGGAGAGTGCAGACCTCCGCCAAGCGCCACAATTCCCCCCATACAGTGTTTGTGTGTACGTTTTCACATTCCTTGAGCATGTAAACATATGACTAGCAATTGGATTCACAATGGTTA
Source organism: Pholidichthys leucotaenia (assembly GCA_020510985.1). Lineage (NCBI taxonomy): Eukaryota > Metazoa > Chordata > Actinopteri > Cichliformes > Pholidichthyidae > Pholidichthys > Pholidichthys leucotaenia. The sequence goes on from CM035839.1 coordinate 95,504,084, forward strand.
TTTGTTTATTTGACAGGGACAGTGCAATGAACACACAATTAATCAATGACAATTAATCTGATAGTGATAGGATTAGTGGTTCAGTAGTAAAAGCATTGCCTCCTTGGCGGAGGTAATAAACTGAAGTGTTGCTGTTGTGTCCATCTCCTCCACTGACGGATGCAAATTGGGTAGACAGGTTGCTGTGGGTTTTAAATTATATTGTAACGTGCTGCTCGACATGGCGACGTCCCACCGGGAGGTTCGAACTCACGCCTCCCGCTCCGGAGTCCCGCACTCTACCTGTGTTGCCAATAGTGTCAACCCACTTGGCAAGCCAAATAGGGTGCTCATATTGAGTTCGCTACAATATTATTGTTTTGGGGGTTGCGCTTCGCGGCAAAGGACAATTTAGAAGCTTCGCCGGCAGAGAGCTCGTTTTTGCGCAGCGCCTATGGCTGGCCGGTGAATTTCTGCCAAATGCGCAGCTCCTATGACTGGCCGGGGAATTTCTGGCAAAGAATCCGTCGGCGGACAGCTGCCCATGTGAGGTTTTGCAGTTGCACGCTGGCGGGCCCAGGCCAGCAGTGTTTTCCGCGTCCTTTTGTGCCTAAAACGTTGAAGAACGCAGAGTTTGTGTTGCAGACACGACGACCAGCGCCCTCCATTGCGCCTGCGCACATGTTGAAAATGGCTGTATGTCACAGTGTTGAATGAAAAATGCTTTAAAAAATTCCTGTATCCAGACGGTGAACCGGATCACCCCCAAAATTTAATCAGTTCTTCCTTGTACCATTTCCAACAACGCCTGAAAGTTTCATGGAAATCCGTCCAAGATTTTTTGAGTTATCTTGCTAACCAACAGACAGACAGACAAACACACAGACAAACCCCGGCAAAAACATAACCTCCTCCTGGCCTTTCGGCCTGGCGGAGGTAACAAGGCACGTCTCCATCCTGACCGCGTGTATGAAGCGCTGGGTTTGTGTTGAAAAACATGTGCCTGTCCAAAAGCATCCCATCGTGGGAGCGCGCATGAGGAGAGCACACTACACTACAGCCAGTGTTTGAACATTTATACATCTGCTAAACCACTGGCGCAGTGGTTTAGCACTGTGGCAGCACAGTTTTACCCTCGGCCGGGGGATCGCGGGGATCATGAGATCGTGGGTTCGATCCCAGCCCCCGACCAACAGTGAGCTGTGTGGAGTTTGCATTTTCTCCCCGTGTTGCGTGGGTTTACTCCGGGATTTCTCCGGTTTCCTCCCGCATACCAAAAACATGTAGGTTTAGGGCGCTCGCGCACGCAGCGACCAGCAGCCAGTGGCTTGTCACCAGACTGCAAACCAAATCTACCTATGGGTACAAATAAGTAACAAAAAAAAATAAATAAAAATCTTAAGAGTTAAAATCATTGCTGCATGTGGTCAGTGAGCTTTAAAACTGAATCTCCGGTGTGGATGGACAAACGCATTCACTGCCCCACCCCCCCCGCTGTAAATGAAAGGTGTGTGTGTGTGTGTGTGTGTGTGTGTGTGTGTGTGTGTGTGTGTGTGTGTGTGTGTGTGTGTGTGTGTGTGTGTGTGTGAAGACCGACATGCAGCAGACAGGCATGGAAAGAGAGAGAATGTTCTCTGTATTTTTTTTCAGAGAAACATAGACTCCAATAGCCAATACAGTGCAACAGAATAAATTATTTTTTCCTCTCCACTCAGTGCTGAGTGGTTGGGAACCGTAGGGAGTTTTCAAATGAAGGTGCTGCCAATAATTTCCAAATCTCTACTCTTTACCATGCATTCAGTGCAATTTAGCTGTTGTAATGGATATTGTGTTAATGTTTGTATTCGCTGTTGCACAGAAGAGTTTTTCTGTATAGCAGAAGTTTCTGCTTAATTTACAAATCACTATAATAGGAATTTTTTTTTTACATTCCTGTGCTTTTCTTATATTATATAGAATATCACTGCAGTAAACTGGAAAAATGCATTTGCTTTAAAATTTGGAATTCTTCTCAAAACCTTTAGTGCAAAAAACACACCAAAAACATCGAAACTTTATAAAAAAGCTCCTGCGAATTCAGGCTTTTTGGCCCGCAACAATCATCAAAACATCCCGCAAAATCCTGGAGGGACTGATAAGGATTCAATGGGTTTGTACAATCGAGAATGTAAATGCAGGAATTTATTTAAAAGATTTAATGAATTCATTACAAAAATGAAAATTAATAAATTGTTGAGACAAAGGTCAGAAAATCACGTGAAATGTAGCTTGTTTGCAATAGTTAAAGAAAAATTAAAGAAAAATCAATGGAAAGAGTAGGGGAACTTATTGAGGCAAATATGCAAAGATGGAAGCAAAAAGAGCCAGTTTATGATACAAACGTCACAAATTCAAAAAAAAAAAAAGTCAATCCACGAGCAAAAAGTTTTCATGAAGTTTCAAAATTTTGTTAGTCTATAATTTAAAGAATAAAAATAATCTGAAAAAGTAGGTAATTTATGAGAACTCTCCAAATTCACATAAAAATTCCACATTTTCAATAAAAAAAAAAAAAATCTGTGATTTAGGTGGTAGAGTAGCCTGAAACTGCACAAGTAAAAGTAGATTATCTTAAATAAGTATTGAACATGTCAACATATTTCTGGTGGAGCCATTGACCTGAGATTGTCACCAGATATCAGTAACAACCCAAGTAATCCATACATGCAAAGAAATCAAGGCAACTGTGTTCACAAAACAAGTTAGATTTAACAAAGTGGAATGACACAGGGAATAAGTATTGAACACATGAAGACAAAGGGGTGCGAAAAAGGCATAGAAAGCCAAGAAACCAGCTTGAAAGCCATCAGAATTTAGGAAGCCATCCCATTCCCCATCAGTGCAAATTAATTTCAGCTGATTAAGTCCTGACTGATGGCCTTTAAAAAGCTCTGTGAATATTAGATTGTCACACCTCAAAACACTCATGATGGGTAGAAGCAAAGAGCTCTCTCTAGAACTTCACAACCTTATTGTTGCAAAACATAATGACAGAATTGGTTACAGGCACTTTTCTAAACTGCTAAATGTTCCAATGAGCACTGTTGGAGCCATCGTTCGAAAGTGGAAAGAACATCATTTTACCATAAACCGGTCATGACCAGGAGTTTCTCAAGATTTCTGACAGAGGAGTCAAAAGAATTATCAGAAGAGTTATCCAAGAGCCATAGGCCACTAGTGGAGAGCTCCAGAAAGACCTGGAGTTAGCAGGTACTGCTGTTTTAAAGAAAACGATAAGTAATGCACTCAACCGACATGGGCTCTATGCCCGCTAACCTCCCAGGACTCCATTGCTGAAGAAAAAGCATGTTGAAGCACGATCAAAGTTTGCTGCACATTTGGGAAAGCCAGTAAAATGCTGGGAGAATATAGTCTGGTCAGATAAGACCAAAATTGAACTTTTTGGATGCCACAACACACAGCATGTTTGAAGGAGGAGAGGCACTGCACATCAGCCCCAAAACACCATACCAACAGTGAAGTTTGGAGGTGGGAGCATCATGACGTGGGGGTGTTTTTCAGCACATGGTACATGCAGAATTCATATACAGTGGGGCAAAAAAGTATTTAGTCAGCCACCAATTGTGCAAGTTCTCCCACTTAAAAGATGAGAGAGGTCTTGGATGGATGGTCTCCAGTTTTCATCACAGGTATACCTCAACTCACTCGCTGGGGGGAGAAGAGACTCCGCAGACAGAGGAGACTGTCGAGACCCCCACTACACTGTGAAGAATTTATCTGCAGCGGCTGCGGCAGGATCTGCAGATCCCGTATCGGCCTCTACAGCCACGCCCGACGGTGCAGCTCCCTGAATGATGATCCAAGGCACAAAACCCCCCATGATCTTTCGAGATCGATGGAGCCAATGATGATGATGATGATGATACCTCAACTATGAGAGACAAAATGAGAAAAAAAAAAATTCCAGAAAATCACATTGTCTGATTTTTAAATCAGTTGATTGGCATCAACTGGGGATTCTAAATTGTCCTTCGGTATGACTGTGAGAGTGAATGGTGTTCTGTCTCTCTGTGCTGGCCCTGCGATGGACTAGCAATCTATCCAGGTTGTACCCTGCCTCTCGCCCAAAGATGCTGGGATAGGCTCCAGCCCCCTCGCGACCCGAAAAGGATTAAGCGGAAGAAGATGGATGGATGGATGATACTTATTATAGCAAGCGCAAAATACAAACAAAGCACAGAGTTAGTGTTGATGGATAGCTAGCTAGCTCATTGTCTGCATACAGGAGACAATGGTGATATCCTTGTTTGTTTGAAGTGAGCTTGCTACCAATGGAATAAATAACATAAAGATGCTTAAAATCATAAAACACTCACCATCTTCCTTGTGAGCAGCCAACAGCTCGGGACCTCTTGGTATACTTTTTTCATTTCTCCACTGTCGACGGGGCTGAAAAGTTCATAGTTCTCAAATTTGACCAAATATGGTTTATTTTTCAACTGCAGGGATCCAAGCACTACAACACCGATGGAAGAAGTGTGTGCATCGACAGGGAGACTGTTGAAAAATAAACACATTAGGTCAAATTTGACCACTATAAACTTTTCAGCCTCTGAACTTTTCAGCCTCGTAGCTCTCTCTGGATTCTCTCATCAGCCACCAAGCACGGAAGAGTCTGCACCTTGCCTTTGGACCATGGTGTTGACTTGTGTGTAGCCATTTATTTTAGCTAATTATCACAGAAATAATAACTCCTGGCCGAATTTACAAATGGTGGTTATGACTCATGAAAGTTTTTTTTTAATATAACTAAAAAAGATACATTTTATGATATTGGTAATAGTTTTTAAAATAAAAAAAAATCATGACATTTGTCATTTACTGAGATGTACCAGCACATAGTACACACTATACAGTGCAAAATTTGTTAAACTACAAAAAAAGCCATTGTCTGTAGCAAAAAAAAAAAAAATAAATAAAATGCAAATGGTACAATAAATCATTGAAGACTATGGTGTTCATGTTTTATTCAGTATATGAAATAACAGCAACTTTTTATATGTTAAAGGTGGACCGTATTGTACCGAGGGAGATTAAGATTCTCAGGAAAAACTTCGCTTATCAATTAATTGTTAATTGATCAATAAGGTGAATCAATTAATGATTTAATTGATAACTTGCATTTCTACTTGGAACCCGAAATGAGTAGGTACAAAAAAGTACCCGGTACTAGGAAAACCCTTCAAACCGAGTTGAGGCAAGTCAGGCTGAGGAGGTGCTAGTGGAAAAAGGGGCTTAATTAAAAACTATTAGAAATTAAGTTACATTAAGAGTGACTGTCTGTGGCACACTTGCTCCAGCAACCGCTCCACCTGGTGGTTAGGATTTTTTTCAAGAAAATACTGAGTTCAGATGTCAGAGATTTCCAAGGTTATAACTTGAAAGTGGTAAGAGATAATGGTTTACTGTCAATTAGAAAGATGTAGAATATGATCCAAAGTTTGAGTTAGGAGTAAATTTCTGCATCTAATTTGCATAATGCAACGGCAGGCATATCGAATTACATAACTTTCAGTCAAAAGTGGACTTTGGACATATTTACTCAAAGGATGGTATTGTTTTTGTCACCGTTTTTTGTTTTGGGTTTTTTGTTGTCTTATCTTCAAAGTATATGAACCAGAAAATCAGTACAAAACACACATGTATGAATATGTTAATTTTATACTATTTATTTCTTTTTTTTAAATTTTGCACAGTAACTTTGTATATAATAATAATAATAATAATAATAATAATAATAATAATGCATCAGATTTATGTAGCACTTTATCATAGACACTCAAAGACGCTTTTTACAGATACATTATTTATTCACTCCAGACAGACAATGGTAGTGGCAAGCTACTACTGTAGCCACAGCTGCCTTGGGATAGGCTGACGGAAACGTGGCTGCCAATCCAGGCCAATGGCCTGTCCGGCCACCACCGAACATTTATACACATTCATACTCAGTGTTACGGACGCTGGAGGCAAGGTGGGTAAGGTGTCTTTCCCAGGGACACAACGGCAGGATATCTGGGGAGAGCGGGATTCAAACCGCCAACCATCTGGTTATTGGACGGCCCACTCTACCTCCTGAGCCACTGCCGTGCATATGGAACTTACAGTTTGAAGTATTGTACAACCAAGGCTTGAATGTTGGAATATTGGGCCATTTGGGGTCCCACCCAGACGTCCTGTATTTGGACTTTTTACTGGTGTCATCTTCCTCTCCTTCCTCTGCTCTCACCTCTCCTGGACCCTCTGCCTGAACACTTTCCTCTCCTTGGCTCCTCTCTTCAGTCTAATTTTGCCCTCTCTGAGCTCTGTCTAATTCAGGTTCTCTCTCTGTCTATGGTGGTATACAAACAGGTTAGAAAATATCAAGTGCCATGTAAATTAAAGGAGACAACCAAAAATTTCTAGTTAAGGGTACAAAGAGCACCCACTTAAAACTTGAATAATGACTTCAGTCTTGAAGGTTTGAGGTTTTTCTCCAAAATTTGTAACGGTTTTCTTATAGTTTTCTACTTTCCTCTGTAAATCAAAAGTTGAAATCATGTTCCTCAAATTTGTAATTTCTTCTTGTAAAATTGACTTTTCTTGTACATTTGAAACTTTTTTTTTTTTTTTTATAAATGTCTGGATTATTTTATGACTAATTTTTGTCTGTTTTTGATATATATATATATATATATATATATTTTTTTTTTAGATAAATTTGAAACAGACTGTGGTATTTTTTATTTACGTTTTCCTTATAACAATTTACATTTTTGACCATGACTTTGCAGTTAGAACAGAACAATAATTTAACTCTGATTACAAAGAAAAAATATTAATAAAATTGTATTTAATGAAATAAATTAACTTAATTGACCTGAATAAATGAATAAATTGCTGACTGGAAAACTCGCGTGGGTGGGGCGCTTCTAAACTCCACGCGGATGACGGCCACGCGCGTTGTTCGTGTGCGCGCTTGTGGAAAGTCATTGCTTCATATTTTTTTTCATATATTTTTCTTAATAAATTCATATCTCCTTGACGAGGTGGTAAAATGTCTGGTGCGGTGGGCTGCCACCGAGGATTATTACCAGAGGAAACCCTGATTCCTGTTCTCTTCTGTTAATGCGGAATAATAACTTGTTCTAGCTTTCCTAATAGATTTTTATAAATTATAAGCCCATAGCGCAGTACTGCATAATTGCGGTTATCGCGACAACCCTAGGCGGGGCAGTGACTAGTAGAAATGGGGTATGTGTCTTTTAAATCCCAATATAAACGATTTATATGAAATGGTAGATGTTTATCACGTCAACGATATACATTGTCGTATTGCACAGCCCTAGTTCATCCAACATGACTGAAAGAACGATTTTGAAGGTGGTGACAAAAAGCACCTGATGAGAGGTGAATCCATGCTTAAAGGTCTGATGACACGTTTTTGACTTCATTTAATTTTTCAACACAGAATACAATATGACGAAATAGGTTGGTCTGTGCAGTTCTAAGTCAGACAGGCTTTTTTTCACGCAAATGTCTGACGTTTTCATGAGCGTCACATCACCAATTGCATCAGTGGCTTGAAAACCCCCCCGGCCATGTTGTAACGTCATCGACAGAACACAGCGCTTGGCTGCCCATTGTACACACAGGATGGAAGCGGTTGAAAACATCGATTGTTCCAGCACATGTAATCTGGAATTTGTTTGTGTTGTCCAATCTTCAGATGATTATAGTTCCGAAGAATGGGATGACAATGAAGAATCTGGGGGCATCAGACCATATAGGTTTGAGCCGTGCCAAGCGGGCATCGTGCCTTGCGAGTCAGACTCAGAGTGACAGTGGAGAGGCACACATGCCCGCCACAGCAGCAGCGACAAACACACGGCAAGGGAACACAGAGTGTTATGCTTTTGTTACAGATATTGCAACAAATTATTTGTTCATAAATATAATTTATTTAAACCCGATTTTTCAATAAAATCATAGCAGTGTATTCTCTTTGGCTCAGGCATCGGGTTTATTATGTATTATATTTTGAGTTCTTGTTTTTGTTTTGTACATGTTTTATGTGCACTTTGATCCACTTTCAGGTGGGCACTGTCCAAGATTCGCTGGTCCGACCACTCGCCCTCTCTCTTTGACAGTCAGCTGTTCATGTTTTGTGTGCATCGTCTGCCGTGTTGTCAGCCAGTCAATATTGCCAACACTATCACGACATGTTAGCTACTCCACACAGCCGTGGTTCTGTTGCGCCCCCTTGAAGCAATGTCGGCCCTGGGGCGCAACCATGGTTAACACGTCTCCTCTCCATGTTCGCTGGGTGATGTCAGCCCCAAACACCGACTGTAAGTGTTTCTGTTTATTTTTGTAAGTCTTCACCTTTTTAATTCAGCTTTTATTTATACTGCGCCACATCACAACGAGGCCGTCTCATGGCGCCAGAGTGCAGAGAAAAACCCCACAGTCTCAGAAAAACCCAGCAATCAGACGATCCCCTGTGAGCAAGCACTAAGCGACAGTGGAGAGGAAAAACTCCCATTTGGCAGGAAGAAACCTCTAGCAGAACCAGGCTCAGGGAGGGGCAGTCATCTGTTGCAACTGGCTGGGGGTGGGGGATAGGGAGGATGGAGAGGGCAGACATAAAAACATAACAGTAAGGTGTCAAGTACATTATTGGAGGTCAACCAGCAGTATGGATCAAATAACAACAGAACAAAAGTGGGGATAAAAGACACAAAATCCCTCCTTAAACGTAAGCTATATTAAAAAAAGAAGGATTTTACCCTGTTCTTACAGGGTAACTGTTTTTGGGAACTGTTGTCATCATTCTTATGTTCAATACATGTGGTGTGGTGAATTCTGCGCGTAAATCCATTCATCATGACCCTCTGTGCACTCTTATGCAGGGCACGGAGAGGGAGGATGAAATAACGAGGATTTACGTGCAGGGTTCACCACAGCTCATTTAATATAGAAAGACAGACAGTTCTCGAAAAGGTGAAGATGTACAAAAAACGCAAACAAACTTACTGATGGCATTCGGGGGCCAACATCGCCCAGAGAATCGGGAGCCAGCATCGCCCAGAGAACAAATGAGAAGAGACGTGTTAGCCACAGTTGCGCCCCAGAGCCGACATTGTTTCAAGGACGCATGAGAACCACGGCGAACATGGAGTGACTAACGTCGTGAGAGTGCTGAAAATACTGGCAGACTAACAGCACAGATGACAATACTATAGACCAGCAGTGCATGACTGGCAAACGGCCGCTAAGTACACGCACTGCTGGTGATGGTGGGATGAGAAGTACCTGGGCGAGGACCAGGAAACATGCTCAGCGGGAGTTTGACTCAGCTGGTGATGATGAGAGAGGGGACTTGGCCGGACCGGTGAGGGTCAGCATACGATCACAGAAAGTAGGTCAAAGCTGCACTTAAATCCATTAATCTTTCCCCTCCTCGTGTGCTCCTCCTGCGTAAAAGCGCACGAGGAGGCCGGACAGTTGGAGCTAAAGCGTGTGATGTGGTCTTTCATGGCCTGCTGTTTATCTAAGCCTGCGACACAACGCGAAGGCATAGCTGTAAAATTAAAATAAGATACCAGAGAAACTGTGCGCTACAAAGCTGCTGTCAGTCCAGTCAACACCGGAGTCCGTTCTGTCACTTATGTCATGGTGGTGCCACCCTTCATTCGGTGGGCGGCGCCACAGTCCAGTCAGCGGCTGCGGTTTTTTGATGATAACTAGTTTATGCAGGCACAGTTGTAAATATTATATTGATCATCGACAACGACTTTTGAGTTTACACAACATGCTAAAAAATGTCATAATCCGTGTCATCAGACCTTTAATCGTGATCACTAATCACTACAGATAAACTGTAAAATCTTCTCAGAGTCAAACATGCTCACTGACTCCAGACATCTCACATGCTAAATAGCTGGATGTGGTTGGCAACAGTCTGCAAAACATCAGCCAATACTATTGTGTGCATATTTACACAATAGTAAATACTGTATTTTACTGACTCAAGGATTTGGCTTTTTTTCTAGGAAGAAGATTTCATTGGGTTTGGGACCACAACAGTTCGTCAGAAAAAACAATCTCTCACTGCTTTCCAGCCACCTGCCAGCCAAGCAAAGTCTCCCCAACATTCAGAGCGTTCGCCAGGAGCAAAGCCCCTCATTGGAAAAATCATACCCAAACCCCCAAAACCAACTCTCATTGGGAAAATCGTTCCAAGGTTTTCTAAAGATGACCAGGGTATTAAAGAAAGTCTAGAAAAAAATAAAGAAATACCAAAGGTGCTAATTAAAGTCCAGGGAAAGCAGGTAGCTGAAAAAGTCAAACATGCAGAGAAGGAGGCCTCAGGTACACAGATCAATACAAAATCATCTGATGTTATCAGGAAAGAAGGAGAAGCAGCAAATTCAGGCAAACAAAACCAGTCATCTGCTATCTCAGCTAGTAATACCACTGAAGATGAAGAAGAGAGTGCTGTGATCGATGTTGAAGGAACAGAAGAAGGTCAAGGGAAGCTTAAGGAGGGAGGCAAGGTATCTGATGACTCGGACGACAAACAGTCCCAGACACAAAGATCTGAGAAACGTGTAACGGGTGTTCACGTTGGGCAAACCAGACGTGCATCTCAACCAGCCACACTGTCATTGACATCTTTTCACAAAAGACATCGAAAGAAAATATCAAAAAGTATGGGTGCCTCTCCAGAGGCTGGAACTGAGGCAGGTGCTCAGAGTGGTGAAGAAGCAGCGATGCCCCTTGCGTGTAAAGACACGAATACCGCTGAAAAAATGGCACGCAAAAGACGGAAGTCTTTGTTTGGGTACAGGCATAAGGCAGAAGATGTTTTACCTGTTAAACGTTCAAAAGGTCGTCCTCGAATTAGGCGTGTTTTTTATACATACGTGACAGAGCCTGTTCCTTCCACTTCAGCACAGGATGCAAATGAGCAGCAGATCAAAGGTCAGAATGTTGCTTCATCATTAAGTCAGCCAGGATTACTTTCAGAGCAAATAGACCAGATGTCCAGTAACACAGAAACTCCTGTTATGAGTGGGCGGTCCTCCCGTGTGATTAAAGTCCCAAAGAGGTTCCTGGATGATGAAATTATCCCCTTCTCAAAGGGATCTCTGGCAACATGGCGGAAAAGTCAGCAAAGAGAGGACAGAAAACCCAGTGCAGCATTTCATGAGTCAGGTTATGATGGCAACTTGCAGCAGTTGGACAGCAACTCTGGATCTATATCAGGAAGTCCATGTGCAGTGTCAAAAGTCTCCACGAAGGTCAGCCCAGTCACAAGCCACCTAGAGATCTACAAGAACCTCAAGAAACTCACCTTAAAACTGGCAGAGAAGAAGAAAAATGAATCTGACACTCATGGGGATTTCACACAGACTAGTGACAGTTTGACCACTCGTGTCAGGAAGAGACGGCGGTCCAAGATCATGATGGAGGAGATGGACTCTCCTGGTGTTGTGAGGAAACTGGCCGTGGTAATGAACCCTGATGTGGAGCCAACCCCACATACCTCATCAGAAGATACAGATAACCATAGTAAGAGTAAAGTTCTTTTCTGTGTTTATTTGTGATGGTCACAAAAGTTAATTTCAGAAATTTTTATGAATTCCTGATGTGTAGTTGCTCTACAGTAATGATTATAACAATGTTTTTATTCAGCCAAAACTGGGGAAAAAAATTCTGCTTGGCAATATCATATTTCTGAAAGTTACTGTAAATGTTAAGTTAAATTTGTAAAACTAGAAAAATTTTGCTGTAAATTAAATTTAATGTGTTTTCAAAAAGTGTGTTCTAAATCAGGTTTGTTGTTTATACAGATGAAGCAGATATTGTGAAATGTGGGGCCAGTAGTGTACCACTGGAAGTCCCCGGGCCCAGCCATCGCATTGGTCTTAGTGGAGCTAATAAGAGGATGCTACATCTGCTGAAGAAAGCCAAAGTCCAGCTCATCAAGATCGATCAGCAAAAGCAGCTCAAGTTATCACAGGTAAGAACTAGATAAATTCTGACATTTGAAAGAAAACTATATATGCATCTTTTTTGCCTCTTCATTCCAAAGTCTCTAGGAAAACAAAACAAAAAATTCAAATGTTTCTCCACAAGACTGCCCTCTTTCCTTGCAGCAAATAATGACTGTATGGGGAAAAAAATTAGCCGTTCGAACAGTATTGAGGAGTCACTGCCAATGTTGGATTTAGGAATGCTGAATGTCAAAAGAAGAGAATTTCAGTGGTGACATTTAAATATTGGCCAATTTTTGTGAAATTTCAGCAATATGCTCAGTTGGTCATTAGAAACAGGGTCAGCCTTGGGGAGCAGCAGAAATTTAAAGTTGTTGGGCCGCTGTACCCTTTATTTTAGTCTGTGCATGTTTAGAAGTGATGTGTAACCGTGAGCTGTTACGGTATTTGTTGTGTAAAAGTTTATTTGCTTTGCTTGTCTGGTCTCACAGTTGAGCTCTCGAGAAACACTGGTTCCAGGTAGTGGAAGGAGGAGGAGGAAGAGGAGAATTGGCCTTTTTCCCAAAGAAATCCCTCCTCAGGTAAGTCACAACTGTCTTTGTGCGTCCGTGTAAGCAAAGCAGAATCCTTTTACATTTTGGGTAATTTATTTAACAAATGCAATACCATATTTGTTACCAGAAAAAACACTAAAGCAGGACACCTTATGAATTTATCTAAGTATTTTCATGTCATTGCATTTATTCTGCATTTGTGTGTAGGAGCAGCCACTTGGTGGTCCGAGGATCAAACACGTGTGTCGCGCAGCAGCAGTGGCTTTAGGCCAGCCTCGTGCTATGGTGCCAGATGATATTCCCCGACTCAGCGCATTGCCTCTTCATGAGAGAGAGGGCATCACCTTCTCTCCTGCAGTAGAAGGTACAATTTATTTTTTTTAAGCAGAATGCAGAAATAAACTTTTTTCCTTTTTTTTTTTTTTTTTAAACAACTTTCAATAGCATTGCACTGTGCAGTGATTTTAACTGATTGGTTAAGAATTCATGTCTGTAATTCAGAAGGTTATTTTACCCACTACTTATTGCTAATACAGTAAAGCAGATGATTGGTTTGCATTTTAAGTTCATGTCATTTAGACCTGGAACGATTGACCAGTAAAGATGAGAAGGAAAGAAGGCAGTGCATCCATTTTTTGGATAACTTTAAAAGAATAAATAAAAATGTTATGTGCTTATTATTTAAGTAGTTTGCAGATTCTTTGTTTGGAATCTCTTTTAAAATGCCCTCCAACTTTGACAAAATACAATGGTCTCATTTGTAGGATTTAGCTTGTATGGCCTTAAATTTTTAAAAGATTTTGATATACTTTAAAATGTATTCAGGACTTGCAAAGGGATTAATCTCATTTCCAAAAGTCTTAATGATTGTTCCACTATGTTGTGTTCAGTAATTTTGCCTAGCAGTGTGATTTTATAACAATTTAGGTTAGTTAAGTTATAGACCACTACAAGCAAGGAAGCTCAAGTAGTACACTGCCTGGCCCCAAAAAAGTCACCACCATCGGGGTGGGGGTGGGCTTCAATTTGCTAGGGAGCATAAAGATCGGACTCTGGAGCAAAGGAAGAAGGTCATGTGGTGTGATGAGTCCATATTTACCCTGTTCCAGAGTGATGGGCGCATCAGGGTAAGAAGAGAGGCAGATGGAGAGATGCACTCATACCTATTGCAGGGCTTAAAGTTTTCCGACTTGTGCCGTTTGGCTGTGGGAAAAAATGATACTCCTATAAAAACAAAAGATTTGCTTCCTTTATCTGGATGCAGAACCACTTTTTGTCCAAGCAGTGTTGCTGTATCTTGCAGTCCAAGGTGGTGGACCTCATTGCGCTTGCTTGGCGTGCTCCTAATCGGGCAGTGAGTGACAGTGTACAAAAAAACCTTTCGTGCATGTCTTTCATACATTCCATGCAATGGAGAGTAAGTTTTTGAAGCCTGGGGAAGATGACCTAATTGACAAAGGACTTAAAAATAAATGGTGCTGGGCATGGATCGAAGTATTGGGCAGAGACGGTAAGCCTTTTGGTAGCTGGTGTTAAAAAAAAAAAAAATAAAAAAAAAATAAAAAAATTAGAGAATCAGGTGCTTGTTTCTGCACGTTGTGCTCATAAAAGCTCAATGTGCTTTCACTAGCGGTTGAAAAAAAAGTGTTACCACATCATGACCTAGATCTCATGCTCTACAACACACAACATGATTGCCCAGAGCAGCAACTTCATTGCAGAACACGATTGGTCATTCACCATTTCTCAACCGCTTGTATGAGCATTATGAATAAAATAAATGATTCTTGGGCCACAACAACACAAGCACTCAGGAAGGCATGAAAGCAATTACACAACTTTATTAGACAATTACTTAAAATGGTTATAGACTACAACACTACCCAATAAGAACCTTAAATCCCCAAATAAGAACCATACATTCCTAATAAGAACCATACATTTCCCAATGTGCACAATTTAAGAAACTAACCCCACAATAAATATTATAAATACCATAAATACCGTAAAAAGCACACAAGGAAAAAAGCAATACAATTCTCTATCAAAAGTCACTTCCTACACCACAAGAAAAAACCTTCTGAACGTCCGCAATCAAGTGTGATGCATTCACTGGCTGTCCGGCCAGGAACTCCCGCTATCGTCCTCCTTGTCCTGGAAGGAAAGCACCGTCTGTCCGGACTTGTTTGAGACCCTCCTGTACGCCTTGAAGAGGGAGTGTTCCGTGCCCGAGGAGAGATGGCGAACAGGCGGAGAGAAGAGGAGCGGCACCTTCGTATCCGTTGTCCAGGGGAAACCTGCAGCACACAGCGCAGCACAAACTTAGCCTCCCGTGAACACACTGGGGCTAATATACATTCACAACACACAGACAGTAAGCACGTTCCTTTACTTAGCTGTGCATTCGCCCTTCATCCAACACAACGGAGCCTCTGTCGGCTGGTCACTTTCCCGGCATCTTCGGTCCCGTGCTGCCGCTGTAAATCACCACACCTGCGCTTCCTCCATCCTTTCTCTGCTCCTGCCCTCTTTTCCTCCGTCCTCCTCGATAATACCCTTTCACAAATCCTCCGGTTCTCTGCACTTGAAGGCTTCTGGAAGACTTCTCCCTTGAAGGCTCCTTGACGCCTTCTCTAAGACTCCTCTCCAGACTTCCCTAGACTTCTCGGCTTCTCTTTTTCTAACACAGTCACGTACCATCTTTAAATATGTCCTTCTGGACAGAGAGTTCACAACGGAGCTCGATAATTGGCTCCTACTGATTTGATCAGTTTGCGCAGGTGTAACTCATAATCAACTCAAAAATACAGTCACACAAATATATACAAAAGAAAACAATAATCCAATATACTTTACATTAATATAATTCACTTTGTTACAGCCTTAAAGCTGTAACACACCAAAAAAAAAAAACAATATACACACAACCCTAAAATGCTCTACCCTGACATTTCTCCCCTCAGCTTTTTAAATAGTCTTCCCCGACTATTAACTTCCATCACCATATCTAACTGGCTTTTTCCCCAAATTGCTACGCTGAGAGCACCTAAGGGGTACTTGTTCCTGTGGGGACACTGAAGTAGGTGGATCAGATGCCTGCACCACATCTTGCAAATGTTTCACTCCCACAGCTGGACTTGGGACTAAACTGGGCCCTACAAGAGGCAAAGACACAGGCAGGAACAGGTGTGCCCCAATGTTCTCCGGCTCAGCTGGTGGCACTAGCACGTCCTTTGGTAGATCACTGGGTCTGATGGGACATGGCCTGAGGTTGTTCCTGTGGATAGTCCTCTCTGGCTCACTCAGCCCCTCTGGTCAGATCTTGTACACGGGTGTGTGTGTGAACCCAACTGAGACACCACCACAAAAGGGGAGGGTTGCCATCGGGGGGCAAGCTTATTTTGATCATGGCATCGAAAATTCCTCAGCAACACCCTCTCTCCTGGCACCAGCGGAACATCCTTGGCATGACGACCATATCTCTGCTTGTTCTTGTGTTGCTGCTGCTGCGTTTGGGCCAAGACTCGTTTATGGGCTCCACTCAGAATCCTGTGATGATGACAAACCCATTCCTCAATGGTATGCCGTTCAGGCTGGGGGCAAACTCCTGTGGCAGTCTCCACCGCCAACCTTGCATGCTGCCCTGTCAGAACAAAGTGAGGGGTCAAACCTGTGCTGCTATGGATTGTGTTGTTATAGGCAAAGAGTAAAGCAGGTAAATTTTCTGTCCATCTGGTCTTCTCCTCCTCAGTCAACGAGCACAACAAGGACAGTAAAGTTTGATTGAAGCGTTCATATGCCCCATTTCCCTGGGGATGATAAGGGGTAGTGCGCACCTTTTTGCAGCCATATAAAGCACAAAGTTGCTGCAACACTGCAGACTCAAAGGCAGCCCCTCTATCTGACAGGATCCTTTCAGGGCAGCCCCATGTTTGAATGAGGTTCCGCCACAGTACCTGAGCTGTTGTAACCGCCGTCTGGTCTTTAGTTGGCACTGCCCATCCATACCTTGAAAACAAGTCAGTCATAACCAAGATATATGGATAGGCGCCTTGAGGGTTTCCTAAAGACAGGAAGTCAATGGCCACGGTCTTCAGAGGATAGAATGAGACAATTGGCTGAAGGAGTGCCCTTACTTCTGGCCTGGCCTTATTCTCACAACAGGTAGGGCACTCTGTAGCCCACTTGTGCACGTCCTCGCTCATCCGAGGCCAAAAAAACCACCTTCTCGAAGCGGCCTCAACTCGATTCGCTCCCATGTGGCCACAAGAGGCATGGAACCGTTTCCACAACGGCCTCGCATTCACTAAGCGGACCACAATTTGGTACACCACCTGGCCTGTTTGTGGATCCTCTACCTTCCTCTGGAGCAGGCCTTGACTCAACCGTAACCTTTTCCACTCCGTCAACAACCATTAGGCCAGTGGTAGAACTTCCTGCTGACGCTCTCTAGACGGCCAGTTATCCTGTGAAGCCATGCACAAACCTGCTGCATTGCCGGGTCTGGCCTTTGGTGAGCAAGCCAATCTTCTGTATCCTCCGGGGTAGCCATCACAAAGTTCGTGCCAGTCTCAATTTTGGATTCATCCTGTGGGAGCCTAGACAAGATCTCAGTGTTCCCATTTGCCACTCCAGGTCGGTATTTTATGGTAAACTGATAGTTGGACAGCTGGGCCACCCACCTTGCTCCACTGCCACCAAGCTGCGCTGTGTCCAGGTGGACAAGGGAGTTGTTATCGGTGAAAGCTGTAAAAGGCACCCCCCACAAGTAATCCTTAAACTTTTCTGTAACAGCCCACTTTAGTGCCGACAGCTCCCAATTTAAAGGAGCTATAATTTTGATCATTCTTTTCTGTGGGATGAAGACTTCGACTAGCATAAGCAATCACCTTCTCACGCCCATCCTGAACCTGGGCGAGCACCACTCCCAGCCCCTCCAGACTTGCATCTGTATAGATTAGGGATGTGATTTTTTCCGCTAATTCACGGAATTCTGCTTTTTTTATCTTCCAAAAATTTTCAGACCAGATGGCGGCGCGTGCACAACGCGAGGCTCAGCGTCTCTTCAGATTTTGTGGATTAGCAGTGATATTTCTGCTCATTTCGGGTCTGTTCGTTCAGAACAGCTTCGCTTTTACATCCTACACCCGAAATGAACTTTTGGACATTGGATTACAAAATAACTACCTTTTTATCAGCAACCTACGTTTCATCCCTGAGCTCTAGAGAACACCCGACGCTAGGTAAGCTACCCGGCTGACCGGAAGTGCTCGCAGGCGGCGTAGAGACCGTAAACAAAGGCGGGGGAAGTGCGGAGGGCTAACAGCTAAGCTAAAGCTAACACTGGCATCGCTTTCTCTACCCAGCATTTTCCTCACTAATGTACGGTCAGTGGCGAACAGAATGGATGAGCTACGGCTTCGGATCACCAACAATAAGAAACTTATGAACTGCAACATTGGATTACAAAATAACGACCTTTTTATCAGCAACCTACGTTTCGTCCCTGAGCTCTGGAGAACACCCGACGCTAGGTAAGCTACCCGGCCGACCGGAAGTGCTCGCAGGCGGCGTAGAGACCATAAACAAAGGCGGGGGAAGCGCGGAGGGCTAAGAGCTAAGCTAAAGCTAACACCGCACCGGCTTTCTCTACCCAGCATTTTCCTCGCTAATGTACGGTTAGTGGCGAACAGAATGGATGAGCTACGGCTTCTGATCACCAACAATAAGAAACTTATGAACTGCAATATCATGATTTTCACGGAAACATGGTTACATAGTGGAGTACTTGATGGTGCTGTCGAGCTGGCCGGACGGCACACTCTGCGGGCAGACAGAGCAGCTGATGACTCCGGTAAGACTAGAGGTGGGGGAGTATGCATTTATATTAACAAGGCTTGGTGCACGAACTCTGTCACTGTTGGGAGACACTGCTCAGCTAACCTGGAGTTTCTCATGGTTAAATGTAGACCTTTCTATATGCCACAGGTGTTCACTTTTCACTTTTCTTCATCTTGCCTGCTGAAGATGTTTTGGACTTTATTTAAAAAATATTTTTAATGCCACACATGTGATGGATAATGCTTGTTGGAATATTTTAGGAATGCTATCTTCTTGGAACATAAGTCAATATTATACAGTAGTAAGTGACATTCAGCTGTTTGTTTTGTCATTTAAGCACAGTTCTGGTACTTAAAAATCATAAAAACCCAGGAGCTTTGGGGGGCTTTGCCCCCCTTGCCCCCCCCCCCCCCCCCCCCCCCGCGGAGGGACTGCATCCCCCAGACCCCCTGCTAAATTTTCAGATAATTTCCCCAACCCCAAATCACATCACTAATAGATTGAAGGGCTTGGAGAAATCAGCATAAGCTAGCACTGGTGCACTCAACAGTGCCAACTTAAGTCTCTCAAAGGCGGCCTGACATTCCGGAGACCAAACTATGGCCTGATTTCTCCCACGTGAAACTGCCTTCCCCGCCAGAGTAGTGTGTAAAGGTGCTGCGATCTTCAAGAACCCAGGACTAAAACGCCTGTAGTATCCCACAAAACCCAGGAATGATCTAACCCCTTTCACTGTTCTAGGTGGCTCCCACTGCTGGACCACCCTGGTCTTCTCGATATCGGTAGCCACCCCATCCTTGCAAATGATGTGCCCAAGATACCTCACTTCACGTTGGAAAAGATGGCACTTCTGTGGCTGCAACTTCAGTCTATGTTTAGCCAACCGCTCGAAAACCTGTTCCAAATGGGTGACATGGGAATGGAAATCAGGTGAGAAAATGATGACATCATCGAGGTAAATCAGAATGAAGTCATTCACCATACTGCCCAAGCACCGATGCATCAGTCTCTGAAAAGTGGCTGGGGCATTACAGAGACTGAATGGCATCCGCTGAAACTCGTACATTCCCGTAGGTGTTATAAAGGCGATTTCTCCTTGTCCCTTGGGTCCACTTCCACCTGCCATTACCCACTGGCCAGGTCAAGGGTGGAATACCAACATGCTTGTTTGAGACAGGTTAAGGACTCCTCAATCCGTGGTAAGGGGAATGAGTCTTTGTGGGTCACAGAGTTCAATTTCCTGTAATCCACACAAAAACGTAGGGACCCATCCTTCTTCCTTACAAGCACAATTGGTGCAGCCCAAGGACTAGCACTCTCTTGTCACCACTCCTCATTCCAACATACTCTGCAGCAGACTTCGCAACTCAGGATAAAGAGAGGGGGGGGACAGGCCGATGTCTTTCTCGACTTGGAGGTGCGGTTCCGGTTGGTATCTGGTGCAACACTGCAGTAGTATGGCCAAAATCCTCCTCATCCTTAGCAAAAGCAAAGCTCCATCGGCTTACCAGTTGTTTCAACTCTCTTTGCTGTTCTGGACTAAGGTTGTCCCCCTCAAAAGTCCACAACACAGGTTCACTGGTTCTAGGTGCCTGAACAGTCCGAATGTCCACCTGCAGCGCCAGCTGCTTGTCACCATATATCTGATCAGGGGACAAAGAGTACGCAGAGGCCAGAGCCTGTCGTGGTGGCAGACCGATGGGGTAAGGATTAACATTACATACCTTAATCGGTACTTTACCCCCCTTCCAGGTTAGTCACAGCCCGGGCAAACTTGCTACTCCATACTATCCGCGTCACCCCTTCCACCAGGACAGGTCCACTTGGAAGGTGGCGGCCCCCCAACACAGGGGCCCAAATCGCCATCTCGCTACAGGCTGGAATGTCTACTGGTGACTGCTTGGACAACCGTGCCACACCTATTTTCCCATCCACTGATTCCTCCTGGGCCACCCGACTACAGACCGCAAACGCTCTTTCCCATTGCCCTAAGGCAGGTGTAGACACTGTAACCTTAAAAGCAGAGACACCAGGATGGGATCCCTGAAACAAACACTTCCGGCAGCTAAAGATCACATTCATTCCCAAAATCCCCTTGTCAGAGCCTAAACAGCATCCTTCACAATGACTGCCCCCTTATTCGGTACCACAACTCCTACAACCTCAAAATCGAGCAGCACATAACCCACATAGGGAATATTCAACCCATTTGCTGCTTTCAGAGTCTGCCACTTCAGCTCTCCTGTGTCTGCCAAGGGGACATGGCTTTACCACTTCTGGAAGAAAGTTTCAGAAAACAGTGTCACTTGCAACCCTGTGTCTAAAACACAAGGAACTTTTGTGCCGGCCACCTTTACTTCTACACCTGGACACGAACCAACCATCTTCTCCTTCAAGGTCCCAGTTTCGGGTTCCTCAGTCACCGGCCCCGTAGCAGGTGGGACAACTATTTCGGAGACCTGTGCCTGTTGAGTTCTATCTGGACAAAACCTTTGAATATGGCTTGGCTTCATACAGTCTCTGCAAATTGGATGGCCCTGTTCATCCCACTGGAAGGCTGGCCTGCGGTAGGAAATAGAAGATTTCCCACTTGAGGAGATATCCCCTAGTAGACGGCTGTGGCACATACCAGGGAGTAGCTGTTTCACCTCTTCCATCACAGTACGGCTGAGTATGGAGATTTGTTCCTGCACCCCACGACGTATTTCTGCCTTGAACCTCTCTTTCCAACCATCAGTTTCTGGCCCACATACAGTCTGTGCAGGTGCATTTATGCTTGATGCTCATGCTTCCTCTTGGCCCAGACGTTCTCCGTCCAACGCTCTAGCCTCATTACAGGCCTCAACAAAAGTCATTTGTGGCTCTCGTCTCACCAGCCACTGCAACTCCTATTGGACAGCACCAGCCCTCAGACCCAGTATTAGCTGATCACGTGCTGTGCTTTCATCCTGTGCTGAGCCGTCAGGTTCCTGCTCATGCCACCTGCCAAACAGTTCTCGTAGGTGCAGGATAAAGGACCCCACACTTTCTCTGTCCCCCTGCCTACACTTGAAAAATTGAACCCGTAATCCAGCTAAAGGGGTTTGTGCACCATACGGCCGTTTTAAGTAGGAAAAAATTTCTTGAACATTCCTTCTGGAGCTAGGGTCTAACAGCCGAATTTCCCTCCTGGCATCACCTTCCAAATGCCCCAATCACAAAATCAGCTTTCTGCTCATCACTAAGGCCCTGAGCTCTCAACAGTGCTTCGATCTGCCACAACCATTCCCCAAACTTGATCTGGCTCATCTCCCCAGAAAACTTTGGGACCCAAGGTACCCCCATAAACCATGGCATAGCAACCGTATTAATTACAGTTTGATTGTTAACAGCTGAGGTCGAGGGTTCTTTGTGCCCTTCCATGCTTGTGTCGTGTAGTAAGAGAATCCTGCCGACAACGCCAAACAAATGTCACAGTTTGGAAGTGCCAATCACTGTGAGCATTATGAATAAAATAAATTATTCTCGGGCCACAACAACACAAGCACTCAGGAAGGCATGAAAGCAATTACACAACTTTATTAGACAATTACTTAAAATGGTTATAGACTACAACACTACCCAATAAGATCCATAAATCCCCAAATAAGAACCATACATTCCTAATAAGAACCATACATTTCCCAATGTACACAATTTAAGAAACTAACCCCACAATAAATATTATAAATACCATAAATACTGTAAAAAGCACACAAGGAAAAAAGCAATACAATTCTCTATCAAACGTCACTTCCTACACCACAAGAAAAAACCTTCTGAACATCCGCAATCGAGTGTGATGTAATCACTGGCTGTCCGGCCAGGAACTCCCGCTATCGTCCTCCTTGTCCTGGAAGGAAAGCACTGTCTGTCTGGGCTCGTTCGAGACCCTCCTGTACGCCTCGAAGAGGGAGTGTTCCGTGCCCGAGGAGAGATGGCGAACAGGCAGAGAGAAGAGGAGCGGCTCCTTTGTATCCGTCATCCGGGGGAAACCTGCAGCACACAGCGCAGCACAAACTTAGCCTCCCGTGAACACACTGGGGCTAATATACATTCACAACACACAGACAGTAAGCACGTTCCTTTACTTAGCTGTGCATTCGCCTTTCATCCAACACAACAGAGCCTCCGTGGGCTGGCCACTCTCCCGGCATCTTCGGTCCCGTGCTGCCGCTGTAAATCACCACACCTGCGCTTCCTTCATCCTTTCTCCGCTCCTGCCGTCGTTTCCTCCGTCCTCCTCGATAATACCCTTTCACAAATCCTCCGATTCTCCGCACTTGAAGGCTTCTGGAAGACTTCTCCCTTGAAGGCTCCTTGACGCCTTCTCTAAAGCCTGTTTTCCACTAGTCCAGCACACCTCGGTACGGCTCGATTCACTTCAGTACGGCTCGGAATGCTTCTGTCTCCATTAGCACAGTGTTGCGGGGCAGCAGCAGATTCTCAGCGAGGCGGGGCCACACTCCCGTGATGTTATGCACCGGACTGAGTCCTTATTTACACGAGACAAAAAAATGGAGGATCCAAGGATTATTGCCTTGCTCGCTCTGTGGTTTTATCTCACAATTAATTTTATCTTATAATTAAGCTGCAACAACACAAGTCACTTTTGTTTTGAATTAACTGCCAAATGACCTAGAAATAATGAGCTGAAACTTGTTTTTATTCGTATTAAATAATGAGACGGTGGCACACTGGCCAACACCCACATCCTAGGGCATTTTGGATGTACTGAATTAAAAAAATGCATGTTTTTCACCTTCAGGTCAACGTTTGGAACAACAGTATTATTATTTTCCGTTTAGATGATGCTACACTCCTTCTAAAGTATTGTAAATCTCTGAATTTGGAATGCCGATAGAACATTCAATTTACATATACTTGTACCTTTGACTTGGTGCTAATTTTTTATGATATTTCAATAAAAAGAACAGAAAGCTTACAAAAAGATTTCTTTTTTGGTCTAGTTAAAAATTACATTACCTTTACAATGGTTGACCCTCAGCATCATTTTGATCAGACTAGGCAATGGAATTTCTATGTAATTATACTGTTTTATAATTCAGTGTTATAACAGACAAACCACACTTTCCAAAACAATTCCATTTTATTATATACAAAATATTAAAATAAAAAAAAACTTTGCAACACAACATGAAGGTTAATCGACATTTTATACACGCCGACCACTGAGTGCTGAGGCTCGGTAGAATGAAGGCGTCTCTGCCAGCTCTGGTTCAGGAAAGCTCGGTTGAATTAATCTGTGCGGGCTGTCGCGGCGGACGCGTGGGATGATTCTATAAGGAAAATGCACACAATAAAATGCAGCACGAAAGGGCAATATATACAGAAAAGACAATAGTTTTTAACAAGAATACATAAGCTTATTTCAGCGTATTGTTCACATGAATAATTACAATAAAAGCTTTAGTCCGCAGTGTGCTGCAATAAAGCAGCGATCCATCCACAAATGAACAGCTTTTTTATTGCATAAATAAACTGAGCGTCTTACCGAATATATATATTACAGCCGTAACAGTGAGCACTGAAAGGGCACAAAGTGTGCTATTTCTTTCTGAGCGGCATGTGTATGATCCTGACTGTGTATGCTCCTGTGTATGAACTCCAAGAGCCAAACAACTACTGCATAACGCATTGCTTGTTTGAACGTGATTTTTCAGACAGCGACAAAAGTCACAGCGACAATAGCCATGTAGGGTCTTGTACAGAGGCTGTCTTGCTTAAATAAGCTGAATGTCGCTGCAGTCTCCAGTCCACACACCCCATAGTTACCGCCACTGCTTTGTGAAAATGATCGTGTTTTTTTTGTTTGTTTTTTTTTTTTTTTTTTTAACAGAATCAGCAGTTCATGCCTGTAGAAAGAGTGGCGCTCTGCACAGTTATCACACACACAAAGTTGAGAGCGGAGCTGCAGCAAGTATCTCACAGCTTCCATGGTTTGCCACATAAGTTATAAACCCTGTTTAAAGGTGAACTGAACTCACCTTTTTGCCAAAAAAGTAGAATAGCAAATCAATTCCTTATTACCTATTGTATTTTTCAACACATAAAAGAAATTTTAGGCCGTGCGATGGCCAAGCTGTAAGCCGATAAACTTTTGCCTCTGGCTGCAGTGCCAAACAAACCGGAAGTAGTGCAGACAACGGCTGCGTGACGTCACAAGTGTGAGCCTTATCAAAACAAACAATGGCAGATGATAGCAGTTCCAGCAGTCAAGAACACCAGAGTTTTCAGAGTGAAGAGGCATTCAGGATCGGTGACAAGACAGAGGAGGATGCAGGAGTGTCAAGTGAACAGGAAGAGAGCGAGGGAGGCATCGAACCGAACAGATTAGAGCCAGAATTTTCGGGGATTCCAGCACCGA
The DNA here is from genome assembly GCA_020510985.1 of Pholidichthys leucotaenia. Taxonomy (NCBI): domain Eukaryota; kingdom Metazoa; phylum Chordata; class Actinopteri; order Cichliformes; family Pholidichthyidae; genus Pholidichthys; species Pholidichthys leucotaenia. Next base: position 95,528,905 of record CM035839.1, read on the forward strand.
CTCAGACTGCAGCAGTGATGGGGAGGAGAGTCGCTTATTGAATACAGAATGGTGAGTCTTTACTTTGGCATGTTTGGGGTGTCAGGATAAGGAAAATTAACAATAAAAAAGAAAGGGGAAAAAAAAAACCATCAGCATTTTTCCCAACTTATTACAGTTATCCCTCACTTACCGCGTTTAATGCGGTCTTTCCTTCGCTGGGTATAGGCGCTCGGCAGGGAGCGAGAGCTGGGTAAAAACGTCTCGGCCAATCAGCTTGCGAGATAAAACGTCTCGGCCAATCAGCTTGCGAGGTAAAACGTCTCGGCCAAAATCAGCTTGCGAGAGCTTCCCAAGCGGGCTGGGGAGCCCGGGGGAGAGCGGGCTCTCCATGTTGATACCTGATGTTCTAATGTAGTCTCCCTGCCTTCTCATTAGAACATCAGGTATCACACGGAGGGCCCGCACAGCTCAAAATCTACCCTTCTGACCACCGCACCACTCCTTCTCCGCCCACCTCTTCACCGGCTCGGGAATCTCGCAAGCTGATTGGCCGAGACGTTTCAACCTCGCAAGCTGATTGGCCGAGACGTTTTACCCAGCTTCTCTCCCTGCAGAGCGCCTTCTTTATCGCTCGTGTTGCTTAGTGGCACCTTTTCGCTGTTCTACTTGTGCCTTTTTGTGCAAAATAGTGCTTGTGACGCCCTTGGGGGGGGGGGGGGTGACGCTACTTCGTGGTTTTTCACTTTTCGCGGTCGGTTCTGGTCCCCATTTAAACGCGATAAGTGATGGATCACTGTATATCTAGAAACGCATCGCTTCCCCGGTCGCTTTTCCTCCCCCTTTCTTTTCTTTCGTCGCCATGACAGCTTTTCCTTGACCACTGAACAGATCTTCCCGTGGTTGGAAGTGTTTTGTAGTCGACTATCACGACAAAAATGCACCAAAAACAAACCAGTGTCGACGTGCTCGCAATGGTAAACATGAGGACTGGGTCACACTCGTGACGTCACGCGGAACTCCGGCTGCGCTTCGGCGGATTTGTCTGATTTTTCAGGGGCGGGGTAAATTCTAAATCGCGATTTTCTCCAAGATTCCGGGATTTGTGGAGGGGGTGCCATGATAAATTATCTTTATAATTGTATGTACTATCACCCAGTGCCGTTCAATGCCGTTCAGTTCAGTTCTACTTTAAATTATGAGATCACAGGGTCCTAAAAACATTTGCAGTAATACCGCATACCGTGGTGTTGCGCTGTCCACCGTCACTGCAGGGGAAATTCCTCTACCGCGACAGCTCTAGGTGAATTAAACTGTAGTTTTTTGTAGTAGTATCTGGCTTTGTGTATTTCCTTTTTATTTTTATAGTATTTAATTTCCTATCATTTGTTTTGAGCAAAACAATTATGGAAATAATGTCATTTAGATTATTTTATAAAGTTCACTCTGTGTGTGTGTGTGTGTGTGTAAATAAAATACAGTGTGTGTCCATCTATGACCCTGCCCCTGGAAAAAAGCTCAGGATTTTTTTCTTTTTTTTTTGGCTTTAACCTGTTGAACTCTGGTCAATTTCCCTAAAAACGCCTAAAAATAACATGCCCAAAGTAAATCAAAAGCTGTTCTTCAACCCTTTGCAGCATCTTCATGGGGTTGGTCTCATTTAAAAGAAAACACTGAATTTTTTGGCAAAACAGTCATAATCTCTCTAAGTGCTCTGTCACTGAGTAACAGTCATCTAAACATACTGAATTTGAAGAAAATAAAGTTCGCCTGGGTGTTTTTTTTTTATTATAAATGCTTGCAAATAACATGCAGCTGTGTGAAACGTGCTGGGAAAACAACAGAAATGTAGAACCAAGGTGTTTTCAAGCTCAGGTCAAAATTTTGTAACAATACCACAAAAAATGAATATATTACACAGGTTTTTTCTCAGGTTGTAACAAGGCGTCTTGAACTGTGGCCAAATGGCACAGGTTTGGAAAGCTATGTTCCAGAGTTCACTATCTCAGCAGTTTGCACAGTAAAAACCAAGGGGTAACAACCCAGACATACACAGCACAGTTCTGTTTTTTTTTTTTTTTTTTTTTTTTTTTTTTATACTGGCAAAAATAGCCTACAGTTGTAAGAAAAATTATGCGAAAAATTAATACATTTCACTAAAGTATACACAAAAACAACCCTCTCCCCCCTCCAATTTTTCCAGAGTTCACAATCTCACCAGTTTTACACAGATAAAGGTCAACTGGACCCTGACCAAGTGCGCACCCCTGACCAAGTGCGCACCCCAAGTGGACAACGGAATCCAATCTGGTACATGTACAGGTACATTCTCCATCCAGTGATTTATAAATGCTGCCCTAGATGAAAACCAGTCTGTGGGACTATAATGTTCTGAATGAGGCTTTAGAAAATTATGAATCACTTTGTAAATCACTGGATTGAAATGTACATATTGAACACTGAGGTTCACCTGGGGTGCTCACAGTAGTGTGCTCACATGGTCAGGGCTCCATTTCACCAGATCATGTTTACACAGTAAAACAAAGGCATAATAACCCAGACATACACAGCACAGTTCCTTTTTTTTTACAGGAAAAAAAAGCCTACAGTGAAATAAAAATTATACTAAAAAATTATTAATTTTTCTGAAATATACACAGTAACAAATACCCCCCCCCCCCACGGTGCACACAAAAACGTCCGCCATGCAGGACCCTTGTAATTACCGATTGGTCTAAAGTTATTTTTAATACTATTTTTATCAATAAAGAATAATTTAGATTATAAGACTTACCTGTCCACAACCGCACTGTCGCTGGTATTGTCCACTGGCGTCTGGATCGTCAGCTATTCCATTATTGAAACCTCCGTTTGTTTACTGATTCATTGTCGACGTCACCCGACCCCGGTCAAGCCATCAACGTTTTCATGCACGCCCTTTCGGTTTTATTTTGTGAACCATTTTTCAAAACAAGTAAAATAATGGCTAATCTTACCCTGATCCTTCTGCACAGTATCACAAAGGACTGCGCGTCACACAGCGGCGGAGTCAAGACATTTTACGCACGAGAACGCATGTTATTTTACCAGAAATATAAACGCTGAACTAGGCATGTAGGATGTCATTGACATCAGAAATTGATTGGCTAAACGACACGTCCATCGTCAGATTACTCGGCTTCAATTGGCTCGTTGTATTCGCGGTCGTTGATGGGAAGATACCTCTTGCTAGGTTTACGATCATTGGTTATTCAAGGTTTAAAAACCCAAATCAAGGCTCTTGTTGGTCGAATGAGATGTCAATCTCATTCTAAACCAATCAAACACTCCTTTGGCTTTCTGTTTAGGGCTGTGTCTGTACTGGAAGGCCGGAAATACAGCTTTTTTTTCCCCCCCAGTGCGCACTGAGACGCACTAAGACGCACAGACGTGACCGCCCGCGGAATCTCCAGAGTTCAACCAGTTAACCCCTTGCACTCTGGTCAATTTCCCTAAAAACGCCTAAAAATAATGTACCCAAAAAGTAAATCAAAAGCTGTTCTTCAACCCTTTGCAGCATCTTCATGGGGTTGGTCTCATTTAAAAGAAAACACTTTGAATTTTTTGGCAAAACAGTCATAATCTCTCGAAGTGCTCCTGCCACTGAGTAACAGTCATCTAAATATACTGAACTTGAAGAAAATAAATTTCGCCTGGGTGTTTTTTTGGATACAAATGCTTGCAAATAACACACAGCTGTCAGATCCGGCTGGAAAATGCAACAGAAATGTAGAACCAAGTGTTATCCAGCTGAGTGTCAAATTTGTAACAATACCACAAAAAATGAATATATTACACAGCTTTTTTCTCAGGTTGTCCCCAGGCGTTTTTGAACTGTGCCAAATTGTGCCAGATGGCACAGTTTGGAAAAATGTCTATAACTTTTGAATGCTTCAACATAGAAGCTTCATTTTTGGCTCTAATGAAAGGTGACACTCAGGGATGTGTGTGTGTGTGTGGGGTTGTTTATTCATTCATGAATGAATGAATGAATGAACAAACAAGCCCCCACACACAAAGAAGCATGCCACGTAAAAAATGTGGCTTTTTTTTTTTTTTTTTTACAAGAAAAAATAACCACAGTGCACTAAAAATTATACTAAAATATCTGTAATGTACAGATAACAACTCCCCCACCCCCCCCCCCCCCCCCCCCGCTACAGAGGACGGACATCATCCATCGCTACATGACGGACAGCGGGGACGGTGCGCCGCGGTCTACTACGCACAGTTGTACTAAAATATCTGCAATCCGCTACAGAAGAGTAGCGGGGGGGTTCATGGTCCGTTCGTCGGCGATGGTTCATGGGGGTTCATTGTCCGTCATGTGGCGATGACGCACAATTGTAATTTACCGATCGGTCAAAAGTCATTTTGATTACAATTTTCAGGGATAAAGAATAATTTAGCTTATAACACTTACCTGTCCACAACAGCAGTGTCGCTGGCGAACTTCTCTTCCTGGTTGTCAGACGAACATGAAGCTGGTCCGCTTTGTTACGGAGTTGTGGTTCTGGTCACGCGACCCGGTCAAACCATGATTCCATTATTGCGGTTTTGCGCTTCCATGATTGCGGTTTTGGCGAACGATTTTTTCAAAACAAATAAGAACAGTAGTAAGAAAAAAAGACTGGCGAACGCGTGTGTGTCACCCACCGGCTTGCACAAAACAGATTTTATGCACGGGACGTACGCTTTCGAACTTCTGTGCTTCAATTGTCTCGCTGTATTCGCAGCCGTTGGTAGGCGGGTCCTTCTTGCTAGGTTTTCAGTCATTGGTTCTTCAAGGTTTCAGAAACCCAATTCAAGGCTCTTATTAGTCAAATGAGAGGTCAGTCAAATCTAAACCAATCAAAGCACTCCTTTGGCTTTCTGTTCGCGCCCTCATGCGCCCTAGGACGCAGAGACGTGACCGCCCGCGGTATCCCGGAGTGCAAGAGGTTAACCCTTGCTATTGCCTACCATACAAGCCTGTGGGGGCAGTGCTATGATCTGAGGTTGCTGCAGTTGGTCGGATCTAGGTTCAGCAACATTTATGTGCCCAAAGAATGAGGTCAGCTGACTACCTGAATATACTGAATGACCAGGTTATTCCATCAATGGTGATTCCTGCCATAATCAAAGCTAAAGGTGGTTCAACGAAATATTAGATTGTGACTTTTTTTTGGCCAGGCAATGTAATTGCAGCAAAAACGTTGATGATTTAATAACTTTTAATTTGTTAAGCTATCTGTCCATTTTCTCACATTTATCCATTTCATATTTGCTTTAATTTAATTAATTCTTGTTAAATGTTGATGGGAAATGTGTTAATAGTTTTGCCTAGAAGAACAGCCTGATACTGTCATTGCACAGTGGATTTTTTTTTCTGCATCAGCTGCTTAATGACAAAAAAAACCTTCAATTCCATGACTCTTTCCTTTGTTTCAGTGTTTTGTTTCGTTTTTGTTAATTTTCCAGTATATAGAGCCAAAGTCACACCCCCTGTACTTCCGTATATGGGACCTTAAGCTGGGTTCACACTATAACGTTATAGCGAGAAATCAGTCTAAACATCGGTGAAATTACATTTGTGAGCAGGTTTTTTTCTAATCCACATACCTGCCAACTTTTAAAACCTGAAAAGCCTAGTAGCTAGCCGGGGTCTAGGGGCCACAGGCCCCGTTGGGTCCAGGACAAAGTCCTGGTGGGGGGTTCCGGGGGGCAAAGCCCCCCGACGGCAAACAAATATTAGCATTAAATCAAGTTAAAATGTGGCTAACAACCTCCTATTTTTCAACAATCATGTTTCTATTTTCCTTAAATTGTCAATCGCAGATTGCTGATGGAAAAGATCAAGGACAAGCTCTATGGTAACTCTTGTTGTTTTCCATGGTGCACCCCTTAGCTTTCTTCAGTTGGTCTTTTGAACGGAACACACTGTGGCACTTGTTACACAAAGCTGTCGTCATCATTTTCCTGGTCATGAGGTTGCCCAGAACTTAAGTTGACAGACTGGACCTGAACTCAGTTTTGTTCTTGTTCACATGGCTGAATATGCGCTCACAGTCCGCAATAATAATTCCTGGAAATGCTTTGGAGTATTCCTCACGAAAAGACTTGCCATGTGTGTTGGAATATGGATTATCATAGACTCTTAATTTTCTTAATCAGTGTTCATCTGTATTTATTTAAGTCAGTACGATCTCTGATTATAATATTATACTCTTTGCTTCCTCAGGTGCTCCATTTAGTTAATAAAACAAACAGCTGAATGCCAGTTATTACTGTATAATATTGACTTATGTTCCAAGAAGATAAAATCTCTGAACTTAGTTCAGAGATTTTTTGATCTCTTCCTTTGGTGGCATTTTTACTGACCTGTTGATAGTAAAACAATCTCTGCTGGTGATCGCCGATATCCGATCCGACCGACCTCGAATCCAGCTGGGCCTCAGCTAGCCCCCTCCGCTGCTAGTTCCGCTGCTTACCCGCCGCTGCAATTGAGCTCCTGTCCAGCCAGGGTACCGGCAGCTCCTCCACCGAGTCCCACCGCCACCGCGCTGTAGTTGAGCTCCGATCCTGTTCCTGTCCAGCTGGGGTCCCGGTAGATCCTCCCGCTGAGCCACGCCACCTACCGCCGTCTTCCTCAGTAGTTCCTCCGCCGAGCCCCGCCGCTGTAGCTGGGCTCCGATTCCGGCTCTTATCCAGCTGGGGCCCCGGCTGCTCCTCCACTGGTTCCCGTCTCCTACCACACTGTACTTGAACTCCGATCCGGCTCCCGTCCAACTGTGCCTCGGTTGGTTCCTCCAGCGAGCCCCAATCACCGGGGACGGAGTCGCTTCTTTATATCGGTGTTAGGGTGCTACGACTAGCTATGGCGTTAGCTATAGCAATAGCGTTAGCTTAGCAAACGCTTCAGGTAAATTTAGATATGATTCCTAGCGATCTCGTGTTTGGAATTGCTTTCGTGTTTTTTTTTTTGCGATTTAAAATTTTTTGACTGAATTTTTAGTGAAAAAACCGTAATTTTGATTAATAAAGCCGTAACCCGGATATGGGGTCTTGAAAACCGTAACCATTACAGCAAAACCGGAGTAGTTGGCAGGTATGAATCCAGCACACACCAACTTTTATGAACTTTTATAAACTTTTGCTAGCATTTGGCAACATTGCATTAAGTGTTGACAAACTTTTACCAACTTAGGCTAGTGTATGTGTAGCTGTTGCTAACTTAGGTTAACTTAAGCAAACGAATACTCAGCGCAGGTCAGCTGACATCAGCGTCAGGCGAGGCTCATATACAGATCAGCATTTTTGGAGGCTTCCTGCCATTCTGGACCTGCTTTTTAGAGTGGATTCACACTACATTGTTGGGACCAATTTTTACTGATGTTTTGGCAAACGTCTGGCTCTGCTGGCAAAAGTTGATAAGTTAATGATGGTTGGTGTTTGTTGGCAAACGCTGGTGAAAGTTGTATTCCTTGAAAATTTGCAGACGTTTGGAAATACACGGTGAAAGTTGTGCTCAGTTTGTGAGCGCTCTGTTGCCAAACGACTGAAATGCCGGTAGAAGCAGATGTTTTTAGACTGAAACTCACTTCAGACATGCACGGATGAAAGCGAAATGGAGAGAAGGGGGAATTGTTTTAAAAAAAAAAAAAAAAAAAAATCATCATCACATCATCATAGCAGTCTGTCGGGACGACAATGACGGTTTCATTTAGGTCTGATCAGATTCCTCCACACAGCTCTATCCTTCACCCTCTGCTGCCAGGAATTCCTGATCTTGTTAACCTGGGCGACCTCCCAAAAATGTGACAGCCCAAAAGAAAAAAAAATATCTCCTCATTGTGGAAGTTACTGTTCGTAATTTTCTGCTGCGTGTGTAATCATTCTCCAGGATTTATTGGTTCAGCTTCCGTTATGGGGAATCAAAAAGCGCTGATGTGGTGTCAACAAATGTAAATGACATTTAACTGGATTTTATGTTATTTTAATCGAGGGACTTGTGACCGTCAAAATACAGTATAAACACCCATCGTTTTATTTATATGATACACTAAATAGTTATTTTTTTAGTCCATCCACATTCACATTTTAATTGCGGACTTAGTGTTGGAGTCTATAGGCATTTTTGTATTATTTTTTGAGAGGAACGAATGAACAGGGGAAAAGGATATGCAGAAGTAACTACATAGGAATATAAAATGAAAATAAATACTGCCTCCACGAACGCTGATCTTTATAAGGATCATCTAGTTTAACCTAGTAGTAGCTTATGTTGTATATAAAGTTATCTAAGCATTTTTACTTTACTTTCATAGGCAACTCCTGTTTCTATTATGCTGTGTGTATTTCTGTTGGTTGGGTTGTCTGTGTCATGCTGCTGTTGCACTGTAATTTCACAATTTGGGATTAATAAAGTACATCTGTCTGTCTGTCTGTCTGAGCGTCCCCTGACGCTGATGTCAGCTGACCTGCACTCTTCCTCTGATTTTTCAAAACGTCTGTAAAAGTTGGTCCAAACGCTATAGTGTGAACCCAACTTTAACTTAGGCTGACTTAGATAAACTCTTCCTCTTAGCCCAGTGCTCAAGAACTTTTACAGACTAAGCACAACTTTCACCAGTGTTTATTTCCAAATGTTGGCAAACTTTCAGCATGCTGAAAATTTTCAAAGAACACAAGTTTTGCCAGCGTTTGCCAACAAACACCAATTATCATTAACTTTTGCCAGCAGAGCCAGACGTTTGCCAAAATGTCAGTAGAAGTCGGTCTAAACGTTGTAGTGTGAATCCACCTTTACTTCGAAAAAAATCTCCATTGCATTGAATGGCATGAGAGAAATTATCTTTTTATCCCGATCACATTTTACCATGAGTTACACATATGATGTTTAATTTAAAAGCTGATTTTCCACATGAATAACCCTATAGGTTGTTGTCTGTTAAAGTATAAGGTTGTGAAAACACGCCAATTGAAAGACTACAAATACTCATGCAAGTTGCGTAATTGTTTTCGAAGAGCACCCAGGTTGAAGTAACAAACAGTCCTGTAAATTAGCTGCAACTCTCAAAATACAATACATTTGTGTTGTTTTTCTCCTCCTTGGGTGCTTCTTTCATCTGTCAGAAACAGTGTTGGGAGTAACGCGTTATAAAGTAACTTGTTACTGTAACGCCATTACTTCTGCAGTAACGTGTTGTGTAATGAAATTACTGTTTAAAAATTCAGTAATGCGCTACAGTTACTGAAATTTGATCAGATGCATTACTCGTTTTTTTAATTTGGATAGATATTTTTAGTGCAAATAAATAAATATACAAAGTGACCCTGCCGTGGCTGAGATGAGCCTGACGTGACCTGTTGCAAATCGCCGAGTCTTCAGTACTGAGCGGAGGAAGACATGAAGCTATTTTGTTTTTATGGAGATACAGATTATTTTTCCTTTGTCACGGATACGGACAAAAGCATATTGGTAGGTTGCAAACTAAGTGCCGATGAAGTCCTCTTCAGAAGGACCTGAAAACGGCAACAAGCTCTGACAAAGCTAGTGCTAAGTAACTGCTAGCTATGCTAACAGCTAAAACAGTGAAGTGGATCTTACAGCAGGATGTAAAGTGGAAATACTCTTTGTCTCAACAGCCACGGCTGGATTTCAATCACAGGTATGCATCTGGACAGTTTGACCCAGCAAGAATTAAACAGACTGATTGCAAGACACGTCATTACAGAATGAAGACATAAGTCACTTTCCATCAAACAGCTGGACTGTTACCCACCGACTTTAAAACACATTTACCTGCTACCTGGATAGAGATTTTTCAAAAATTTGTCACAGCAGAGGTTTGGAGTGTGGAAAATTAACGTTTTCTTTGGATCACTGCACATTGGATGAATCCATTTGTTGTCCGTTCTTTGTTATCAAAGATGACCATGGCATCATCAGATGTTGAAAGATCTGGTTTGATGTGTCTGAAGGTGGCTGATGAGGCCAATCCGGGCATGGAATCCTCTCCCACAACTGGAACACGTGGGTGGGGGTGGAGTGCTCGGTGCGTGCAGCTTTGGCCTTTCCTGTTGCATTTCTTCTCTGCAGCATTGGTTCTATTGTCTTCAGCTGAATGAGCTCCACTGTGAATAAGGCTGCACTATGTGGGTTGGTCTGCAGCATTGTTCTCCTAGGCCAGTGTGTCTATAGAGAAGTCTCTCAGGGAAACCTTCAGGCTGTCCTTGTATCGTTTGCACTGCCCTCTAACAGTGTTTGCCTTGCTGGAGTTCCCCGTACAACAGCTGGGTGGGGATGCAGTTTTCAGGCATGCGGATGACATGACCTACCCATCTGAGTTGGGCCTTACATATGAGAGTGATGCTGGGAATATTGGCTTGTTGCAGCACTTCAGTGTTGGAATTTTTTCTTGCCATCGGATATTCAGGAGATTATGGAGGCATCTCAGATGGAAATGGTTCAGCTATTTTTCATGTCGTCTGTATGTGGTCCAGGCTTCACAACCATACAGGAGAGTAGTAAGGACTGCTGCTTTACAGATTTTGAGTTTGGTTACAAGATGGATCCCTCTTTTCTCCCAGTCTTCCTGAGCCATCCAAACGCACTGCTGGCTTTGGAGTTGATTTCAACATCTATATTGGCTGAACAGGAGAGAGTACTGCCAAGGTAAGTAAAGTTTTCAACAGCCTGAAGTGTCTTTCAATTGACTGTGATGCTTGGTCCCTGGTATGGGTTGTTTGGGGCTGGAACGTCACTTTGGTCTTCTTGGTGCTAATGGTATGGCCAAAGTCGTCGCATGCTGTAGAGAAACTATCTCCAGTTGCATCTCTTGCTCACTACTGGCATTGAGGGCACGGTCATCCGCAAAGAGGAAGTCTCCTTCACTTTGGTGACAACCTGTGGATGTCTTGGATCGACTAGTCTCCCATCGTACCTGTATCTAATTTTGATACCAGCCTTGCAGTCTCTGAATGTATCAGTCAGCGTGGCACTGAACATCATGCTGAAAAGTTTTGGGACAAGGATGCAACCTTGTTTGATGCTGTTGGTCACAGGGAAGGCGTCTTGATGGCTCACCATCATCTAGAGCACATGCAGTCATGCCCTCATGGAACTGGCGGACAATGGCGATGAACTTGTTGCGGCAGCCAGACTTGCTCATGATTTTCTACAGTCCTTCTCTGCTGACGGTGTCAGAGGCCTTAGTCGGATTCACAAATGTGGTATAGAGGTCACGGTGCTGCTCTATGCACTTTTCCTGAAGCTAGCGGGCAGCAAATATCATGTCAACTGGCTCTCGGGGAGGAGACCCTGCTCCAGGTGTTGTAAGAGGTGGTTGAGCAGCACACGAGCCAAGACCTTGCCACCTATGGAGAAAAGGGAGATTCCTTGGTGGTTATCACATAACTGGCAGTTGCCTTTGCGCTGGTAGATGTGGACAATTATGGCATCTCTTAAATCTTGGGGTAACTGTTTTTTGTCCCACATGGACTGAAAGAGGCGGGTGAGCTGGTCAAGCACAGTTGGACCGCCTGCTTTGTAAACCTCAGCAGGGATGGTGTCCACTCCTGGAGATTTCCCGGTGGACATTTGCTTGAGAGCTTTCCTCACCTCTTCAGCTGTTGGGATTTTTGTCAAGTTCCAGGTTCACCAGAGCTTGAGGAAGATGTGTAATTGCTTCATCGTTGATAGTGGAGGGGCGGTTGAGTACACTATCAAAGTGCTCGGCCCATCTCTCCAGTATGTGCTTCTTCTCAGTGAGGAGGGTTGTTCCATAAGGCTGAGGTCCATAGACAGCTTTCAGAGCATCATAGAATCTTTTGGTATCATGCTTGTCTGCGTAGCCTTGGATCTTGTCTGACTTGTCACTGAGCCAAGTATCTTGCATGATACGTAGCTTTGTCTGTATCTGGCTATGGATGTTGTTCAAGGCAGTCTTTTTTGCTGGGCAAGGTTCAGGTTGGCTAGGAGTAGTCAGTACTTTTCTTCCAGCAATTCCTGGATTACAGTGTCATTTTCGTCAAACCAATCTTGATGGTTTCTAATGGCTGAACCAATAGTTTCAAGGGCAGCAAAGTGAACTGTGTCCCCGAAAGAGGTCCAAGCTTCTTCGGTATTGTCATAGGTTGTATATGAGTCCGAGAGTTTACCGTTCATGACTGACTGAAAGTTTTGGATAGTGTTGGCGTCTTTCAGTTTTGTTACATTGAGTCGCTTGATGACCTTTTGCTCTTATGGTCTCCTCTTTGGCTTGATGTGAAGGTTGAGTTTGGAGATGATAAGGCAGTGATCAGTCCAACAGTCATCACTGCACATGGCCTTTGTCACTCGCACATCCTGCCTGTCTCTTGCCCTGATGATGATATAATCGATGAGATGCCAGTGCTTGGAGCGGGGATGCATCCACGATGTCTTATTATGGGTCGATAGATGAAATATAGTGTTGGTGATGGTCAGGTCATGTGAGGCGCAGCTTCGTAGCAGGAGGAGACTGTTGGTGTTGCATTTGCCTACTCCCTGCTTTTTGAGGACTCCATTCCAGGCTTGATGATCACGGCCGACACGAGTGTTGAAATCACCAAGGATGATGAGCTTTCCTGACTGACGGACAGCCAAAAATGAGGGCATTAACTTCTTCATAGAACTTGTCCTTGGTTTCTTCTGGGTTGGTCATGGTGGGAGCATAAGCGATGATCAATGTAACGGTCTTATTTTTTCCCAGTGGAAACTGCAGTTTCATCAGACGGTCATTCAGACCCACAGGGATGCTTGTAAGCCTCTTGACATGGCTTTTTCTGATGGCAAAGCCAACACCAGCCTCACATCATTCTTCGCTGCTTCGTCCACTCCAGAAGAAGGTGTTGCCGGTGCCAATCGCAGTGAATTGGCCTTTGTCAGGAAGATGTGTTTCATTCAGTGCTGCAATGTCGACGTTGTAGCAGGAGAGCTCTCTGGCCATGAGAGCGGTTCTTCTCTCAGGTCTGTCTGTATTGGTGTTGTCGAGGAGAGTTCTAACGTTCCAAGATGCCAAGGTGAGTGCAGTTTTTCTTGTTTTCTTTGAGTTTCGACCACTGCATGGGATCCCACCAGCCACGGTATGCTGGCCAGGGTGATGTGAAGCAGGCTATGCTTAGGGCACCTTTTCTAGCCCCGTCTTCAGGCTAAGGAGGCGAGCAGAGCGATCGTTAGGAGGGCTGCTCTGTCGCTCAGGGGACTGCCAAACCCCGCTGCTGCTTCGGTCCAGTGGGGAGCGATCCTATGGCCTGAGCCGCCTGTGTGCAGGTTTGTGACTACAGCTTCCAGTGACTCCACACCTGCTGCTTTGCCACTTCCTTATCGCCACAGGACTTTTACAATGGTAGAGATGGTGTCATGACTTGTCCGTGACTTGGATTAAAGTGAGGATGACTTACACAGCATCAATCTCAGTCTCTCGTCCTGGTGCACCTGGTCCAGTGGCCAGACAGACATCGAGACGGCTGGTGGTGAGCCAGGATGCAGGAGCTGCCAGAAAGCAACAATTTGTCTGCTAACTGCCTACGGCGCACTACTCCTGATTTTCTGTTAGGGTTTTCTCCCTTAGCCCTGACAGGTGCTACCACTCCAGGCCGGAGTGGACCTGGGAGCAGTGACGATTAAGAGGTAGCTCCATGTTCCCCACAACTTCTGCCTCCTGGACAGAAGCCTTGTCACTGGATGCAGTTTAAATTTGTAGCCAGGATAATCCATAACGTAAAGGTAAGAAACATGGACAGCTTTCATGTCCCACACTGACACATGTGCAGCAATACTAGCATTAAAAAAACTGTCTGTGAAGTTCTGTCTGAAACAGTCTGTTTTCAGTCTGCCATTAATAAGCCCGTAATGTAATCCATTAAATTAGCTTGCTATGTGTGCAAGATGATTTAAGTATGCATTTAAAAGTAACATGAAAGTTACTTTTCCAAGTAACTAATTACATTTGAAAAGAAGTAACTAGTAACTGTAGTTACTATTTTTTAGTAACTTGCCCAACACTGGTCAGAAAACAGGAAGTGAGCTTTGAGAGGGGAAACGCCATAATCGTGTTTGGTGACGTGTGTTTTAAATTGACAATCATATGTGTAACTCGTGGCAAAATTCGATTAGGATCAAAAGATAATTTCTCTCTTGCCATTCATTCCAATGGAGTTTTTTTTTTCCTGAAGTAAGGTCCTATATGCAGAAGTAGAGGGGGCATGACTTAGGTTCTCTATTTTATTGTTGGGTGAGTCCATTGCTACGCATTTGTTTTTTCCTTCATTTATTTGTTTTTATTAAGGTTTGTTTATTTTAGCTCCAGGAAAATTGGACATTTTCCAGCTATACTCAAAATCCTTGTAGCCTCACGATAATATGGATTGGATATCATATTAGCGCTGACATAATAAAATAGCTGACATAAATTTATGGTGGTATAAATGAACATTCCTGTAAGTAGCCTTGAATTTAGTTTACTACAGTGAATTTCAACCAGGGTTCCTTGGGACCCCAGATGTGCTGAAATAAATTTTCAGGAAAACGGTCCCAACTTCACCTGATTGGTCCAAAAAAGGGCCTCTTTTAATCAAATGAAACCAGACAACCCTCCTTAACCAGACAATTTTTTCACAGCACACCTGACAAAAAGGTTGAAAATCACTGGTTTACTGAACAATTTGCTCATCAAGCATTTGCATTTCTGCATTATTCTGTATCAGCATGTTTTTTCCCAGTGTGGTTGTCACTGTAATCAATGAAATAATCAGGATTACAACATCATTGACAAACTACAGCAATAAAGTTAATCAATCTATTGATGTATGCAAGTGTCCACAGGTAGAGCAGCTGTTTTCAGTCCAGTTTTTCCAGAATGGATTGTTCGTGTTTTCCCGACTGTTCATTAACTTTGCTTGGAAAAATTTCTCTGCTATTATTATAATGAAAATATATGCAAGCTAAAATAGTCGTTGAATGTGGCAAATGAAACGTCTGTAGTTTAACACAAACATAATGTAATTTTTTGGGGAAAACGCAATTTTGGTATCATTTGGCAAACTTAATATGCTAAGCAAAAATGCTATGTTAGCTTAATGTAGTTGCAACTAAAAATATTTTCCAGCAAAAATATCTCTTGTCACACACAGATTAGCCACCGCTGTTGGAAAGCTATACCCAACACTGGTCAAGTGAGCATCACTCAGTATGAGGTGAGGAAGTACTGTTTGACAAACGGACTCACTGAACACTACATTTAGCACCAAGAACAAAAAAGTAATCCTTCCACAAGGTCATTCTAAATTGATTAACTATTTTTGAGGTCTTAAGTAGTATTGTGCCACTCGGAATTAACATGCTTCCAACAGATATACAGTGGATATAAAGAGTCTACACACCCCTGTTTAAATACCAGATTTTTGTGATGTTAAAAAAATGGGACCAAGATAAATCATTTCAAAACCTTTTCCACCATTAGTGTGACCTATAACCTGTACATCCCAATGGAAAAACAAACTGAAATCTTTTAAGGTAAAAAATATAAAATAAAAAAAAAAAAACTTACAACCTGGTTGCATAAATATGCACACCCTTAAATTAATATTTGTGCAGCACCTTTGGCTTTCATTACAGCACTCAGTCTTTTTGGGTAGGAGTCTATCAGCATGGCACATCTTGATGTGGCAATATTTGCCCACTCTTCTTTGCAAAAATGCTCCATATCTGTCAGATTGCGAGGGGATTTCCTGTGCACAACCCTTTTCAGGTCACCCCACAGATATTCGATCGGATTCAGGTCTGGACTCTGACTGGGCCATTCCAAAACCTTAATCTTCTTCTGGTGAAGCCATTCTTTTGTTTATTTGGATGTGTGCTTTGGGTCATTGTTGTGCTGAAAGATGAAATTCCTCTTCAGCTTTCTAGCAGAAGCCTGTAGGTTTTGTGCCAACACTAATAATTCCCTCCCCCTTGACTAAGGCCCCCGTTCCAACTGAAGAAAAACTGCTCCAAAGCATGATGGTGCTACCATCATGCTTCACTGTAGCTATGGTGTTCTTTTGGTGATGAGCAGTGTTGTGTTTGTGCCAAATATACCTTTTGGAATTATGGCCAAAAAGTTCAACCTTGGTTTCATCGGACCATAACACATTTTGCGACGTGTTTGGGAGATTTCAAATGTGTTGCAAAATGTAGCCGGACTTAGATGTTTTTCTTCATAAGATAAGGCTTCCATCTTGCCACTCTAGCCCATAGCCCAGACATATGAAGAAGACGGGAGATAGTTGTCACATGTACAAAACAGCCATTGCTTGCCAGAAATTCCTGCAGCTCCTTCAATGTTGCTGTCGGCTTCTTGGTAGCCTCCCTGACCGGTTTTCTTCTTGTCTTTTCATCAAGTTTGGAGTGACATCCAGTTCTTGGTAATGTCACTATTCTGGCATATTTTCTCCACTTGATTACTGTCTTCGCTGTGTTCCATGGTACATTAAATGCCTTGGAAATTCTTTTGCACCCTTCTTCTGATACCTTTGAACAATGATATCCCTCTGATGCTTTGGAAGCTCTCTGTGGACCATGGCTTGTACTGTAAGATGTGACCACAAAAATGTCAGGTGAAGCCGACTGGAACAGCTGAACTTTATTTGGGGTTAATCAGAAGCACTTTAAATGGTGGCAGGTGTGTGCTGACTCCCATTTAACATGAGTTTGAATGTGACTGGTTAATTCTGAACATGGCCACATCCCTTGTTATAAGAGGATGTGCATATTTATGCAACCAGGCTATTGTAAGTTTTTTTATTTTTCCCTTTAAAAGATTTCAGTTTGTTTTTCAATTGGGTTGTACAGGTTATAGGTCACATTAATGGTGGAAAAAGTTTTGAAATGATTTATTTTGGTCTCATTTTTTTACATCACAAAAACCTGGCATTTCAACAAGGGTGTGCAGACTTTATATATCCACTGTAATTATCTTTGAAGGGATTCCATCAGTAGTGGGTGTCGTCAGAGGACCAGTTTTCATCCATGTTCATAACTTTATTCTAGATCACCTCTAGATTTGCAACTTCTTAAGCCCATCAGTGGTAGCTGGAGAAACCCAGCTAATTTATTGGAGAGAAGTCCTGTAAATCTCCATCAACAGCAGTTAGATCTGCAAACTGAAGATCAAGTTCTGACACCAAAAGATGTCTACGCCTTACATCACATGTACGCAAAAATAATTCAAATATGTGTTGTAGCTGTCTTACCTATCTGCTGTGTTTCATCTGCAGATGTGGCAGATGAGGATGACATCTCTGATCATGATGGTGACCACTGGGCTGTTCCTCAGGAAATCATTCAGTCCAGGAGAGGTAGGAGGGAGAGAGGCAAGGGGCAGGGGCCACAGGTTCCAAAAAAAGGAAGGCATTGAGTCAGTATAGACTCTGGTGGGTCCGTTCCCGACGCTGTCGGGATCTCTGCCAACTGGTTGTTGGATTGAGTGAGGACTGCGCAAAGTGTGTCAACTGCCTGGATAAAAACCAAAGTTTGGTTGGTCCCACACCAAGCCGTCAGTGCTGCATGTAAGTAAAAATGGTAATTATTTACAGCTTTTAGGGAGTTAGTCTGGTGAATGCCAAATTTTACTGCATATAAAAGATTATCAACACATCTCAAAGACTTGTCATTGTGCTTACCTACTGGTGGTGGAATTTCACAAAACTCATGTTTGCCCGTTGTCAACTTAAACCTGTAGGACAGCCAAAATTAGCCAATAATACCATTGGTATTTACGGCAGCCATAAATCTCGCCCAAAGATACTGGGATAGGCTCCAGCTCCCCCGCGACCCAAAAAGGATTAAGCGGAAGAAGATGGATGGATGGATGGATGGATAAATTGCAGATTGTCAGAGTGAAATCACAGCCGGAACATCAAGTGAAAATAAGCCTTTTCACTTCCAACTAAGCTTTGAGGTGAAAAGTATTTTCTGCTGAAAGTCACAAAGTTAAATTATTGTTAGAACAAGTTTATTTTCCATCCATTTTCTTCCTCTTATCTGGGGGTCTGGGTCACAGACAGGGTTTTCTTTGGTAACATTTTCGGGTAGCTGGCCCGCCACGCTTGAATTTATTCCGTCACTCGATGTGGAAATATAAATTTAAGAAAAAAATATGAAGGAATGACTGTCCGCAAGCTTGCACACGAACAACGCGCATGACCGTCATCCCTGCGAGTTCAGAACGCCCCGCGCTCCAGTCGGAGGCAGTGTCTCGCTAGCGTCACTGTGAGGAGAAACCATGAGCTTATTGCAGTACTTTTAAACGTGGAAAAAAAATCAGAAGAGGTATGTAAGCACTTTGAACTCGCTGGGAATGGGAGCAGTAATGGAAGAGTTGCTTAGCTAACGTGTAGTTAGGAGCTTGAGTAGGTTAATTTTGTCTTCTTTTTAATTATTAGTTTTTTTGTTTTTTCTTATTTCAGACTGGAATAAAAAGATGTTTTTACCTATACCTTAGTTAATATTAACTATTTTATGTTCATTATTATGTACCTGGCAAATTAAGATGACTGAAATACACAAAGTCAATGACTTTAACCCGTCAGCAGCCTTCAGACAAACTAAACATGCCAACATTTGGATTTCATAATAAGGCAGGTTTTTCCTTATTATGAATTATTATTATTCCTTATTAATTTCAAAGCACTGCTTTTGCATGAGTAGAATTTCTGGCTACTATACCCACCTATGAGCATATAATTTAAGTATGCATGAGTAAATTACTATTATGATTTTTTTTCCTCCCCTACTCTCTCAATGGAAAAAAAGAAACATTAGACAAAAAATACACATATTTTGTTATTTATGTAAACTATGACAAAAAAAAAAATTCCTGCAGGACAAAACAAGACATGATATTTTCTAACCTGTTTGTATACCACCATAGACAGAGAGAGAACCTGAATTAGACAGGGCTCAGAGAGGGCAAGATGAGACAGAAGAGAGGAGCCAAGGAGAGGAACGTGTTCAGGCAGAGGGTCCAGGAGAGGTGAGAGCAGAGGAAGGAGAGAGGGATGACACCAGTAAAAAGTCCAAACACAGGACGTGTTGGTGGGACCCCAACTGGCCCGATATTCCAATATTCAAGCCTCAGTTGTACAGTACTTTAGATTGTAAGATCTGTTATGCAGTGTTATTGTGCAAAATTAAAAAAAATAAGATAGTGTAAGTTCCATATGCAAAGTTACTGTGCAAAATTTAAAAAAACGTATAAAATTAACATATTACGGTTACAATAGTGTCATGTGCCCCCCCCCCCCCGAAAAAAATGTTCCCACCGCACCATCTTTAAGTCAGAGGAAACACTGCAGACTACCACATAGTTTTTGCAACACCATGATCTAAAGACTTACCTTCAGACAGTAGACGTGATCTTGATTTGAGTGGTTTATCCTGTGCTCCACCATGTGTATAGAGTGTTGCTGAACTAGACTGAAAAAGAAGCATTTGTCAACCATTTTCTCTAGAAGTGAATTTCCTAAACTTTGCCTGACAAATTTCCATCTTTGTAGATCTTTCACCTTGCAATTCACTTGTACATGGACCTTGCTGTGTTCGATATTCAAAGAAAGCTTGCCCAAGCATAGTATTTTTCACTGTGATGTGAACAAATGCCAGTTATTTTCCAGAGTTTGTTCTTTAAAAGGGCTGCACAGACAAAGTAAAGCAGGAACAAAATGAAGAAAAGGGAATGGTAAATTATGACAAAATGCAGTAAATGTCTTTAGTGGGGTGTGCCATATCGTATCGTTCACGGTAATGCCGGTATAAATTTTGATACCGGTGTAAAAATGAATATTGCAATATTTGGGGTGTGCTGCGCGATGTCACACCATTACGCTGCCGATGCAAGTTATGCATCAGCATAGAAACAGCAAAACAAACGTGGCGTAGGACGCTGCAGCTCTGAAGTCAGACTATTTACAGGGATGAGAATCTTCCTCGGATCCGAGGAATTCCTCGGGTTTGATCATGTCTAGGGTCATTCTCGTGAATCGTCTAAATTCAAGGAGAATTTTTTTTTGGGGGGGGGGGGGGTCTGGCGGCGAGTCGTATTTTCGATCGGCTGTGAAAATCCACCACGCAGAACGCGCTACCCAGCGAGATCAGTAATGTAATGTAACAAGGCCACTGATAGGCTGATACTTATTGAAGCAACCAACCGGCGATTTTGTTAGATTTCTTTTGTCATATCCGGATAACACGCGGAGCTAAATGCAAGTGGCGGACAGTTCAATCAGTTCAATCCACCGAGTTTTCCCGATTTTGTCAAAATGGTGAGCCTAAAACTCACGAAAGAGAACAAAGCAAGAATTTTAGAAATCGACAAAGGGATAAAGAACAAGTTTCGTTGGGAATGGCTTGAAAAAACCGTGTCAATGACGGTAAAGATCGGTAAAATACTGAAGTTGTGGTTGAAAAAATGGCCAACTTCACAACACAGTCGACACAGTCAAACTCAGATGCCAGTCAGTCAAAGTTCATCACAGCCGGCCCCGATTACAGTAATTGTGATCGGAAGACACATTCCGAGGGAAGATTTTTTTTTTCTTGTTTAAGTAATGTACTTGAGAATTTTCGCGTAATGAATTTGTTATGAAATAGCATGTGTAAGTTGTGACGGCATGTCTGTTTTGAAGTAACAGGAAAGTTCGCCTGGGTGTTTTTTTAGATACAAATGCTTGCAAATAACATACAGCTGTCAGATACTGGCTGGAAAACACAACAGAAATATAGAACCAAGTGTTTTCAAGCTCAGGTCAGAATTTTGTAAAAATACCACAAAAAATGAATATATTACACAGCTTTTTTCTGAGGTTGTAACAAGGCTGTGTCTGTACTGGAAGACCGGAAATGCAGCCTTTTTTTTTTTCTTCAGTGTGTACTGAGACGCAGAGACGTGACCGCCCGCTGAATTCACAAGAATTCAAGGGCTTAAAATATACTGATATGCAACTTTTTTATATTCCTAGTAACACTAACAAATGCACACATTAATAAATCACAAATGTTTGCAGAATGTCAGTATATTTTAATAAATGAGTGATGGACTTGGTGATGGAATTTTGTTAATATTTATAATTTATTTTACTTGGTTAAATTATTTTGTCTGTTCTAGAACTATGTAAATGTAATTCTGTGTCAGTTCTAAACATATTAGATAGTAGTAAAAGATAATTTAGTATTATTACATCAACATACTATTCAGATATCATAAATTTAATACATATGTACTGTGTTTCACTTTATTTTGTGGTTGAAAAAATGGCCGACTTCATAGCAAAATGCACAGTATCAGGGAAAGCCCAGTGTGTTTATTGCAACGATTTCTTGAGTTATGGATCTCATGGTTGTGTTGCCTTAGTTGAACACTGTTCAAAACAGAAACATCTCAAAATTGTGCCTACTGTAGAAGAGCTTGAAATGATGAGGCGATTTGATATATAAACCAAAGTTTATTTATCAGCTCTCCTAACAAGTCTCATTCTAGTGCAGAGGTAGCAGAAGGAAAAGAGGCCGAATATCTCCGGCTCACTGACTTTATACTTGCACATAACAAAAGACATGCATAACAAAGGCTGACATCCCTCATTATCTTAATCCCCCCATTGTCTTGGTGTTTCCTCTCCTCGCCCAGGGGGTGAGGGTAGCTCCTCCGGTCTCCACCGCAGTGTCTGGGAACGTCTTTGTTCTTCACTTGGCGTTTGAGAGCCTTTGTCCTTTCAGAGGTGTGAAGTTGCTTTACATATGTAATTACCAAACATTTCCACATGCTTCAACATATGTAGGTTATGGAATGTATGATTAATATAGCCCACACCTACAAGAGATCGAACTACTTGCTCGATGCTGCATTCAAAACGATCGATGGACACGGTCAAATTAAGTGCCTACAGGCATGAAAAGGAAGAAAAAAAAAGAACGAGAAGGAAATGAAACAGAACTCTATCTTCAACATGATTCTGTGGCAAGCAAGGCAGCCATGAAAAAGAAGAGAGAAGCTGCAGCTAAGCAGGCACTGCTTGCCCACAGAAAATCAGAGAAGAGGAAGGCTACAGAACGGCTCCAGGCTTTGGTAGCCAAGAAGAAAAAATTGCACAATTAGATGTGAAGAATACGTTGACTTGTACATAAGTTCATAGAGTAGTAGCACAGGCATGTAAATATGGAAGTGACATTTTCTGTTTCTCAATCAAGTGTGACACTGAATCAAAACAGTATTGAACATGATTACACATGTGATGCAGCAGCAGATTAAAAAGATAAACTATAAATGCATTTGTACTTACTTCTAACTTTAAATATAAGACCACATTTGAGCATTCTAAAACACCAGATTTTGTTAGCTTCTAGGGGGCATTGCCCCCCAGACCCCCCACCAAGGCTCCGCCTTGGATCCGGCTAGGGGGGATTGCGTCCCCCAAGACCCCCGGCTAAGTTTCCTCTTTTTTTTTCAAAAACCCCATTCTCATCCCTGTATTTACATCCAGTTGAGTGGAAGTATTTAATTTTCACTTTCTGTTTCAGACTGCTGTTGTGTTAAAAAAAAAAGTGTAGATAATCTGCCCACATTTTTTCCGTACATTAAGAACACCACTGGAGTGGTATTAACGTTGGACAATGTGCCGCTTGAAGTGGCTGTCGTAATATTTTCATTCTGTTTTGGCTGCTTCATGATTTTATTCAACCACCTGAAGAGAGAAGGGGGAAAAAAAAAAATCGGTTCAGTGCAACGAGAGCCAAAAAGGGACAGGACAGGTCCGTGCAACGAGAGTAATGCAGGTAAAGTGACTTAGCATAAAACCCAACATCTGTGTGCAGTTAAGATGTAACAATTTATATTATTTTCTTGTACTATTTGATACAGAGCAAAAAAATATTTTAAACAAGAAAATTCACAGAAATATCGTGATATAATTTTTAGGCCATATTGCCCACCCTTAGTTTTTGGCAATTTAATAATGAAACAAGTAGAAATATTTCTGCAAAGTCCTCTCGGAGTAGAAACTGGCAGTAAAAATCCTCCCATAAAGATTAATTCTGCATGAAGATTACAAGCATGTTTATTAAAAAACAACTTTGTTTCATCTCTAACCAATATGCTGTTATTGAGAAGGCACCGCTTTAGTTGTGGAGTGTCAAATGATAACCTTTATATCATCTTCAAAAAAAATGTTTGTCAAGATGGACTGTGGTTGAAGGTCATTAAATTTAAAAAGATTTTGAAGAGCTGACATTTGGGTTACGATTTCGGTTTCTTTTAGATTTAGGAAGTGTGACCAGATTGAAAGGAGGAAGATGGCACGTATTCTCAAGCCATTTAAAGGTATGTTTAATTGGATGGTGCTCATGCTCCCATTTTTAAATTTTTGGTTTAATTTGTGGCTTGTGTACATAATTAATCAGTTGATCCTTTTGCGCAGTCCAGGCGAGGGGGTATTCAGAAGCCATGTTAAGTGGTGAAGATGGAAACTGGAGTTTTGAGGGGGCAGAAGAAGGATCATCCTTGATGGAACCTGGATTCAGGAAAAAGTCCCTGCGTCCCATCACACCACGTTCTTACAGCAGCCTACTTAAATCTGAAACAGAAGATGAAGAGGTTGATGAAGATGAGGATAATGCAGATAAATTGACCAGGAAGTCAACTGTAGCTGCTGTTGGCAGCAAACAAGGTAATTAAAGCTTTGTATTGAGAACTTTACCTTGCTTAACTCATCAGTGTGTGATTGATTTTTTTTTTTTGTCCAACTATTTTTTCCATTAGGAGAAGTATATCAAACCAAATATTTTTGTGTCATTTGAAAGAGGACACGCATCAGGGAACAACCCATATAGTTATTTTAGAGCCAGTCAAGAATATTTGTAACTAGGGACAATTGATTAATTGGATTTGCGATTAGATTGCAACATGATTAATAAAAATGCAAATTTCTCACCACAAAACTTATGATCTGCTGTAATGTGACATTCCACTGAGAGCAGAGCAGGTGACTAAAAGAGGGAGCAACAACTTGTAGCGAGTGATGTCTAATGTCTGAATTTAAGTCTGCTCCCAGCTCTAATGAAGCCATCACCTTTCTATCTGGGTTTGTGAGCAGCAGCCCAACAGCACTTTCTGATTGGTCCGAAGTTATGGTCTGTCAGCACCAGCAAACACGGTACGATCTGATTTGAAGGCCCTGTCACACCTTGACGATTTAGGCAGCGTTTGCCAAATGTATAAAAATTGGTGTAGAATGCTGGCATACGCTGAAATTTTCAGTTTTGGCCGTATGCATCACGTATCCATAACGAGATGGACATATACAGTGGTGTGGAAAAAGTGTTTGCCCCCTTCCTGATTTCTCATTTTTTTGTATGTTTGTCACACTTACAGATGTTTCAGATCATCAAACAAATTTAAATATTACAGAAAGATAACACAAGTAAACACAAAATGCAGTTTGTAAATGAAGGTGTTTTTTATTAAGGGGAAAAAAAAAATCCAAACCTACATGGCCCTGTGTGAAAAAGTGATTGACCCTAAACCAAATAATTGGTTGGGCCACCCTTAGCAGCAACAACTGATATCAAGCATTTCTGATAACTGGTAATGAGTCTTTTACAGCGGTGTGGAGGAATTTTAGCCCACTCATCTTTGCAGAATTGCTGCAATTCAGCCACATTGGAGGGTTTTCGCGCATGATCCGCCTTTTTAAGGTTATGCCACAGCATTTCAGTCAGATCCTGGTCAGGACTTTGTCTAGGCTACTCCAAAGTCTTCATTTTGTTTTTCTTAAGCCATTCAGAGGTGGACTTGGTGGTGTGTTTTGGATCATTGTCCTGCTGCAGAACCCAAGTGCGCTTCAGCTTGAGGTCACGGACAGATGGCCATACATTCTCCTTCAGGATTTTTTGGTAGACAGCAGAATTCATGGTTCCATTTACCACAGCAAGTCTTCCAGGTCCTGAAGCAGCAAAACAACCCCAGACCATCACACTACCATCACCATATTTTACTGTTAACATGATATTCCTTTTCTGAAATGCTGTGTTACTTTTACGCCAGATGTAATGGGACACACACCTTCCAAAAAGTTCAACTTTTGTCTTGCCAGTCCACAGAGTATTTTCACAAAAGTCTTGGGGATCATCAAGATGTTTTCTGGCAAAACTGGGATGAGCCTTTATGTTCTTTTTGCTCAGCAGTGATTTTCATCTTGGAACTCTGCCATGCAGGCCATTTTTGCTCAGTCTCTTTCTTATGGTGGAGTCATGAACGCTGGCCTTAACTCAGGCAAGTGAGGCCTGCAGTTCTTTGGATGATGTTGTGGGGTCTTTTGTGACCTCTTGGATGAGTTATTGCTGCACTCTTGGGGTAATTTTGGTCGGCCGGCCACTCCTGCGTGCGTGCGTGCATGCTGCAGGCACCAGCTGAGTTGATCAGAATAGAGCAAGTGGATCATGTCAGCTCTTAATTAGTAAAGGTGTCACCTAGTCTACACAGAGACCATCACAGTCGAAACATGTCAAGGTAGGAAACATCTGTTTACTTTCTGAATAGAAAAACAAGACCAGTTTATCTGGGTTCCTCCTGTGAACCAACGCTGCCAGTGCGCCATTATAGGGTAGCTGTAAGTTAGACACCTGTTCAGTAAGTTACACATACAGTGGGGTAAAAAAGTATTTAGTCAGCCACCAATTGTGCAAGTTCTCACACTTAAAAGATGAGAGAGGTCTCCAAATTTTCATCATAGGTATACCTCAACTATGAGAAAAAAAAATCCAGAAAATCACATTGTCTGATTTTTTAAGAATTTATTTGCAAATTATGGTGGAAAATAAGTATTTGATCAATAACAAAAGTTCATCTCAATACTTTGTTATATACCCTTTGTTGGCATTGACAGAGGTCAAACGTTTTCTGTAAGTCTTCACAAGGTTTTCCACACACTGTTGCTGGTATTTTGGCCCATTCCTCCATGCATATCTCCTCTAGAGCAGTGATGTTTTGGGGCTGTCGCTGGGCAACACGGACTTTCAACTCCCTCCAAAGATTTTCTATGGGGTTGAGATCTGGAGACTGGCTAGGCCACTCCAGGACCTTGAAATGCTTCTTACGAAGCCACTCCTTTGTTGCCCGGGCGGTGTGTTTGGGATCATTGTCATGCTGAAAGACCCAGCCACATTTCATCTTCAATGCCCTTGCTGATGGAAGGAGGTTTTCACTCAAAATCTCACGATACATGGCCCCATTCATTCTTTCTTTTACACGGATCAGTCGCCTGGTCCCTTTGCAGAAAAACAGCCCCAAAGCATGATGTTTCCACCCCCATGCTTCACAGTAGGTATGGTGTTCTTTGGATGCAACTCAGCATTCTTTCTCCTCCAAACACGACAAGTTGAGTTTTTACCAAAAAGTTCTATTTTGGTTTCATCTGACCATATGACATTCTCCCAATTCTCTTCTGGATCATCCAAATGCTCTCTAGCAAACTTCAGACGGGCCTGGACATGTACTGACTTAAGCAGGGGGACACATTTGGCACTACAGGATTTGAGTCCCTGGTGGCATAGTATGTTACTGATGGTAGCCTTTGTTACTTTGGTCCCAGCTCTCTGCAGGTCATTCACTAGGTCCCCCTGTGTGGTTCTGGGATTTTTGCTCACCGTTCTCGTGATCATTTTGCCCCACAGGGTGAGATCTTGCGTGGAGCCCCAGATCGAGGAAGATTATCAGTGGTCTTGTATGTTTTCCATTTTCTAATAATTGCTCCCACAGTTGATTTCTTCACACCAAGCTGCTTATCTATTGCAGATTCAGTCTTCCCAGCCTGTTGCAGGTCTACAATTTTTTGTTTCTGGTGTCCTTTGACAGCTCTTTGGTCTTGGCCATAGTGGAGTTTGTGTTTGAGGTTGTGGACAGGTGTCTTTTATACTGATAACGAGTTCAAACAGGTGCCATTAATACAGGTAATGAGTGGAGGACAGAGGAGCCTCTTAAAGAAGAAGTTACAGGTCTGTGAGAGCCAGAAATCTTGCTTGTTTGTAGGTGACCAAATACTTATTTTCCACCATAATTTGCAAATAAATTCTTTAAACATCAGACAATGTGATTTTCTGGATTTTTTTTCTCATTTTGTCTCTCATAGTTGAGGTATACCTATGATGAAAATTGGAGACCTTTCTCATCTTTTAAGTGGGAGAACTTGCACAATTGGTGGCTGACTAAATACTTTTTTGCCCCACTGTACGTTCAAAGAGCATTACTCATATGTTAGAAATAGGTTTTGGGTATGCGAGACATTTGTCTCAAGGTATTTTGACTTAAGAGTAACTTGTGAGTCGCTTACAAGTAACATGTGAACGAACGCATCGCTTTCCTACAACTCATGCCTCGCTTATGCAGGACGTTTTAGCCATATGTTGGATACATTGGAAAATTTTCAGCATGCTGACAATTTTCAGAGAAGCTTGCCGTGCAACGCTGTATACCAGCGTGCTTCACCGTTCTTCAGCGTGCTCTTAATTTATACAAAACTTGCCCATAACTGATGCGACATATGCCAGTGTATTCTCCAAATTTTTCATACATTTGGCAAATGCTGCCTAAATCGTCTAGGTGTGACAGGGCCTTGATAAGTGCAGGCTGCTTCAAGCAAAGGTGGCAACTGCCACAAATCTTTTTATCATGTATACAAATCCCAAATGCCAAAGTCATTATACTGACCACCCATCCACCCAGAACATGCAAAATTGCGCACAGGCACAGCTGACGAGGAAGTGGGTCAGCAACAAAAGCACAGCCAGTGTGGAGGAGCATAATTGTTTTTTAAAGTTTTTTTTTTAAGCTTTTGTTTAAGCGCAAACCCCAGTAAAATAGTTGAAAATCAAAACTTTATATATGACGAACAAATATCATTTCACATGACAGACTCCTTTAATATATGTAAGTTAAGGACTACTCATGAATAAATTGATTATTGACCAACATGTTTATTTTATTAACACAAGAACCATCAAGCTGGTCTGATGGAGACTCTGGGGTTTTATTATGTGAATAATTTTGTTTTTTTTCCCCACAATATTTTTTATTGAACCTTTTTTTTACAAACATAGCACAAACAATCAGACACTAACACTAAAGTAATTTAAAAATTAAAAAAAAACATTAACAACAACAAAAAAAGTACTAAAAACAGCAACCATTAACAAACACAAGTCAACAACAATGCTCCTCTGTTTAGTCTAGGTAATCTATTACATAAGAATACATAATAATGGCTGCACGGTGGCGCAGTGGTTTAGCACTGTGGCAGCACAGTTTACCCTCGGCCGGGGGATCGCGGGGATCATGAGATCGTGGGTTCGATCCCAGCCCCCGACCAACAGTGAGTTGTGTGGAGTTTGCATGTTCTCCCCGTGTTGCGCGGGTTTACTCCGGGATTTCTCCGGTTTCCTCCCGCACACCAAAAACATGTAGGTTTAGGGCGCTCGCGCACGCAGCGACCAGCAGCCGGTGGCTTGTCACCAGACTGCAAACCAAGTCTACCTACGGGTACAAATAAGTAACAAAAAAAAAAAAAAAAAAAAAAAATAAAAAAATAATATACATTCACCAGTTTGGAATTTGCAAGGTCCACTCATATCATTCACCTTCTTCTTCAGAAGTTATGTTTAATTTCTTTACATAATCAATAAAAGGTCTCCATATATTCTCAAACACATTTTCCTTTAATTTCAGTATATACAGTGGGGCAAAAAAGTATTTAGTCAGCCACCAATTGTGCAACTTATCCCACTTAAAAGATGAGAGAGGTCTCCAATTTTCATCATAGGTATACCTCAACTATGAGAGACAAAATGAGAAAAAAAAAATCCAGAAAATCACATTGAATGATTTTTAATGAATTAATTGGTAAATTCCTCAGTAAAATAAGTATTTGGTCACCTACAAACAAGCAAGATTTCTGGCTCTCACAGACCTGTAACTTCTTCTTTAAGAGGCTCCTCTGTCCTCCACTCATTACCTGTATTAATGGCACCTGTTTGAACTCGTTATCAGTATAAAAGACACCTGTCCACAACCTCAAACAGTCAGACTCCAAACTCCACTATGGCCAAAACCAAAGAGCTGTCAAAGGACACCAGAAACAAAATTGTAGACCTGCACCAGGCTGGGAAGACTGAATCTGCAATAGGTAAGCAGCTTGGTGTGAAGAAATCAACTGTGGGAGCAATTATTAGAAAATGGAAGACATACAAGACCACTGATAATCTCCCTCGATCTGGGGATCCACGCAAGATCTCACCCCGTGGGGTCAAAATTATCATGAGAACGGTGAGCAAAAATCCCCGAACCACATGGAGGGACCTAGTGAATGACCTGCAGAAAGCTGGGACCAAAGTAACAAAGGCTACATCAGAAACACACTACGCCGCCAGGGACTCAAATCCTGCAGTGCCAGACGTGTCCCTCTGCTTAAGCCAGTACATGTCCAGGCCCGTCTGAAGTTTGCTAGAGAGCATTTGGATGATCCAGAAGAGGATTGGGAGAATGTCATATGGCCAGATGAAACCAAAATAGAACTTTTTGGTAAAAACTCAACTTGTCGTGTTTGGAGGAGAAAGAACACCATACCTACTGTGAAGCATGGGAGTGGAAACATCATACTTTGGGGTTGTTTTTCTGCAAAGGGACCAGGACGACTGATCCGTGTAAAGGAAAGAATGAATGGGGCCATGTATCGTGAGATTTTGAGTGAAAACCTCCTTCCACCAGCAAGGGCATTGAAGATGAAACGTGGCTGGGTCTTTCAGCATGACAATGATCCCAAACACACTGCCCGGGCAACGAAGGAGTGGCTTCGTAAGAAGCATTTCAAGGTCCTGGAGTGGCCTAGCCAGTCTCCAGATCTCAACCCCATAGAAAATCTTTGGAGGGAGTTGAAAGTCTGTGTTGCCCAGCGACAGCCCCAAAACATTACTGCTCTAGAGGAGATCTGCATGGAGGAATGGGCCAAAATACCAGCAACAGTGTGTGAAACCCTTGTGAAAACTTACAGAAAACGTTTGACCTCTGTCATTGCCAACAAAGGGTATATAAAAGTATTGAGATGAACTTTTGTTATTGACCAAATACTTATTTTACCGAGGAATTTACCAATTAATTCATTAAAAATCCTTCAATGTGATTTTCTGGATTTTTTTTTTCTTATTTTGTCTCTTATACCTGAGGTATACCTATGATGAAAATTGGAGACCTCTCTCATCTTTTAAGTGGGAGAACTTGCACAATTGGTGGCTGACTAAATACTTTTTTGCCCCACTGTATGTTATTCTTTCTAGTGGAAGGTTTGTTAACATCTGTCTTAACCACTGAGTCACATCTGGTCTATGAGTCTTTTTCCACAGTAGTGCAATACATTTTTTGGCATTAAGCAAACCGAGGTCTATGAATGCTCTTTCACTCTTATTAAAGTTATGTTTTTCTGGATACAGACCCAACAAAAACAGTTTAGGGTTCAATATGATTAACTTAGTTTTAACAAAATCTACAGGTCTCCCAGTTCACAACTTTTTATGAATGCCATTGATTTACATGTTGCATTTCCGGGGGACGTTTTTATGGATCTGTGCACTCTTTTTGTTAATAATCTCATCGTTGTTTTCTATATTGTGTGTCCTGAACTGGGAGATAGAAATAGAGAGAAGAGGGAATTGAATTGCTGTTTTATGCACAGCAAAAAGGAACACTGTAAATATAGAAATATGGATAGAGGAAAAAAACGAAGAAAATTGGCAATGTGGAAGATTTTGCTTCAAGAGCAAGGGGGTGCTGATCCCAGTCTAACCTCTGCAGAAAAGAAAAACAAGTCACTATTGGCTGGCACATCTGTATGCCCACTGCAGGGCTACGGGCTCCTACTTTATCCTACTTTTATGGATGCAAATTCCAATGAAGTAGGTTATATACAGTATAAAGAAATGAAATTAGAAAAAAAACCCCAAACAAACTGCCGGCTGATTCCAGTTCAGCATAACACCCATATTCGTATAATCTGTTCTTCTGTCATGCCAAATAAAGTCATGAACAGGAGAAGCTTCTGCCACGCGTCCTCAGTTCTCTCACCTGTGTCTCGCCAAAAAACGATTACTATATTGTCAGGCACAGATGAATTAAGACAAGCTTTTTTGGGGCATTAAATTCTGGCACATTTAGCAGCAGATTGACAACCGCAAACCTTAGTAAATCACCTTGCGCCAGTCATTTGAATACTCCATTCCCCCAAATTTGCGCCTTGACATGACAACTCCCACAAATGCATATGCATTGAGGCCAGGCGCAAAATTAACATGGTCAATGCCTTTCCACCTCTAATTTTGCCCTGTGCCCTTTATTAAATTTCAACAGTCGTTTTTTTTTTTTTTTTTTTACCCGCCAAAACAGAGTTTTGCCATAGCACAGTTAGTAAATCTCCCCCTAAATCTTAAGTATTTTTTTTTTCTCGTCAGATTTGTCACTTTTCGCTTCCTTGTTTTGCTCATGGAGCGCTGTGGTTACTGATACCGTAATGCCGCGTATTATCCAATCAGTACAGAGTCTATCTGAAACCAAACCCCGCCCGCACTTCTAGAAGCCTGGGCATGAGACAGAGTGGTGGCTAAACTTTTATTGATAAAAATTACATATTTTGACTGAGCGACTCCATATTCAGGGATGCACACCCTCGTAACCTTACCAAAGCTAGTCTGACGAACAGAGAGCGAGAGAGAGAAAGCGAGAGAGAGAGAGAGAGAGAGAGACCGCGTTATAGATATTTCTTTTGATACCAGTTACTGCATCTTTTTGTTTTTGCACTGTTCTTTAAAAGATATGTTTATATTTCACGTGCACATATGCAGTACTGTGATGGTCCATTCATTATTGGCCTATTGAGATATCAGCTTTAATCCTCAGAGGCATTTGAGGTGAAGGTTATAGAAATCATTAAAACCTGCTCATCAGACATGATATGCTGAGTGTTAATGATTGTTATAGGCCAACCAGGAATATATTAGAGGTTTGTTTGGATCTACAAAAATGCATTGCTGTTTTTGTCACAGGTTGTAAAAAAAATTTCACAGGATGTAAATTATTAAAAAGCCAAGAATATGCAGGCTATACAGAAATTCACTTGGTGATTTTATTCCTCTTGAGTGATAGCAGAATTGTTTGTTTTTTTGTGTCTTGTTTTGGAGATCTTACTCCTCAAGATGGGGGATCACTTCCATATGACCCATTGACAGAGGCAGCGAGACATCGTCGGCTGGTCTCCAAAAGCAGACCCAAAGTTTACAAGGTAAAACACTGAGCAGGCCTTCCTCGTCTTCTCTAA
This sequence comes from Pholidichthys leucotaenia, assembly GCA_020510985.1. Lineage (NCBI taxonomy): Eukaryota > Metazoa > Chordata > Actinopteri > Cichliformes > Pholidichthyidae > Pholidichthys > Pholidichthys leucotaenia. The sequence continues at coordinate 95,561,308 of CM035839.1, forward strand.
TGTTCCACTTCATTAATCCTGGGCCAAATCATGTTTCAGAAATTGTATTGTTCTTATTTTGAATAGTCTTTATATATGTTTTTGTCTAAAACTTAATGGTAAAAGTAATTTACCGTTTAATTAGACAACAACAACAATTTTCTAAATTATACTTTGCCCAGGTCTGCCTCTCACTCCGTTTTCACTCTCTTCAGTTGAATGTTGTTAGGATAAATATTTCAAATAATGTTTTTAAAATTGTTATTTCTGTTTCCTTTCAGCTTAAAATTCTCTCTGCATGCTCTTAACCAAACCTGTTTCATAAATTATGGATCAATCAATGTTCAAGCATGATTTTAATTTTATCAACAAAGCCATACTCAAGTTTCTGTTTCAGGATCCACACTGCAGTGTTAAAGGGAAAATCACTGTCTTCAAAAAAAAATCTATTTTAAAGTTTCTCCAGGTTATGCTTTTGCCTTAAAATTCTGTGGGCGATTTTATTCTGAAATGGTCAGATGATCAGATAAGTAAATTTAATTGTGATCATTGATGACTGCTTGTGGTAAAAATGTTAGATTCCTTTAATAATAATTAATACTCTTAAATAGAAGTCATAATTACTTCTTTACAACGCTACTTTCTGTGAATTATGATAATTGGCTGTTAGTCTTGTTTCTGCTTCCTTGAGTCTGACTTTTTTGGAAATTTTAAAGATTTTTTTTCTTTCTAGTTTGCCCACTGCATCTTGCTCGCTTTGACTAGAAGGAATTGCCCGGCAGTTATGAGTTTAGCTTTTTACCTCACTCTCTCTTGAAATCTGCTTTGCTTGATTGGTTTGCAGTTCTTTAAAAACTTGGTTACCGATGTATGGGGTAACTAATGACATTCTAAAATGTTAACTTAATTTCGATTTGTACTAGTTGGCCATTATGATCTAATTTCATCAATGTATCAGCAAGTAGAACTAGGGCTGTGCGACATGACGATAATACTGTATATTGGTGACGCGATACATTTCATATAAAACTGTATCATTTATATTGGGATTTAAAAGACACACACACACACCTTTCTACTTGTCATCGCCCTGCCTCTCCCCGGCAGTGTGCCAGGTGTGTGCAATAGTGGGTTCCGGTGGTTAGCAGCAAACTGTAAACTAATGTTTTGGTCATATAGCTGTTACTTCTGTTTGTCAGGGATGAGGGACTTTTTCCCACTGTGCTGCATCAGAGAGGATAGTCCTCTAACCTCGTTTTAATTGGAGGTAAATGTCATCTCTCTCTAATTATAAAACGGAAAATACTTAATGACGATGCTAACTTGTCGCTAATAGGAAACAGTGTGTCAGACCATCATTTCTTTGGTTTAAATCACTGCTGAGTTTCTTAAGTTTGTCTGAAAAAATATTGCTAAAGATGCAAAAGTGTGTGACAGCAGCTGCATACACACTAAATAAATAATAAATTAAAACGTGTTAGAGGAACAAGGTGGCTCTTCATGTAACTTGATTTATAATAATTTTTAATTAGTCAAGTCGTGATAATGAATAAAGTCGAAGTCATCTCAAATGCACATTAAACACAATTTTATAATAATACTGCAAAATTAAGAAGGGAAAAAGGTGCATAAAATTGATGATATGAATTTGTACAATTGATTTTTTTTCAGTATGTAATTTAAAATTGTAAAAAAAAAAAGATATGGTCCTTTTTATTGGTTATTATATATACAGCGGGGATATACATATTCTGTAAATTCTATAGTTTACAGTGGGGAAGATAAGTATTGCACACGTCAACATTTTTCTCATTAAACATATTTCTGATGGAGCCATTGACTTGAGATTTTCACCAGATACCGGTAACAACCCAAGTAATGTATACATACAAAGAAATCAAGGCAACTGTGTTCACAAAACAAGTTATATTTAATAAAGTGGAATGACACAGAGAATAAGTATTGATCACGCTTGGTGAAATTAATTTAATATTTAGTGAAAAAGCCTTTGTTGGTAATGGCAGCTTCCAGACGCCTCCTGTATGGAGAAACTAGGTGCAGGCATTGCTCAGGAGTGATTTTATCTCATTCTTCCACACAAACGGTCTTCAACTCTTTAAGGTCCTGTGGGTATCGGATTGCAAAATGCACCCGGCATTTTTTTTCATATCGGCACTGAATATTTACAAGAAGAGACTCTGTGTGTTTGTGTGCACAGGCTTCACTTTTGTTTGTGTTGCAAGTAGTGCTACACAACATGGAATATGTTTTATTTTGGAGGGGGCTGTCATGGCAAAAAAGAAGAGCTGAGGATAAGTTATGCGTGGTGAACCGATATGCAGAGATTGCCCCTTGCTGAAACAGGACAGGCTGGTCTCTTTTCCACAGTAGCCGGTGACGGTCAAAGCTGCTGCAGGCTCTGAAGGGGTGACTGAAAAAATTGTTCTTCCCTCTCGCTCCCAGCCGCGGTGATACTCATGTAATTGTGGCGCACACAGTTGTCTGCTGCAGCTTTGTAATTAATATAATCAGTCAGAATGATGATAGACAGCCCTCTGATTCTTTATCTTTTGTTCTTATAAAAGAAAAATAAAATGGAAAGGAGATGTCTTTACCTTCTTAACATGTTTCGACTGTACACTGCAGCCTTCGTCAGAAGATGCAATCTTGTCCATAACGTCCACGTAATAGGTCAGATAAGTTCATTTTGATTCATTTTCACTCTCTGTCGCTGTGCCGTGATGTGGTGACACCTACTTCAATGCGTGTTTGTCTGCATTTGCTATTCAGATGTTCACCATGCTGAGGTGAGATGCGCAACAACCCACTTGAAGTGTCATTTAGCCCGCGGTATCTGGCACAGGTAACCCGATTCAGACAATAGCAGCAAGCCGATTCGTAGTGGGTTTGAGTGGATTGCTGCGGTAGACTGAAAGGGGCTTACAATATACTGGCAGTCTTTTAGTTCAGGTCATGGTCATGCCACCGACACACATTTCCTGGAATGCCTCTCACCACCCGGTTTTGTTTTGCGTCTTATTACCTCTGGCTTTTTCCATTTTGTTTTCTCTGCCAATATCAGCTACTAATTTCTTGCTGCCTTCCTTTTGACTGGTGAGAAGACATGATTTACCCCTCCAGTTACACTGTGAGATGGATATCCTAAATTTCTCTGAAACTTCGAGCTTGCTACTGCACCCAACTTTTGCCCATAAAATTTTACCCCACCCAAATTCTTTTATGTTGGTCATGCTTTATTTGGGGAATACCAAAATCCATCACTAAAAACAAAACTGATTAATACAGCTCATTGAAAATACAGCTGCAGAAACTTTCTTTTTGTTATTTTAAGAGGACAGTGTTTTGTGTCAGTTGTGGCTCATATTACGACTTCCTGGAACATTGATGTGAACATGTAAATCCATAATTTATGAAAAATCCTATTTTCTGTTTTCTCTGCTGCACCTGTTCTGTGTGGTTATATTTGTGAACAGTTTAACATATGTTGTAAAGATATGTTGTAAATTAAGCATTATTTTTACTTAAAATATTAAATAGACATTTTACTTTTTAACAAGACCCTACATTTTTGGTTAGAATTTTCTCTTAAAGCTAGGGTGTACTTTTTTCTTCAGATACACTTAGTTTTTAAATTATACTGTTACTGATGTATTCTAATCTTAGTTTATTGTCTGGTGTTTTTAGGTGACTTTTATTTACAGATAAATGTAAATAAGCTATAATAAGTTCTTTTAGAGGAAACATTTTTACGTACAGTCATGTAAAAAAAAAATTTGGACACCCCTTTAAATATTCAGTTCTTTATTAAGAAATGTTCACATATCTATGTCTACATTGTTTTTGTTTTTATTTGCATTTTTTAATGCTTATTTTAGCCATTTTAAGTGGGAATGAATGTGGGGGTGTCCTAAAAAAGATGGGGGGTGTGTCGTAATTTATTCCTCACTATTTGCTTAGAATTACATTTTACAGAAAATTTGAAAAGACTTTAATTCATTTTTTTTATTGTTTAGTTGTATTATGCAAATTTCCCAGTATTTTTAACATTGATATTAAATATCCATATGTAAAAATATGTTTAAAAAACACACATAGGGTGTCCTAATTTTTTCACATGACTGTATGCCTTCAGGGTTTTTGTTAATTGCTGATAATTTGCTGGCTACAGAGTTAATTGACAAGCCTTTAGGAATGCTTGATAAGTGATTGGTTAGTGTGTTGTATAAAGATAGATGGGTGGGTGAGCAACCAAGTTAGAGCAGTGTTTTTTTTAGCAGGCTTGAGAAGCCTAGTGACAGTTTTTCTTTTTCTTTTTGCGTGATCAAGCACTAGATTAATAAAATATTGTGGGAATGTCCAGAAATGTAAAACAAACCTAAATGCCGTACACCCCACCCAACTTTAAAAGCATTTTATTCTATTGGTTAACGCACAGTTACACTTGTATTTGTGCTGCTTCTAAATCCATTCACGAAATTATCTTTCATCTTTTTATTACTACTAATTTCTGACTAAAACTATTCTCAGTGTTGCAGTGCTTCTTTCTCTTTCTGTCACTTTGGCTGCTGCTGGTCGCCGCCTCTGCATGCACTAGTGTAAGTCTGGAACGTCTATTGCTGGTTGGCTTAGGCAGTCCCCTCATCCACAGGCACAGGCGAGCGCAGGAGACATGGAGCCCCGAGAAACTTTACCAGAACCCACAACATCCCGGAGCCCAGTGATGAAGCTGCAGAAGCAGCTACACATGCACCGCCCTCCTGATTCTGTCCTGCAATCTGCTGCTCCCCCCATACCACAGTGGTCCTTCCAGCGTGTGGATGGATGTGTTGCTCAGTCACATCCATCACAGTTTCAGCTTGTAACACAGCCCACTGTTTCAGAGCCCTCACACTCCACAACAAACTTTCCTCCTGACTTGTTACAATCTGAAATGGACCACTCCTCTCCACTCTCAACTCCCTCCAAAGCAGATTTGCAGCAGAAGACCCTGGTGTTATGTTTGCATCGTTTACCCCAATCTTTGGTGCAGTCAGCATTGCACAAGTCTATATTGTTATCAGATTACAAATATCTTGAGTCCACTTTAAACTCAACTGCAGCAGCTTCATCTCAGTTGTTTTCTCAGGAACATCCAAAGTCTGAGGTGAAACATTGCAACATTAAAATGGACACAGACAGACTTAATACAGTTCAGAATGAGCAGACAGAGTTGCTGTGTTTACCTCATCCTGTCGAGTGTAAGGAGGACATGAAAGAGGAGCAGGAGGAGAAACGATGGGAGCCGCCCAAAGAGGACAACGTGGACTCTGTAAAACAGACAGTGCTGCAAAAGAGGCCGACAACTGACTCGCACTATGTGCTTCGTTCCCAGAATCCTGCAGAGTCTTCATCACTGAATTCCATGGCAGGGTTAACTAATGGATTCCCCCAAAAGGGTGTGTTGCAGAACAAGCACAAGATCCGTGTAGACTTCAAGGTGAGTAAAAACATGTTAATGATGCAGCTCAGTGGCACGTGTGAGAAAATCACACGTTTTTAAGCACCACAATTAAGTTTACATTTTCAATTTTTTTTTTTTTTTTTTTTTAAAGTTTGTTGAAGACAACATTTTTCCAGTCCACTGTACTTAAATTCTCCTGTGATGTTTTTGTAACCTGTTGTACAAGTGGATGACAAAATCCCCATTGAGAGGAGATGATTATAACTTTTGCTTTTACCCTTTAATGCTCCCAACTGAGGTTGGGCACTGTGGGCCAAAAATTATATTCCGATTTAGTGATTATGTATCTATTTAGTCAGCCACCAATTGTACAAGTTCTCCCACTTAAAAGATGAGAGAGGTCTCCAATTTTCATCATAGGTATACCTCAACTATGAGAGACAAAATGAGAAAAAAAAAAATCCAGAAATCACATTGTCTGATTTTTAAAGAATTTATTTGCAAATTATGGGAGGGAAAATAAGTATTTGGTCACTACAAACCAAAGCAAGATTTCTGGCTCTCACAGACCTGTAACTTCTTCTTTAAGAGGCTCCTCTGTCCCTCCACTCGTTACCTGTATTAATGGCACCTGTTTGAACTCGTTATCAGTATAAAAGACACCTGTCCACAACTCAAACAGTCAAGACTCCAAACTCCACTATGGCAAGACCAAAGAGCTGTCAACGGACACCAGAAACAAAATTGTAGACCTGCACCAGGCTGGGAAGACAGAATCTGCAATAGGTAAGCAGCTTGGTGTGAAGAAATCAACGTGGGAGCACTTATTAGAAAATGGAAAGACATACAAGACCACTGAAATCTCCTCGATCTGGGGCTCCACGCAAGATCTCACCTGTGGGGTCAAAATGATCATGAGAACGGTGAGCAAAAATCCCAGGAACCACACGGGGGGGACCTAGTGAATGACCTGCAGAGAGCTGGGACCAAAGTAACAAAGGCTACCATCAGTAACACACTACGCCACCAGGGACTCAAATCCTGCAGTGCCAGACGTGTCCCCCTACTTTAAGCCAGTACATGTCCAGGCCCGTCTGAAGTTTGCTAGAGAGCATTTGGATGATCCGGAAGAGGATTGGGAGAATGTCATATGGTCAGATGAAACCAAAATAGAACTTTTTGGTTAAAATTCAACTTGTCGTGTTTGGAGGAGAAAGAATGCTGAGTTGCATCCAAAGAACACCATACCTACTGTGAAGCATGGGGGTGGAAACATCATGCTTTGGGGCTGTTTTTCTGCAAAGGGATCAGGACGACTGATCCGTGTAAAGGAAAGAATGAATGAGGCCATGTATCGTGAGATTTTGAGTGAAAACCTCCTTCCATCAGCAAGGGCATTGAAGATGAAACGTGGCTGGGTCTTTCAGCATGACAATGATCCCAAACACACCGCCCGGGCAACGAAGAAGTGGCTTCTAAAGAAGCATTTCAAAGTCCCTGGAGTGGCCTAACCAGTCCTCCAGATCTCAAACCCCCATAGAAAATCTTTGGAGGGAGTTGAAAGTCCGTGTTTGCCCAGCGACAGCCCCAAAACATCACTGCTCTAGAGGAGATCTGCATGGAGGAATGGGCCAAAATACCAGCAACAGTGTGTGAAAACCTTGTGAAAACTTACAGAAAACGTTTGACCTCTGTCATTGCCAACAAAGGGTATATAAAAGTATGAGATGAACTTTGTTATTGACCAAATACTTATTTTCCACCATAATTTGCAAATAAATTCTTTAAAAATCAGACAATGTGATTTTCTGGATTTTTTTTTTTTTTCTTATTTTGTCTCTCATAGTTGAGGTATACCTATGATGAAAATTGGAGACCTCTCATCTTTTAAGTGGGAGAACTTGCACAATTGGTGGCTGACTAAATACTTTTTTACCCCACTGTACACTAGTCACAAAAATGTTAGGGATATTTGGCTTTCGGGTGAAGTTTATGGAAAATATAAAAAGTTCATGCTGCAGCAATATTGTGAAAGTAGGGCATTTAAGTAGACGCATGCAATGGTGATTTTCTCATCTCAATTTATTGAAACAAAAGCCAACAACAGTGGTGGGTATACCACAACAAAAAATGTCAATGTCTCAATAACTTGTCATGTGCCCTTGAGCATCAGTTAACAGCTTGACAACATCTCATTCTGTTCACAAGTTGACTTATTGTCTGCTGAGGCATGGCATTCCACTTTTCTTGAAGGGCGGTCCTCGGGTCATTGAGGTTGTGGGATGCAGGGTTATGGGCCTCTACACAGCGACTCAGCTGATTCCATAGGTTTTCTATGGGATTCAGGTCTGGAGAAAGTGCAGGCCACTCCATTTGAGGTACCCCAGCCTCCAGCAGCCCTTCCCTAACGATGTGACCTCGATGAGCTGGAGCATTGTTGTCCATGAAGATTAAATTGGGCCTGTGTTGTGCATGCAGGGGTACAATGACTGGATTTATGATGTTATTCAGGTAGTATCGGCTTGTCACTGTACCATTCACAAGGTATAGGGCAGTTTTGTATCGACTAGACACACCTGCTTAGATTATAACATGGTGACAACAGTGGCTGATGCATAGTGCTCTCCTTGACGTCTCCAGCATCGTTGGCGGCCATCATTTCTGCTCAACGTGAATCGACTTTTATCAGAGAACAGCACTGAAGCCCGCTGGTCCATTGTCCAGCGTAAATGCTCACTGGCCCATGCAAATGATGATGCCTGTGTCTGGTGGTGTGGTCGGGTACCATTGCAGGTCGTCTAGCACGCAGATCACGCTGATGTAAATGGTTTCGAATGGTCTGACGTGACATTTGGGTGCCTCTCACCTCCTTTAAATGTGCCTGGAGTTGAGTAGCATTCACCATCCAGTTCCACAGGGTACTGTTCACAATGAAGCGTGAGATTTGGCCAAAGGACGTCCACTTCTATGCCTTTCTGTGACTCTTCCAGTCTCTCTGTATCTCTTTTGCAACCTGCTGATGACACTCTAAGCCCAGTGGCCACTTCCCTCTGAGAACATCCTGTTTGAAGCCTCACAATGGCGAGGTACTGTTGATCAGTAGTTAGGCGTCGTCTTCGTCTCATGATGTCAAAATGTGAACAGCATGATGAAGAGGACCGTTTAAATACCAATTCTAATTGAACCAGAAAATTTATTTGTCGAGTCATTTATCAAACAGCTGTTGTGAATTTTGCCGTTAAGTACTTTGTTGGAGAGCAGCAAGTTGTGCAAAAAGTACTGAAACATTGAACAGTTGGACATGTGCATTCAAAAGGTTAGAAAAGGTCAAATTAAGTTCACCTGGAAAGGTTGTAGTGCATTTTAGGTACATCCTGAAATTTCACCCGAAAGTTGAATATCCCTAAATTTTGCGAGTAGTGTATAGTCCCTTTTCCACTAGTACCTACTTAGCCGTACTCGCCTCGACTCTATTCGGTTTGTAGGATTTCCCATTAGTACCTGGTTCCTGGTACTTTTTTCGTACCTACTCCAATCATGTTCCAGCCTTGCTGAGCTGAGTTTAAAATGTAATGTCAACAGACTGCAGGCCACTATTTGGTCAGGGCATAACGTCATGAGAGCGACATTTTCACCAGAATCTTCAGCTGCCATTTGCAAAAATTCTTCAGCAAGCGAGCCTAAGTGTAAACACAACAACAATAGAAATAGCTTCACAGAATTCAACACCATGGTGGAACAGACTTTTCTGTGCCTTTTGGCTGATGAGAGAATCCAGAGGGAACTAGATGGAGCGATCCAAAATGAATTTATGGCCACTGTCCGGCAAATAACGGGAGGCAGACGTGAACACAACCACGGCATCATTGTTGAAAACCGTGATAGAGGATGGTGAGTGATGTGATATAATGTGATATTATGCATCTTTTGTTATTTATCTCAGTGGTGGAAAGCTCACTTTGAACAAACAACACCATTGTCTCCTGTATGCAGACAGTGAGCTAGCTAGTTAGCCATCAGTGCTAACTTCGTGCTGTGCTTGTATTTTGTTCTTGTGTCCACAACATCTGACGAAATAAGCTAGTGTTAATCCTGGTTAAAAAGGTGGGTTTTTTTTTACATGTTGCACTTTTGTGCTGTGCATGTACTTAAGTTGTGTGTATTTTCGTTCCAGACTCCGACCAGCATCTGCTTTGACACCAGCAACGTCTAGCACAACACAGCAATGTGTTATGGCTGGTAAGAAACAAGTTGCACACCGCATTGTTTTTAGCAGTGGTGGAGAAAGTACTCAGATCTTTTGCTTTTTAAGTTAAAGTACAGGTGAAGTGCCAAAACTAAAGTAGCACAATTTCCACTTAAGTAAAAATATTAAAGACCTCACTTTTGAATGTACTTTTAGTATAATAGATTCCATACAACTGAATGTATTAACTCATTCTGATTGCTGAGGCCACAGTAAAAACTAGAAAAGCACTCGGAGAGCGCAGACCTCCGCCAAGCGCCACAGTTCCCCCATACAGTGTTTGTGTGTACGTTTTCAGATTCCTTGACCATAAAAACATATGACAAGCAATTGGATTCACAATGATAGGATTAGTGGTTCATTAGTTATTGACGAAAAGGGCATTTTCCGTAATGGCGGTTTTCTTCTCGACGGTGGTCCAGATCACCACCAAAATGTAATCATCTGTAGGATCCTCCATTTCTGACAATCTGTGAAAATTTCATGAAAATCCGTCCATAACTTTTTGAGTTATCTTGCTAACAAACAAACAAAAAATTCCTGGATCTAGACGATGATCCGGATCACCACCAAAATCTAATCAATCTGTGAAAATTTCATGAAAATCCGTCCATAACTTTTTGAGTTATCTTTCTAACAAATAAACAGACAAACAAACCAACGCCGATGATCACATAACCTCCCCCTTTGGCGGAGGTAACAAATGTTCTTCTTCATAGTACTTGTTTCGATGTCTCACTATGGGATACTCCCCTCCTGCGTATACCTCAGAAGCATTTATCTCATTATGCCAATTCTGATTGGCAGATGATTGCATTGCCACGCCTCACATGATCACCTCTTACAAGAAGCCCATGCTACAACGTGACGTTATTCAAAAACCTCTTCTAGCTTCTGCACATATCTCAACCTTGGGCTACCGTACCTAGCTCAACTGTCCATCGACTGGAGTTTGGTTTTCACTCTGTCACCGGGCACTAGTAGCTGCTTCCACTTAGCAAGAAACTCTCTAGTCTTCATCATAGGCTAGAGCAGAAAAATAAGAACCTAACTTTGGTGAAGTCATTTTTTCCCCCACTCGCACGGTTTTAGCACACCGGCTTACACCGTGGCACATGTTAGCACACCAGCTAACACCACGCTCAAAAGTTAGCACACCAGCTAACTTTGCACCCACAGGCTAGCACACCAGCTAAGCTGTTATCCTACAAAGTTAACACCCCAGTTAACGATGATGGATCCCAGTCTTGCTCACACCAGAGAAGACTGTGACTCTGAGGCTCATCTCTGTAATTGCAGGAAGAAGATCTCGAGTAAAGACACACACCAGGTCTGCATGTCTTGCCTCGGGCTGGAATATGCTCAACTCACAATAGAGGCACCGGGTTCATGCGGACACTGTGCCCATTTCACCCTGAAGAGTTTCTGCCGATGGCTCGCTCCCCAAGCCAGCCTGTTGGGGAAGGACCCATCCAGGCTCGCCACTTTACCAAGCTGAGTTATGCAAGGATGTCGCGGCCAAGCCGGATCCAAATGTGTGGAAAAGAGATTTCTGTGATTACAGACATCTGCCTCCACCTACAGCACTGTGTGGTCCAAACCACAGAGAAACCCATGGGAATGATGGTGTTGCATGAGAGAGCAAGTGACTTAACCTGACAAACTTATCTGAGAGGGAGAAGGAGGAAATTTTGGATATGCCAATCATTCCAGACTGCATTTTCGGTCCAGCTCTCACCTCAATGCAACAATGTTGTGAGGCAAGGAATGGGGACGATGAAGCGCTCCAGCTTTTCCTCCCCCGCAAACCTGAGTACGCTCCTCCACCAGCCCCAAGACACACCTTCGCACAGACTGTCTCGCGGCTCCTTCCCCAATTCAAAATTTCCAAACGGCCTAAGCCTTGAGCTGTTCCAGCTGCCCCGGCTACACAGCAGGTGAAAGGGGGCTGGCCCAGGAAGGCTCCAACTCAGACTGTTGCTCCGCCGGGACCCCACACGCAGACCGCTTGTCAGCATAGCCGGGAAAGCTGCCAAAATGCGATCACCCGGCACATGCACAGTGTCGATCGAGGTACACAACCTTGCCCCACCACTAGTTGGCCCCATAACACAACAATTGGAGGCTCACAGTGCAGGGTGCTCACAGGAGCCGGCTTCATGTCTCTCAACAATGAGAGAGAAATGGGCTGCGCTCACAAATTCAGCCTGGATAATAAAAACTGTTACACTGGGTTACAGGCTGCAATTTGTTGTCCTTCCACCTCGCTTCTCAGGAATAATTTATTCCCAGGCAAGGGGGGGAAGTGCTCTGATTCTACAAGAAGAAATCAATTCTTTGTTAAAGAAAAGAGCAATATGTGTTGTGCTTCCCGATCAGAGTTGCACTAGCTTTTATTCCAGGTATTTTCTGGTTCCCAAATGGGGAGGGAGTGGAATTCGCCCTATCCTGGATCTGTGGGCTCTGAGCAGACTCCTCAGAAAATCCAAGTTCAGGATGCTTACACATGCATCCCTGCTGCGTGTAATTCAACGAGGGGATTTCATAACCTCGATCGATTTGGCAGACACACATTTCCACTTTCAGATTTATCCTCCACACAGGAAATGTCTGAGGTTCGCATTTCAAGGTGTTTGTTACAAATACAGGGTGCTGCTTTTGGTCTCTCTCTGAGCCTACAGGTGTTTGTTTACTGTACCGAGGCCGTAATAGCTCCGTTAAGGCAACAGGGCATCTGTCTGGCAACGTATTTAGATGATTGGCTCATCCTGGCACGATCAAGTCAGGAGGCTGTGATGCACATGCCTGTTGTCGTCCAACACCCGACTGATCTGGGGTTTGTTATAAACAGAGAGAAAAGTGTGCTGTCTCTGACACAGAGAATAAACTTTCTGGGTTTATCAATAGACTCCGTGTCTTTCACAGCCCACCTGTCAGTGGAGCGAGTGGAATCATTCAGAGCGTACCTCGTTCGTTTCCAACTTCACGCATGTGTGGCTGTGCCTTCAACTGCTGGGTCTGATGGCCTTAGCAATCCTGGTGATTCGGCTCAGTCGCCTGTATAGGAGGGATTTCCAGTGCTGGGTGGCCTCCCTCAGGTTGGATCCTGTGGGTCATGGCGTATGCAGGGTGCCGGTGAATATGGAATGCGTAATAGTGCTGCACCATTGGCGGCACCCATCCTTCCTGGTACAGGGGGTGCTTCTTGGCACAGTCCAAGCCCGGAAGATCATCACCACAGATACGGGCTGGGGCGGAATGCACGTGCTACAAGGGGTCTCTGGAGGGACGCCCTGTAGCGAGCACACATAAATGATCTGGAGCTTTTAGTGGTGTTTCTCACGCTGAAGTACTTCCTCCCGTTCCTCCCCAGACACCATGTCTTAGTGAGGATGGACAACACAACCGCAGTGTCTTACATCAACCATCAGTGGGGTCTACGGTCCAGATGGTTGCACCTGTTGGCACGCACACTGATGCTGTGGAGCAGCGACCAATTCCTGTGTCTCAGGGCCACACACATCTCGGGTGTCCTGAATCGCGGAGGGGATCTCCTTTCCAGGAGCGCTCCTATATTCGGAGAGTGGGGGCCCCACACCATGATAATAGACCAGATTTAGAAGAGGTTCAGCCGAGTCGAGGCGGACCTGTTCGTGTTAGGAGAAAATGCGCAGTGTCCACTCTTCTTCTCCATATGCAATCAGAGCGTGCCTCTCGGGGTAGACGCTCTTGCGCACATACCCCCCCCAGCCTTGATTTCCCCAACCCTGGCCAGGGTGAGGGAGCACTGCCACAGGCTAATCCTGATAGCTCCTCACTAACCAACGATGCACCAACTAGCGGAGATTTTATCACCTTCTCCACGGGCAGCCATGGCAGCTCCCAGTCCACAGAGACATGCGGTCACAGGCAGGCAGAGCACTATTTCACCCACATCCAGAGCATCTGCCATTGTGGGCCTGGCCCGTGAGTGGGACACCGTGAGGGTAACAGGTCTTCCTCAGAGCGTAATTAACACCATTCAGAGCACTACAACATCCTCTACTACATCTCTTTATGATTGCAAGAGGGTGGTGTTTGAAAAGTGGTGCCATGACAGAGGTTACATCTCTTTTCAGTGCTCAGTAGGTGTGATCCTTTCATTCTTATAAGATCTCATCGACAAGCAGAAAGCTTTTTCCACCATTAAGGTGTACTTACCTGCTATTTCTGCTTGTCATGTAGGTTTTGGAGATAAGACGGCTAGTTAACATCCTCTGGTCTGTCGTTTTATGAAAGGAGCGCACAGACTCCTCCCTGTTTCCAGGAAAATGGTCTCCCCTTGGGATTTATCGGTGGTCCTGGATGGGCTGTCGGGGCCCCCCTTCGAACCTCTGGGGGAGGTCAGCATGAAGCACCTGTCATTGAAAACGGTGCTATTACTGGCCTTGGCCTCGGCTAAATGCGTCAATGATATTCATGTTCTCTCAGGACACCCTTCATGCACTCAGTTTGCCCCTGGGGATGTAAGGGTGTCACTGTTTCCCAACCCAGCATTTGTACCTAAGGTGGTTGGCTCGTGTACGCCCATCATCTTGATGGCATTTTCTTCTTCCAGCTCTTCTTCTGAAGAACGGCAGTCAAGTTTATTATGCCCTGTCCGTACCTTACGTGCTTATATGGACAGGACAAAGGGGCTCAGAAAGAGTGACCAGCTCTTTGTGTCCTGGGCCAAACCTCATACCGGTAGGCCAATCACCAAGCAGCGGCTTGCCCACTGGATTGTGGAGGCGATTGCTCTGGCATACTCAGCACGGGGCCTTCAGGCACCAGTGATCCTGAGGGCTTACTCCACTTGGGCCTTGGCGGCCTCGTGGGCTCTATTTAAGTTGACATTTGTGTTAAGGGGACATTTGTGAGGCGGCAAGCTGGTCCTAGCCTCTTACTTTTGTTCAGTTTTATAGGATGGATGTCTCTGCTTTGAGCGTGGCTCAGGCAGTGCTTCACTACAGGACCCTGAGGCAGCCATGTTGCTGCTCAGTGCTGATGATTGTCGAGATAGGCTCATCTGGTAATACGGGAGTCTCCATATCCCATAGTGAGACATCGAAATGAGTACTATGAAGAAGAATTTAAGGATACAGCTGTATCCCCAGTTCTTCGAGTAGTATGAGTGAGATGTCTCACCAGACAACCCTTCTTGCTGGACGAAGTGAGAAGAGGTGCTTATCTTGAATAACACCACATCGTAGCATGGCTTCTTATAAGAGGCTATTATGCGAGGCGTGGCATCACAGTCATCTGCCAATCAGAATTGGCGTAATGATATAATGTGGTCATGCGCACAGGGAAGTTATGGTCTGAGGAGGCAATGGACGCTCTAAAGGACTGCTTTGAAACCACTGCCTGGGAGTAGCTCTGCGATCCACATGGTGAGGACATCGATGGCCTCACTCACACCATCACGGACTACATCATCTTCTGTGTGGACAACACCGTACCCACCAAGACCATACGGTGTTGCTCGAACAACAAACCCTGGATCAACCCTGAGAGAGAAGAAGAGGATCTTCAGGTCGGGGAACAGGGAGATGCTGAAGTCCGTACAGAGGGAGC
Organism: Pholidichthys leucotaenia; assembly: GCA_020510985.1. Taxonomy (NCBI): domain Eukaryota; kingdom Metazoa; phylum Chordata; class Actinopteri; order Cichliformes; family Pholidichthyidae; genus Pholidichthys; species Pholidichthys leucotaenia. The sequence goes on from CM035839.1 coordinate 95,576,589, forward strand.
TGAGGAGGACAATCAGAGAAGGCAAGGACAGCTTCAGGAAGAAGATGGAGGACAAGCTGCAACAGAGCGACATCGGTGGGGTCTGGAGAAACCTTAAAACCATCTCTGGACTCCAGAATAGTTCCTCCCAAGCCATGGGGGGCAGGGAGTGGGCGAACAATCCGAACCAGTTTTTTAATAGGTTTGACCAACCGCCCTCCCCCCCGCCTGCACAACAACCACTGCTGCCTCTAAAGACATCGAGTCCTGCTGCCCACACCCCACTCCACCAACACCCCCCACTCCCAACACACAGCCTCCCAACATGACCCTCACTAAGACCCAGGTGAGGACGGAGCTGAGAAAGATCAAGGTGAGGAAGGCGTCGGGACCGGACGGCATCAGCGCAAAGCTCCTCAAGTCCTGTGCAGGTCAGCTATGTGGGATTGTGGAGCTCATCTTCAACCTGAGCCTGAAGCTGGGGAGGGTACCACAGTTGTGGAAAACATCTTGTGTGGTACCTGTACCAAAGACCTCCCGCCCCAAAGAACTGAACAGCTACAGACCAGTGGCCCTGACGTCCCACATGATGAAGACCCTGGAGAGACTGCTCCTTGCTCACCTCCGCCCCCCTGGTGGGACCAGCGATGGATCCACTCCAGTTCGCCTACCAGCATGGCATTGGGGTGGAGGATGCAGTGATCTTCCTCCTTCACCGTTCTCTGTCCCACCTGGAGAAGCCCGGGAATGCGGTGAGGATCATGTTCTTTGACTTCTCCAATGCTTTCAACACCATCCAACCGATGATCCTGAAGGACAAGCAGCTGTGCGCAGGGATGGACCAGCACCTGTCATCATGGATCCTGGACTACCTCACAAACCAGCCACAGTTTGTGAGAACCTGGGACTGTGTGTCCGACACGATCATCAGTAGCACGGGGGCCCCCCAGGGAACGGTTTTGGCTCCCTTCCTGTTTACCCTTTATACTGCGGACTTCTCACACAACACAACACACTGCCATCTACAGAAGTTCTCTGACGACTCTGCAATCGTCAGCCTCATCTCCAACGGAGATGAAGCTCAATTCAATTCAATTCAACTTTATTTATATAGCGCCATTTCACAACAACAGTCCTCTCATAGCACTATCAACTGTAGGGGGGAACCCCCACAGTTGCAGAAAGACCCCAGCAATCAGGTGATCCCCTGTGAGCAAGCACTTGGCGACGGTGGAGAGGAAAAACTCCCTTTTAACAGGAAGAAACCTCCAGCAGAACCAGGCTCAGGGAGGGGCAGTCATCTGCTGCGACTGGCTGGGGGGTGAGGGGACAGAGAAGATGAAAAGAACAGACATGTAGAGAGCAAACAGCACGATGGGGACTCAATCTATGGGAGAGAACAAACAAATGTTAATGACCAGCAAAAAAAAAATATTTCATAGAGAGTGAGGAAAGGAGTAAGGCCCAGTGCATTACTGGAGGTCCCCCGGCTGACTAAACCTATTAGCAGCATAACTAAGGGAGGGTTCAGAAACACATGATCCCTCCCTAATTGTAGGCTATATCAAAAAGGTAGGTTTTAACCCTAATCTTTAAAACAGAGATCGAGTCTGACTCCCGAATCCAGATTGGCAGCTGATTCCACAGGAGAGGAGCTTGATAACTGAAGGCTCTGCCTCCCATTGTACTTTTGGAGATTCTAGGTATTACAAGTAGTCCTGCATTTTGGGAGCGTAGTGCTCTGTTAGGATAATACGGTAGTATCAGATCTTTTAAATAAAAAGGAGCCTGATTGTTTAGAGCTTTGTAAGTAAGAAGAAGGATTTTAAACTTAATTCTAAACTCTATGGGAAGCCAATGAAGGGAGGCCAGAACCGGAGAGATATGATCTCTCTTTCTAGTACCTGTTAAAACTCTTGCTGCAGCATTTTGGATCAGCTGAAGACTTTTTAAAGATGTTTTAGGACAACCTGATAATAAAGAATTACAATAATCTAATCTCGAGCTAACAAAAGCGTGGATCAGTTTCTCAGCATCACTCTGAGACAAGATGCTCCTAATCTTGGCAATATTACGCAAATGATAGAAGGCAGTCTTAGAAACAAATTTAATATGTGAATTGAAGGACAAATCCTGATCAAAAATAACTCCAAGGCTCCTCACAGAGCTATTAAGAGAAAGAGTAACTGCATCCAAACTGAAAGTTTGATTTGGAAAGGAATTTCTAAGGTTTTTTGGACCAACAAGAATGACTTCAGTCTTATCTGAATTTAATAGCAGGAAATTACAAGTCATCCAAGCTTTGATTTCCTTAAGACAGGCTTCTAACTTGGCTAATTGATTACTATCATCTGGCTTCATTGACAGGTATAATTGTGTGTCATCTGCATAACAATGAAAATGTATACAGTGCTATAGTACAGAGCATATATAAACTAAAAAGAGTAGGGCCTAGCACAGATCCCTGTGGAACTCCCATGACTAAGCTTTGAGTTGAAAGAAAACTCATTATTTACATGAACAAACTGGAACCTATCAGATAAATAAGATCTAAACCACTGCAATGAAGTTCCATTAAGTCCAACATAGTGTTCTAATCTATCAAGTAGAATATTATGATCGATAGTATCAAAAGCTGCACTAAGGTCTAAAAGGACAAGTACAGAAACTAGTCCATTATCAGATGCAATGAGGAGGTCGTTAGTGACCTTCGCTAAGGCTGTTTCAGTACTATGATGGATTCTAAACCCAGATTGAAACTCTTCAAGTAAACCATTTCCCTGCAGGTGGTCGAATAATTGCGTAGCAACAACTCTTTCTAAGATTTTTGAAATGAAAGGGAGGTTAGAGATTGGTCTATAGTTAGCTAAAGCTCCTGGATCTAGCGTTGGCTTTTTGAGTAAGGGTTTAATTACAGCTGTTTTAAAAGCCTGCGGTACATGGCCTAAAGTTAATGAAGAATTGATCAGCTTGAATTGTACTGTACTCAGCTTGAATTGAAGCTGAGTACAGAGGACTTATCCAGGACTTCGTGGACTGGTGCCATAGGAACTGCCTCCAGATCAATGCGAGGAAAACTAAGGAGCTGGTGGTGGACTGCCACAGGCAAGGACAACCCCTCACAGTACCAGTAAACATACAGGGAACAGACATTGAGATGGTGACATCCTACAAGTACCTGGGTGTTCATCTGAACAATAAACTAGACTGGTCACACAATACCGACGCACTCTAAAAGAAGGGACAGCGCAGGCTGTTCCTGCTGAGGAGACTCAGGTCTTTTGGTGTACAAGGGGCGCTGCTGAAGACATTCTACGACACGGTGGTGGCATCAGCCATCACTTTTGGAGTGGTTTGCTGGGGCAGTGGCATTACAGCGGCCGATAGGAAGAGACTGAACAAACTGATCAAGAAAGCTAGCTCTGTCCTGGGGCAGCGCCCTGACCCAGTGGAGGAGATAGGAGAGAGAAGGATGGTGGCTAAACTGTCATCTCTGCTGGAGTCCGAGTCCCACCCTATGCAGGACATACTGAACGCACTGAGGAGTTCATTTAGCAGCAGACTACATCATCCTAGGTGCGCAACCGAGAGGTTTCGCAGGTCCTTCCTACCTACAGCAATCAGACTGTATAACCTAAGCAGGGCTGCTGGCAGAGATAGCAAAAAAACGTGACAACCTAATAGTACTGAATGCAAAAGACGCAATAGACTTACACAATGGTCCCCTCCAGTATATACAACTAGGACAGTATCGTACGGAGGGTGACGATACGTATGAGTACATATTCATACTATGTAGGATAACTAAGTAGACGGTTATGCTGTTTATTCCATCTCGCTACAATGCTCCGCACTTTGTATATATATTTATATATATTGATGTGTATGTATGTATATCCACTGCTCTTATTTATATCTTCCGTATCTTCTTAATTATTGCTCTGAGTGTTGCTATCCCTGTGCTGTTGCAATCCTGGAATTTCCCCATTGTGGGACTAATAAAGGCTTATCTTATCTTATCTTAAATGCTTCTGAGGTATACCCAGGAAGGGCGTATCCCATAGTGAGACTTCTTACTCATACTACTCGAAGAACCGAGGATACAGCTGTATCCTTAAGATTTTAAATGTAACACAGCCCTTGTAAAATCTACTTTACTGAAGCACAGCTACAAGAAAGCTATGCTTAAATACAACAAAGCACTTTTTTTTGTCACATTTCACCACTGGCTTTTAGCAACAAGTGTATTTCCCAAATATGTGTTTTAAACTTGCTTTGATTAACCACCACCCATTTCTGTCTTTCGTCTAGGCCAGAGGAAAACAATTCACCCCAAACTGGACTGTACGACACTGTTTACAGAGATGCAGGCTGATGATCTGCTGAACTGGGAGCAGTGTGAGCGGCACATCCAGTTGCTTCTCAGTGAGGCACGTGAGGCGAGGGAGCATGAAACTACCTTGCAAAGGGAGGAGATGGCTCAGAATGCTGCCTTCAATCAAGCATTCCTTGGTGTGGATGAGGCGATGAGTGGCCGGCGTGTGTGAACCACAAGTTTTTTTGTTTTTTTTTTAGTTTAGAGTGGGAATGTTGCACATTCTAAATAATCTGGATTTTGATGCTGATTGTAATAAACAATTTAGTGACTTACAGTAATGTGACAAAAATAGGACACCCTGTATAAGCCTGTGTTTGTTTGTTTTTTTTTAAACATATTTGGATATATGGATATTTAATATCAATGTTAAAAATACTGGGAGATTGATGTAATACAACTAAACAATTAAAAATGAATTAAAGACTTTTTTTTCAAATTTTCTGTAAAATGTAGTTCTAAACAAATAGTGAGGAATAAATTAGGACACCCCCGTCTTTTTTGGGACACCCCCACATTCATTCCCACATAAAATGGCTAAAATAAATGTTAAAAAATGCAAATATAAAACAAAAGCAAGGTTAAACATAGATACAGTGGGGTAAAAAAGTATTTAGTCAGCCACCAATTGTGCACGTTCTCCCACTTAAAAGATGAGAGAGGTCTCCAATTTTCATCATAGGTATACCTCAACTATGAGAGACAAAATAAGAAAAAAAAAATCCAGAAAATCACATTAATGAATTAATTGGTAAATTCCTCGGTAAAATAAGTATTTGGTCAATAACAAAAGTTCATCTCAATACTTTGTTATATACCCTTTGCTGGCAATGACAGAGGTCAAACGTTTTCTGTAAGTTTTCACAAGGTTTTCACACACTTTTGCTGGTATTTTGGCCCATTCCTCCATGCAGATCTCCTCAAGAGCAGTGATGTTTTGGGGCTGTCGCTGGGCAACACGGACTTTCAACTCCCTCCAAAGATTTTCTGTGGGGTTGAGATCTGGAGACTGGCTAGGCCACTCCAGGACCTTGAAATGCTTCTTACGAAGCCACTCCTTCGTTGCCCGGGTGGTGTGTTTGGGTTCATTGTCATGCTGGAAGACCCAGCCACGTTAAATCTTCAATGCCCTTGCTGGTGGAAGGAGGTTTTCACTCAAAATGTCATGATACATGGCCCCATTCATTCTTTCCTTTACACGGATCAGTCGTCCTGGTCCCTTTGCAGAAAAACAACCCCAAAGTTTGATGTTTCCACACCCATGCTTCACAGTAGCTATGGTGTTCTTTCTCCTCCAAACACGACAAGTTGACTTTTTATCAAAAAGTTCTATTTTGGTTTCATCTGACCATATGACATTCTCCCAGTCCTCTTCTGGATCATCCAAATGCTATCTAGCAAACTTCAGACGGGCCTGGACATGTACTGGCTTAAGCAGGGGGACACGTCTGGCACTGCAGGATTTGAGTCCCTGGCAGCGTAGTGTGTTTCTGATGTAGCCTTTGTTACTTTGGTCCCAGCTCTCTGCAGGTCATTCACTAGGTCCCATGTGGTTCTGAGATTTTTGCTCACCGATCTCGTGATCATTTTGACCCCACGGGGTGAGATCTTGCGTGGAGCCCCAGATCGAGGGAGATTATCAGGGGTCTTGTATGTCTTCATTTTCTAATAATTGCTCCCACAGTTGATTTCTTCACACCAAGCTGCTTACCTATTGCAGATTCAGTCTTCCCAGCCTGGTGCGGGTCTACAATTTTGTTTCTGGTGTCGTTTGACAGCTCTTTGGTCTTGGCCATAGTGGAGTTTGGAGTCTGACTGTTTGAGGTTGTGGACAGGTGTCTTTTATACTGATAACGGGTTCAAACAGGTGCCATTAATACAGGTAACGAGTGGAGGACAGAGGAGCCTCTTAACCACTTGCACTCCGGGCAATTTTCCTAAAAATGCCAAAAAAAAAACGTGCCCAAAGTAAATCGAAAGCTGTTATTCAACCCTTTGCAGCATCTTCATGGGGTTGGTCTCATTTAAAAGAAAACACTTTGAATTTTTTGGCAAAAAAAACATAATCTCTCTACGTGCTCCGGCCACTGAGTTACAGTCATCTAAACATACTGAACTTGAAGAAAAAAAATTTGGACAGAGTGTTTTTTTTGGATACAAATGCTTGTAAATAACACACAGCTGTCCGATCCGGCTGGAAAATGCAACAGAAATGTAGAACCAAGTGTTATCCAGCTGAGATCCAAATTTGGTAACAATACCACAAAAAATGAATATTTTACACAGCTTTGTTCTCAGGTAGTTCCCAGGCGTTATGGAACTGTGCCAAATTGTGCCAAATGGCACAGTTTGGAAAAACGTCTGTAACTTTTGAATAATTCAATGTAGAATCTTCATTTTAGGCTCTAATGAAAGGTCACACTCAGGGCTGTGTCTGTGTGTGTGTGTGTGTGTGGGCGGGGGGTCGTCCCCCCCCCCCCCCGCTACCGAGGACCAAATTCGGCCCTCACTACATGACGGAATACACTCTTTTTTTTTTTTTTTTTTTTTTTTCCCCTTGCATGTTTTCACAGCGCCGCCCCCCCCCCCCTCGCTACTGTGTGTGTGTGGGGGGGGGGGGGGGACCTCCTCGCTACAGAAGAGGGCCATCGCTCCATGATGGAATAGACTGATATGCTTCCTCCCGCGGACCGGGGAGCGTTCGGACCGTGCCCCCCCCCCCCCGTTTCTCTTCTGCAGCGGGGGGGGGGGGGGGGGAAGGGCGTTCACGGTCCGAACACGGCAAATGAACCGTTTATCGCGGCGCACGCACTTCGTGCGCAGTACAGTTGTTATTTACCGATCGGTCAAAAGTCATTTTTGGATTACAGTTTTCAGGGATAAATAATAATTTAGCTTATAACACCTTACCTCTTCAAAGCAGCAGAGTCGTGGCGAACAGCTCTTCCCACGCGTCAGACGAACGCGACGCTTCTCCGCTCGTGGATCCTGATTAAAACATAATTCCATTATTGCCGTTTTGGCGAATGATTTACGACTTTTGTCGTCGGCCTCCGTCTATTCTGCTGGAATGAGTGCAGGTCCCACTTGTGGGTGTTTTCCATGCTGCTGGGTGAGCCTGGGTCTGTAGTAGATTTGTACAGAGTCCTTCTGCAGCAGTAAATATCGCTTCACCCAGCCAGAATTTCTGTGCTTCAATTGGCTCCTGCGTTCACAGTAGGCGGGTCCTCCTTCCTAGATTTTCATTCATTGGCTCCTCAAGGTTTCAGAAACCCAATTCAAGGCTCTTATTACTAACTAACTAACTAACCTGCACTTATATAGCGCTTTTCTAGTCACAAAGACCACTCAAAGCGCTTGGAGCGTCATAGGATGCAGAGACTTGCCCGCCCGCGGAACAACGGAGCACAAGTGGTTAAAGAAGAAGTTACAGGTCTGTGAGAGCCAGAAATCTTGCTTGTTTGTAGGTGACCAAATACTTATTTTATCGAGGAATTTACCAATTAATTCATTAAAAATCCTTCAATGTGATTTTTTTTTTTTTTTTTTTCCTTATTTTGTCTGTCATAGTTGAGGTATACTTATGATGAAAATTGGAGACCTCTCATCTTTTAAGTGGGAGAACTTGCACAATTGGTGGCTGACTAAATACTTTTTGCCCCACTGTATGTGAACATTTATTAATAAAGAACTGCATATTTAATGGGATGTCCTAATTTTTCCACGACTGTCTGTGTTTGCATCATGATTTTCTATTTTGTCTGTTAAGACACCGGTGGGAAAAGAGTCAACAGTACAAACCAAACATTTATCAGTGACGTTGAAAATAATGGCTCATTTTTAAGAAAAAATTACCAAAAAAAAATTATTTTATTTACTGAAGACTGTACTGTTTGATGTGCCAGTGCAGAAGACACTGCACACGTTTGTGGTAGTACCAGTATATCGAGAAATTCTGTGCCGTATTAGCATCTCTATTTCCTAATAATGGGTTAGGGTTTAATGAGATTTAACATATTCTAACACGAACTGCTTTATAGTTCATACTTTTGTTGACGGACTTACACCAAACCAAAAGTGATTTCTCAAACCGCTGGATTATTCTTAGACAGCTTTTCCAATCTTTTAGCATTTTAATTTATGTCATGTGGTAACCTTCACAAATAAAACAAACAAAAGTGGAGACATATCTGCAGAAGGTACAAAAGTTTGTCAAAAATTCCTAGTGCAATACTACATGAGTACATGTATAGTACAGTGGTACCTCCACTTACGAATTTAATTCGTTCCGGAAGAATTCTCGTAACGTGAAAAATTCGTAAGTAGAGGCGCGTTTTACATGTAAATGCCGTAATCCGTTCCAAGCCCCCAAAATTTGGGCATAAATTTTTTATAAATCGTAAAAACGCATCAAAACATGTAACAAATACATGTTACAATTAGATTACTGCTCAATAAACATAAAATGAGAGTTTAAAATGAGAGAATAATAAAAGAGAATAATAAAAGAGAAAGAATAATAAAAATTATGTTCATTTACCCTTTAACTGCTATCGTCGTCGACGTCGTCACCTTTTGCCTTCTTTGGTTCATGTTCTGATCCAAGCATGTTTGCTTTTGTCGGCTTGTAAGTGCTTCGTTTTGTTTTAATACCGTGCTGATCGTTGATGTATTACGGCCATATTCTTTGGCGAGATCAACCAAACGCATAAAGTTTTTGAAAAAAAAAAACTTCGTGGCCAATGGGATACCAGGAAGATGCTAGGCGATAGCCAATGGCAGAGCAGCTACAGGTATGTTTACGTTCGGTAAACTACGGAAGCTGCGAGGAGCGCGTACTTTTTTGCCTTTCGTATCCTGAAAATTCGTTCGTAACTAGAGGCAATATTTTCCCGTTGAGGCGTCTCGTAACCTGAAAATTCCGTATGTAGAGACGTTCGTAAGTAGAGGTACCACTGTACATTGTTGATGCAGAGAATATATAGTTATACAGTATCTACATGTATATATCCAGTAAATACATGTATTTCTCCATGTAACCTTGTGACTGCATTATTTTAATTTCTTTCAATTCTAGATCAAGTTTGTTTTGGGTTAAAAATGCATCATAATTGTTAAATATATCTTATTTTACCTAACTCAGTACTGTTTACCTGTTGAAATATATATTTTACGGCTAATATAACCTCATAACTAAAATATGGCACCTGGCAGTCGATTTTTGGCAGCTGATCGCTTTTTGCCATGACACCACCACAGGCTAGAGTGTTGCTGTAGCAGGTGCATCCCATGACGTCTCAACAGTCTCTCCATAATTTTCACACAGATTAGAGCAATTTGTTGCACAGGAAGCTAAACGTTTCTACAGACATTCTGAAGCTCTGCAACCACTGTGCGTTTGTGAAGCTGGGGTGACATCCCACCACTGGGAGACTTTGTTGAACGCCCAGACCGACAGTTTGAAGTGATAATTTAGTCACAAGAGAGCCATCTGAAACAGACACACAAAGCATACATATTTTAATACCAGATAGCAATAACTTGCTGCGATTACAATGTAGTATGGGGGACTTAATGACTGTAGCAAAGCATTAGCAGTCATTAGCTTACTTTCATATATCATCTAGTTGGTATCCTCATGTATTTAGCGTTATACTGCTCTATGGCTTCCAAAACTCTCCAGTACTTTTCCAGAGTGTTATGTCTCGCCACCTGGCTCTCCTTTTTTGCCTTTACTCTGACAAAAGGCCATATAGAGCAAGCAGCATTGCCTCGATATCTTCCATCTTGCTTGTGTCACATACAAATGACGCTGCTGAAGTGTCAGGCCGCCTTGCCATAAAGATCCAAGTAGACTCGAGGCAAGTCGGGCTGGGTAGGTACTAGTGGAAAAGGGGCTCATATCGCAGTATGTATTTGAGAAGTTGATCCCACCAGTAGCATATGCTTGTTTCAAAGATTTAAGCCCTGCAGGTCTAAGTACATGTGATCTGTACAGGGAAACTTAGAATGGCAGATTAAATCAGTTATGGTTCCTTTGATCCAAATTTCCTCCTGAATGTTGTGCATGTCTGATTAGCAGCTGCCAGAAGTGCTTGTTGGAGGCTATTGCTGCCAGAGGATTTTTTTTTCCCCCATTTTGTTTGCTTTATTATAATCCCCAGAGGGAAATTCAGGGCATCCACCTGGATGGATGAGGCAGCCATGGTGCGGCGCCAATCCCTTCACCATTCACACACACATTCACGCCTAGGGCCACTTTAGAGTCTCCAATTAACCTAACTTGCATGTTTTTGGCCTGTGGGAGGAAATCAAGAGTACCTTGATCCCATGACTTTCTTAGTGTGCTGCCACTGTGCTAACCACGGCACCACCAAGATGTTCAACCAGTTATTAAATTTCAGGGCTCGCTTAGTTTTTCCACCAGTACTGTCAAAGTCAAAAGTTAAAGTGCCTTTATTGTCATTCCATTGTTAATGAACAATGCAACGAAATTGAGAAATGTTGTAATGTTGTGAAATTGAGAATGTACTGTAAATGTTTAATAGATGTGTGCAAAAAAGACATGAAATATTATAGTTGTTTGTGTGTTATTAGGTTAAGTACATTGTGTTTTGTCTTTACTTGGAGCTTGGATCTAGAGCAGATCCCATTTGATTCAAGATTTAAAGGCTTTATTATCATGTGCACAGTTAAGAAATGCAACATTACCTGAGCAATGAAATTCTTACTCTGCTCCCCGAACAAATGCCAAGGTAATAGATAAATACACCTTAATACTAAATACTAATACTAATAAATAGACATTAGACATTTAGGACAGTTAATGCAGTTAAACTAGAGGAAACAAGAAGAATGAAAATTGAAAATTCACTGGATGACTATAATGGACAATGGTATTTTAATATCAGAGATGATACGAACCTGAGATGGCATGAGACTATGTACAATGTGCAAATGAGAAATGTACAGATAGGCACCCAGTGTGAGAATTTGTGTAAAGCCGTGTAGTAGACTGTACAATGATAATTTAGCAGCAGAGATGATATGGACATGAGATGGGGTGAGACAGTGTGCAAATTTAGCATCCAGTGTGTGAATTCCTATTTGCAATGCTGTGTCCGGGGTTTGTCGTGAGTCTGATGGCAAGGGGAAAAGGGGAGTTTTTTTAGTCTGGATGCCCTGAATTTCACACTTCTGTACCTCTGGCTTGAGGGTAGAAGTGTGAACATTCTGTGCTCGGGGTGGGTGGGGTCCTGGAGGATGGAGGCAGCTCTCCTTTGGACTCTGCGGTGGTAGATGCTCTGCAGGGAGTGGAGTGGAGTCCTGATGATCTTCTCCGCTGTCTTCACCACTCTCTGCAGGCATTTGCGGTCCAAAGCAGTAGTGCTGCCGTACCACGCAGTGATGCATTTGGTTAAGGTGCTCTTGATGATGCAGCTGTAGAAGTTGTTGAGGATCTTGGGGGACATACCAAACTTCCTCAGCCTCCTCAGAAAGTACAGCGGCTGTTGAGCTTTCATAACCAGCTCTGTGGTATTAATTGTCCACGTAAGGTCTTCGCTGATGTGGATGCCCAGGTATTTAAAGCTGCTCACCCTCTCCATCTCAAGCTCCCGGATGAACAGCGGCCGATGGGGTCTCCTCCCCTTCCTCATGTCCACTATCATCTCCTTCGTCATGTCCGTGTTGAGGATAAGGTTGTTGGCTCACACCATGACACCAGGCTGGCCACCTCCCTCCTGTAGGATGCTTCGTCACCACCAGTGATGCATCCTATCACTGCTGTGTCATCCGTGAACTTTAAGATGACATTGTACTTGTGGGAGGTGGCACAGTCATGGGTGAAGAGGCTATAGAGGATGGGGCTGAGAACACAACCCTGTGGGACACCTGTGTTCGTGATGATGCCGACTGAGGTTCTGTTACCCATCCTGACAGACTGAGGCCTGCTTGTCTGAAAGTCCAGTAGCCAGTCACAGAGGGTGGGTTGCAGGCCAAGTAAAGACAGTTTGTAGGTGAGTTTGTGGGGGATAACCGTGTTGAAGGCGGAGCTGTAGTCGACACAGAGCATCCTGATGTAGGAGTCTTTATCTTCCAGGTGGAAGAGAGAATAATGGATTGCAGCAGCAATGGCATCTGTGGTGGGCCTATTGGGCCGGTAGGCTTGCTGCAGGGGGTCCAGGGTATCCGGAATGCTGTCCTGAATGAGGGCCAGCACCACTTTGATTAATTAGTTCAGAAAACTAGGTAATTCCAAATGGGTCACATACTTTTTTCTTGCCACTGTATATAATGCAGGGATGGCAATTTTCTGCCGATCCGCGGATTTATTTTCAAATTGATCATTTCTGTGAATCGTCTAAATCCGTTGAGAAAATTTTAGGGGGGTTAAGGTACCTTATTGTTACCGATTTTAGCGAAAATCAACACGATTACATAAGCGCTCGGCGCTTCCCCGGAAGTCATCTCCCGCGATAACCCGGATGTGTTGTGTTCAAGCTACTGCTGTATTGCAGTAGCTTGACAGCCCTGCGATTGGATAGTTGCAAACGATTGGACCAATCAAATGGCTCATTGTATGCTTTTTCAAACATTCATGGCGGCGTGTTCTTAGGGATGTGATTTTCTGCTAATTGGCCGAATTCCGCTTTATTTTATCTTCCAGGAAGATAAAGTACGTTAAGTACATTGGCGGCTTGTGGTCCACGAACGCAGTGAAGATGCACCCTTTCAGGCAGGACTGTAAGTGGCGTATGGCCGGGTGGAGAGCCATTAACTCTCTGTTACTGGCGGCGTACAACTGCTGTATGAGCTGGGCTGCGCGGGGGAGGAAACGGTAATAAAAGTTAACCATCCCCTTTTATGATTCCAAACAGTTTGAAATTGACAGTGCACAGTGGACATTGACTCATAACTTTTGAATATTTCTAAGACTTGGCTACATCAGTGATTGTGCAAAATGAACTGCTCAAGTCTCAATGGAGATTGAAACTGGTGATCTGAAATGAATGCTGAAATTATAAAAAGTAATGGTATGTTGGAATTTTATTTCTATTATGGAATAGATAAAATTAACTGATTTTGATTTGATCAAGTGTTAAAGCATGTGATGGATAATGCTTGTTGGAATATTTTAGGAATGCTATCTTCTTGGAACATAAGTCAATATTATACAGTAATAAGTGGCATTCAGCTGTTTGTTTTATGTCATTTAAGCACAGTTCTGGTACTTAAAAATCATAAAAACCCAGGAGCTTCGGGGGGGCTTCGCCCCCTTGCCCCCCCCCCCACCGGGACTCTGCTCCAGACCCCACTGAGGGACTGTGTCCCCCAGACCCCCTGCTGAATTTTCAGACAATTTCACCAACCCCAAATCACATCCCTAGTTTGTGTTGGAATTCTGAGCTTTCGGTATTGCTTTCAGCGGAATTATGAGATTTTTATCGAAGGATCAGGAGTCATCAGTGCTAGAAATAGACAAAAGTGTCAAAAATAAGTTCTGATGGAATTGGCTTGAGAGAAAAGTGACGGTAAAGGTGAAAATTGGCTCAAAGTTCGACGAGATAACAGAAACACTAGGACAATTTCTGAAGAAACCAGAAAAGGAGATGAAGTTCAAAGTTCAGAGGCTGACACAGCTTGCTGCCAAAAGGAAGAAAGTTTCACATTAGAAGTGACTTGGTGACCAGTGTAAATAGTGTAATAAACTCTTATAGAACTGTT